>JAJJWX010001804.1:0-746773 GCA_023529315.1 Papaver bracteatum | reverse complement strand
ATGTGGCAACAATCCATTCGTGAATAAAATACACGAAATTCATCCAGGTTGGAGCATGTAAAAAATCCCTATATACCCTATGAATTTCAGCATTATTAATTAATGTATGCAAACAACCTTGTATTTCAGACTCATTATCGCTATGATGACGACTAAGTGTTGCTCCAGAAGAGTGCAACACGAATCCAAGCATTATAGTTAGAAAGGTACGAATACCAGATAGATGAACTTCGGTGTGTTATACTAGCCCGGATGAGCTTCTCGGTGTGTTATACCTAGTTCGATTGAGCATCCGATGTATCGACAATCGGATATGACTACACCATCCAACTCACCACTGATTGGATGGCCTGTATCGATTCCATAACCCCCAAATGGTAGGAAACACTGCCAATAACGCGCACTTCAGGTAATGCCTTCCTTGGTCTAGCTTGCCAAAACGTCCAAACCAAAGCGATATGGATGGAAAACCCTAAATTAGGGTTTGCGACATACACATGCAAAGAAACAGCTTAACCATCCATAATTTCGCGGTATGATGGAGGTAGAGATTCAAAGCGGCACGGGTATGTCAATACAACCGTAGAGCCCTCCTAACATACCAATCGGTCCACAATACCAACCACGTTGGTCATTCCAAATCGTGCCGAATGGAGCATGACGCGCGTTGCTTAAACCTCAAAAATTAGGGTTTTGAATACGAGCGTCCATCTTTTCCGCACGAATGGAGGGTCCGAGATTAGATCAGTAGGTGCGTCATGTCAACATGACCACAAGGACCCATCTATCCCCTCACCCTCTGGCCAAGGCATACCATGCCTGATATCTCTAAAACGTTCGCTTCCAACATGCGTGCTCACCTCCGGTCGATTAATCTCAACCACTCGATTTATCCGGACGAATTGGGTGTCTTAGATCGTTTTCATGGGACGTGAAGACATATGGCGTGAACACCAGCCTTTACCACACACATGGAGTAGTCACTAAGACCGACCAAGCCCGGGTCGTTTGGAACGCCCACTCTTTGAAGAAGGATACGGCACGGCATTAATCTTCTTTATCAATTCGATCTCGACCACTCAACTCGCCGACAATCGTGGCCCAGATCATGTTTTTATGGGACGTGAGGTATAGCGCCACACCGTCACTGCAACTCCACACAAATGATCGGCCGTTCGGGATAGTTCTAAGTCTGGTTTGTCGTGGTGAAGAACGATGCTTACGCACCTCCTCGAAACCCCACTCCACCATGTCGCAGATGAGTGTCTTAAAGATCTCTCATCCGCTCCAATCTCACCATCTCATGAGAGATATCTCTGTCACAAGTTATCAGCTGGCACAGTAGTCGATGATCACCATCCACCACTCTACCACACCACATGTGGTCGGTTAGGAAGGGTTTGCATGTTACTTCCAAACCATCCTGGATATACTCAATGCATACAAGTATAGCTAACACGATACTTCACAAGTATCATTTCCTTCCCTGGGTTTGCTTTCGCTGCTTTCTCCTCCTAATGAGCTTAAACTAAATATTCCAAGTGGGAGATAGGAAATTCTTCCCAGATGGAATGGAGGCGGACCATCAAAATCGAGTCCGTACTATAATTCTACAACCATTCTAGTAAGGCTAATTAGGGTTTCTAGTGCAACAATCAACGCTCTCAAGATGAAAAATCTCACCCGTCGAAGGTCACCAAGCTATCAAGTTTCACGAGCTCCTGACTTTCAAGCCACAACAACATGCAACATGTTTTCTAAAAACATTCGAGACATCAATCATGTCAAAGCGAGGTATTGGTCCCATGTTTACGTGGCGTTCAGCCGTATAACCGCCATCACAAGAACGTGTCAGGAAGTCATGGACGGTTAGTACGGGAGAAGTGGCAAGCCAGCTGCGTGACATCCAACACACTTCCAACGTTTTAATCAGAAAGTCCGGGAACTAAGTATGCATACCAGTATGCAAACAGTTTCACCTGAGTTAGGTCCGGTATGACAATATGCATACCCGTTTGCGAACTGTCGGACATGGCTAAATTTCGGAACTTAAGTTTGCGTACCTGTTTGCAAACTAAGTTGGTTTATGTTCTAAAATCGGTTAAGCATGATTTCATACTCATGAAAAAAATATATGTATATATTAAGGAATGCAATTTTTGCAAACTGTGACTAAATGTTCATGAATTGATTCTTTTGAATCAAATCCGATTTTGCTTCAATTGTGTCTTGTATACTTCTATGAAAATATAAACAATTGAACAACTCTATGAGTAACACAATTAGATTCATTTGATTATCATTTGATCTAGAAGTGTTAAATAAGTGTGGTTAATACAAAAGTGTTCATATGGCTAACTTCGGTTAACTGTTATTGAGCCAACTCAATATACACGTTTAGGTACGGTTACACATATCTAAATGAAGGTATATTTCATTTATGTGTAACAAACTAAGACCATCTAACAGTGGAAAGATATTAGCTTGAACCTTAAATCAGGTTTCATCTAACGGTGAATATTGATTGCTTTGTTACAAAGTTATCAAACCCTAATTTGAAGACTATATAAGGGAAAACTTTAACAACTGGGAAACCTAATTCTCATACCTCATGTGTGATACTAGTTGCAGTTAGAGTCGATTCTCCTTTAACCTAGGTTTTTCCTGAAACCATTGTAGGTTAATGACTTAAAGACTTCATTGGGATTCTGAAGCCAGACCCAACTATTTTCTCTGTAGTTGTGTGTTCTGATCTTACTTGTTTTATTGTATTGAGTATTATATTCTCTAAGATTTGCTCGAGATATATCTCTGATAGGTAAGATATAAAAAGTAATCACAAATCTCTTCGTATCATTCTTTGTGATTCCACAATTACTTGTTATTATACCTAAATATGGAAATACTTGTGATCGGTCACACCAATCACTAGGATCGGTTCCATCTACATACGATATTACTTGTGATCGGTCACACCAGTTACCAGGACCGGTTACACTAATTTCAAGGATCGGTCACGCACACTCATGATCGTTCACATCAATTACTAGGATCGGTCACACCAATTACAAGGATCGATCATACCATAACATGGTGATTACTTAGGATTGTTTACACTAAATATCAGAAACGTTCATACTAAATCATAAGTCTAGGCATTGTGATTAGTTATACCAATATACATAACTTGATTTATGATCGGTTCTACTATCTCGCACATATTGGTCATCTAAAGATATGCAATGAATAGCCGGACCAATAAGCCTATTGATTTCCATTTCGATTCACGAAATAAGTTCATAAATGTACTTCCTTTAAACAAATATAAAACATAGTTTCCTAGGATGAAATCTTCACCATAACCCATTCACATGATCATAATAATATACACAAGATTATGTCGATGTCATATCTATGAAGTTCAAAAGATAAGCGTTATACTTCGTAGTCTAATTCCTTAATACTATGATCATATTATTATGATCATGTCACATAACTAGAGTATCATATACAATATGTACATGGACAAAGTCATTTGTGATCGATCACACCAGTTAGATTCGTAATCAATCAGTATAGATCTCAAAGAGAAACTATAAAGCGATGCCGATCTCAAGCAACTAATTAATCGAATAAATCTGATTCTAGTTGGATCCCAACCGATCTAGGTTTGTGCACACAATAAGATACGAAAACCAATAAAAAATATTCTTCATCTTCAAATCTTCTTTAATATTCAAACAACCTACACAACACTACTTGAATCTCTTGTGATCAATCACACACAGAACGAAGTCTCTTAATAATGGATTATCACAAGATGTCTTTAGATTCAACAATAGTTCTAAAGATCCCGTCGATACTATCTAGTTTGAGTGAATCTTATATCAGAAAAGAAGATTCTCTATAATAAATAAACTATGTGGAATCAAAGTTTCAATAACCGTTAGTCAATCAAATCAATCGAAAACTAATAACACTGGAATTATCTAGTTTCCCACCAGTGGTACTCATAGAGCTTCTTGATCCCACATAAGTCTTTAAACGAGCGGTCGTAAGAGATTTCACCTAATTAGGATACTTTCTCATCCGTATAAACGGTTCCACCAGAAACAACAACAAATTAAGTTTGCATGGCTCTTAGGATAGTTTGCTAGAAATGCAAACTTACGTTTTTATAGACCAAGGATGTTTGGACATCAAGGAAATTCCAAAACCGAAAATATTCTCAAGATATGCAATGAATGGAAAGATTCGGTTTTCCTAACTCCAATAAATTCTTGTCTAATATTTCCGAAATCTCTCAATATAAAATCTCCAATTAGTAAATGCACATTACTAATTTTTATTCTCTAGAGATGCATTTAATTGCTAGTAATTAAAGCATATAAAACCAAAAACCTTAATTAAAAGATTCTTAATTTATCTCGGCATAGGATCTCCTTGAGTACTAAGGAATATCTTTGAACAATAAATGATAAGAGTTACCATGCGTGTTCAAAGCATGTTGACATTTTTTTCAGTGTAAATCCTTATTTCATATTCACATGGATTTCCTTTCTTGGAATCGGTTATACCACACTTCAAAACAAGTTTAGAATTGGTTAACCTGTATTCCAAGACAACTATGTGATTGATCAAATACCAAATCACATACATGGGTTTAATGGGTTCTACCAATCACTAGGATCGGTTATACCTTATTACGAAAATACTTGTGACCGGTAACACCAGTCATTAGGATCATTTACACCAGTTACAAGGATCGGTTCCATATTCCCATGGTATTGCTTGTGATCGGTTACACCAGTTACCAGGACCGGTTACCAATTACTAGGATCGATCACACCAATTACTAGGATCGGTCACACCAATTACAAGGATCGATCATACCAATACATGGTGATTATTTAGGATCGGTTACACCAATTAATAAAAACCATCCATACCAAATCATAAGTCGGGAATTGTGAGTAGTTATACCAAGATACATAACCAATGTTAAAATCGGTCTTACCATCTCACACATATTGGTCATCCAAAGATTTGCAATGAATTGCAGAACCAATAAGCCTAATGATTTCCCTTTCGATTCACGAAACAAGTTCATGAACGTACTTCCTTTAAACAAATGTAAAACATTGTTTCCTAGGATGGAATCTTCACCATAATCCATTCACATAATCATAACAGTATATACAAGATTATGCTGATGTCATATCTACGAAGTTCAAAAGATAAGCGTTATACTTCGTAGTCTAATTACCTAATACTATGATCATACAATTATGAACATGTCACATCACTAGAGTTATACAATATGTACAGTATATACAGCTTCGCAGTTATGTTTTCAATATAGCACGACTTGAAAGATACGTTAGGAATGAAATAGTTCAAGTCAATATTACTAACCTCAAGTGGAAGGATGATGTCGTCGTTGTAGTTTTTTTTTTTTATACGAAGAAAAACTTTTGTTAATCTCAATGAGGTTCAGGCACATTTTTCCTCGAAAGTACACATTTGAAAAGGCGAGGGTACCTAAATATACCTCAAGCTAAAACTTTTCCTACCTATAACTTCTTTCTCCGAAAGTGATTGTCTTTGGACTGAGTCGAGACAATGCAACTAATCGGTTCATACTTCGTGTGATAGTCTATGGATATGAGATCGAGACAATACAACAACGAAGTATGTTTACTTGATAAAAAGGTTCGGACTTAACCAAACACAATAGGATCGCTTATCAAGTAAATATGAATTAAAGTTTGTGTAATTTACTTTAATTATAATAAAACAATTATATTGCGGAAATACAAAGTAAATGACACGGTAAGATTTTGTTAACGAGGAAACCGCAAATTCGGAAAAACCCCGGGACCTTTCCATAATTGAATACTCTCAAGATTAAGACGCTATACAAAATTAAACCAACTTCGTATAGTTGAGACCAAGCAACTAAACCTATAGTTCACCTAGTTCCGTCTGTATTCCCACGCCTCCAACTTATGAATAGGTCACGTACTTGGAACAATTCCTTTGGTTCATATTCCAAACAGTAAAGGAACAACAAATCTGTTTGGTATCAACTCTCTTCAACCAAGTGATGCGAGTTCGACAAAGGCTCTTTTTAGTTTATCTTAACATTGACTCCTTCGCCAGGTTCTTAGATATATCTTATGTTCAATCACCAAAGGTAATTTTTAAGATTTTGCAATCAATATTGTTAATCACAAAGAATTGTATTGATGCCGATCTACAAAACTAATCAATCCAATCTACCACAAGGATAAACCGATTATAGTTGGATCCTCTTATACCGAAATAAATATTGTGCACACCAAATATTATGAACCCCAAATCAGAAATCTTCAATATCTTTTGTATTCCCACGCCTCCAACTTATAAATAAGTCATGTACTTGGAACAATTCATTTGGTTCGTATTCCAAACAGTAAAGGAACAACAAATCTGTTTGGTATCAACTCTCTTCAACTAAGTGATATGATTCAAACAAAGGCTCTTTCGTTTATCTTAACATAAACTCCTTCGCCAGGTACTTAGATTTATCTTATGTTCAATTACCGAAGTAATAGTTTAAGATTAAGCCAATCAACACTCTTAATCCAAAGAATTGCGTTGATGTCGATCTACTCAATTAAATATTTGCAATTTTGGTTGCTATCTATCGCAAGTGGAGGCTAGGAATATTGATGAAGCTCTTTGTGATCCTTTTTGGGTTAAAGCAATGCATGAAGAGTTAAATCAGTTTCAAAGACAAGATGTATGGAAACTTGTACCTTTTCCCCCAAATATTAATATTGTTGGTACCAAATGGATATTTAATCAATCCAATCTATCACAAGGATAAACCGATTATTAATTGGATCCTCTATTACCAAAACAAGTATTGTGCACACCAAAGATTATAAACCCAAGTCATATCTTCAATATCTTCTTTGTCTTCAAATCTTTTTAAATCATCAATAAAAACCTGCACACAATCACTTGAATCTCTAGTGATCAATCACGCACATAACGGAGTGTTAACAATGGATTATCACAAGATCGTCTTTAGAACTAACAACAGTCTAAACATCCCTGTCGAAACTCTGAACTAGTTTGAGTGAATCTTATATCAGAAGAGAAGATTCTCAAGAATAAACAAACTAGGTGCAATTAGATTTCAACCACCGTTAGTCAATCAAATCAATCGAAAACAAAAGATAAACCGCAATTATCTAGTTTCCCACCAACGGTACACGTTAGAGCTTCTCAATCCAAAAGAAGACTTTAAAATGAGCGGTCGTAAGAGATTTCTCCTAATCAGGTTACTCTCCTCTCCGAATAGGCGGCTACACCAGTAACAACAATACAAGAGGAAGTCTATTGTTACGAAGGATTAGTTTGCTAGAAAGGAAAACTTCAAGTATTTATAGACAAGGAAGTTTGGACACCAAGGAATTTCCAAAACTGAAATATTCTCAAGATATTCATTAAAACGCAAATTAGGTTTTCATAATTCCTGGAAACGCTCTGTCCAAAAATAATGATCGAAATCTCTCAGAAAATCTAATTAGTAAATGCACATTACTAATTCCTATATTTCCCTACAAAATGAAATTAATAACCTTAATTAGAATATTCTTAACTTACTTATGTTTCGATCCTGGGATTCTTACCCTTAGATATTAAGGAATAACTTTGAACAATTAAAGAAATAAACATTCATAGCACGTGTTCAAAGTATATCGACATCCTAACTTTGTAAGTTTTCTTTCACACTTACAACCTTGAAACCGATTTGCCTCACTTCCAAACAAGCTTAGAATTGGTTCATCTGACTTTCAAGAACTATGCGATTGATCAAACAAACATTTAATCACAATCATGGGTTTAACGGCTCCACCAAAACAAGTTTCGGTTCTACCTTCCATGTGAGTACTGTACATAGTCACACTAGCTTTCCAAAATTCGGTTGACTAGGTACTAGGATCGGTTCCCCACATATATATGGTATCTAACTTATATGTGTTGCACATGTCCATAGGATCGGTTCTCCTTTGCATAAAAACGTGCTGCACATGTCCATAAGATCGGTTCCCCTTTCTTCTATAAACCTTGTTGCACCCCATACAAGGATCGGTTCCCCTTTGTTATGTACTGCACCTCTTACTAGGATCGGTTCCCCTTTCCCATATTTGGTCAGACATAAAATCACAAACTCGATCATACCATCTCAGGTGATTACTTAAGATCGGCTTCACTAATAAAAGTCATACCAATACATAAGTCAGGCCTTTGTGAATAGTTCTACCAAGAACACAAATAATTTGTGAGCGGTTATACTCAATCACACATATTGGTTGTTCATAATATATGCAATGAATAACAAAACCAATAACACCTGGCAATTTCCTTTTCGGTTCACAAACAAGTTTATGAACTTACTTCTTTAAAACACAAGTAAAACATTGTTCCCTAGGATGAAATCCTCACCTCATACCCATACATAATCACAATAGCATTCAAATGATTATGGCGATGTCTTATCTGCAAAGTTTAATGGTTAAGCAATAAACCTCTTGCTGTAACTAGATTGTTTAATAGAACATTATTTTCTGGATTCTGATCTGAAGCAAGAGATGCAAATAAAACATCATCCTCTACTAATTTCATCTTTTTGTTAACATCACCAAATGTAGACCAATTCTATTCCTTAATATCATTTTTTAATCTCTTCATTTTTCTCATGTAAATGTAAACTGGGTTACCTTTTAGTGGCTTGCTCCATGAGTCCCTTATAAGTTACAAGAATCCTGGATGGTTTTTTCACACTTGTAATGCTCTAAATGGAATATTTGTTGGTTTAGGAATTGATGTATTCGCTCCATATAATGTAATGTGATATGAAATCCCTCTAGCTCCAACTTTGTATGCCCAACTTGGGTAAAGATCTTTCCATTTAGTATTGTAGACTGCTCTGTCAAGGTTGTAAACAATTCTTTTCTTTCCAGCTCTGTTATGGCACCAAGAAAAATTTAAACCATAATTAGGAGCTTGTATCAACCCACTACTATGTAGACAATTATTGAATTCTAACATAGATATTCTCATTGGTCTTAATCCTCTCTTCTTTTCCTCTTCCTTAAGGACTGCATTAAAATCACCAATTGCCAGCCATGGTTTATTTAATGAACTTATATCAATCATCTCATTCCATAGTTCTCTTCTATTTACTGTATATGAATCTGCATGAATATTTGTAATTAGAGCACCCCCCACTTTAACTGTTATTGATTGCTCAGTACTTGAAATAAGAGTTGGAGGTTGTATAGAAGCACTCCACAAAATCCAAATATTTCCTTTTTTTGATTCAGATGAATTGTGTATAGCTTCATAATGCATACCTGATAATCTCATTTTTTACAAAAATCAGAAGAATACTTAACCTTTGGTTCTGCTAATATAACTAAAGAAGGATTGAAATCATGCACTAAACTTCTAAGCTTATCTTTGGCCCTTGTTCTCCTTAGGCCTCTGATATTCCAGAAGGCAATCTTCATAAATTAGTTGATGGTTGAGAAGAATTGCTCTCTCTCATCTTTAAAATTTGACCCTCCTTATTCACTAAACCTGAAGCTTGATTTCTTGTCTTAATGATACTTATATGTTTCACTGCCTTCTGTTTGACTTTTGGAACTTCAACATGTACAACTCTTTTTTCCACTGGAGGAATTACATGAATCACTTTATTAATGGAAGAAGCACTAGAAGCTGACTTTAGTATTTGGTCAACATTTAATAATGGAAATTCAACTTGTGAATTAAAGATTTCATCATTCATATCTTTCAGAACTTGAAATTTACCTGAACTGAAACTAAGAGAAGTATCTTTTGGTAATTTGATAGGAGAAATTATTGCATCCACTTCCTCATCACTTTCCAGCAAGTTTTCATCAATATTTTCCATCACATTACTCTTGGAAGGAGAACTAAAGCATATATCAAACCCAATTTGTATTGGAGTTTATTTTTTCTTTGGAGTTACTTTTTTCCAAACTTGTTTAACAACATTATTTGCTGGAGCCATGATGCGTGTCGTATGCGTCAAAAATAATTCACTTCCTCACTCAACTAAGTATAAATATAGTATTCGATAAGAAAGAGTTCGTATCCACAGAGAGGCGATTGTTGTTATGCAATTTTCAGATTCTTAAGTAACCAAATAACCCAAGGTGTGTTTTTTTTTTATCAAAGTAATAAAACTAAATAAAGCAAAGTAAATAGTTGGAATAATAAATAAGGAGAAGATATTGGTCAAGGGATAGTATCATTCACAAACATGTATTTTTCATCTATGATTAGAATTGGTATTTAATCTCTCAATTATCAAAAGTCCTAGGATATCTCGATCGCAAGAGTATCCCGTTTATTTCCTGATTTTATCACAAACAACATTAAAAGATGCTATTGTGAAATCTACTTAAAAATCAACCTAAAGTGTAAAAGCACAATTAGGTTTAACTCCCTAAGAGAAATAAGTTCTATGAAATAAGACTAATCGATGCAAACAAACGTGTAAAAGCACTAATTCGTTTTAACAAAGGTTATGATTCATATGCGATTAAAAAGATGTATCACTACAAGTATTAACCACAAGATGCTACTAGAAATCAGAGATAACAACTTTTACATATTGAAAACCCTAATATAGCTATAGAGATGAAAACAAATCCAATTGATTCCTGACTCAACCAAACTAGCATCCAAATCATATGATAATAAAAACAATGAGTCATAAACGATAAAATTGAGACAAAACTAATTCATAGAATCAAATAACATGCATGAAGAAATCAACTTTTATCCCATAACCAATAATAGAATTTAGCTAATCATATTAATGGAGTTCATCATCATAATATTCAAAGAAAATATATGAAACATAAAAGAAAGCAAACCCTAGAAGTAGTTCTCTGCAAAAGCTCCAAGAATAGAATAAAACGTGATATCCAAAAGTTAGTAGAACTTTTCTTTTTGTAGCTTTTTCTCCTTCCAAAATTAGGTTTTGACTTCAAAGTCCATTAGTTGGAAATCCACCCGGCCCACGAGAGAGAGAAACCCGTGTAGAAATTCTGTCCCAAAAACGCTCGCCGGAAAACTGGGCTTTTGGCCGGAATTTGGCACCGGAAAGTAGTCACCAGCCACCTAAAAATTACTGCCGTCGAAGGAATATTCAGTCCGATTCCGTTAACGTTAACCATTGTCTTAACGGTCATCGTTAGTCAACCTGGTCAACTCAGAGTCAACTAAGTCACCGCAGAGTCAAACGAGTCAGATGCTGATTCAACTCGAATCAAATATTCTAACTGAGCTAACTGGGCTGACTTGGTTTGGTTGCCAGGCTTAATGCAGTTCACGGCTAAGATGGCCGTGCTTTCCCTTTACTTCCATCCATTATGGCTATTCACTGCAACTGCCATCACTTGAATCGTTTCAGTTCAATTCCTAAACATTCTTGTTGCCTGCAATAGCTACATATCCTCCTAACATAGCACCATCTCAACTGCAATCCATCTCTCCAAGCTGCATGATTACACCAGAATCCATGACCTGCACCTTCAACACTTGAACCCAACCACTGGAAGTTCATTCCACTTCCCTTGACAATGACCACCAACACCTAGCTTCTAATAAAACCACATCATCCATATCTTGATAAACCCCATGTAATCTGTCAAGCCAACTCACTACAATGAACATCTTCAATTGGCCAAGTTCTTGCCATCTCAACTTCAGCTCACAACCATTCCCCTATCTCAGGTTAACTCTACCTGCAATTCCTCCCAGTACCAGCAACAACAGCTCCTCCTAGCTTGTTCCATTGTCTTGGTTGCTTCAGTTCAGCTGCAAAGAACCACCATCTGCATTTCCATATAACAACAACACCACCAACACAATAGCCTTCTAAACCTCAACTCAGTTCATGGTCAATGCTGCAATTGCAACTTAACTCTCCCATTCAATACCACCCCCATTCAATACCACCATCAAAACTCAGCTACACCAGTTCATTATTATTGCAATCTGTAGTTCATTTCACCACCACTGCCTAGCCATCTGATACACACTTCAAACTCCATGGTTCTGCAATTTTAGTTCCATAAACACCCCTCAAGCACCACCTCCATGATTCTAGTTCAATCTCTCCTCCAAACAACACCATCTTCAGCTGTAGCTCAATACCACTGTAGAACCACCACCAGTACATGGCCATTGATCCAACAGCATACTCCAATATCCAGTTCTTGATTTAGCTCATATCTGAGATTAAACTCAGATTCAGGCCAATCCTATCTCCTAAATCATCTCGTAGAGACAGCACCAGATTTCATCTCTTCTTCATTCAACATCTTCGTTCATTAGCAACCATCACAAACCTTAATCTGTGGCTTAGTTTATGTCATGTATCACCAATTCAAGCCAACCCAATCTTCCCATACATACACAGGCTCCAATTTCTGCAAAATCAAACCACTCAACCATAAAACTTATTGACAACAACTTCATACCTGTTAACTCATTTTCACAGTAATCCCAATTTCTTCGTCAGCTGCTATATCTCCATAAATCAACAACATCTGGGTCGTTTCATTCCAAGATTAACAGCAACCACCAACACATCACCCATTTCACAGATTCAAACCCTAACTGCCCATTTCAACTCAAACCCCTAATTTCTTCTCAACTCGATCTTCTTCTCCATTTTCTCTTGAAATCTCTCTGAATTTCGATCCTAGATGCACTTTTCTCAGATGACATCACACAGTAGCAATGGCTACTTTTCTTTCTCAAATTCAGCTGCTAATGATTGAGTAAGAAAACTGGTATCTCGATTTAGGTTTTAGGGAATGATTGGGGTGGTTATTTACACTCTAGTTCATAGGATAAGGGATACCCCAATGGGTACCCCATAACAGGTAGCCACCCCTTAACATCAGTGGTCTTTAGTGTTCCTATAGGACTGGTCGACCCTTAACCTTGGTTCGACTCTCCGGATAGTGTTCTCCTAGGAAATGACAACTATGCCCATTTATGCTCCAATTGAACGCTTTCTCCTTCTTTCGAGTTCCTCCGCTAACAGCAACCGTCCTTTATTTCTCATATTCACTTATACTCTTCAATGAGAGTCATCACTTAAGTTGTCGTGTTTTTCAGACAAAAATTGCATCACTAAAGTCGACATACTTTTCAGACAAGAATCAAGAAATAGAAGCGAATAATGAGAAATAGTACGTTCCCAACAGCACTTGCACCTTTTTGCCTTGTAAGCGACGTTTCCTCTTCTTTTGTTCCAAATGACTCCAAAGTACCTAAATACTCAAAAACAAAACATAAGATACATAATTTTCAAGAAAACTAGCAGAGAAAGCATAAACAATAGATAAATAATAAGTTGTTTTAGACACCTATCAAATTCCCCCACACTTAGACTTTGTTAGTCCTCGAGCAAATCAAACAAAATAATTATAAAACATACATACAACTCCGTCTCATCGAGGCTACGGTTACTCTAAGCATAAATAACAAGCCTTTAAACCCCTAGGTGTCCCTAGTGGACGAGCTTTAGTCTCGTGAAGGTTTAAAAGAGGTCTGTCTACAAAACCTATATTTCCAACTCCATCTATTAGTGACAAATCAATGAATGAATCCAAAATGACTACAGGAGGAGGTACCTTGCACAAATTCAATTCATATATTAGTAAATAAAGCTTTAATTAGATAGTCGAACAAGCCACAATACTCGGAAACTAACAAACCACAATCACAATGAAAATATAAAGAAGATGGATATAGATGTAGATGTTGGCGAATGTTCACAAGTGATCGATGTTTCCCATATCTGTCTGAAGGTCACTGCCAAGATGAACCTATGCATCCTATTGGATTGAGCTACTGGTTTGAATTCTACATTAACTCACTAGCATATACAAGGGAACCAGGAGTGACTTTATTCAACCAATATAAATTTTTTTTTTCACTTTTTTTTTAGACAGCATGATTAAATATTTTGGATCCAAGTGAATGCTTCTTGTTAGCAAGTACATGATAGTTTCCTTGGATCCTGCATTCCACGCTTGTTTAGGCGACGGAGATAGGGGCAACGTTTCACACATACTGTTATTCCCAAGTGTCATTTTATTCCGTTTGGTCTAGTTGGTCGTTTTCTTTTTCTTTTTCTTTTTCTAGTAACTCAATCACTCTATTTCATCCTAGCAGTAATAACATGTCGATGTTTAGTGACCCACCAAAGCACTTATAGAACAATAGATAAATATGGAAAAATAAAATAAAAATGCGATATGGTGATATGCCGAGATATGGTAACAACTATCATGTTAATTGTGATTTCTGAGCTAAATTCATCCCTTTTAGTTAATTGGTTCCTCAACTCCCGCAATCAAAATGGTTCCATCCACTAATGGTGTCATCCTAAAGTCACAAGTTTCTAGATTTCGGAGTTCAAAATGCACAAATTTTTTCTTGGTTTTTATATTTTTCTATTTTTCTGATTTTTTTTTAAAGGCATAAAACACACTAAAACAAACTATACAAACATATAAATGCTCCCCCACACTTAAACTTTACATTGTCCTCAATGTAAAATTGAATCATCCAAAGAAAGTTCAAGGTGGGAAATTCCGCAAATGATATGCAAAAACAAAGAAAATCAAGATAAAAGCAAATGAATAAAAATAAAAAGATAAAGGTGAAGATACAAAACAGATGGGTTGCCTCCCACTTAGCGCTTGGTTTAAAGTCGTCAGCCCGACTTGCTCCTTGCTTGTTACGCCTTAGCCGGCTTCCAACACATTATGAAAATCTGATTGAATGGTCACTACACCATTTTTCCTGATTAGTAACAAAATTTTGCAACAACTCTTACGCAGTTGCGAATTCGCAACTAAATTCGCAACTGCTCAAATATTAGCAACTGCTTCCTACAGTTGCGAAATTTGTAACTGCAGATAGCAGTTGCGAAATTTTGAGCCGTGTTGCAATTCGCAACGGCCGACCATACCATATGTGCTTCCTGTTTGTGTACAATGTAACACTAGAATTTGAAGTGTGCGATCCGGCTGAGTGGGTGGCCACACTAGTTCTATTTTTCAACCCAAACATATGAAATCATTTTACATGGGAAAGATTATTCCACCTTTTTTTTTCATTATCTTATATCCAACCCTAACTCCCTTACTTATCTTTCTTCTTTCATCGACCAGGAGCGTCGCCTCCATCTTCTTCTTTATCTGCATCTCTATTCTCTTCATCAACACCTACTGAAAATGAAGATTCGTCTACAAAACCCATCAGTAGCATCAGATTTTCTCAATATTTTTCATCCACACCAACTGAAAAAGAAGATTCACCAGCAAAACCCATCAACATCATCAGTTCTTGAAGATTTGTTCTGAATCGATGAACAATAGTTGATGAGGGTCATCAACAATAATCGGGATTAATTTATGTTGTCTAAAGCTATTGGTAATTTTACTGAAACTCAGATCTCCTCTCCTGTTTTCTATGTAGTTGGTTAGGGAAACCCTAGGTTTGTTTCTTCTTTGATTGATGATGGTGACGTGAATTTTAGGGATTTTTAAAATGAGAAATCTTTATTGTTTTCAGTTGTTAATTCAAAATAATATAAATGTGGTTATGGTTTTGATTGAATCTAGTTGTAAGATTGATGGTTAAATTGTTGATTTTTACATGATTCAATTGATTGTTGTTTTTGCAGCTGTTAATTCCAGAAATTTGTATGAATGGTGTGTATAATTAGATCAGAAATTGATTTACTTACTTGAGGAAACTGTTGTTTGGTATCTTTACTCTTGCCAAGTACTTGCAGCTATCCTTTTTGTTGGTACTACTTGCTCAGTCCATAGAATCCACACTCGCTTCACTTTAAGTGGTATTTATACTTTGTGTCATCTAAAATCAGACATCCCCTGTAATGTTGGCCATCACTTGGGACTTAGTGAATCCGTTAAAAAGGGACCTATGTGTGTAAGTTACGGTGACTGAGCAGTAACAAGTACTGATAATTTAGAGGGCTTTATTCGTTCTTTCCTACCTTATGCTGGAATTTGGTTGTTATGCTCATTAACCCAGTTTTGTGATTTCATAGATTTGTGGTTTCTTGAAGGCGAGATCAGTCTTTGTACATCTTGGCCAATCGAAGTCACCTGAATCATGAGTCAAAGAGGGTTGAGATATAGTTTTGTTGTGAAGGGTATTGTTGTTCTAGTAGAGCATACATCATTTTCTGGTAACTTTAGTACCATTGCAGCCTAATGCTGACAGAAACTTCCTCCATGACAATGGATTAGGTACATTATTTACTATAATAGTTTTCATTGACAGTTTATTTTTATTTTGTTGTTGTTAATTATGCAATCTCATGTATAATTTATTGGTCATGCAGCGTTTCTTGTTGTTGCGAGCATTATTCGTGATCTTTGTTATCTCATTGCTTCAGGTAGGGGATGGGAAACCTATTTCAACATGTGAGACATCCGCGCCTCATACAAAAAGCGATAACAAATCATTTCTATTTGTGAAGAAAGATGGTGAAGTTGTTGATTGTTTTATTGACTGGGTTCTTATTAATATATGCTTACAATCAGTAAACGAATGAATTGTTTAGGTATGGTAGGTGTTTGACGAAATTCCTGACAGAATCAAGTCTATGGGTTGTTTTAGGGAGATATTGTATGAGTTTTATTGATTCATACCCGAAGGAATATAGATTTTGAATGGTATTGGTTCATATAGAACATGTTGCATTTGTATTTGGATAGGTGCTACAAGTGGAAATGGTATTAGTTCCGAGACTTTATGTTCTTGCTAGGCCTATTTAACCATGTGGATAATAAAGATTGAAGAATAGATGATATTTAGGTTTAGGTCTTCAAATGTGCGACTGTCTTAATTCCCTTGCATTGTTATCACCTAACGTGTAACCTGCATAGTAGCATTTACCACTGTCCCATTATAAAGCCTAATGTACCATATATTTTCTTAAGAGGTAAAGCATCTCTGTCAACAGTTGGTGTTACCTGTACATGCAGTGTAGTCATCACCATAGTATATGTTGTTTGGCATATACTGATGCAAAAGAGCTTTACTTATGCCGGAACCCACTGGGTATTATATTGAGCTTGCTAATCATGGTTCATTATTTATTTAGAAGAATACGGATGCATATATATGTTCCTTTAACCTCTCCACCTCTTCATGTGACAACATTATTTTTTAGACATTCTAAGATATGAAATACCTTATTTTGATTAAACTATCATGCTAAGTTGTTTATGTACATGATGTATTAGTTAGGAACTTATGATAATTGAAGCTTGTTTAGGCTTTATTTTGCTCCAAAGGTGGGAGAGAAAGTGTTCAACGGAACCAATTTAATTGTAAGAGGTCACATGGAGCATGCATATGTTGTTTAAACTAAACAACAGTACGCATTAATTATTCTTCGCATTAATCATTCTTCATACTCTGAAATTTGGGGATTACACTAAACTTTGGTTAGTTTGAACTGTATTTAGGTTTGATTAGTATTATGGAACTGGAATATGCTTTCGATAATTTGGGTGTTGATACTTGATATTAGTTTGAGCGATGGAAATTGGGTGATATGAATATTATCAGTTGTTCCATCTTTAGCGGATATCTAGTGGATTGTTTTGCAAATGACGCTTGATTGATTTTTTGGTCAGGATTTGGGTCTTCGTCGGTCTCCCACTGCTGCAGCAGTCAGTTTAGATATGATGAAAGCTTACAAATATATAGGTATCTAAAAGAATTAAAGATTTGTTGATATGTTTTCAGCGTTTTGGCCTGAATTTAACCTGAAAATGTTGCAGGGAACTGTTGACTAGGTCAGCAGAAGATTGACTTGACTTTTTTTTTCTGTTGCTAAAATTTTAGCAACGGCCTATAACTGTTACTAATTTTTGAACCAGAATAATAAAATCCGGTCCGGATAAACGGAGCCGTTCTAAAAAATTTGGTTCCAAATTTCGCAACGGCTACAAGACAGTTGCAAATTATTAACTTCGCAACTGCTTGAAGCTGTTGCAATAAAAATATTGCAACAGGAAAGAACAGTTGCTAAACCTTTTCGCAACGGCTTAAACCGTTGCAAAGTCAAGAAAAAAAAACGCATGGGTGAAACGAAAACCGTTGCGAAAAAAATTTCGCAACGGCTTATGAGCTGTTGCAAAATAAATGCAACGCCATGTTTCGCAACGTCTTGCTGCTGTTGCAAGTCCAGTTTGCAACTGCAGGCAGCCGTTGCTAATCCCCAAAAATGGTGTAGTGGGTACTTTGATGTTTCCTCGCCTCAAAGATGTTGAAGTGTATGACTTTTTCATCGAACTCCATAGTCAAGGTGCCATTGTGGACATCAATCTTCGTTCTAGCGGTACTCATAAATGGTCTACCCAACAGTAAAGGTGTAGACGAGGATGAATTCACATCACTCATGTCTAAAACGTAGAAATCCACTGGAAATATTAGTCCTTTTACCTGCACCAAAACATCCTCAACAATCCCTTTAGGGTAAACATTAGATCTATCGGCAAGTTGAATAACTATGCCGGTTTTCTTGAGAGGACCAAGATTTAAAGCATCATAAATCGAAGTAGGCATAGCATTAATAGACGCTCCTAAATCTGACATAGCTTTCGCAAACCTTGTTTTACCAATAGTGCATGGAATAGTGAAACTACCGGGATCTTTCAATTTAGGTGGGAGTTTCTTTGTAAGATACGCCGAAGCGTTTTCCCCCACACTCATTACCTCATTACCGGTTAGCTTGTGCTTGTTAGTGCACAATTCCTTTACACACTTTGCATAGCGAGGAGATTGCCTAATTACTTCAATGAGTGGAATATTCACTTGGACCTTCTTAAAAACATCCAAAATATCCCTATCTTGTTCCACCTTCTCATTAGCTTTAGCGAACCTGCCAGGAAAAGGTAGAGGAGGAACATAAGTAGAAACAAGAGATTTAGAGTTTGATTTAGTTACCTCGGGAGTTTGGGGAAAATATGCGTTCTTTTCCTCCAAAGAATCAAGAAATAGAAGCGAATAATGAGAAATAGTATGTTCCCAACAGCACTTGCACCTTTTTGCCTTGTAAGCGACGTTTCCTCTTCTTTTGTTCCAAATGACTCCAAAGTACCTAAATACTCAAAAACAAAACATAAGATACATAATTTTCAAGAAAACTAGCATAGAAAGCATAAACAATAGATAAATAATAAGGTGTTTTAGACACCTATCAATCCACTTCAGGTTGCACTTGATCTTTTCTTTTATTTTAGCATTCTGCAACATAATGGTCTATAACTTGACAATGATGACAGAATTTTGGAAGTTTATGAATTTGAACTGCTTGTTCAAAACCTCCATATTTAGATTCTACCCAAATTTACTTGGGATGGCTTTGGTTAAATCTATCTCCACAAATACACTTGTATAATATCCTGCTTCTTTTTTCAATGTTGTTTCATCAACTTTTATTGGTCTTCCTAGAGCTTTACCCATATGCAGAATAATCTTCTCCTTCCAGTATTCTATGCTAAGACCTGGAAAATTAAACCAAACAAATGCTGAAGTTGATTTCTGTGCTGCTCGGTTGAAATTTAGTTCCCAATTCTTAAGAGTAAGATTTTGTTCTCCCGCTACCCAATTACCAGACCAAATGTGTTGCTTGTATTCTTCATTCTCTAATTTAATTATGAAAAATCCTTTTCCTAGAGGAATAAGCTGAACAGAACCTTTCAATTTCCGTTGTCTTCTGAGTGTTGATTCTGCAATCTTAAGTTTTATTTTCACAAGATCCAATCTTCCGATCAAACTAAATTTTCATTCCTCTAATCTATCATCAATTATATCATCAGGAATAAAAAGAAAGGGTGAATTTCCATGAGTACCACACTCATGGAGATCCTAAATAATTTTTGAAGATGTTCTAAAAGTAGATTCATAACTTTTTTCTTTCAACCCAGAACAAGATTCAGTTTCTGGTTGAATCTGAGTTTCCGCCATATTATTACCAATTTAATGAAGCTAATTAATGTTTCTATTACCACCTATCATTGAATCACTCAAATAACCACCTGGAATTAATGAAGAACTTACCAGGATCGAAGATATTCAGAGAATTTAATGACCGAGTTGCACTGACTTAGTCGCCTATTTTTTAACGATTCGCAGACACTCTCTCTCCTCTCCAGTATGGAGAACCAACACCTTAAAAATATCAATCACCTCACAATAAATGAACTATATGGCGGTAGAAGAAGTTACTGTGGAATCAAAAGTCCGAGACGAAGAACTTTGTGATTACTTTTTATATCTTACCTATCGGAGATAAATATCGAGAAAATATTAGAGAAGATAGTACTCAATATGATAGAACATGTAGTTGCAGGAAATCCCACAACACACCCCTTATCATATCTTGATAACAATTTCTAGATCTAAATATAAAAATGGTAATAAAAATGCTAAAATTATGAATGGACACCAAGATTTTTACATGGTTCGATCAATTTGATCTACATCCATGATTCTTCACTATGATAGGTTAAATTTACATTTGATTTATATTGATAATCTCCATTAATGGGTAAAGTTCTAGATCTAATTTTTGGGGAAGAAGATGATAAAGAAAAATACTTTCTCTCTCTAAAAAATCCCTCTCTCTGAAAAATATCTATACTACTTACAAAATTGCCTCCCTTTTCTCTCTCATGCTCTTCTCTTTATATAGGTGCTTACATAGTGGATGACAACCCATATACAGGTCATACTTCCCCTATTTTAGGATCCCTTTCTATACTCTCGCAAGCTTTCTCGAGCTCCTGCTACATTCTCTCGAGCTCCTGCTACATTATATCGAGCTCCGGATATATTTTATCGAGCTCCGGAAATATATCCTCTCGAGATTCTGCTACATTCTCTCGAGCTTTCTCTATAACAACCACAAAATCTTCACATCTTTCTCTTGTTTTATGTTGTCGTTGTCCGTTACGTCATTCTTTGAATCATTCTGCGACGCTCGCAATGTGTTGTTGAAGAACTTGCAGAAATGTTGTTAATAATTTCGCAAGAATATTGCTATGGCGATATTCTGATCCTACATCCTGCCTCTTTTTCCTTAAATATTGATTGAAGAGCGATCTTTAAGGAAAAATCAATTGTTTTAGTAGTATTTGATCTTTGTTGATGAAGGAACGAGCGAAAGAATACTGGACTTGAAAAGTACGTACTTGCCTCTATTATTTTGTGAAGTTCCGAAACTTTGCGAAGTAAATAAGAAGTATCAACTCTTGAAGTTTGCGAAGTATGAAGTATCCTTGAAGAAATATAAGAAGTACTTAATCCTCGAAATATAAGAAGTATCCGTCTTTGAATGATAGTAATAAGTATTGCCTATATTCATGCGAAATTATTACTCTATTTTTGGTGAGGATTCTTGTCCACTTTGGAAATGATTCTTGTTGAGAAGATAAAGAACATAAAATGTTTTCTTGGTAATCCATAGTTGCCTCTGTTCTTTATCTATGAAGGTAGAATCCTTGAGAAAGTGTTGAATGAGCAAATTGTTTCTTTATTCTTATCTTGCCTCTGTCTCTTGTTTTGCGCTCATGTGATATTATAATCTCTTTAAATTGCTTATAATTGTGCGAAATAATCTCATTCTGCAAAATAACCACATTCTGCGAAATTCTGACACATTTTTTAGTAATCCTGCGAAATTCTAAAGTACTCTGCGAAATTATGAAGTATTCTGCGAAATTATGAAGTACACTGCGAAATTATGAAGTACTCTGCGAAATTCTGAATAATGCTCTTGAAATAGTGCTGCGAAATTCTGAATAATTCGGCGAAATTATTCTGTAAAGTTTCGTAGAATACTTGTGCGAATATAGTGTTTATGTAATGATTATGTCATGAAATGTATTATGTGATGTTTATGTCATGAAATGCTTATGCAATGCTTTTATGATGCGAGTATGATGCTTGTATGATGAGAGTTCTTATCTATTGCAATGTATAACTAATATTTGTGTTACTTAGCTTATTTTGCCGTGCTAAAATTGATGTAGCTTTGAATTGCCCCCATTCTTCATTTATCTGTTTTTGTCTCTAGTATATGCATTCCTCTTTGCATATTTATTGTTCTCGCAAGTTCATTTGATTGTGCCTCATCTTTCTTGGTCATTGTATCTCATTGTTTTATTGTCTCCACTGTTTATTCCTGCACTATTAGTCTCGCATAATATAATATAATTAAAATATCAAAGGTGAATCATTTTCACTATCTTAATTTCATTTCAGTATATATGTTCGCAAGCTTGTTTGCTCACATATAATCATTTTCGCAAGCTTATTTGCTTACTTTCTTATGTGGTCTTATTTTGCCTTCCTAGTTAAAGGTCTTATTTCGCCACGTTTCTTTTTTCTTTGCGACAAAATCGCAGGATGTCTTTACACTTTCATGTATTGACCCATTGATCTTGTCTTATCTCTTGTATTATGGCCTCAATGGGATATTTTTCATGCGACAATATGACAAGCCTAAATATTTTTGCGAACATAAAGCCCCATGACATTGTCGTCGTGCGACGAAATCGCAGGACGTCTTTACATTTTCATGCAAAAACCCATTGATCTCATCTTATATTTTCTCTTGGATTTTTTCCTCTTTATATTTGTTGCACAAATATGACAAGCCTAAATTTTCTTGCGAAAATAAAGCCTCATGACATTTGCGTCTTAAGAAACTTACTAGATCCCTAATGGAGGGTGGCGCCCTTATCTTCTCCCTGGTTTCCCTTTCAAGGAGGCGTACATCGACCATACAAGACTAGCTCCTCCCATCCGGTTTTACCAACAACCAGTTGTTTTCGCATCCTCTTATCATTTTTGCCTATATGGCTTATAGTTACGAGATTGCACCCTAAGTGGGGTTTTCTTCGGGCCGAGTGCATCATAGCCAAGACTTTCCAAGAATGGCCAGGGTAGTTTCGTACGCCCTGGGCACCCTTGGCTCAATCGTGTACCTCGGCGCCTTGATCATACTTTGTACTCCTTAGAAGAAACCCTCGGTCGTCCAACCAGGGTATAACCTTATATATATAGTTGGAAATCCAAAGTACCTCTCCTGGATAGGTATCTCTCATAAAGATGGAACCCACTTCTCCATGACTCAGGTTCCAGCAGCGGTATAACTTTATCCCTGAGCCATGCAATCAGATACCCCCTAATATGATGTACTTTAGGTCTTACATTTGCCTCTTGCGAAATTTTATTCGCGAACTAGGGTGTACGCCATAAAGTTTCGTCTCATTCTATTAATCTCTGCGAAATTTTATTCGCGTTTCTGCGAAATTTTCACGTTTCTTTATTCTTTCATTTCTTTCATTCTCATAATATTATATCATTTGAAGCAAAGTAAATATTCAAGAGAAATTCTAAGACATTGTAATTCTGCAATCTTTGTAGCTCTGAAATTTTTGTAATTCTGCGATAGTATCACGCTTTGTAAATTAAACCAAAATCTTAGAAATCTTAGAAATCTTTTTTGAAATCTTGCGATTGTATCACTTTTTGTAGATTAAATCAAAAAAAATTATTTATGGTAAGTAAAATGTTCTAGGAAAGGGTACTTAGCTCTTATGTGAGTTGTCTGAACGTCTCGTAGCAAAAAGAAGAGTGAGAGATGAGACTTGAACCCTTGACCTTCCTCTTGCATTTTCTCACAACAAACCAACTGTGCTAACCCTCTCTTGCGAATTAATCAAAGATCTTGCGAAGTAATCAAAGTTTAACTGTTCGAGAGACAATTATGTAGAAATTTCGCATAAAAAAAATAAACTTGCGAGAAGCAAGAATTGATCCCGCGACCTGCTACTTGCATTCATGCCTCCCAACCAACTATACTAGTTCTCTTGCTTGCAAAATTATCATGAACTCTCTTCTGTGTGAAATATACCTGCGAAATTATCAAGGATTTCGCGAAAAAATATGCATATGTTGGGACTTGAACTCGCGACCATGAACTCATTAACTTCGCAGATCACCAACTGTGCTGCCTCTTGCTTGCGAAATAATGAAACAATGCTGCGAAATTATTCATTTTTTCACCCTCTGTAAAAAAGAAGAAAACTATGCTCGCAGGCGAATTCGAACCTGCGACCACAAACTCACATACTGTTCCCTAGACCAACTGTTCAAGAACCTCTCTGCGAAATTAACGCAGAACTTTTTTCCTTATTCTTTTATTCGCCAATGAAAATGAGAAGAAAATGAAAAATATGTGTCTCTGCGAATTCGAACCCGTGACATCAAACTCCTTATCTTCGCTGGTGACCAATTGTGCTATTCTTCTGTCTGCGAAGGGAACACTCGATGCTATAGTTTTAATCATATCTTTGCCAGTAATAAAAATAGTAAAGGAATGCATACAATGGGATTCGAACTCGCAAAGATAAACTCATTAATTTCACCATTAACCATTTGTTCAAGAATTTCTTTGCGAAATATTCGCATAACATTTGTTACTTGTTCTTTTATTTTCCTTTGGAATTTTATCAAAAATGTGCGAAAATATCGTGATAAGGAAGAATCGATCCTGCGACCAACTGCTTGTTCACTCATCCTTGAACCATTTGTGCGAATTTCTGTTTGTGATAGAAATTGCAGCGTCTGCCTCTTATCTTCTCTTCGTCCTTCCTTAATTTCTTTCAACAATTTGCCTCTTGCTTTTTCTCTTGAACATGGAAATCTTCCACTGAAACTTTGGTTTTCTTCCTTAAATTAACCACAACAACTATTTTTTTTTCTTACTCTTTTCATGTCTTTGAATTGTTGATGATGTTTACTCCCTAAAAGTGTAATTTCTTCCATGAAATTTCCATTTTTGAACCTAAATTTTTTAGATCTAGAAAAATATGAACAGTAGCAAATTTTCATGGAAATCTCTTAAACCAATCAAGCTACAGGAAGGATAAATCCTTTACTCCTCCCTGTTTCTAGCGCCAAAATGTAGTTGCAGGAAATCCCACAACACACCCCTTATCATATCTTGATAAAAATTTCTAGATCTAATTATAAAAATGGTAATAAAAATGCTAAAATTATGAATGGACACCAAGATTTTTACATGGTTCGATCAATTTGATCTACATCCATGATTCTTCACTATGATAGGTTAAATTTACATTTGATTTACATTAATAATCTCCATTAATGGATAAAGTTCTAGATCTAATTTTTGGGGAAGAAGATGATAAAGAAAAATACATTCTATCTAAAAAATACCTCTCTCTGAAAAATATCTCTACTACTTACAAAATTGTCTCCCTTTTCTCTCTCCTGCTCTTCTCTTTATATAAGTGCTTACATAGTGGATGACATCCCACATACAGCTCATACTTCCCCTATTTTACAAAATTTCAAGGTTATTAAGAAGATAAGCAAGGCGAAATTCCCCTGTGCTGGAGAAAATATTCGAGAGGAAATGCAGAATCCAAATGAAGAGCAGCACCATGGAGAAGAAGAGATGATTAATGATCGCTACATTCCATGCAGTGAGGCTTTGGATGGTAGACGTGATAATAGAAATCAAGAGGATGTAAATAACCAAGAGGGTGAAGAAAATCAAGAAGAAGATAGGATAATATTACATGAGCGAGAAATTCGAAGAAACCGAAGAATAATTGAGGTTGAAATTGAGAGACATTATGTTGAACAAGCACGTCTAGCCTGCGAGAGAGAAAGATTGAGAGCAGAAGTTGAAGAACAAGAGTTTTAAGAAGCAATACGGCAGAATAATCATGATAATCGAGAAAGGAGACACGCACGCCACAATGGTAATATCAATGAGGAATATGATAGAATACAAAGGAGAATAGAAAGACAGCGAAGAGAAATGATGAGAAATGAAGAAAATCGCAGAGAAGAAAATGGAAGGTGTAATCAGTTGCGAATTCAAGAAGGAGGTGAAGAAGAAAATCGCAGAAGAAGGCAGAATGAAAATGCAGAAGAAGACACACAAAATCTCGCAAGGAAAGAAAGACATGAACGCAGGAGAAGGGAAGTTGCACTGAAAAAACCAACAGAATAATCATAAACATTAACTATTTTGTTCAAGTGCAGATAAACTTTGTTCATCGCAAGATAGATATTGAGAGGCAAGTATGGGAATTGATAAACAGAACATCATTATCTTTCTCGTAAGAACATTATTATATTTCTCGCAAGCACAACTAAATTCAACAAATAGTGTATAGTACATCATTCACAAGAAATGGAAGAGATAACTCAAGAAAATAAAGATAAAATTCATCATTCAGTGTTAACTTCGCCACCTTCATTGTCTTTACTAGGGTTATCATCTTTGCCGGTTACATTGTCTTCTCCAAGATTCCCCTCATTCTGATTAATTCTAGCTTCTTCTTCGCCAAACTTATCACCAGCAGTTGTTCTATCATCGGTAGCAGCTTTTTCTGGAGGGATTTCTTCATTGTCCACCTGGTCTTCTTGAGAATGATTTTCTTCACCGCTTTCACAATCGAAATCACTGTCGCTAGCATGGGGAACTTCATCATCACCTACTTCCATAGGTTTGATTGACACAGGAGGAAGAGAGTTAGACAACAAGATATCATTTACTAGAACTTGCGCAGTAAGATGAACTTGACGAAGATGAGCTTTATCACGGTTTCTAATCTCCATATTTTTAAAATATTCAAGGTAGTCATATTTCCTTTCTGCTAGATTGAGAGAGTAAGCAAGATGAGTAGTAAGAACATCATTTTCTTTGAGAACCTTAGCCAGATCATCACTCAAAGCAGAGATGGTAGAATGAAGCTTTTCCTCAGATGCTGCGAACAACAACAATAAAAATAAAGATTATTCTGTTAAAAATTCCACAAGAAATTCAACAAAAATAGTCAAGGCAGTCAAGAAGACTACCTTCCTTTTGCGAAATTAGGTTTTGAATTAGTGCCAAACAAGTATTTTCCCAATGACTCATAGCATCATAAAATTTATCTCCAACTAAACTTTTTAGGAGAGATTTTAAATTCTTTTCTTTGGAGAGGAGAAAATAATTTTCCTTTGCAAGAGCGGAATAGGATTCCTCTAATTTGGAATATTCTTCTTTGTGTTGGCTTACTTTTATACTTAAAGCTATTCTACCTTGGATAAGTGAATTTTTCTCAATGATAGATGATTCAGTCACTTCTTTAAGTTCATCTTTTAGTAAATGAAGGGATTGTTCTTGGTTATCATACATTTTTTGAAGAGTACTTAGTTTCTGCGAGGAGATCACCACCTTATTCGAAAGACCCCATTTCTCTTGAGATTAAATCTGATTTTCCTATGATAAAGTTTCCATCGCTAAATTAGCCTTGGTTAACAAATAAGAGATGTGAGATATTTCGCTACTTAATAGATCTTGTTTATGTGCTAATTGTGTGTTCTCTTTGGTAAGGTTCTCTATTTGATCAAGGGAATATGTGTAAATATTATTTAATCGGTTATATTGGTCCATCGAAGAATCTCTATCAGCACGAATCTCTTCAGCAATGGATTCAGCTTTGAATATCCTCATTAATCGATTCTGATTTAAGGCTTAATATGCGAACAAAGGATTTTAAGAAAAAGGAGTATGAAAAGAAAAAAAACAATTAACATAGGAAATTTAAAGGCAGAGATAGAAAAAGTGATACCTCTTAATTCATCATTTTTCTTGCGAAGATTCTCGCAGTTCAGTGAAGAAGAGTTAAGTTTGTGATGAAGAGTTTCACATTCTAAAGTCTTAGCTTGGAGAGCCCCCTTTAAAGCTTCAACTTCACTTTTTAGAGATGCTTGCGAACCCATTCGATCAAAACCAAAGTATTTGATTAAAATCTCGCACACACCATTCCTTACAGGATTGGTAGAAGACTCCCTAGCGTCATCTAAAATGTCAGACAAAACTTTAAAAGCAACATCTACTGCTATTGAAGTTTCTTTAGAAGAAGGGAGAGATGCAGATGGTGAAGTAGTGATAGTAGAAAGTTGGAGATTTGAATCATTCGCGGCTAATACATCATCCGAAGATGAAGTGTCTGGAAAAGTAACAAATGGAATTGAAGAAGAGTTAGCTTGTGAAGTAATTACAGCAGAAGGGGAAGAAACTTCATTCGTATTAACTTCAAGAATTTTATTTATAAAAGGATCAGTTGAGGCATGGATATTTGTGGCGATATTTTCGTAGATAGAAATTAGAGGTTTAGTTTGCGAAGGTATAGGAATAGAACTGGCATGAATTAATTGGGGAATAAGAACAACAAAATCAACAACTTTAGCTCGACAAGATTTCTTGCGAGGAGCATTAGTGTTCTCATCACCCTGCGAATAATAATCTAGATAAGAAACAGAGGCAACAATATTGTTATTAAGAAAACAAATGTTTCTTACTAGCTTCTGATTCGCATGCTTCATTTTCTTTTCAGTGGATTTTGCTGCGAGTTTCCGGAAGAACTAGGGTTTTGGACTACAAATTTGGTATTAGAAGTGATTCCGCTGAAAAGAAAACAAAGTATGGGAATTACATAAAATCAAACAAAGACAGATCAGATAATTTTGATGAACATGATTTAGATAAACGAGATTGAATTTAGTAATAATAGAAGAACATATACCTTGACGGCTCCATAAAAGCAGTAGCACAAGAATCTTTGAAGGAAGAAAGTTGCAGACGGAAAAAAGACGAAGAAGACGGAGAAACAGAAGAAGAAGATTATTTGTGTACTATAGATTCTACCTTTTATAGACAAAAGGGATGATGACTGGATAATAATAAAAATACCGGTAAAAAAGAGGAATATTCGACACGTGTAGGCGGTTATACTTAATTTACGGGGCTTTGTCGTGAAGAAAATATGGAAATATAGGAAGTTGCGGCATTCTAAAGAGAAGGAGATTCTCATAATCTTCTCCCATTCGCAGAGAAGACATGATAAGAGGCAAGATGTAGGATCAGAATATCGCCACATCCATACTCTTGCGAAGTTATAAACAACGTTTTTGTTAGCTCTCCAATAATACTTTGCGAGCGTCGCAGACTGATCCAAAGAATGACTCAAAGAATGACGTAACGGATGATGGTAGAAGAAAAACAAGAAGAGCATAACGATCCTGCGAAGATTACAGAATCTGCGAGAATTAGCATTAAAACTGCTGTGAGAATATCGCGAGTCAGATCCGAAATTAAAGGACAGCTTAGATGTCATCCACTATGTAACTACCCTATATAAAGAGAGCCAGTAGACTCAGAGAGGAGAGATCAATTTTAGAGTGTTGAGAAAGTCTTGAGGAGAGAGAAAGTTCTTGTGAGAAATTGTATTCTTGAGTTCTTTTATTTTTTGTAACATTTATGGGAATTAATCAATAAAAGTGTTGTTCTTAATCTTCAAATATATGTTGATTATGGTGAATTCTTGTGAGGGGTGTCATGTGGGAATTCCTGCAACTACAGAACAAGTTGTAGTAGAAAGAAATCCCACACTACACCCCTCACAAGAATTCATACAATCAAGTCATTTTAAGTTGAACAATCACAATATTTATTGATTAATCCCACAAATGTTACAAAATGATAAGGCAATTAACTAAAGAATTAACAACCGCTCTCAACTTTCTCTATCCTAATGACTTGCTCAACACTCGAAAAAGATCTCCTCTTCCTTAAGCCTGTTCGGCTCTTTATATAGGATATTACATAGTGAATGACAGCTAAGATGTCCTTTATTTTCGAATATGACTTGTAACACTCTCGCAAGTATTCAAATGTTAAATCTCGCTAGGTCTCCACACCTTTCTCGTGCTCAGGTTGTCGTCATCCGTTGCGTCATTTTTATTACCAATCTGCGATGTCTTCTTAGTGTGTTGTTCATGGATTTCGCAAGGGTATTGGTGTTGTGATATTCTGATCCTAAATCTTGCCTCTTCTCATGTCTTCTCTGCGAAGGATAGAATGTCATGAGAACTAGCACTTTCAAAATGTCGCATCTGTTCATTTCTTTCCGCCAATTTTCTGCCGACAAGATTCCGTGAATTAAGCGTAACCGCTTACACGTGTTGAATATCCCTCATTGACCGGCACATTTAATGTCAAGCGGTCATCATTTTCTTGTATGTTTAAGAAGAAATCCATCGTGAGAATATTTTCTTTCTTTTACTTCGTCTTCTTCATCTCTATATTCTTTGTGAACCTTTTTGTCGTCTGCAACTTTTTTACTATTGTTCATCTTTCTGCAAATCTTCTCCATCTTTCTGCTACTGTTTCTATGGAGCCATCAAGGTTTGTTGATTTTGCTGAAACTGATCTGATTAACTCCTTCTGCTGAAATTATTTTATTTGATATTGTTCATCTTTGAATAATTCCCATACTGTTTCTATTTCAGCAAAAGTAATTCTAACACCAAGTTCACAATACAGAACCCTAATGTTCCCAAGAATTCGCAACCAAAAGTCGTTGTAATCAAAAGAAAGCATGCGAATAGCAAGGTATTAAGAAACACTTATTTTTTAATAACAATATTGTTGCCTCTGTTTCTTATTTGACTTGTGATTCGCAGGGTGATGAAAATATTGATAGGCCCCCCAAAAGATCTCGCCATCCTAAAAATGTTGAAACCTCTATTTCATTTCCAATGTTTAAGATTTCAACACCTCCTTCGCAAGCTGATTCCCCTCTCCTTATTCGCGAAAGCATCGCAACAAACTTCTCCCCTGTAATTAACCCTTCTATAAGTGAAGTTCCTCGCGATAACCCTGTTGTGAATGCCTCTTCTCTTGATATTGCCTCAACCCCAGTCATTAACCTTCATCAAATTTCATCTTCGGATGACACATCTATAGCGAAAGATGATTCAAATCTCCCACCTTCTGCTATCATCGCTTCTTCATCCGAATCTCTCCCTTTTACTAAAGAAAATTTGGAAGGGATGGATATTGCTTTCAAGGTTTTATCAGATATTCTAGATGATGCAAAGAAAACTTCCATTGATCCTGTCAAATTTGGTGTTTGCGAGATTTTAAGTAAATATTTTGGATCTGACAGAATGGTTTCACAAACATCCTTAGAAAAGGAAGTTGAAGCTTTGAAAGATAATCTCCAAGCTATGACCTTGAAATGTGACACTCTTCATCTTGAGAATCAAAAACTCCAAAATGTTTCACTGGATCGTGACAATCTTCGCAAGAAGAACGGAGAATTAAAAGGAACAACCTATTTTTTTTTTAAATCCCTTGTTCGCCCTTTAAGCTTAAAACCAGAAACGAAAAATGGAGATATATCTTTATTATTTTTCATGGGACCAAGGAAATATCATAAGATTAAGGAGTTTTCATGAAATTAGGGAAATAATAATAAAATAATGAGGAATCATGAGGTGTGGGGCCGACTTGGACCAAGGCATGGACGGTTGGCCAATGGTCACGCCACATCACGTTTTCCCTAATTTTATATTATTTCCTCCGCTCGAAGGAAGCATCATGAAATTGAGGAGTTTCCTCAAAATAAAGGATATTCGTTCAAATGAAAGGGTTTTCATAAACTCAGGGAAAACAACAAAAATATGATAAAAATATGAAACTGACGAGGGATTGACCACGACACAGTCGGCCGGTCAGTGGGCCCATGCTCCCAGTGCCTTGGTCAATTTTTATTTATTTGTTATTTTTCATCCTATTTTGCATAGGTTCATCGTTTCATCGTATTTTGAAATACTCGTTCGTGCGGTGGTTATTAATGTATCATTGTTGGATACACTTGAACCATTTGAGACAGGGCTTGCTCAGAAAGCAGCTCTGATGCCCGTGCGTCTAATATTTATTACTAATCCGTGGATTTCTGCTGGGAAGGACCATGGATTGCGTAATGAAATATTTTGCGAAAATATTTGAATATTTTCAGAAATTATGTGGATGAATCCAATAATTTAAGTTTGAGAAAGGGCTCGCTCAGAAGGTAGCTCTGATGCCCGTGCATACAACATTTATTACTAATCCATGGATTTCTACTGGGAAGAACCATGGTTTGCGTAATGAAATATCTGCGAAAATATTTGAATATTTTCAGAAATTCTGCGAATGAATCCAAGAATTTAGGAATAATTAATTTATGACTTTATACTAGCAGAGCAAGCTGTCTACGAGCATTAATTATTCTGATATGAACTTGCTGGAGCTTCATATCTTTTACATATCCAGGGTAAACTCGTTGTTTGTATCCTTAAAACATCATCACTCTATACTAGTAGAGCAAGTTGTTTGGGAGTTGTCCATCCCGTGATAGAAATAATTACTGAAGTGCTTAGTACTACTTGTGAGATATGGCATTGTCCATCTGTGAGACTACATATCTATATGCACTCTGAGAGAAAGTATTCTCAATCAGAGGATTCTATGAGAGACACGTGTCTCGATATTCATGTTTGATTTCTGGATCAAAGGTTTGTATAATTATGGGTTTACAATTTTAGCCTTTGTCGAAAATCCACCATCTACATTAAGTCCCCTGCTTAGTGAGGAAACCCGTGTTCCTCAGTCAGCATTGAATGGTGATTTTCCGGTCATAACAATACAAGTAATTGAACTCAGTCGTAAGTTAAGATGTTACCGGATTTCGATCGTACGAGTGTACCATGACTTGAAAGATGGTTCTAGTAGCATGATATAATGTCATTTGATGAGTATAATTTGGTGTTGAACCGCTGATTTGGATGACGGGTCTTGGTCGTTTAGGATTCGCGGGCCGGGCCCAGTAAGGAAATCCTTGAAAAAATAGATTTTGGAATTAAAGTTTGATATAAAAGGAATTGCTCCTTTTTTTTTTTTAATTTTCCATCACTACCAGAGCTTCATCACCTCATCACCTTCACGTCATCATCAAGAGGATAAGAAAAGTTTGTCGGAGCACCACCGTCCGTCGTCGCCGTAGCCACCGTCGTCCAATTTCCGGACGGCGCCGCCAAGTATGCATCGAACTTTTTTTTTATGTTTGCTGATGTTCGTGAGTTCTATGATTTGTTCACATATTGTTCATGATAAAATTATATACCCGTGTATATATGAGTGTGAGTTTCGTCAAAAACCTTCGTTTTTGAAAATGTTTGTTCGTTTGATCGTTAGTTTTTGAAAACTAGTAATAATCTATGATTTAGGAGTGATTTACCTTCATATATGAATATGTAGGTTCAGTGATGAAACTATGTTGATGATATTTCACGTGATCCAAAGTTTTATCCCAAAAAGTGAATTTTTCACAAAACCGTAGTAAAATCTTCATTTTAAAGAATAACGATGATGCGGAGAAGCGAGTTCTCCTCTTTATGTATATATGAACTTGTGTCCAGTGATAAAATTTTGTGTATGAGCTTTCATGTAAAACTTTACCATGTGATGCGTGAGTTTTCACGAAATTGAAATAAACCTTCGTTTCAAATACGTATGACGGCACGAAGGAAAAGTGTTTTTTGTAAAACCATGGTCGGCTCATGGAAAAGTTTTTTTTTTTTTTTTGAACCGTGGAGTGTCCACAATTTATTTTTATGAGCCTGGATCATGTTGAAAATATTTATTTATTTATTTACGTGAGTAAATAAACATTTTGTTTATATACATATATGCAAATATATATTATTTCTCTAAAATCAAAACTTGAGTTTTGTGCGATGTTGCTTAGAGATAAAATTATTTATGATGAAATAATGTTTTAATTTTCATAATTCTATGGTGAATGTTCACTCAGTAGAAAAGTTCATGATTTTATGAAAAATCTGAGTTTTTGAACGTCTTTTGTAGGTCTCAAAGAAGCAGACGATTTTGGAGCAGTAACTCTAGCATTACTATCACTACCGTTAGTGGAAGCGTAAAAAGATAATAGTTAAGAGTTTCCATTAGGCGCTGGTATTTCTTTAATTCCAGATGATGTACTGAAATAGAATATGATGTGCATTTCGCAGCTACTTCGTGAATATGACCAGCTCTCAGGTTAACGACACTTCAAGAGATGAAATGCATGTTGACGATGACATCTCCAGAGATGACACATGCACAGATGAAACTTATGTTGGTGAAGATGAAGATGAAACTCCTGGAATTAAGAACGTCCCAAATATTGATAATGCATTTTTTGAGGAAGATGCTGCAGGAGTTGAAAAACATCTGAAATCTCCAGCGTATTGTCTGGTGATAAATCCCAGGACTGTTATTCAGAAGAAATTCGTGACTCCTTAGACAATCATCCGGTTTTGTCTTGAGCGAGGAGTCTTCTTTGCATCGATTATAGAATTCAAAATTTCTCGTCAACCTTTGGAGAAGTTTGCTGGATGGGCGAGGCATATGCTAGGTTTTCCTCACGTGAGAGCCATGCTCGATCAAGCACAGGTGACAAGAGCTATTCATGCTTCTGGATATTTGTTCATTTATCATGTGAAGAGGTATAGTGGCTCTGCTTGATCGTTGGTGTATTCCTACTCACACCTTCATATGCAGATGGGGAGAATTTACCGTTACCTTGGAAGACGTTGCAGCTTTGATGCATCTCCCAATCACGGGCAATCTCCCTGGGGATCTTTCAGATGAGGAGACCGCCATTTCTCATGTCTTGAAAACGGCAATGGAGGTAGCAAATAAGGCTGGAAATAAAGGATGTTATGCTCTCTGGTTGACACGCTGGTAGCCCAAAGATGAGGTTTCTGATAAACCTATTGATGATATATTACCCATTGCTGCTTTCTTGTATTTATGGTTGTCTAGATATGTCTTTGAAGACAACGGAAACTTGTTGAAGCCTTTTGTGATCCCCTTTGTTATAAAAATGGCTCAAGGTGAGCAACTTCCGATAGGTAGCTTGTTCTTGGGCTCCTTGTATTACAACTTAGATTCTTTGGTTATAGACTCCAGTGTGTCGAATAGCTTCATGAAGATTGAATGTTATGCTAAAACGATGTTTCTTCAAGCCCTCATGTGGGAGCACTTCAAGAATTATGCACCCATTCCACGTAATGTTTTGCTATTACCCAATACTGACGCTCGCCACATTTTCCCTGAGAGAGACAATGCTAGGATCATGCGTTGGTCTACAAAGCAACCTCGGTCCAAGGCGCACCTTATTGATGTGTTGGATGATGAGTCTGAGTTCAAAAATTTTCCTTGGGTGTCAGTGCCATCCTATGTTTCCCAACCGATGACTTTTAATACTGGAGAGCGTACTATCTTGTCGCCTGGTGAAGATCTGAACGATGGTGAGAGGTCTTTCATGTTGAGTTGCACCCCTGGTCATCTGCTGTCAGTCTCGTACGGAGAATTTTTAGTGGAAGAGTATAATATTGATAGAGCGGCTCGACAAATGGGTATGGACCAGTGCGTTCCAACTATTCGGAGGAGTAAACCATCAGCTGAGCAGCTCATGACTCATTTGGACCATACTCATGTGGAAGGAAGTAAATACTGGTTCCCTTGCTCTGATAGATTCGCCTATATAACTTCAGGTTATGTAGCCTTCTAGGACGATCAATTTGAGTGATTACATGAATTCGTGACAGTCGGTCAGCCTCCAGTGAAGGATCATCCTTCTGATGAGATGATTTCTAGTCGACCAAGATTGAAATATCTTTCTGGTGATAAGTGAAAATTGTCTCCAGGATGTTCTCAGGTACACTTTGTTATATAATCTTCATAAAATTATAATAACTATATTCTGATTATGTTGCTGAAACTTTTCACAGGACGGTCGTGTTGTAAGACCTCGAATCCGTGTAGATTTCTCAGAGACTGAGGTTGTTATTCATGGCGGAGAAGGCAAGCATAAGAGTTATAAGCTGTTACCCAATACTATAAAGTCCCCAGCTGGCGCTTTGGTGAGTTTCCAGTACTCTCCTTGTTATGACCCTTTCTCGGCCGTATAATTAGGATCATGTAACTGATATTGTTATTCCGTTGCATAACTTTGCTCCGTCAAGTATTGATGGACTTCGTTTCTCCGCTCCTGAGCAAACAATTTCTGACTTGAGTGATGAATAAATTGTAAGTATCTCTTCCCATATAAATTATGGTGCCATATGAATGAAATGCTGATTTCTGGGGATATGTCCAGGAGGATGACTCCATGAATGTGGAGAGTACTGTCGACGCTTGCTCGAAGGATGGCGATAAAGAGAGCTCCCAAAGTCAAGAACCGAATGAAAATAATGTTGTTGTCGACGCCGGCGTGAGCAATTATGGTTCTTTGAACACTTCGGAGACCACCCAAGTAAGTATTTCTCTTGTATTTCACCCATAGAAGTATAAAATTGTTGACTCACGAGTGAGTGAATGAATGAGAATGTATGTGAATATATGACAAGTTTCGCCGAAAATACGTCACCAGAAAATTCAGAACTCAGCATTTTAGGAAAATCGTCGTAGAATTCTCGTTTGATGTCAGATATTGATGATCCGCATATGCATGTTCAAGCCCAGGAAATTTCCAAGCTTTAACAATGAATATTTTTAAGTTTTGAGCACGTTCAGGGCCTGAAAAAGGCGAAATAGTGAACTTCCAGGAGACTTTCAGAACTTTTTCAGATGTCGTGTAGTTCCGAGTTTTGACCATATGTTTTTACTCGTTCGTCTCATTGCTATGAAATTTTGACATGTTGTAGGTGACACCAATACGAAGAGAATGGTATATAGATCAACCATTGATTCTTCACCAATTACTCCCAGTTTTCAATTTCGTACAGGGTAGTGTAAAATCTGCACATACGGGCTTGTTGTAAAACGTGCTTCTTGTGACTTCCACATTGTTTGCTGACACCGAGCATGTATAATGAAATGATTTGATGATGTTAAATCACTTGTATGATGTAGTTTATGATTTCTTTTGGTTTCATGCTTGGATGATCCTAATCTCATGTAATCTCCGTATTAGGTGCAAAATACCGAAGTTGAGAATGAAGGAACCCAAAATGACGAAACAAGTGACCCTGAAGTTATTGATAAGGAGACAACTATCTATGCACTTAGAAGTCATGAAATCATCATTGATGAAACCATGTAGACCCAGATTGTTATTGCTTCAGTGATAGAAGAACCCACGACGCCGACATAGGATACTGAAGAAACTGATGCTCTGATTGTAGAAATTGCTCAAGTAGTTGAAAACCGTATAATCGTGCATGAATACCCAAATTAAGGAGTTGATTTTGATCCTCCATTCGATGCCTCACTTCCGTATTATGAGTTAGTCGGTGGATTCAGCATTCCTATTGGATATACGTGTTTATACAAGAAAATATGGGAGAAATTTGGCCATGTAATTTTCGACAGGAATACCGGGCGTGCTTATGCTTTAACAATGCAGGTAAGTGTACTCTTGCATGTCATAGGCGATATATGCACTTGAGCCAGGAATGTCGTAACTCCAGATGTACTCTTTGATTGGGAGTTCAACTTGGAGAATTATGAGAGACTTGGCTTCAATGTGAAGTGGCTTCGTAAGAAGATAAATGCTATCAAGGACTCATGTGAAAATATACCCTTTCCCAATGATGTTGTGATGGAGAAGGAGGACAAGATCGCCAGGTTGACTGGAGAGCTGAACAAGGAGAAGGCGGCTTTACAGGTTTTGAAGGATGCAGAGGCGCAAAAATCTTTCTTTGCTGATTTTCTTTGATTCATTTTGCATGATCTCTTGAACTTATGAATTTATGAGAGATGTGAGGTTTTATTTGGGTTTTGATATCATGGTTTTGGATTGATAGATGGTTAAGGATTTTCTTTTGGATTTGATAGAGATTTTCTTTGAAGAAATATGAATTGAATTTTTGATAAATTGCCGAATTCAAATACTGATTGCAAGTGTTGCAAACGTTTTGGAGGAATTGAAATACAATGAAAGAAAATCCTAAAATGCCAAATACAGACGTCATGCATGCTCATGTGTGTGGTACCTCGAATGCCCCATAATTTCAGACAAATGCCTTAAGCCAATTCTCATGGATTACTGGTAGGGTTTGTCCATCCGTGTTGATCAATTTGTAGTATCCTCCAGTGATGGACCTGGCGATCATAAACGGTCCTTCCCAATTAGAGCTCCTTGCAGAATGGAGATCTCTTTTAGTTGCCTTGAGAACCAAATCTCCTTCCTTGAACTTGTTTGGCTTTGCAATCCGTGCCTTGAATATCTTCTATTGATTTGGAATCCTTCGAGCGATGTGACTCCAGGGATGTGGAACATATGGACACTCATGCAAAAGGGAGCATCCCTCATATTGCTTGTCATGTTTAGCCGCGTCTTTTGCAATGAATCGCCTAATTGGATGATCAACTTGAAGAGGCACTGGATTCAGCCATTGGGTAAAATATCGATGCGGTGTGATGATCCACGCATATCATTTGGCAATTGCTAAATCATTTGTGGAGTGAAGCCTTCGAGCCAAATGAGCATATTTGAAAACTGACGATATGGGCACATTAGAAGGGATAAGACTTGCCTGAGCATGAAATCTCTCGACAAAAGCATTTGGATGCTCCTCAGAATTATGTGCAAGTTCTGTCAAGGCTTTGACCTCCTATAGATATTCAAATGGCGAGATATCTTCCATCTCTTCTTCCGAGTCAGAGGTTTCTTCAGCGGATGAAAGTACAACCGAAGGGGTTGGTGCAACTTTTCCATTGTGGATCCATATGCGTCCAAGTATTATGTCATATCCAGGGTCTTCCCGGATTATGTAGAATTTGGTCTCAGTGCAGGTTAAGCCTTTCACAATTTTGAGATTGATGAAGCCATATGCATTCCTGATAATTCCTTCATGATCTCTGATTGTTGTGGGAGCGTGAGTAGCCTCATGTCGAGTAATGCCAGCAGCTCTAAGGGTCTTTAAAGGAATGATGTTGACGGCAGTACCAACATCAATAAGAGCCCTTTTGAATTTATTTTCTTTGATGTGCACTGTGGCGAGCAGTCCCCAGTCGTTCATTTCCTTGTCAGTGGCTGAAGGTTCAAGAGGTATATCTGAAATCAGCAGGCGTTTCCTGGAAACTATGTGATTTAAAGCCTTAAACATATCTCCTCTTTGCGCCTTCTATAGATAGAGTAATTCGCATATATGCTCTACTAATGACTGGACTGCTTCCTTTACTGGAGCTTCTGAAATAGATAAAGTTCTGACGGGAAGGGGATCTATGTGCACTCCCTCAGTTCCCAGATTAAGTTCCCCCGACTCGACCTTCTCTTTGAATATGCGTTTCAAAGTCTTGCAAGCGCTGGTGGGGTGACCAATAAACCTATGGAATCGACAGTACCGAGGATTTTCCATCGCCTGGCTCATTCTTGACATATGGCAACTTGATTACACCATCTTGAATTTAGGACTCCAGCAATTCGATGACTTCTTCAATGGAGCACGGAAAATCAGGTACCTCCGGATCTTCTGTATGCTGGGGAAGAGCCTGTGCGTTATCCTTCCTTTGTGCCTTTGAAGGGGCGGAAGAAGTATGCTTGCACTGTGGTTCAGCTTTCCATTTGCTCCCTTCTACGCCAGTATTTGTGGAAGGCTGCAGGTTGTACTGTTTGTCGATTAAACGTCCGCTTCCTCGAGTGTCTCGCGATTCTTCAGTCTTTGTAGATTTTGTTCTTTCCAACAGAGCAGGTGCAGTGGTTGCTGATCTCTTCGTGGTTTCGTGGATCTCTAAGAAAGTTTGGAATCGAAGATTCTCCAGTAATGCTTTGTAGACAGGGAGTATACCGTTGATGCACAATTCCACCAGTTGTTGATATGTGGCGTTTAGATCATGACAATCCAAGGCTTGGACCCTGAATCTTTTTACAAATTCGTTTGGGTTTTCACCGACTCTTTGAAACATCCTTCCAAGATCAGAGAGGGTCATTTGCTCTGACATGAAGAAGTATTTTCTGTAAAAGGCGTTAATCATTTCTCCCCAATTATTGATGGTCCCTGGCGCGATGTTGTTATACCAGGTGTATACTCTTCCTTTCAAGGACTTCGAGAAATCCTTGAGACGGACTACATGGTTATGTTCATGTTCTCCTAAAGCTTCAAGGAAGCGAGAGACATGTTATCTAGGATTTCAAGTTCCATCATACAGGGTAAAAGTTGGAGAGGTATAACCTTTAGGAAGTGGAATCCTTTGTGTAGCAGCAGGATAGGGAGGTTGGTGACGATGGACATGTGATGTCTTGTCTTTTCCATGATTCTCCAGAAGGCGCTCCAAGTCTTCCCGGGTGATGAAGTTTGATGACTCTTTTGTTGATGAATTGCATTTAGTTTTGTTGGTTTCATCATCGTTCACGATGTGAATTGGAATAACCTCAGGGTCAGCAGCATCTGAGGATTTCTCCTTCTCTTTCCCTTTGTCTGGAGTTTTCTCTGAAAGCTTGTCAGTAAGAGTCTTCAAGTGATCAAATAGCTTTTGTTACGTTGCAGCCATATATGTCTGATTTTTTCCAAGAGTTTCTTGCGCTTTGACGAGATCAACCATAGTTTGTGGTGAGTTTCCTCTAACCTCTTCGGTATGTCGGCCGAACAAAGGATTACCTTCCGCGTTGGTGTGAGGAGGAGTGATTTCACCACCTTCCGCGTTGCTGGTGCTAGCGATATTCGCGTCGGGATTTGTGACCGATCCTGACCTAAGACCAACCATCTTGTGAAAATAAGAGATTGCAACCGAGAGAATGATCTCCCACTGTGGTCGCCAATCTATAGATGGGAAAAACGATTTGCTGGTTTTTGCGGAATTGAGGACTACCGTGCGGAGGAGATTCCTTGAACCGAGCGAAATGTTCAACCTCACACAGATGCACCACTATGAAGGGGGGGCTTTAAGTTCTAGAGACCAATCTGTAGTACTTCGGTCTAAACGAAGACAATGGCCGTTCCAGAGTAAATTCGGTCACAAGAGAGGATGGGTTGATCTGTAGGAGGGAAGCTGAGAAATGTGTGAGATCAATGATGATCTGAGATTGTAGGTGTGTTATGAATTCAACGTGAAATGCTCTGAATGATTGAATCTTGCCTGATTGAGAGTAATTTCTGTGAGTTCGTGTAGACAAAAGAGCGCATGTATGAACTTTGGTAAGAAATTGCTCGTTCAGACGATTGTTGTTCGAATGTTTGAAAACTCTTCGAATGTTGTTGTTTCAATCAGGATTCATAGACATTATATAATGCCGGAGATGAAAACACCATGATCCCATGAAGTGTGACAGTTTGCTGGAATCAAAGAGTGGGGAGGTGGGAAATCGTGTTAAACCAATTACTCATCGTGCAGAGACTTGGTTAATTTTCCACACACTATTTTGTTGATTCCTTCAACTGATTGCACGACTTTCTCATATTCCATCGTGTGTTTGAACACACGTGCTGTAGACCGCCAGACAAAAACCCTAGTTGATATCACCCCAAGTGACATGATTGATGTCTCGTGGTTAATTTAGTCAGTTGTTGATTTCATGACTTCGTGGGACAATGAGTCCACGTATTTGCTAAGTTAAACATGATTTTTTGAAATGTTCTGCAACTCATGAATCGAACGTGTCTGCTGAGACAGTGGTGGAATCCTCACGTTGAGGTGAGCGAGTGTTGCTCGATAACTTGTTGAATATTGATAGTTGAACCAATATTCCTTGATTTGAGTAAATATTGCTCATCTGAGCAAGTGTTGCTCGTTTGATGAATTATTGGCAGCGTGACCAAAATAAAATATTAATTAAAGCGCTGGTAGTTGAACCAAGCATAATTAATAAGAATACTGATCATGAGATCGTTGCAAAATTATTAGTGTTTGAATCTGGAATCATAATCCTTGGATTCAGAAACCCTAATTTGATCAATTGATGACCAATTGATGGTTTATTTGAAAATTAACCATGGAATGAAGGATAACTGGCTTCATGGGACCTTGGATCAACCATGAAATTCTCATATTCTCACGTGAGCAAAAACCAAGACCTCTTTGAAGAGTTGGTGAGTTGTTGAAAGAATGATTAAATGCTAGTTTAATCATTTACTGAATTACTGCTGGGTTCAACATTAGGTGATAAAACCTAATTAATTATTAAAATATGAAGGACCGACCAAGGGGTTATGAAACCGGCCCTGGGTGGTCATATGATCAAATGATGATCGCTCCGTCAAATTCTGAAATTATTCGGAGAGTTTAGTACCCAATACGCGCAATTGTGCAAACTAGGTCAGATTGTGAGAAACACGTGAGTCTGGCTCATTGCGAGCCAAAAAGCTAACCTGGTCGGTCAAGGTAACATGCTTTCATCATTGAGACGTCCTTGTTTCAGTCCTGAGAATTTTGATATTTTCTGGTGCCCGTTTGAAAAGGCTAATTAGGATAGAAATGAGTCACATGTTCATGCCCCTCCTTCAATGTTCTGTAAACTTATTTTATCCTTGATCTCTAGTGCAATCACCTGTATAATTTGTAAAATAGTTTCCAACTGATTTTCATACTGAAATTATGCATTCTGGGTCACAAACTAGAAGCTGCAATGTTGAGTTTCCACATTCTAGCAGAAATTCTGGGCATCGCATTTCTTATATTGCTACAGAGAACTATTTGATAAACCGATTTGTATGCATAGTTTTCTCGCTTTATTGATTTTTGTTGGATCTCCCTCTAAATAGACTGTTCTTCTCTGTGCATCACTTTATTTTTTTCTCATTCTCATTATTTTAAAATTATTAGGTCAACAAAGAAATTTCTTTCAAGTGGTTTTGTGTGTGCATTCCGTGGAAGAACTCCTTCATAGACGGTGAAGCAGATGGTCGAAGGTGAAGCAGCAGACAGCTGTATCATGTTTCCAATAAAATAAAGTTTGTTGATGCAAAAACATAGACACATCAGGTACACAAATAGAACCACATAATTAGCTAATTAAGATAAATATGATTCCTTTTTGAACTATGTCGACTTTCGAGATTTGTGTCATGTTTTCAATATCCTGCATGTAGTCTTGTCTTCGTGGTTTTAGTTGATGTGGTGTTCTTAAAGGAAGTGTATAAGAAGTATTTTCTATATTTTCATTGGATTAGAAATCTTATTTATTCTTAGTACCTGTTAGTTGTGAGTTGTAGTCAAAATTACTCAATTAACATCTTTAGTATGCTTCAGTTGATTTATATTTGTAAGAAAGCATCATACATCAAACTTACCTTGTACTTAGGAAGGAAAACTTGTGTTTTTGTTAACAACAAACCTGAGCAACTCCTGGAGTACCAGTCACCTTATGGTTCAATTTAGGGTGTTCACTTTTGAGGCCTTTGTGTTTTCAGTCGTTTGAAGCAGGGAAATTGTAGAATATATGTTTATGTAAAGTCCATATATACGTCCATATATGTTGGATCCTATATTAGAGTCCGTTGTAATATGTACCCATATAACTCACTATAAATATATGTCTCAATAACCTAAGTAGGTTAACTGAGAACTTTCATAATTGTTCATGGTACCAAGAGCCAGAACGATCTCTCAGAAACCCTATCCTCAAAACTTTCTTATTCTTTCTCAAACCCTAGCCTGCTCTTCTTTCTTCTTCTTCTCTTTCGCTATGTCAACTTCTTCAACTCAAGATTCATCCACCATTTCAGTCATGTCACACAACACTGGAACTCCTACCCTTGCTGCTTCTCAATCAACCAGCGTTGGTTCCTTCTTGACCTCATCGTTTCTTCCTTCTTCAACCAAAATAGTTCTCTTAGACAGAACCAATTTTCTTCTCTGGGAATCTCAAATAACACCTATTCTGAAATCTCATCATCTTTATAAGTACCTTGCTGATTCCTATGAAATCCCATCTCCAGAACTTGTTGATACAGTAACTGAAGAAAAGACCCCAAATCCAGCGTATGAAGAATGGGAAGTCATCGACCAAACCATCATGTCTTGGATCAATTGCTCTCTAACTGAACCCATGAAGTCTGAATGTGCTCGACGAGGCAATTCTCATGCCGTATGGAAATATCTCCGCTCTAACTATGCTATCATCAACCCTTCCAGAATTCTACAACTCAAAGCAAACTTATCAACCATTCAAAAAGGTAACTCTTCTATTTCTGAGTATATTCTCAAGATCAAGGAAATCTCTGACTCGTTAGCTGCTGTCCTACAACCTGTGTCTGATCTTGAACTTGTCTCCACAACTTTGCGTGGATTGGGAGATGATTGGACAAGTATCTATATAGATGTTATTGAGAGAATCTCTCTACCCACCTTTACTGAACTTCATGCACTACTCCTTCATCATGAATCTCATCTGCAATACCTTCAGAGTCTTCAAAACCCAACATATGATTTACATAGTCCAAGCGCTCTCTTTGCTGGCTCACCATCTGCTAGTCGTGGTCAACCCTCCAATCGTGGTGGCTCATCCAATGGTCGTGGAAATTGGAACTCACAGGGTAATGGCTGTGGTCGTGGCAACTGGAACAATAACAATGTTCGCCAAAACTGGAACACTAATGGTCGTGGTAACCGGAATAATGGTGGCTGGAACAATGGTTTTTCAAATAATACTTGGTCTAATAATCGTGGTTGTGGCAGTCATGGTGGTTCTCAATTCAGCAACAACCACTCTCCTAGCTCGTTTGGTCGTCCATATACCAATGGTCGTGGTTATGATGCGCCTTCAGTTCTTAGTCCTCCACCTTCCTCATCTGTTGTTTGTCAATGGTGCGGCAATCCTGGTCACGTAGCTTCAACATGTCACCGTCTCATAGAAACTCAGACTGTTGAATTACCTCAAGCATTCTTCGCAATGCAAGTACAATCCATGCCATATGAAAACCATTGGTTTGCTGACACTGCTTCCTCGGCACACATGACTTCTGATGCTTCTCAAATGTCGAATCGTGTTGAATACAACGGTAATGCAAAAGTTCTTGTAGGCAATGGCAAACTTTTTCCTACTACAGGGACTGGTGATATCACCATCACCTCACCCTCATCTAAGATGTTATTGAAAAATACTCTTCATGTGCCTTCAATTGCCAAAAATTTAGTGTCTGTTGGACAACTCACACGTGATTCTGATTGTGTTTTTGTCTTTGATAAATTTGGCTTTTGCATTCAGGATCGGCGAACGGGAACTCCTTTGTACAAGGGCAAGATTGAAGATGGCATGTATCCAATTCTCGACAGCAATCATTATTCTTCTAAGTTCTCAATTTCATTCGCTTTCTATGCTACTACAATTGGTACTCGTACAAGTCCAGCAGTATGGCACATGCGTCTTGGTCATCCTAATAATCGTGTGTTTCAGTCTCTTAAGTCTAGTCTTTCTTTCCCTTTTTATTCTAGTGGTTGTTCTTTTAAATCTATTTGTGCTAGCTGTGTAGGTGCTAAGCACCATCGTATTCCCTTCCTGTCAAGAACTACTTATTCTAATAAAATTGGTGTTGTTATTCATTCTAATTTATGGGGCCCTGCACCTTTTCCATCCAACTGTGGTTTTCGTTATTTTCTTTTGTTTGTTGATGAATGTTCTCGTTTCACCTGGCTATACTTCCTATCCGATAAAACTCAAGTGTTTCGCTGTTTTCTGGATTTCAAAGCTATGATTGAAAAACAATTTTCAACATTAATTCTCGTATTACAGTCTGATGGTGGCACTGAGTATGCAAATCTATTAAAATCCTATTTGATTGCTAATAGTATTCAAAGTAGATCTTCCTGTCCTAGCACACCATAACAAAATGGTCTTGCTGAGAGGAAAATACGTCATATTACTGAAACTGGTCGTGCTCTTATGCTTCAAAGTGGTTTACCAGAATGTTTTTGGGCTGAATTTTATGCCATTGTTGCCTACTTGATTAATCGTCTTCCCACTCCAGTTTTGTCCAATAATACTCCGTTTTTTGTTGTGCATAATAGAGTTCCGGACTATAGTTTTCTCAAATCTTTTGGATGTCGTTGCTATCCTCTACTATCTCATTTCCGGCAAAACAAATTGCATCCAAAAACACTTCCTTGTGTATTTATTGGTTATAGTGATAAGCATAAATGCTACAAATGCTTAGAAGTTTTGAGTAATCGTGTCTACATCTCCCGTCATGTCATTTTTGATGAGTCTGTTTTTCCATATCCCACAGATGTCGGTGTTAAAATACATGTTTCATCTTCTGCTCCAGCTACACGTAATCTGTTAAGCTGGCCAAACACGGTTGTGGCTACACATCTGTCTCAACCTTCCAATTTAGTAACTCCTCCTCTCTCTGTTTTCGAGTTTTCTTCTTCTCCAGTTTCTGTTATGTCGACTTCATCCCCTCCTACTTCTCTTATTTCTACTTCCTCTTCTACTTCCTCTTCTTCTAACTCTCTTACTCCTGCTTCACCCACTACTTTTACCTCCTCTCACAATTCTAGTGCTTCACCTTTATCACCTACTAGACTATCCTTTTCTGGTGATTCATCCCTTTCACCTTCCCTCTCTACTCATTATGTGTCATCTGAGTCGTCCTCTTCAAACTTGCCTGCTGCACAGGAGCTCCCACCGTCGACCACCAACTTACATCCTATGGTTACTCGACTTAAGGACAATACTATTCAACCAAGGAGTTTCAAAGGTTGTTTCTCCACTCGGTATCCAATCTTATATAATTTTGCAGATGAGTATAATTTGTTACCGACGGAACCTTCATGTTTTAATATCGCTTCCAAGTCTTCTGAATGGTGGGCAGCTATGCTCGAGGAGATTAATGCATTGTTACGTAATGGCACATGGTCTCTTGTTCCTCGTCGACGGGGAATGAATATCATTGGTTGCAAATGGGTTTATCGCGTCAAACAGAAGTCTGATGGATCACTTGACAGACGTAAGGCACGCTTGGTTGCTAAAGGGTACTCTCAACAGCATGGGATTGATTATGATGAAACGTTTAGTCCCGTTGTCAAACCTGTGACTATTCGTTTGGTTCTCAGTTTGGCAGTTTCTTCATCGTGGCCTATTAAGCAGCTCGATGTTAAGAACGCTTTTCTACATGGGTCTCTTGATCAAGAAGTCTATATGGATCAACCTCAAGGATTTGTGAATCCTCGATTTCCTGATCGTGTTTGTTTACTGCACAAGGCGTTATACAGCCTGAAACAAGCACCCCGTGCTTGGTTTCATCGTTTTGCTTCGTTTCTTACAGCACCTGGATTTAACTCTTCTCAATCTGATCATTCTATGTTTGTCAGAAAGTCTAGTACGGGTATCATTATCCTTCTCCTCTATGTGGATGACATCATTTTGACTGGAAGTGACAGTCAAGGTATTCAATCACTTCTCCCAACACTTCAAACTCAGTTTGCTATGACAGATTTGGGTGACTTAAACTATTTTCTTGGATTGGAAGCCACTAGAACTTCTTCTGGTCTTGTTCTCACACAAAATAGGTATACTTTGAATCTTTTGAAACGTGTTGATCTTGCTGAATCTAAGCATGTGTCTACTCCTGTGGCGCCTCGTTCTAAGCTAACATCTGGTGATGGTGTTTTGTTTCCTGATATTACTTTGTATCGAAGTCTAGTTGGTGGTTTGCAATATTTAAGTATGACACGACCGGATATAACTTATGCAGTTAACCAAGTTAGTCAGTTTATGCACAAGCCAACTCATACTCATTTCATGGAAGTTAAACGAATTTTTCGTTATCTCAAGGGTACACTAGGTCATGGTATTTGTTTTTGGCGTGATTCTTCTTTGCAGCTCACGTCCTATTCTGATGCTGATTGGGGTGGTGATCCGGATACTTCTCGCTCTACTACAGGTCATTGTGTTTTCTTAGGCAAAAATCTCATCTCTTGGCGCTCCAAAGAGCAACCTACTGTCTCCACTAAGCTGAGTATCGTGCATTGTCATCTACTTCTGCTGAACTTATTTGGATTGAGTATCTCTTACGTGATCTTGGTGTCAATCTTCCGCAAGCTCCACTTCTCTACTGTGATAACATCAGTGCTACATACCTAGCTCTAAATCCAATACAACATTATCGCTCAAAGCATATACAGATTCATTATCACTTTGTTCGTGAACGGATATCCTCTGGGTCTTTACAGATGCGATATATCTCCACCGAGCATCAACTTGCAGATCTCTTTACAAAAGGTTTATCAAGTACACGTTTTCACTTTTTATGTGGCAATCTTTCACGTTGTTTACCACCGTATACAGCTTGAGGGGGTGTGTAGAATATATGTTTATGTAAAGTCCATATATATACGTCCATATATGTTGGATCCTATATTAGAGTCCGTTGTAATATGTACCCATATAACTCACAATAAATATATGTCTCAATAACCTAAGTAGGTTAACTGAGAACTTTCATAATTGTTTAGAAATTCTTTCTGCTGCACATATGCAGGCTCATCGTTTGGTTTGCATTGGAGAAATAAAGATAAGAGGAGAGAGAGATACAAATGTTGAACATTTAGCTAATTCCTAGTGTCAAAGTTGGTCAAGATTTATGTATTATTTCATAGTTTTCCTCCCAAACTTGGTTTCGGACCTTTCGGTGGTCGTTGATTATAACTGGTGGTGCAAATCATTTCTCCAGTAGTTGAACATACCTATGCTTGAATTGTCTTATAAATCTCCATAAGAACAGTCGCCTTATTTTTTTCCCGCATATAGACCTGGATATGTTGCTCCATCGAAGTTGTACGATATTGAAAAGTAGGCATGAAGTCGCTATCTTTGTTCTTTTTTTTATTCTTGCCAAACTTTAGATTGTCTTTTAAATTTATGGAAAATATTTTTAGTATGTAAGGTTGAATATTCAAACCCTAAATTATTAAATTTCTCGTATATGTTCAAAAATTTCTATCTTTATTATTGGCTATGTGATGTTGTTACACCATTCTGGACTTCCAATCATGTATGGAACACTTGATTAAACTCTTGAATGCTGCAGAGGTACCTGTTCGTACCCAAAATAAATTCTAGGCACAAAACACGATTATTTGATGATGGTTATATGAAAATTAAGGTTATGAAACAAATTGAAGAAAAATAAAGAGACACAAGAATTTAACGTGGTTCGGCAAGTGTTTCCTACATCCACGAAGCAATCCCATAGGGAGATATTGTATTGATGTGTGATTACAATAATTTGGTTAGCTAACCTAGAATTCCATGTAGGAATAGAAATTCCATCCTCTTGAGTTGGATTTTTAGCCTCTATTTATAGTCAAAAATCCCTAATCTAGTTCCATAATAACCCTAGATTTGTGCTTATCCTTGAAGATCCTTGTCTATCTTCCAAGATTTATGTCTATCTCAAAATGTCCACAATAAACCGTATTTGGGCTTCCATAATAAGCCATGTGGGTTTCCACAATAAACCCACCGGTTTCCACAATAAACCGTATTTGACTTCCATAATAAGCCATGTGGGTTTCCACAATAAACCCACCGGTTTCCACAATAAACCGTATTTGGCTTCCATAAAAAGCCATGTGGGTTTCCACAATAAACCCATCGGTTTCCACAATAAACCGTATTTTACCCATACCAAATAGCTTGTGTGGCACGCACGTACACTAATTTAATAGGGTAAAAACAGTACCCCTTCATGGTACTTTTTGTTGCAAATGCTTTGTTGCTGACTCTCCCATGCTGAGCTTTGGCTGCAACATGTGAAGCTCAATGATATATGGATATCACTAACTGGTGCAAGCGAAAGAGCATGTCCGAGGGCGATAAAGTAATACTACTCAAATGCAAACCAAATATATGGATACTCTGCTCCAAATAATGCTGACGTAGAGTAGAAGGATGCAAAAGAGAAGTTGTTCTGTGCTGTTGTCTATTGGGATCTACAGCTGTATTTTGGGTTTCTTTCATATATCTACTCATGAAGAGAAGTTGGACAGGCATTGAGGAACATTTGATACTGTTGCATCGAGAATTGCTAAATGGTCTGTTATGATTTTTGAATTCTTAGAATGTGGATCCTTTATAGAGGGGGAAGTAACTGACTGAAATTCTTGTGTTAAATGTTTGTTGAATGATATTCAGGGGTTTTTTTGCTATGAGGTACTACAAATTCAATTTTAAGCGATACGATTTTATTTTGATCATATATATTGGTTGTAAGCTTTAAATGAGGATACTCTTTAGTAAAGGAACTCGGACAACTTCACGAGGTAAGTTTTCCTGTGGACAAATTTATTCACAGAAGACACAAATGCACTGCAGAATGGACATAGCTAATCAAACCTCTACTATGTGTTTGTAATCTTTACGACTTGTAACATCTTTATGGATGTTAGTACAAAAACCAGCCTGTAGTAAACCAAAAACACATCGAAGTACCATAACCAGCCTGTAGTAAGTGTTGCAGAATTTGATTGGCCGCCACCCACCAAACATTTATAGAACACGCCAGTATTTACCATGGTAAACTAACTTGGTAAGAGGAAATTTCTCCAACAACTACCTGGTTTTGGTGGTTACAAGCGAGATCTCGCTCTAATCTCCTCTTTTAAGTGTAACCCCAATTCCTCCAACCATGCAATTCTGACAACTACTATTTTCCAGAAACTTTTGCGCTAAATGCGAACATCTAGTGGTAAATAAAAAAAGTATGTCACCTTATTACTCTCTCTCTCTCTGTGTAAAATTTCTTTGCTTACATCTCCTCAAGAATTCTTCTAACTCATTTGTCGAAAATGGCAGAAAAAACACCAAATCATGTCGTAGTAATGGCATTTCCATTTGGAACACATGCGATACCATTATTCAACCTTGTACGCAGATTAGCAGTTCAAGCACCAGAATTAACATTCTCATTCTTCTCCACAGTACAAGCCAACCAATCAGTTTTCGGAAACAAATCTACATCTTTCAACAATTTACCGAACAATATACCAAGCAATATGAAGCCTTATGATGTTGATGATGGAATACCGAAAGGTTTTACAGGACATCCAAGGGCTGCAATGGGTTTCTTTCTTAAATCCATGGCAGAAAATTTTGGAAACAGAATTGATTCAGTGTATGGTGATGATTCATCAGATGATATCAAGTGTTTCATAAGTGATTCGTTCTTTTATTTTACTGCTGATTTTGCTGAGCGAAAGGGAGTACCGTGGATTTCTTTCTGGACTGCTGGTCCTTGTTCTTTATCAACTCATTATTACACTGATCTTATTCGGCAAACCATATCTCTTGGACCTGATGGTATTCAAGGACGTGAAGAAGAACTCCTCGACTTCGTTCCAGGATTATCTCGTATCAGAACCAGAGACTTACCAGAGGGTGTTCTTTTCGGAGGCTTCGAATCTGAGTTCTCACGCATGTTGCATAATATGGGGCTAATGCTGCCGCGTGCTTCTGTTGTCACCATTAATTCATTTGCGGAACTAGACCTGCCAATTCTCGAAGATTTCAATTCCAAGTTTCAAAAATGTCTCACAGTAGGTCCGTTTACTCTAACTTCTCAAAACCCATCTCATACTCATGATGACCCTCATGGCTGCGTTGCTTGGTTAGACAAACAACAACCAACGTCCGTAGCTTATATTAGCTTTGGCACAGTGACCACACCACCACCAGATGAACTTGCTGCCCTGGCACAGGGATTGGAAGAAAGTGGTGTACCGTTTTTATGGTCATTGAAAGATGATCTGGTAGGTCAATTGCCTAATGGGTTCTTTGAAAGGACTAGTAAGAGAGGATTAATTGTTCCATGGGCTCCACAACAACGACTACTGGAGCACGACGCTATAGGAGTTTTTGTGACACACTGTGGATGGAATTCAGTAATGGAGAGCATTACGGGTGGCGTACCAATGATATGCCGTCCATTTTTTGGTGATCAGAGAATTAACTGTCGTATGGTATCTGATGTTTGGGGGATAGGGACTAGGATTAGAGATGGAGTGTTTACAAAGGACGGAACTGTGGAGTGTTTAGATATGATCTTCTCTGATGAGAAACTGAGAGAGAAAATTGGTGCGCTCAGAGGTTTTGCCAAACATGCTGTTGGTCCAAAAGGGAGTTCTACAAGGAATTTCAACACTCTGGCAGAGATGGTTTTAAAAAATGCGGAATGAAGTTCATGCAATTGTTACCATTTTTTTTTTTTTTGTACATCCCGGGAGCCGGCATATGGTATCAGCACAATTTACAGAACTGGCTAATGAAATCCTATATCTTTTTCAAATCTTTTTAGTTATGTGAGTGTAAACACAATGGAATATGATAGCCTGTTTGGATGCAGAAGTAGAAGTCAGAAGTACTTCTCCAGAAGCAGAAGTCAGAAGTCCAGATTTTTTGCTTCACAAAAAGTCGACTTTTCTGCTTCTGAAAGTCATTCTGAAATTCTACACCCAAACTGACTTCTTTCTTTTTGACTTCTAGAAGTCAAAAAGTTACTTCTGGATGTGTATCCAAACAGGCTTTGCTTAGTATCCAAAAACCGGCTGACTCCAAATTTCAAAAAATCATGTCTGAAAGATAGAAATTAGGATTCATGCCATTTGTTGTTGCAATGATAATATTGAAGCATAACAAAAATGGAGCATAAAATCTGGATCACAGAACCTGACTAACATAGCGAGACAATGGAAGGCTGCATTAACTCCTGGAAGAAGAAAATCCCAAATGAAACTCATAACTTCATTTTTTTTTTGGCTCGGCCATCTCATTACTTCATATGGAACAAGCTTCTGTACACGATCTAGTGGGCGTTATGGATCAAGAGGATATGATTTTCCTGTGAACACGCAAATTACGATGGCGTCTACGTGTCCACAAACAATGTTCGTACATATTGAAATTCATAGATTAGATACAACGTGCGTAATAGCGCAGTGACTATGCCGATTCATCGACTCTGAGTCCTTGGACTCATCCTAGTCTTATCGCATAGTTATCACTGACAATGTATAATTGCACGGATAGTAATCCGCGGATTGATACGAAGGAAATCTTGGATCGAATGGAACATAAAAATGCGTAATGTAACGTGTGGAATGTAAAGTACATAATGTAAATGCGGAATGTAAGGTACTTAATGTAACTATGAAACGTAAATGAGACGAGTAATTACGTGGTTCAGCACTTAGGCCTACATCCACGGGGTAAAAGAAGGGTGTTTATTATATGTAAATTGGTTACAAGTATAGTCAAATGACTTTAGGTGTGCTAACTTAGGCTGCGGGATTAGGGGGCTACTTACTCTTCCTAGTTCTCTCTCCTTCTTACTTTTGAATCGACTTGCCCCTCTCTCTTAGGGAGGAGGGGTATTTATAGGAGTTCTATTGTTGGGTCCAAGGAAGGAGCCGTTGAAACCTTATCGTCTTGTGCTTTGTGCCGTTACGCAAACCTATTCGGTCGCTAAGGTGCCCCCCTCGTTCCCTTCGTTACTTCCGAAGAGGTAGGGTCTTCTCTTCCGCTGGTTGATTGACATGCGTTTCAGGTGTTTAATGCGGGTGGTTGGACCTTCTGCACGTTTCAGACCACGGTCTTCTGTTCCTGTCACGTCCGTGTCAGCTGGTTGATCCCTGATCGTAGATCTAAGATTCCTCTCGAGATGGGATAAAGCAGATCCGAGGGTGTATTGGTTTCGACGCAGTGGTGCTTTGTTCCCATGCTCCTTCATTTGTAGCCATGGGATCTGCTAGATGAGAGGCCCTTCCTGTTGGTACACGTTTCTTGGTTGTATCTAAGTGGCATCGTTTTTTGATGCTCCTCGTCATACGCTCTCCACGTGATTATCCGAGGACACGTAGCGAGTGGCGGAATTATGTACTTACATTTCCAAGACAAAGATCAGGCACCAAATTAATGATGTAGCTATCTCCATAAACTCTATGGTGATGCCTTTGTTTTTTACAAAATTCAAACACCGATGAATTTAAAGCTAATCTTTTGGAATCATGTTCCTCTTATAAAGCTCTACATTCCTATAAAGAGATACAAAACTTCATCATCCAATTTTTTTAATTTCAACCGTTAATCTTCAAAATGGTAAATGGTAATTTTATACTGTCTCGGAATCCACTCATTTTCTTGTTGGAGTGTAGAGATTTATAAAAGGAACATGCCACTAAGAAATTAGCTTCAAATTCATCGTCATTTGGATTTTGTAGAAAAAATGTTGTCACCATGTCATGATAATGTCAATTTAACCATGTCATCGGATCCTGCCCCATGATATAATTTGATGATAAATTTGGTACTTCAAAACCGCTTTAACTTTTGAAAACTAGTTCACCCGTCCAGTCCGACCAATAAATACGCGAATCAGTTTGGTTCAAAACCTGTTTGATCCAGTTCTATCACTACTTTACTAGTATTGGAAACTGATTGTTTTTGTGTTTTCTTTTTCGATTTTCTTCTTAAATCTTAAAAAATCGTTTCCGGTTTCCAATTTTCCATGTTACAGTATTTAGAATTGAGATATCATCAATATTTTGTTTCCAAGAATAAATATTTTTACTTCTTAAGGAACCATCACGGTAGACTTATTACTTCTCAAAGCATTCATCATCCATTTAAGACCTAATACCGAACGAAAAAGGAAAAACACAAATCACCCCACAGTTTCATTACTGAGATATGTGAGTTGTTGAGCTTTATACTTTTATATCATTTGATTTTAATTTATTTTTTTAATCTAATTATTTTTTGTTAAACTTACTTCTAATAAACCATTGGTTCCTACGAGAGGTGGCTAACCCACTCATCTGCCATGCCAGATGGCTGGTCGCGCCACTATGGGAATATAGCAAATCGATCGAGTCTCTATCAAATGATAAAGACTCTACCATTAGGTGGAGACTCGATCGTTTAGTAGATAATGATGTAACTGTTATTTCCCCTGCCTTTCCCTATAAATTCACCCCATTAAATTCAATTTAATCACACCTCGTTTTTTCACTAATTATACACTATCAACTCTTTTGTACCTTAATCCTCGGTTTACTTATTTATTAGTTTCAAATCAATAGATTCTTCTGACGAAGAGGTGCGTATTCATATGAATCGGTTTGAAGAACAACAACAAAAGTTCGTTCAGGCGTTGCGACAAATTAATGATGAGTCAGATGAAGATAGAGAACTAAACAATGCTTTGTTCCAGCTATACTCATCGGGGCATATACCTAGAGATACAAGAGTAGTATTCACAAGAATATATACATACTAGGGCCGGGATGATTTCCAAGAGAAGATGATGCATGATTATTTTCTTCCCGACTCTGGTTTTTCTGATCAAGATTTCCAACGCCGATTCTGCATGCCACGACATATGTTGTTAAAGATTATTGGTGAGATTTTTCCGGCAGAACCTCAATTTAATAATCAGTATGATGCACTGAATATTAGAGGTTATAGCCCTGAACAAAATGTTACTTCATCCTTATGGGTTCTAGGATATGGCAAACCTCCGGATTCTAACGATAATTACCTTCATATGGGTAAAACAACTATTAATCATTTTGGTCCAACTATTTACGAAAAACAATTGACGCATATGTTAGAGAAATATTAAATCAAAATTAAGAAAGGGGATTTCCAGGAATGCTTGGTAGTCTTACCTGCATGCATTGGGTATGTACCGGCTGCCCTACCTATTGGTCCAATCAGTACAAGGGTCACTACGCAAAACCAATGGCTTGAGGCTGTTTCTTATGATTGTTGGATTTGGCACATTGTTAGAGCATTGCACGGTTGAACCCACCAAGCGTTGGTATGTCAAGTTTGGTTGTCATAGTTTTGTATCCAAACCCAATTAGATTCGCTTGATTAAATATACTCGAGTCAACTTTGTTTAGGTTAGACTAGAAATTCTAAGAATGTTGAGACATACAAGTACCTTGAATACCTGAAGATCGTGAAGACGTATCGACTATAATAAGACATCATCCTTCCACTTGAGGTTAGTGATACTGACTTGACTTGTTTCCATTCGTATCGGTACTTTCAATTCATTTAAGATTGAAAACATAACATGCGATGTTATATTTAATACTCTAGTATTAGACTTAGTCATTTTATTATGATCAAAGTGTCAAGGAAGAATATTTGATTATAAAGTATAACGTTTATCTTTTGAACTTCGTAAATGCGACATCCACATAATCAATGTAACTTGTTACTTGACTGTGTGTTGGATATAGGTGTGATTTTATAATAAAAAACTATGTTTGATTACATATGTTTAAAGGAAGTACATATACGAAACTTGTTTCGTAATCGAAAAGAAATAAATAGGCATTTTGGTCCGGTTTTCAATGAAGATCTTTTGAATGACCAATTCAAACCCAGGTAAGAACTTTGGTAGAACCGATCTTGACTTATGTTAAGATTTATAGTAGAACTGATCTTTACCTAGTTTGGGATATACGGTAGAACCGATCTTAACTTATATTGAGAGTCTTGGTAGAACTATCCTAATCTATATTGGGATACATGGTATTGTCGATTCTAGCTATTGTTGCGAGTCATGCTATAACCGATCCCTACCTATATTTTAAGACTTGGTAGAACCGATCTTAACCTACGTTAGGAGTAATGGGAGAACCGGTCCCAAGAGCAAAACCGATTTCCAACATTCACATATTACTTACGGTTTTGTGTGAGTTTGGAATTAGGGTTTGCTAAATAGGAAAGTTCCAGATGTCGACATAATTTGAACATGTGAATAAATCTTATCTTTTATTGTTCAAACATATTACTTGATACTCAAGGTGATCCTAAACTGAAATATTGAGAATCTCTTAGACAGTTTTTCGATTATATTGATACTCAAGGTGATCCTAAACTCAAGGTGATCCTAAACTGAAATATTGATATTGATACTCAAGGTGATCCTAAACTCAAGGTGATCCTAAACTCAAGATACCCCCACTACTCAAGGTGATCCTAAACTGAAATATTGATATTGATACTCAAGGTGATCCTAAACTCAAGGTGATCCTAAACTTTTAAATAAGTTTTTCGATTATATGTTTTTGATTTTCCAGCAATCAAAACATATCTCTTAGACAGTTATATTAGTTAAGTGCTAAACTAATATTAGATATTTTCTAATGAGAGATTTCGGAATTACAGGTTGGATATTAGTTGGAAATATGAAAATCAAAATTATGTACTTATTGCATATCTTGAGAATATTTTTGGTTTTGGGATTTCCTTGTTGTCCAAGCAACCATGGTCTATAAATAGTTGAGTTTGCATTTCTTGCAAACTATCCTAAGAGCCAGGCAAACTTCATTCGTGTTGTTTCTGGTGGAGCCGTCTATCCAGAGAGGAAAGTACCCTAATTAGGTGAAATCTCTTATGACCACTCGTTTAAAGACTTTTGTGGGATCAAGAATATCTACGAATATCGTTGGTGGGAAACTAGATAATTGTATTTGAAAAAGTGGGGGTCTAACAACCACACCCAATATTTCTCTTAGAAATCTGTATGGACTAACTCCAATATACTTTCAAGAAATCAACTAGACAGTCACACTCAATCTTAAGAAAAGTATATCCAAGAGTTATATCTTTATTTATCAATTCAATCTGCAATCAAATAAATAGGAATTTGCGAGCCCGATTGAATATAAGAAATAACTTGGACGGTATCAAAAACCAATATCCAAGTGTCAATCAATTTAATCAATAACCCAAAGGTCGGGTTTACAATTGATTGAACTTACTCACAACCTGTGATATTTCAATTATATAAAAATATAATGCGGAAAAGAAATAACACAAACACCAAAAAATTTGTTAACGAGAAAACCTCAAATACATAAAAACCCCGGGACCTAGTCCGGATTTTAACACCACACTGTATTAAGCCGCTACAGACACTAGCATACTATAAGTTAACTTCGGACTGGAATGTAGTTGAGCCCTAACCAATCTCACACTGATCAAAGTACAGTCGTGTTCCATATGCCTCTGAATCCCAGCAGGACTCTATGCACTTGATTCCATTAACTGATCTCACCCATAACTAAGAGTTGCTGCGACCCAAAGTCGAAAACTTGATAAACCAATCTGTCTCACACACAAAAGTCTATTAAATAGATAAATCTGTCTTCCACAGAAATGCCTAGAAGTTTTTTTTTTCCATCTTTTGATAAATCAAGGTGAACATGAACCAATTGATATACCAGACTTATATTCCCGAAGAATGACCTAGAAATATCAATCACCTCACAATAATCTTAATCATATGGTAGCGAAACAAGATATTATGGAATCAAAAATGATAAGACGAGGATGTTTGTGACTACTTTTTATCTTGCCTATTGGAGAATAAATCTCGAGCAAATCTTAGAGAAGATAGTACTCAATTCGATAGAAAACAGCAAGATCAAAACATGAAACTACAGAGAAAATAGTTGGGTCTGGATTCACAATCCCAATGAAGTATTCAAGTCATTAACCTGCAGGGTTTCATGAAAAACCTAAGGTTAAAGGAGAATCGACTCTAGTCGCAACTAGTATCACATAGGAGATGTGGAGATTAGGTTTCCCAGTTGCTAGAGTTATCTTTTATATAGTCTTCAAATTAGGGTTTGCAATCAATGTTACCTTGGTAACAAAGCATTCAATATTCCCTGTTAGATGAAAACCTGATTAGACTCAAGCTAATATCTTTCAACCGTTAGATCGAACTTAGCTTGTTAAACACAAATGAAAAGTGACTTCATTTAGATATGAGTAACCGTGCCTAAATTGTACACCTTGTTGGCTCAACAATAGTTAACCGAAGTTAGCAATATGAAAACTTTCATATCAACCATATTCATCTTAACCATAACTAGTTCAAATGACTCAAATGAAACTAGTTCTAGAGTTGTTCAATTGTTTAGATTCTATACAAGATACAATTGAAGCAAAATCAATTTTGATACACTCGAATCAATTCATGAACATTATAGCCACGATTTGCAAAAGATTTCATTCCTTATTATATAAATGTATTAGTTCATGAACAAATCGATTTTAGAACATAACCCACTCAAGTATGCAAATGGGTACGCATACCTAAGTAGCCGGACTTGGAATGAGTTCGCCAGTATGCAAACGGGTACGCATACCGTCGTACACTTCCAAACTTCAATCAAAACCAGTACGTGTACATGTATGCATACTCTAGTACCCGGACTTTAAATAACTTCGTCAGTATCCGTACTGGTACGCATACTCTAGCTCTCGGACTTTACCTGACCAACCAGTACGCATACGAGTATATATACTAAGTTCCGGTCTTGGATCAACACATATGCAAGTATGCATACTGTGCTTATAATCCAATCATGGTTAAGTGTTCTAAACTCCCAATTCAATCATTGAACCATTCTCGGAAGATGACAATAGCTGTATCACACAAAATATTAGCTTCAAAGCAATTTCAAGTGATCAAATGATCAATACGAAACATTACGAGTCTACATCAAATGACTGTCTCACACAAATCATGTAAGATGTTACAAGGCGATTTTCACATGATCATCTTTTGACTTTCACCAAGAATATAAGATGAACTTGGTTAAAGCGAAAGCTTACCAACATATATTTCGAGAAATATGTAAGTGAGTTAAACTCAGCTCGAAATATCAAATGTGTATAATCGAAGTCTATATAGCTATACGACTTTTGTCTCAAATAGGAGATAAAGTAGATATAATTTTGAGTGATATATAAGTTCAAGTCTCCACATACCATTTGTTGATGAAGTTCTACAATCTCCCCTTAGTAGTTCTTCGTCTTCAATCGATGAACGTCGTGAAGACTAATGCTCAACTACACTTTTTATCCTAATCCGAGACTTAGCTATAAGTAGACTAGAAATCAAGACTTATAGTTTTGGCAACTAAACATGACAACAAGCTTGAGATAGCAACGCTTGCGAGTTTGACCGAGCAGTGCTCTAACAATCTCCCTCTTTGTCAATTTTAGTGACAAAACTATCAATACATATGGATTACAAAATAAATAAACTTTTTGTGGCTTCTCATACAAATGCTTGATTTCCTTGGTTCTTCAACATTACTCGAAATCTTCATCACTTCCAAGTACTCCAGTGATTCTGAACGTGTTCAACTCAGTATCATAGTTTTTGAAGATCTGTAGATATAACAATGAGAAAAAAGTAGCTCTTAATCATTGTTATACAGTGTTATAGTATCATTACACAGCATCAAAGTCCAATTGTATCACAACTTTGACAACAATACTATGGTGATATGTATCACTTCCCCGTAGTCAATACTTCATCTCATATGAACCCCCCCCCCCCTCCTTACATAATAATCCGTAAACCATATGTATTTGTAGTGTGAACTACACATTAATTCTCCCCCTTTTCGTCAATATAAATTGGCAAAGGTACGAAAACTAGTGGGATCATAATGAAACTCGCATAGAGATTCTTCATGACTCAACTTTGTTTAGATACAGTTATATAGTTGAAACTAAATGCATTCATCAAGGAGTTTATAAAGATACAAGAAAACTCCTACAATATATTCAACAGCCGCACTCCCCACAAAGATTTGGCAATTAAGCACAAGTTCAATTAAGAACTCTCCCCCATAAAATGTCATTCCCGGGAAAACAACAAGAGCGACCTTACTTTCACAAGAAAATAAGGATATCACTGGACATTAACAAATTACATGAAACATGAATTTGTATCCATAAAGCTCAATTAAATTAACCATAAGGGAAACCATGATTAATTTAATCGGAAATGCTCAACAAAAGAGAACTTATGGAGCAACACAGTACTTTCACATAGAAGTGGATTAGGGAAAGACCAATATTGCGGAATATACAAAGATTCATTCTATTTTTCATCAATATTTCCATAAAGACATATAATAGACTTAATCTTTGCAACCAAAAGTTCATTCTATCTTCATCAATATTTTCATAATGACATAATAGGCTTAACTTTTGACATATATGGGACAATCATAGTTCACGGACGCAAACACACATATCCCATAAAAAAAATTTTTTTTTTTGCAATATATAAAACTAATAAAGATTAATACAACAAAATCATCTTCCAAATAAACTTTAGAATTTAAATAAATAAATCTAAAAACATTACAAGATGAAAATCGTTGGCAATAGTTATGTGTACTCACAATAATGGTTATTCCAAACCCTAGTTATCCTTCTTAAAACACAAGAATAAATTCTCATAAGAAGTTTCCTAGACATTAAGGCCTCTAAAAAATTCTTTATCATCCCCGAACTCCTTGTTGTCAACATCCATAGGAACATAAGGTTCATGAAGAAATGAGTCAATTCTAACAAACCTTCTAGACTAATGTCGAACCAGCAGTATCCTGCTGGGATCAGAGGCGTAGGAGCATAAATGTACCTTGGATCAGTGTGAGATTGATTGGGGTTCAACTACAGTCCAGACCTAAGTTAATTTGGAATAGGCTAGTGTCTATAGCGGCTTAATACAGTGTATGTTTAATCTGGACTATGTCCTGGGGTTTTTCTGCATTTGCGGTTTCCTCGTTAACAAAATTCTGTTGTCTGTGTTATTTATTTTCCGCATTATATTTTGTTATATAATTGAAATAATACAGGTTGTGCGTTGATCAATCAATTAGAATATAAGACCTTATTAGTTGTTGATTTAAATTGATTGACACTTGGATATTGGTCTTTGGTACCATCCAAGTTATCTCTCTTTGATTATAACTCACGAATCATATGTGCTTGAGTATATCAAATTGAGAGATTGAGATAATAAATCCGTGAGTATTTTCTATTGATTGAGTCTAGTTGATTCTATAGAAAACAACTCAGAGTTGTCCATACATATTGCTAATCCAAATATTGGGTGAGGTTGTTAGACCCCGCCTTTTCGATTGGTATCAGAGCAGGCAAACACGTTTAAGACCTCATAAGTATGTGTTTGTAAGCGATCTGACTCTATGGACAGAGGTGTTATCTCAATAAACGTACCACCAGTTTTCGATGGCTCTAATTACTTATGGTGGAAAATTGCAATACGCGCTTTTCTTCAAGAACGTGATTTCCAATCATGGGTATATGTTGTTAATGGATATGATGCTCCCGTTGAGGCAGTTGGAGGTGTAAATGTTCCAAAGAATATTGTTGAATACACTCCTGCCGAAACTCTTGCTGCAAAGCAAAACTCCGACGGTTTGAATTCAATCATACATGTCATTACCCCAAATATTTAGCACAATGTGTCTAATTGCACTAAGTCGCAAGAAGCTTGGGATATCTTAGAAACCGTATTTGAAGAAAACACCAGTGAAAAGGAAGCTAGGCTTCAAAACCTTAGTTCCGATTGGGAAAACCTTCGTATGGCAGATGAAGAAACATTTGATGAGTTTAATCACAAAGTGTCTGAAATTGTTAATGCAACTTTTGCATTGGGTAAGACTATTCCTGAAAAGGACATTGTGATAAAAATTCTCAGATCACTGCCATATAGATACGATGCTAAGAAGCATGCCATCGTTGAGGGAAATAACCTAGATAATCTCTCCAGAAATACGCTGGTTGGAAAGCTTAAGATATTTGATCATGAACATTCATCCAAAACTAAGGATGTTGCGTTCAAAGCACTAAAGGACACTAAATTACTTGATAAAAGTAAAAAAGTGTATATCTCTGAAGATGATCACTCTGAGACAGACTCATCGGATGAAGATCTTGGCAAATCAGTCTCGATGATCACAAGACAGTTTAGGGATCTTCTATTGAAGAGAATTAAACGGTTCTCCAGAGATAAGCCTAAGGCATCAGTCAAACCTCATAATCGTGTTCCTCCTAAAAACAGGGATATTGATGAAACTGATGATGAGGATATGCCTCAGTGCTTTAAGTGTAAGGGATTTGGTCATTTTTAAAACGAGTGTCCAAATCGTAGAAAATACATTGGGAACAAAGATCTTGCAGCAACTCTTGATGAAATATCTGACAGCTATGACTCTAATAAAGATGGGAAATCAAGTATTGCACTTCTTGGTAAAAATATTGATTTTGATAATTGTAGCAATACACATATCAATTTTGATATTTTTTCAGAAGGTAATCCAACCATTCTGGAAGAAAAAGTTGACCCTTTTCTTGGAAACTCTGTTTATAATGTTTCAGGATCCACTATGTGCCTAGTTGCTTGCACATTTCAGAAGACTGATTACCACCCAAGTGTGACGTGCTCGTATTGTTCATTAAAAGGTCATGAACTCTAAAATTGTTACAAGTTCAAACACAAGAAAAGACACGTCAACAAACTTCAAAGAAGAGCAAATCATCTAGCAAGAAAGCTTAAACTTTCTCAGAAGACCGCAGAGGTATGTAAGATTTTATCCTCGTCTAAGAAATTAGTTTCCAAGGAAAAACCAAGACCATTTGAAAAGAAAGTGTTAGAGCATTGCTCGGTCGAACTCGCATGCGTTGCTATATCAAGCATGTTTGTTAATGTTAGTGATCAAAACTATAACGTCTTGATTTCTAGTCTACTATATCTAAGGTCTCGGACTAGGATAGAAAATATAGTTGAGCTCAAGAACTCCATGGAAATTATCATACAAGATGAAGGACTACTCAAGGAACCAGTAGATCTTCATCGACTAAAAGGTATGTGGAGACTTGAACTTATCTATCACTCAAAAGTCTATCTACTATATCTCCTATCTTGAAACAAAAGTCGTTTTACTATATAGACTAAAGATATACACATGTGACATTTCGAGCTGAGTATATCTCACTTATCTATTTCTCGAAATGTGTGTTAGTAAAGCTTTCGCTTTAGCCAAGTTCATCTTTTCCTAGTGACGAAAGTCATGTTATGCTTCAATCACTTTGGAAATTGCTCTGACGAAACTAGTTTGTGAATAACAACTATATGACGTCCTCTGAGAATGTTTCAATGATTGAAATGAGAGTTTAGATAATATAACCACTGGGGGATATAAACATTATTGTGGTAACACATATATGTATAAGTCCTTAGCACTTGAACCAAAGTTTGCGAACTTTGTTGATCAAGTGAAAACCGGAACTTGAGCAGTCAACTAAGTCCGCGAACATACGTAGTTCTCGAACCCAAGAATTTTTGCTGGAGTTGTAGCTCGGTTTAAGTATGTGAACTGACGGAAGTTCTTGAACCCTAGAATTTCTGCTGGAGTTTGTGAACTCCAACCGGTTACTTGAGTCCGCGAACTTGAGTGGTTATGTATAAAAACGATGTTCGTGAACTTATCTAAATTATCTATGGAATGCTTTTGCAAACGTGGCTTTATAGTTCATGAATCGATACGAGTTAATCACATCGTTTTTGCCTCAATTATGTCTTGTGTAGTACATAAGATCCCATAGCAATTGAACAACTCTCTAACTAGTTCATTTGAGTCATTTGGATTAGTTATGGTGAAGAAGAATATGGTTGATATGAAAGTTATCATTTGGCTAACCATTTGGTTGACTAATATTGAACCAACTATTGTACACGTTTGGGTACGGTTACACAAACCCAAAATCATCAAGTACATGTGTGTATGGCAAGATAAGTTTTCGATCTAATGGTTGAGAGATATTAGCTTGTATCTAATCAGGTTTTCATCTAACGGTGAATATTGAATGCTTTGTTACTAAGCTAACATTGATTGCAAACCCTGATTTGAAAGACTATATAAGGAAGAACTCTAGCAACTAGGAAACATAATCCCCACACATTCTATGTGATACTAGTTTTTTAAGCTAGAGTCGATTCTCCTTTAACCTTTGGTTTTCTTCTTCTAAATCCAGGTTAACGACTTAAAGACTTCATTGGGATTATGAAGCCAGACCGATACTACTTTTCTTGCAGTTGTGTGATCTAATCTTGTTGTTTATATCGTACGAGTACAATTGTAATAATTGGCTTGAGATTTCTATCTCCGATAGGCAAGATATAAAAATAATCACAAACATCTTCGTCTTATCGTTTGTGATTCCACAATATCTTTTTTCGCTGCGTCGATTAAGACTATTGTGAGGTGATTGATAAAACTGAGTTGTTCTTCAAGAATATAATCCTGGTTTTATTGATTGGTTCTGGTTCACCTTAATTTATCAAAATACGGAACAAAACTCATAGGTTTATTCGTGGGAGACGGATTTATCTATCTTGTAGACTTTTCTGTGTGAGACAGATTTGTTTGCTAAAGTCTTCGACTTTGGGTCGTAGCAACTCTTAGTTGTGGGTGAGATCAGCTAAGGGAATCAAGTGCGCAGTATCATGCTGTGATCAGAGGCGTAGGAGCATAACTATACCTTGGATCAGTGTGAGATTGATTGGGGTTCAACTACAGTCCAGACCGAAGTTAATTTGGAGTAGCCTATTGTTTGTAGCAGCTTAATAGAGTGTATCTTTAATCTGGACTAGTGTTGATGGTGGTTTTTAGAAAAGGGATAAAATTTTAAAACTCTGAATAACCTAATGTCACGAGTGACACATTTATTAGAACATTTAATGCATGTAGTCAATAATTAATGGTGGGTATTTTTTAAAATTAGGGTTACAACGAGCAAAACCCTAATTCCCCTCCGTGCCAATGGAAAGTAATGCCAGGCACACCTAGCCCAAGCTAGCTGAGCCATGCCAAACGCACTCTGCCTTGGCCCTAGATATTCTAGTCACACCAACCGCGCCAAAGCATGCCAACCATGCTAGTCGCACCCCTGTGCCAACGGCAAATCATGCCAGCCACACCAAACGCGCCAAAGCATGCCAATCATGCTAGCCGCACCTTTGTGCCAATGGAAAATCATGCCAGCCACACCAAACGTGCCAAAGAATGCCAACCATGCTAGCCGCACCTTTGTGCCAATGGAAAATCATGCCAGCCACACCGACCGCGCCAAAGCATGCCATGCTAGCCGCACCTCTGTGCCAATGTAAAATCATGCCAACCACACCTATCCCAAGCTAGTTGCGCCATGCCAAACGCACTCTGCCTTGGCCCTAGCTATGCTAGTCACACCAACAGTGCCAAAGCATGCCAACCATGCTAGCCGCACCTCTGTGCCAATGGAAATTCATGCCAGCCACACCTAGCCCAAGATAGCCGCGCCATGCCAAACACACTTTGCCTTGGCCCTAGCTATGCTAGTCACACCACGCCATGCCAAAAACGCCCTATTCCCAGCTTGACAAATCGTGTAACCAGGGGGCCAAGCCGCCGCATGCCATTGGCACATGCCAACATGCTCGTTGGTAGCTTTTCTTACTAAGTCGCGGCCCCATTGGCACATGCCAACACACTCGCTGGTAGATTTTCTTACCAAGTCGTGGCCCTAATGGCCGAGCATGCCATTGGCACATGACAACACGCTCGCTGGTAGCTTTTCTTACCAAGTCGTGGCCCTAATGGCCGAGCGTGCCATTGGAACATGCCAACACGCTCGCTGGTAGCTTTTCTTACCAAGTCGTGGCCCTAATGGCCGAGCGTGCCATTGGCATATGCCAACACGCACGCTGGTAGCTTTTCTTACCAAGCCGTGGCCCTAATGTCCGAGCGTGCCATTGGCACATGCCAACATGCTCGCTGGAAGCTTTTCTTACTAAACTGTGGCTCTAAATGGCCGAGCGTGCCATTGGAACATGCCAAACACACACGCTGGTAGCCTAACATTGCAAACCTTGCAACCTAGGCCAACTTGGCCGTACGTGTCATTGGCACATGCCAAAACCCTCGCTGGTAGCCTAATTCGAAAATCGTGCAACCTACCACCAAGGCATTCCGCACATGCCATTGGCACATGCCACACGCGCAACTGATAGCTCTGGCATTGCCACTTGCACTCAACGTGCAACCTACCACCAAGGCATTTTGCACATGCCATTGGCACATGACACACGCGCTACTAGCAGCTCTGGCATTGCCACTTTCACTCAAGGTGCAACCTGCAACAAAGGCATTCCGCACATGCCATTGGCACATGGCACACGCGCCACTTATAGCCTGGAATTGTCACTTGCACTCAAGGTGCAACCGACACTCGAGACATCAACACAAACTGGGGGATGCTTTCCAGGGTCTTGGTTTGGCAGTCACAGCATGCAGCGTACACTATGCTCACTTTAAGAAAGCGTGAATAGGAATAAAGCGGTCAAATAAATGAGGAAATAATGGTGAAAACATTTTCACCCATAAACACCATGCGGTTACCACCTCCTCCCATTATTTCACCCTTTACTCTCTTCCTTCATGAGGCCAGGGTACATTTCAATCTCGACTTGTATAAATAGGTCTTACTTATTTCTACTAGACAACAAGTCTCGGTCAGGAAAAAAACACAACACTCTCAGAAAAGGCAAATTTGCAAGCTCTCCAAAAAGCTTTCATCTCTTGCAAGCTTCTGAAGCTTTCACTTTCTGATACAAGTCGAGATACCACTCTCCAAGAATTATTCTGGTCTCAACACCTTTCTTTGCTTCCCTCCCCAAATTAACCATTTTCCTCCACTTTGTGACTGAAGCAAGTCCGGATCGGCCATTTATTGGTTTAGGCCGGACTTGTACAGATTGATCTCTCGAATCTAGAAAGTTCTCACGTGCAGCACATTTGTTTAGGGTTTAAACCAGTTTCTCACTCACCTACCGAATTTACCAAAATCGGCAGAAATGATTTTTACCCATAAACAACTAGGTCCCGGGGTTTTTCTGCATTTGCGGTTTCCTCGTTAACAAAATTCTGGTGTCTGTGTTTTTTTTTTCCGCATTATATTTTATTATATAATTGAAATAATACAGGTTGTGCGTTGTTCAATCAATTAGAATATCCGACCTTATTGGTTGTTGATTTAAATTGATTGACACTTATATATTGGTCTTTGGTACCATCCAAGTTATCTCTCTTTGATTATAACTCGCGAATCATATTTTCTTGAGTAAATCAAATTGATAGATTGATATAATAACTCCTTGAGTATTTTCTATTGATTGAGTCTAGTTGATTCTCTAGAAAACAACTCGGATTTGTCCATACAGATTGCTAATCGAAATATTGGGTGAGGTTGTTAGACCCCCGCCTTTTCAATTGGTATCAGAGCAGGCAAACACGTTCAAGACCTCATAAGTCTATGTTTGTAAGTGATCTGACTATATGGACAGAGGTGCTATCTCAATAAACGTACCACCAGTCTTCGATGGCTCTAATTACTAATGGTGGAAAATTGCAATGCGCGCTTTTCTTCAAGAAAGTGATTTCCAATCATGGGTATATGTTGTTAATGGCTATGATGCTCCTGTTGAGGCAATTATAGTTGTAAATGTTCCAAAGAATATTGATGAATACACTCCTGCAGAGATTCTTGTTGTAAAGAAAAACTCCAACGGTTTGAATGCAATAAAACATGCCATTACCCCAAATCTTCAGCACCATGTGTCTAATTGCACAAAGTCGCAAGAAGCTTGGGATATCTTAGAAACTGTATTTGAAGGAAACACTAGTGAAAAGAAAGCTAGGCTTCAAAACCTTAGTTCCGATTGGGAAAACCTTCATATGGTAGATGAAGAAACTTTTGATGAGTTTAATCACAAAGTGTCTGAAATTGTTAATGCATCTTTTGCATTGGGTAAGACTATTCCTCAAAAGGATATTGTGATGATATTTCTCAGATCACTTCCATCTAAATACGATGTTAAGAAGCATGCCATCGTTGAGGGAAATAACCTAGATAATCTCTACAGAAATACGCTGGTTGGAAAGCTTAAGATCTTTGATCATGAACATTCATCCAAAACTAAGGATGTTGCACTCAAAGCACTAAAGGACACTAAATTACTTGATAAAAGTAAAAAAGTGTATATCTATAAAGATAATCACTCTGAGACAGACTCATCGGATGAAGATCTTGACAAATCAGTCTCGATGATCACAAGACATTTTAGGGATCTTCTATTGAAGAGAAGTAAACGATTCTCCAGAGATAAGCCTAAGGCATCAGTCAAACCTCATAATCGTGTTCCTCCTAAAAACAGGGATATTGATGAAACTGATGATGAGGATATGCCTCAGTGCTTTAAGTGTAAGGGATTTGGTCATTTTGAAAACGAGTGTCCAAATCGTAGAAAATACACTGGGAACAAAGATCTTGCAGCAACTCTTGATGAAATGTCTGACAGCTATGACTCTAATAAAGATGGGAAATCAAGTATTGCACTTCTTGGTAAAAATATTGATTTTGATAATTGTAGCAATACACATATCAATTTTGATATTTTTTCAGAAGGTAATCCAACCATTCTGGAAGAAAAAGTTGACCCTTTTCTTGGAAACTCTGTTTATAATGTTTTAGGATCCACTATGTGCCTAGCTGCTTGCACATTTCAGAAGACTGATTACCACCCAAGTGTGACGTGCTCGTATTGTTCATTAAAAGGTCATGAACTCTAAAATTGTTACAAGTTCAAACACAAGAAAAGACACGTCAACAAACTTCAAAGAAGAGCAAATCATCTAGCAAGAAAGCTTAAACATGCTCAGAACACCGCAGAGGTATGTATGATTTTATCTTCGTCTAAGAAGTTAGTTTCCAAGGAAAAACCAAGACCATTTGAAAACAAAGTGTTAGAGCATTACTCAGTCGAACTGGCATGCGTTCCCATATCAAGCATGTTTGTCAATGTTAGTGATCAAAACTATAAAGTCTTGATTTCTAGTATACTACAGCTAAGGTCTCGGACTAGGATAGAAATCGTAGTTAACCTCAAGAACTTTATGGCAATCATCATATAAGACGAAGGACTACTCAAGGAACTAGTGGATCTTCATCGACTAAAAGGTATGTGGAGACTTGAACTTATCTATCACTCAAAAGTCTATCTACTCTATCTCCTATCTTGAGACAAAAGTTGTTTTACTATATAGGCTAAAGATATACACATGTGACATTTTAAGCTGAGTATATCTCGCTTATCTATTTCTAGAAATGTGTGTTGGTAAAGCTTTCGCTTTAGCCAAGTTCATCTTTTCCTAGTGACGAAAGTCATGTTATGTTTCAATCACTTTGGAAATTGCTCTGAATAACAACAATATGACGTCCTCTGAGAATGTTTCAATGATTTAAATGAGAGTTTAGACAATATAACCACTGGGGGATATAAATATTGTTGTGGTAACACATATATGTATAAGTCCTTTGCACTTGAACCGAAGTTTGCGAACTTTGTTGATCAAGTGAAAACCGGAACTTGAGCAGTCAACTCAGTTCGTGAACGTGCGTATTTCTCGAACCCGAGAATTTCTGCTGGAGTTGTAGCTCAGTTTTAGTCCGTCCGCGAACTAATGGAAGTTCTTGAACTCGAGAATTTCTGTTGGAGTTTGTGAACTCCAACCTATTACTTGAGTCCGCGAACTTGAGTGGATATGTCTAAAAACGATGTTCGTGAACTTATCTAAATTATCTAAGGAATGCTTTTGCAAACCGTGGCTTTATAGTTCATGAATCAATTCGAGTGAATCACATCGTTTTTGCTTCAATTGTGTCTTGTGTAGTACATAATATCTCATAGCAATTGAACAACTCTCTAACTATTTCATTTGAGTCATTTGGACTAGTTATGGTGAAGAAGAATATGATTGAAATGAAAGTTATCATTTGGCTAACCATTTGGTTGAATAATATTGAACCAACTATTGTACACGTTTGGGTACAGTTACACAAACCCAAAATCTTCAAGTACATGTGTGTATGGCAAGCTCAGTTTCCGATCTAACGATTAAGAGATATTAGCTTGTATCTAATCAGGTTTTCATCTAATGGTGAATATTGAATGCTTTGTTACTAAGCTAACATTGATTGTAAACCCTGATTTGAAAGACTATATAAGGGAGAACTCTAGCAACTGGGAAACCTAATCCCCACACTTTCTGTGTGATACTAGTTTGCTAATCTAGAGTCGATTCTCCTTTAACCTTTGGTTTTCTTCTTCTAAAACCAGGTTATAGACTTAAAGACTTCATTAGGATTGTGAAGACAGACCGATATTACTTTTCTTGTAGTTGTGTGATCTAATCTTGTTGTTTATATCGTATGAGTACAATTGTAATAATTGGCTTGAGATTTCTATCTCCGATAGGAAAGATATAAAAGTAATCACAAACATCTTCGTCTCATCGTTTGTGATTCCACAATATCTTTTTCTCGCTGCGTCGATTAAGACTATTGTGAGGTGATTGATAAAACTGAGTTGTTTTTCGTTAATATAAGTCTGGTTTTATTGATTGGTTCCTGTTCACCTTAATTTATCAAAAGACGGAATAAAAATTCGTGGGAGACGAATTTATCTATCTTGTAGACTTTTCTGTGTGAGACAGATTTGTTTGATAAAGTCTTCGACTTTGGGTCGTAGAAACTCTTGGTTGTGGGTGAGATCAGCTAAGGGAATCAAGTGTGCACTATCCTTCTGGGATCATAGGTATAGGAGAATAACTGTACCTTGGATCAGTGTGAGATTGATTGGGGTTCAACTACAGTCCAGACCGAAGTTAATTTGGAGTAGGCTAGTGTCTGTAGCGGCTGAATACAGTGTATGTTTAATCTGGACTAGGTCCCGGGGTTTTTTTGCATTTGAGGTTTCCTCGTTAACAAAATTTTGGTGTCTGTGTTATTTCTTTTCCGCATTATATTTTTATAGAATTTAAATAATACAGGTTGTTCGTTGTTCAATCAATTAGAATATCCGACCTTATTGGTTGTTGATTTAAATTGAATGACACTTGGATATTGGTCTTTGGTACCATCCAAGTTATCTCTCTTTGATTACTCGCGAATCACATTTTCTTAAGTAAATCAAATTGAGAGATTGAGATAATAACTCCTTGAGATATTTTCTATTAATTGTGTCTAGTTGATTCTCTAGAAAACAACTCGGAGTTGTCCATGCAGATTGCTAATCGAAATATTGGGTGAGGTTATTAGACCCCCGCTTTTTCAATTGGTATCATAGCGGGCAAACACGTTCAAGACCTCATAAGTCTGTGTTTGTAGCGATCTGAGTCTATGGACAAAAGTGTTGTCTCAATAAATGCACCACCAGATCCAGGGATTTTCGAATACTCCTTCATGTCTGATTTTTCAATAGATATTGAAGAATTGCTTTCAAAGCCATTAGCTGCTATGAATTCCTTGGAAACTCTTTTAGAAATTAAAAATAAACTTGAGTGCCTATCATCTGAGATTGATCTATGTTTTATGGATGAGCAAGAATTTCTTTATAGGCTAGATCAAGTTATAATCAAAAATCATGCCATGGTTGATATAATTAATGAGGACTATACACATCTTAAAACACTGAGAGAATGTTGCAAAGAATTTCCTCAGCCTAAGACAACAAAGAAGCATGAATTATTTGTTGCTAGTTTCCACAATATTAAAGTCTTCAGCGTTGTTAATGGTTCCAAAATTCCTTGCGTTTTCAAAACTAGCATGTGTCATACTAGTATGTTCTATATGAGATGGAAGAAAAAAAATCAGAAAAATTCATGGATTCTGATTATGATATTTGATAATCTTATAATGATAATAATATGCTGGGATGTTGTCGATAGATCGTGCTGTAAGAGTTGTTGGAAAGAAACCCTCTCTTGGTGTCATGTTGATGACAATTCATAAATAAAATTTGAGTCCTTGCTCTCGGACCACTCCAAATGGGTCCTTTGTCTGCACACGTGACTGTCACATGATTTTTACCAGCTCGTGAACCAACCAAGTCCGTGAATGTGTCCTTCAGATTCGCTCAACACATAAAAAGAGGAAAAGAACTGTCTTCGGTTCTTTCTCCCTTCTTCTTCAGTTCGCGGACAAAGGGAAAACCAAATTGTTCTCATACCCATGATCCTCTCCTTCTCATTTTCAAACCAAATTATTGTTGGTATATGTCACTGAAATCAGAAGAGGTTCACGTACATTGGGTCATAAACGTTTTTCAAGGGGGTTTGTTGGTTGTGGTTCTACCATTAGAAACAGTCGCGAACCAAGTAAGTACCGACTTTTCCTTAGTTCGTATACCTTAGGAAAAATGAGTTACCGGAAGAGGCTTAATCGTGGTGAAAGCTCAAGTACTCAACCCATTCGTGAAAATGATAGTGATATAGAATTTGAAGATGATGAAATTGGTCTAGATATTTCCCAACCTCTTTTCGACTCTGGTCTTGGTGTTAGTTTCATTAGTGTGCTTGCTAGGGATATGTATGTTAAGTTTATAAAAGGGAATTTTGTTATTGAAAGAGTATATGATAAAAATGTTAACGAACCTGAGTTTCATCAGTTCATGAACAAGCATGAGTGGGGTTATATTCATCATGGTTTAGGGTCATCATATCCTGAGATGACTTGTCAGTTCTATGCTAATCTTCATGCAGCAGACAAAAACAGGTGCTACTTCAAGACAATGGTTGGGGGAGTGCCAATTGAGGTAAATCGTGAAATCATTGCATATTTGCTGAACTTGTATCTTGATCGTACTCTAGTTGTACCCCAGCCAGAAAAGGTTAGACCAAAACAAGGACAACTTTCTGAAATGCTTCTTAATAGAAATGAATCTTGGTCTAGTGGAAAATTGTGTGTTGACAATATTAGTTTTCACCTAAGAGTATTTAGTAAACTTGTTGTTGCTAACTTGATTCCAAGCACTTTAGATAAGAATCTTTGGAGAATAACTCTTGCTGAATTAATATGCTATCTAATTTCTGGAGAAGAAGTCGACTTTTGTGGGTTAATTATTCTTCAGATGATTCACATGGTTTCTCAAAACAAAAACCTGGGATTTCCATGTCTTATTAGTCGGATTTGCAGCCAGTTCAAGGTCAAGACCATTGGTACCTGTACCGTTGTTCCTTCTTTACTATCCCAGAAAAATGTCAACAAGATGAAGAATCCAGCCGCTTATGGAACATCTGGAGCTCATGGTGTCACATCTGGAGATCCTCGTGATACGAGAATTCAGTGCCTTCAAGAATAACTAAACTTTATGTTGGAAGCTCATCCTGAACTCTCTGATCCAGTTTTCAAGATGACGGAGAAATATTATCGCAATTAAGTCTAGATTGTTCTTTCTCCTTTCTTGCAAGAACAAGTAACAATTGTGGTGTAAAAAACTTTTATGTTGTGAATAGGTTCTTGCTTTAAAGAATGACTGAATGCTATGTTTTCTTAACTGTTAACTCCTTCGTCTATCGATATTGCACATATTGATTTTAGAATGATGAACTATTGACAACATATACAAAAAGTATACCTATGAAACCATATATTTGATGGAAAATAGGATCAAACCTTTTCAAAACAAGGATAAAGTCTATTATGTATCAAAAATAAAATAGATTCTTGTATGTGTAATCCACAGTATAGATCCTTATTTGATCCATCTTGTTAAGTATTATTGTGAGGCTCCATTGTGTATCTTGTGTTGAGCACGATACAACTAAGTCGATTCCTTATTGGCATGGTTGGTTGTTCCATGAGATGCTATATTTTGAGCATTAAGAACTAAATTAATCAACTTGTGTGGTTATTTAGTTTGTATTCCATAAGCCTTCTTATGTTGAGTACATGTACGGTTAAGGTTGTCATGTCTTATGATAATCTTAGTCGGGGTTCCATAATCACTTATGTTGAGCCCAAATGAACTAAATCAATCATCTAGTATGGTTATTTAGTTAACACTCCGTAAGTTCTTCTCATGTTGAGCATGATTGACTAGGATGGTTATTTTTATGATTAACTTAGTCATTGCTCCATATATTTTCTTATGTCGAGTGTGGCCAATTAAATTGATTACTCTTGTAATTAGTTTGGTTGAGTATGACGATTAGATTATTTGCGAGTTTTCTTGTGATTAATCTAATTGATTTTTTAAGTCTCCATAAGTTTACCTGTGTTGAGCATATTTAGTCAAATTAATCTTGGTTCGCTTTGGTTAAATTGATTGAATATTTCTTGTTGGATTCCAAATTCATACTTGTATGTAATTTGTTGAGTCTAAAGAAATTCTTCTTTTCTTTTGAAATTAAGGTCGCTCTTGTTGTTCCTTAGGGAATGACATATTGTGGGGGAGAGTTCTTTTGAACTTGTGCTTAATTGCCAAATCTTTGTGGGGAGTGTGGATGTGGAATATTATAGGGGTTATCTTGCGTCTTTATAAACTCCTTGATGAATGCATTTAGCTTCGGCTTTATGATTGCATCTAAAAAAGATGATACACATTTACCTTTGGTCATGAAATGTCTCTTACGGAAATTTCATTAGGATCCCGTTCTTGTACCTTTGCCAATTTTATTGACAAAAAGGGGGAGAATTAATATGTAGTTCACACTACAAATACATATGGTTTTCGGATCATTATGTAAGGGGGAGTGGTTTCCATGTGAGATGGAGTATGGACTAAGGGCGAGTGAAGTATCACCATAGTATTGTTGTTAAAGTTGTGATGCAATTGGACTTTGATGATGTGTAATAATACTATGACACTGTATAACAATGATTGAGAACCGATGCTTTTCTCATTGTTATAGCTACGGATTTTCAACAACGATGATGCCAAACTTACAACCTTTGGGATCATTGGACTACTTGGAAGTGACTAAGATTTCGAGTATTGTTGAAGATTAGACATGTGCAATAGGAGCTACAAAGTTTATTTATATATTTTTTGTATTCCATATGTATTAATAGTTTTGCCACTAAAATTGACAAAGGGGGAGATTGTTAGAGAATTGCTCGGTCGAACTCGCATGCGTTGCTATATCAAGCATGTTTGTCAATGTTAGTGATCAAAACTATAAAGTCTTGATTTCTAGTCTACTATATCTAAGGTCTCGGACTAGGATAGAAAGTGTAGTTGAGCTCAAGAACTCCATGGCAATCATCATACAAGACGAAGGTCTATTCAAGGAACCAGTGTATCTTCATCGACTAAAAGGTATGTGGAGACTTGAACTTATCTATCACTCAAAAGTCTATCTAATCTATCTCCTATCTTGAGACAAAAGTCGTTTTACTATATAGACTAAAGATATACACATGTGACATTTCGAGCTGAGTATATCTCTCTTATCTATTTCTCTAAATGTGTATTGGTAAAGCTTTTGCTTTAGCCAAGTTCATCTTTGCCTAGTGACGAAAGTCATGTTATGTTTCAATCACTTTGGAAATTGCTCTGACGAAAACTAGTTTGTGAATAACAACTATATGACATCCTCTGAGAATGTTTCAATGATTGAAATGAAAGTTTAGACAATATAACCACTGGGGGATATAAACATTGTTGTGGTAACACATATATGTATAAGTCCTTAGCACTTGAACTGAAGTTTGCGAACTTTGTTGATGAAGTGAAAACCGAAACTTGTGCAGTCAACTCAGTCCGCGAACGTGCGTAGTTCTCGAACCTGAGAATTTCTGCTGGAGTTGTAGCTCAGTTTTAGTCCGAAAACTGACGGAAGTTAACGACCCCGAGAATTTCTACTGGAGTTTGTGAACTCCATCCAGTTACTTGAGTCCGCGAACCCAGTCCCCGAACTTGAGTGGTTATGTCTAAAAACGATGTTCGTGAACTTATCTAAGGAATGCTTTTGCGAACCGTGGATTTATAGTTCATGAATTAATTCGAGTGAATCACTTTTTTTTTATTCAATTGTGTCTTATGTAGTACATAAGATCTCATATCAATTGAACAACTCTCTAACTAGTTCATTTGAGTCATTTGGACTAGTTATGGTGAACAAGAATATGGTTGATATGAAACTTATCATTTGGCTAACCATTTGGTTGACTAATATTGAACCAACTATTGTACACGTTTGGGTACAGTTACACAAACCCAAAATCGTCAAATACATGTGTGTATGGCAATCTAAGTTTTCGATCTAACGGTTGAGAGATATTAGCTTGTATCTAATCAGGTTTTCAACTAACGATGAATATTGAATTCTTTGTTACTAAGCTAACATTGATTGCAAACCCTGATTTGAAAAACTATATAAGGGATAACTCTAGCAACTGGGAAACCTAATCCCCGCACATTCTGTGTGAAACTAGTTTACTATGCTAGAGTCGATTCCTCTTTAACCTTTGGTTTTTTCTTCTAAAACCAGGTTAACGACTTAAAGACTTCATTGGGATTGTGAAGCCAGACCGATACTACTTTTCTTATAGTTGTGTGATCTGATCTTGCTGTTTCTATCGTACGAGTATAATTGTAATAATTTTCTTGAGATTTCTATCTCCGATAGGCAAGATATAAAAGTAATCACAACATCTTCGTCTCATCATTTGTGATTCCACAATATCTTTTTTTCGCTGCGTCGATTAAGACTATTGTGAGGTGATTGATAAAACTGAGTTGTTCTTCGGGAATATAAGTCTGGTTTTATTGATTGGTTTCTGTTCACCTTGATTTATCAAAAGACGGAATAAAACTCATAGGTTTATTCGTGGGAGACGAATTTATATATCTTGTAGACTTTTTTGTGTGAGACAAATTTGTTTGCTAAAGTATTCGACTTTGGGTTGTAGCATCTCTTGGTTGTGGGTGATATCAGCTATAGGAATCAAGTATGCAGTATCCTGCTGGGATCAGGGGCGTGGGAGTATAACGGTACCTTGGATCAGTGTGAGATTGATTGGGGTTCAACTACAGTCCAGACCGAAGTTAATTTGGAGTAGGCTAATGTCTATAGCGGCTTAATACAGTGTATGTTTAATCTGGACTAGGTCCCAGGGTTTTTCTGCATTTTCGGTTTCCTCATTAACAAAATTCTGGTATTTGTGTTATTTCTTTTCCGCATTATATATTTATATAATTGAAATAATACAGGTTGTGCGTTGAATAATCAATTAGAATATCCGACCTTATTGGTTGTTGATTTAAATTGATTGACACTTGGATATTGGTCTTTGGTACCATCCAAGTTATCTCTCTTTGATTACTCGCGAATCACATTTGCTTGAGAAAATCAAATTGGGAGATTGATTTAATAACTCCTTGAGATATTTTCTATTGATTGAGTCTAGTTGATTCTCTAGAAAACAACTCGGAGTTGTCCATACAGATTGCGAATCAAAATATTGGGTGAGGTTGTTAGACCCCCGCTTTTTCAGAAAGTATGGTCAAACTGTTTTGATAGATAGAAGTCTGTGGATTTTCCACAAGAGTAAATTGGTGGACAAATTGTAGTTCACCACAACACAACTTGATTGTGTTGTTCTTAAAATCGTGTCTCATGTGCCTGATCAAAAGAGACGATGATTTTGTACCTCTCAGGCTTTAGGAAAAGTTTTTTTTTCTCTCTTTTCTTTGAAGTATTTTGCTTTTGCCTATCAAACATAAGAAAGGTTACTATCGACAATTCTACTCTTTATAGGGATAAGAGTTGATCGTCCACGAACCTATTTTAGGTTTCAAACCCTATATTCCTTTTCCTTCTCTAAGACCTCATTTTATCTCAAGACTACTTGTTGAGCTAATTGTGAATTCCTCTCACAAACCCATATGTTCATGGACACTCCAAGAATGATGTCTTCTGATGAAAAAGAAGGTAATGTGATTGTTAAGCCATCAATCATGAAGGAAAAAGAAAAATCTCCATTGCCTCCAACCTTGAAAATAAAAAAAAATAAATATGAGGAAGCCAAGAGTTGTTCCTTCAAATTCTCAGAAGTTTTCTGATGTTCTTGAAGTTTTGAAGGAGCTGCAAAAGGAGATTCAACAAATAAAGGTGTTTGTGTATAAGACTCATGAGATTCAGAAGGCCCTGGTTCGACAACAGCAACCAAGAAGGTTCATCGATATAAACTCCTTCCTTAATGAACCTTATGTTCCCATGGCTGTTGACGACAAGGAGTTTGGGGACGATAATGAATTCTTCAAAGGTCTTAATGTCTAGTAAATCTTCTTTTGTTTCTCTTTTGTTTAGAAGAATTGTAGTAGCAGGAAATCCTACACTACACCCCTCACAAGAATTCATATAATCAAGTCATTTTTATATAATCAATCACAATCTTTATTAATGAATCTCAGAATTTTACAAGAATGGAAAGGAATGAAACTAAGAAATTAACAACTGCTTTGGAATTTCTCTCTCCTAAATAACTTTCTCAATACTCGAAAAAGATATCTCCTTCCTTACGTTTGTTCAACTCTTTATATAGGAAACCACATAGTGGATGACAACTAATATGTCCTTTAATTTCGGATCTGACCTGCGATATTCTCGCAATAGTTGTATTACTAATTTTTGCAAACACTCCAATCATCGCAGAATCATCACACTTCTCTCATGTTGCTGCTATCGTCATCTATTACGTCATTCTTCAAATCATCTTGCGACACTCGCAAGGTGTTGTTAACCAAACTTCGCAAATATGTCTTTCCTGCGATATTCTGATCCTACATCTTGTCTCTTCTCATGTCTTCTCTGCGAAGGGGAGAATGTCATGAGAAATTAGTTCTCAAAATTCCACAACTGTTCATCTTCTCCTTATTCATCTTTTCCTATCGACAAGGTCCCATGAATTAAGCATAATTGTTTACACGTATTTAATATTCTCATAATCACCGACACGTTTAGTATTAACCGGTCATCTTATTTTGTCTATTTAAAGAGAGATATGGAGGAAAAATAATTTATATCTTTTGTTTCTTCTTCATCTTCATAGCCTCTGCAAATCTTCATCATCTGCAACCTTCTTTTTTACCGAATTCATCTTCCTGCTACTGTTCTCTTCTACTTCCATGGAGTCACCAAGGTTAGTTCTCCTTCTTTTTCTTCTTTTGATTTTGCTGAAACTCACTTTGCTTTAATGAATTCATCTTGTTTATTCTTTATGTAATTCCCATACTGTTTCTGTTTTAGCAAAAGCATTTCCAGTACTAAATTTACAGTTCAAAACCCTAATGCTCCCAAAGGATTGCATCCCAAAAAGCTTGCGAACAAGAGAAAGTCTGTGAATGACAAGGTAGTAAGAAACATGGATCTTTTTAATAACAATATTGTTGCCTCTGTTTCTTATCTGAGTTGTAATTCGCAGGGTGATGGTGATGCCACTAAACCTATCAAGAAATCTCGCCCACCTAAAATTGTTGATTTTTCTGTTTCCTTTCCCACACTTGGCCTTTCAACTTCTTCTTTGCAAGCTGATCCTCCACTTCCTGTTTGCGAAAATCCGCAGTAAGCTCAAACCCCACAATAAGCTCTAATCTTTCTATGGATGAAATTCCCATTGCACAACCCGTTGCGAATGAAACATTTTCTGTTGCGAATGAAATTTTTTCTTCTCATGTGACCAACACTCCTCAAATTACTCCTACCATAACCTCACCCATTTATCTTCCTCGAATTTCACCTTCAGATGACATCTCTTTAACAAAAAGTGATGACCATCAACTTTATGTTATCACTTCTACTACTACTACTCCATCTGAGTCTCTCCCTTTTTCTAAAGAAACTGCAAATGGAGTGAATCTTGCCTTCAAGGTCTTATATAATATTTTAGTTGATGGCACAAGCACTAGTAAAGAAATGGCCTTTAGCCACGCCAAATATAAATTTTCCTGTCACGCCTTTTTAGTTTTTGCGTGTCCATAGGGTATACTTCTACCCTATGGACACGCCATGTTCAATGGGCGTGTTCATATAAGTGCTTTCAACCACGCCAGGCTAGTAGCGTGTCAAAATTTCAACTGTTTAGTCACGTTAACTTCAAATTTTTGATTGGGCGTGTTTATAGACCAGTCTATGGCCACATTAGGTATTGGGCGTGTTTATAGACCATTCTATGGCCACATTAGGTAGTTGTGGCGTGTCCAAAAGGTTAGTCACGCCATTTAAGGTGTGGTTTTAAAGTTGGTTCATTAGACACGCCAGTACATACGTGTTCATAGTGTACGATTGATTGACACGCCAAATTCAAAGTGTGGCCAAAAAGTTCTTCTTTGGACACGCCAGTATATGCGTGTCCATAGAGTACGATTTATAGACACGCCAGTATATGCGTGTCCATAGTGTAGGATATATAGACACGCCAAATTGAAAGTGTGGCCAAAAAGTTCTTCTTTGGACACGCTAGTATATGTGTGTCCATAGTGTGCGTTCTATAGTCACGCTGGTTTTATAGCGTGGCTAAAAAGTTCGTTTTGAAAAAATTAATAAAAAGCTTTCGCCCATATTCGAACGCATGACCTCGAAGGAGTTAGATAACATACCAATCCACCAAACTGCCCATCTTTAGATGTTTATAATTAGTGTTTTGAAAATACTAGACTGGTTGAACTACTCAACATTTAAATAAACACGCCAAATTAATGTGTGGCCAAAAAGTTCCTTTTTTGGACACGCTATTATATGTGTGTCCATAATGTGCATTCTATAGACACGCCGGTTTTATAGCGTGGCTAAAAAAGTTTGTTTTGAAAAAATTAATAAAAAGCTTTTGCCCCCATATTCGAATGCATGATCTCGAAGGAGGTAGGTAACGAATCAATCCACCAAGCTGGCCATATTTAGTTGTTTAAAATTAGTGTTTTGAAAAACTAAACTGGTTCTGCTACTCCATATGGACCAAAGGATAGGCACAATATACCATTATAAGGGGTTTTTCTTTTCTAGGTTTGTGTCGATAATGTTGACATAACCCGTCAAAGATAACTAAAACATTGATCTGAGGTAAATGGTAAATATATTAAGGGTTTTGAGTATATAGGATAATTTTCTGGCTTTGGACTTGGGTGGTAATTATTTTTTTCTTACAAGCTATTCCGCCAAGTTAACAAGATAATTTATATCTTAGCAAAGATACGAAAAGAAATGATACTATATATTAAATCAGTATTTTTCATGAACATCTAAGTTGAAGTGGAGCATTACAAAGAAACGAGCATAACACCGATCAGAAAAAAAAGAAACAAGCATAACTATACTTAAATTATTGATTCAAAATAAGTTTCATAATTTATTAATAGATGAGGTTTCTTACAAGGTATAATCCAACTTAAACATAAGAAGAAATTGACAAAATCAACAAATATACTCTTAGAATAGAAGTGACTTATAAAAACAGGTTAACTATTACATAGCTACAACAAATAAAAAAAAAGGTGAACTATATCTCAATTGTGAGAACTGTCCATGGAAGCCTCGAAAGGGAAATGATAAAATGACCGAAAAAATATCCAGCACAACATCCCGCAAGAGAGAAGAAACGTGGACCCAAATTCCATTGCTCTAATCCCAATGTTGAGAGTGCTTGGATTGACACTCGGGATGTATTGCGGGAGCATGATGCGGTCATTCTAGCATTCCCCGCTTCGAAATCAATCCACCTGATCTGAAAGCAAAGTTCATTACTTCCTCCATCAATCAATCAAATTAAGAACTTTAGTCCTTGAGTAACAATTTCATCTCGATCTCAATAATAATTGCAACACCGAGAATGCTTTTAGAGTCTCGAGATCTAGTGGGACCTCCTCATCGCACAAGTTTTACAGAATCAAGAACCTGAAAACACGGGGAAAACCACCAACAAATGCCTTTGGTGGAAAGTCTGGAGATGTTTGATGTTCCGTGTAGATTACGATATTCACCTGCAACAAAAACCCCATGTTACAAGAAAATCTTGCATCAGATGCACAAAAAACTAGCATTCAAACAAAATATACTGAAAGTAAATGTACCTAAAGTAGAAGAGGAATTTATACGCGTATTTGCTAGGTTGAGTGGAGGGCTACAACTTTGCTCCAACTTTTCAATAATGGATTTCATATGCCTTTGTTAAACCCCCATGATTGCAAAAACACTAAGACCAACTCTTTTATTCAGCAGTCTTTAACAACATACACCACTCATTTACACGAAAAACAAACAATTATAGGTCAAATACAGAGAACTGAAGACAATGATGAATACATTAAAAATAAAATCTTCACAATTAACCATGAAACACAACAATCACTCATTTCTCACATAAAAAGATGTCCAGTGCGTATAGGTTCTTAGGCTTAAGATCTCGATGAACTACCATGTTTCAGTGGCAGTACTCCACCCTGTAAATAATATAATTCCATATGAAAGCCACATCAAACTTAAATTTCAGAAGAAATAACTAGTTTTTTAACCTCATAATGACACAACATAAACATCATTAGAACAAGTACGAACCAAAAGAACCAGTTTCTCTACCTATTGAAAAATGTTTGGAGATTCATCCTCCTGACTCAATTTTTACTGATCTGACTCAGAATCTCTTCTCTTTGAGCATCTTCTTCTTTACTTTCGTATTATCCAGAATCCACCAACAACTTCTCAAAACCTATCAAACAAACAAAATCAAAAACACAACAAACAAAACAAAACAAATCCATATGAAATCAAATAACTGTCACCACATTTAAGCCTAACAAATAACTACATCATAACTCTTAAGTGCAAAAAAAATATGGGAAACAAAAGAAGCAAACTTATGTAATCTAGAAAGGATACACAACAACCAACAAGTGGATTTTCAGAATTGCATTACATGAAGGAACTGGATTGAATCTTACCAGTCGGAATTTCAAGATGAAGACAATCATCAGAAGATACCATTTCTAATGATGCACTCCCATGAACTGATTTTATGTCTCCATTGCTCTCGCATTCATCAGTGGAAGAACGGATCTACAATACCAAAAATTGAAGATAAGGCTCATTCACTCGGAAGATACAGAAACCAAAACAGTAAGTGTTCACCATTTCCCCTAAATATTGTCCCTTGACTACCTGGATTGCGAGGTAGTGAGACTGGAACACCAAGAAACACAATGAATAATACCTGAACTTCATTAAGGTTGACCCCATTTTCACTGAGAAAATCTTTAAAGTTGTCAAGGTTTTCTTCAGTTGGGCGATAATGTCCACTATATGCAAAAATTGTCTGCAATAGGACAAAGAATTAGAGCTCAAAACGGATGAAAAAAATTACATTTCGCTGAACTAAGTTAGGTTTAGTAAGTAGACCGAGTTACTTAGAATTGATTATAACGCCAATAATTCACCTTAAGCTTTCCATTCTGGGAAACAAGCCTTCCAGATGCTAAAGTAGTTCCTCCAGTAAGAAAACAGGAATGATGAAAACACCCTTTCTTTTTCTACACACAGTAAGCAACAGTGTGAGCAACTCAACAACATCCAAAGTAGCAGAATGGTGCGGCAACATAGATTGTAGTTTATTGGATGAAAACTGGAATAATGAAAACACCCTTTCTCTCATGCATAAAGTTTATTGGATGTAAAAATATCCATTTAGCTCATTCAGATCCTATACTTGTATCTATAAGTTCTCCACTTAACTTGTGAAGAATAATCCCACCAACAATTATGTACTCACAAGTGCTCCCTTTCATCAATCCCACATCCTGAAAACTGCACATTAGAACCAATTAGAGAACACGAATAACAACATACAGGGAAAATACAAATACAATATTTTGTTTGTAGAGTCCGCAAACAAACCTTGTCAATCTTCCCCCACAGCCGTGAATCTCAACATTACATCTCTGATAACACTCACTCAGTATCATCACCAATACACACAATTACATTCATCTTAGAAAGCCACCACCTGCCCTTCAGTTTAACAGGAAAACTCCATTTCCATTTCATACTAACAACTCATAATCACAACCACCAACATTACAGAATCCTACTCAATACCAAAATCATTAAATCAATAGCTTTACCAAATCATACAGATTCAAACACAAATAATACTATTGATCTTAACATAACTGCATAACTTAACAAACATCATAGATTAGGACAATTACCTCAAATACTAGCCTAATACCTTAAGACTAATATATCTTCTCAATTATTCCAGTTCAACAACAATCAACACCAAAAATCTCATTTGTTGCTTCTACAATCATCAACAACCCTGCAACCTTCATCACCATCTTCAATTCTCAAAACCTTAATTCTTAAATTGGGGAAGAACATAAACCATAATCTTCTTTCTTCTTCTCTCATCTTATTCTTCTGTTCTTCGCCTCAGGGGATTTCGTGAGAACTCAGGTTGTGAGGTCGAGAGATTAGATAAGTTAGGGATAACGGTTGCTGGTGGTGATTGACGTTTATTGATTTGTGGAAAGGAAGGATTCGATGCTGTTATACTCAGAATTAGGATTTATGGAACCGATTGATGCTATGAAGTTTTAAGAGATGAAATTAGAGTTGTGGTTTGATGAAGATCGTGGGTTAAGTCTCGATTGAAGTTCTAAACTTGTATTGGAGATCAACTGAGCTAGGGTTTCTGAATCTGGTCTCGAGATTCGGTTGAAGATGAAATTAAGGTTGTACGATGTTGATTAGAGATAGGTATGATGCAAATCCATATGGAAGAAGTAAATACCAAAAACACGCATTAGATCTGCAGAAGAAAAAAAAGAGAGGGAGAGTCGGAGGCGCAGGCTGAGGAAGAAAAGAGAGACGGAGAGGAACAAAGAGAAAAATTGATAGGAATTAGAGTTCTTAGTGTTGAGAAGGGTTAGGTGATACAACCAAAATAATGGACGGACAAGATTTCAGTTGATCCACTCATACAGATTAAGAAAAGATCTTGACGGTTGAGATTTTATTTGAGATGTTCATACGGATTGAGATGCATGTGTTTCTCTTTGTGTTAATACGAACTCATTATTCGGTTCTATTATCAACCTTCGACAAAAAAAAATCCTAAAAAAATATTAATAAATTTAAGGCATTGTTATCGACATTCTGATATAAAAAATCCAAAAAATGTATAAGAATGAATCAGGAAAATAAAAATGAATTCGGTAATTGGTGTTTTCTTTGTGCTTTTGCACTTTTTCTTTGTGCTTCCGGTTTGAATTTCTACTAGTCACATAGGTCATGAAGTAATTTTGACAAGTCATATAGGTCATGAGTAGCTTTAGTTCATACTGATAAACTCGGGTTATAAGATTACTAAATATGGACCACGAAATTCAGGATGGTTCTGACTTCAAACTTAGTTGGATACATCATCAAAATCGATAAATATGAAGCTCACTGTTGATTCATACTTCAAATGTGGTATAACATCATACAAACTATGATCCAAGAAGCTCTGGGAGGGTTTTGACTTCAAACTTAGCATGATACATCATCGAAATCGATAAATATAAAGCTCAGTGTTGATTCGAACTTCAAATGTGGGTATAATGACATACAAACTTTGAACGAAGAATCTCTGGGAGGGTTATGACTTCAAACTTAGCATGATACATCATCAAAATCGATAAATATGAAGCTCAGTATTGATTCGATAAGTGAATAATTATCGAAAGTGATTACGATCTAGTGAAGTTGAGAAAAATTGGACTCAACTAGATGCGATACAGTGAAATGGTGTAAAATTGGATGCAATTGGTTGATCATTGGTTAAAGTGAATATGATCTAGCGAAATTGAGTAAAATATGATTAAATTAGATGCAATTAGTGGGTAACTAGTAGAGTTTACCACGATTTTATAATAAAAATAGTATAATTAGTGAAAGTGAGTATGATCTAGTGATATTGGTAAAATTATACTTTGTTCGATACAGTAGGTGAATAACCATTGAAAGTGATTATGATTCAATTAAATGCAATTATTGGGTAACTAGTAGTATTGAACACGATCTTGTAATTAAAATAGTAAACTTGGAAGTAGTTTTAGGATAGCTTTTGAATTAATGCATATTTTCATCTCAATTAAACTTGCATTTATTTTCCTTTCGGTTTTGGAGGTAATAAATATGACTAGTAGAGAGTTAAGTATAAATTTCTAGTAAAAATGAGTAAACTTTATTTTAATTTGTGGAAAATTAGTAAAGTGGGTACAATCTAGGGTAATTGAGTAAAGTTGGATGCCATTATTAGTGGATAATAAGTAGAGTCGAGTATGATTTAGTAAAATTGAGTAAGCTTGAATATAATTTTTGGATAACTGGTACAATTGAGTATGATCTAGTAAAATTGACTAAACTTGGATAGAATTTGTGGATAATTAGTGAAAACGATTACGATCTGGTGAAATTGAGTGGACATTATTGGTGAATAATTGTTGAAAGTGATTCTAATCTAGTGAGATTAATTGGATGTAATTGGTGAAAGTAATTATGATTCATTTGGTGGATAACTAGTAGAGTTGAGCATCATCTAGTAAAATTGAGTAAACTTGGAAGTAACTTTAGGATAGCTAGGGAAAGTGAGTATGATCTAGTGATATTGAGTAAAATTATACTCGGTTTAATATAATAGGTGAATAACTGCTGAAATAATTATGATCTAGTGAGATTGAAAAAAACAAATTGGACTCAATTGTTGAAAAAGGGCATGATATTAATGAAAGTGAGTAAAATTAAATGTAGTTGGCTGATCATCGGTGAAAGTGAATATGACCTAGAGAAATTACGTAAAACTGAATTCAATTGGATGCAATTGGTGTATAACTAGTATAGTTGAGAATGATCTAGTAAATTTGAGTAAGCTTGGATGTAATTTTTAAGATGCTTAATGAAAAGGAGATGGTACTAAGTACACCACCAATTATTTTTTTTGTTCGACAACCTGTATAGACAAAACCGAATACAATTGCATGTAAATAGAAATTAAATATCCTTGAACAATTCAGTTGCGGTCGTGCTCCTTGCATCTTTTGAACCTTGTAAAGCTCTACACAATTGATTATGTTAGCTGACGTCCTCTATAGCCTAAAAGTTGCTTCAACCTAAGTGAAGACTTTTGGTATCAATATGCTTATAACAAACAACCTATTTGATTTACCTTTTAATATTTAGATCTATGTAAGGTAAAATGTTTGCAACACACGTAGTCCATCAAACCTTACGAATTAAGAACACTTACACTTAGTTAGCCAAGAAGCCGAGATTACTAACCACCTCTCAATAAGAATCCAAACAAATCAAAGAAGAGTTTAAATATCTATCTTGAGGAATCACAAAGTTTGAGATGAAGAGAACTTTGTGATTACTATCTATCTTGTTCCCGATCCTAGATAACAAGAACCTTGAAAATCAATAAGAATAAGATATACACGAACTATCAGGTAATAGATGGTCAGACCTAGTTTCACGAATCCCTAAATGAAGTTTTTAAGTTGCAACCTAATTATGTTTTTCAAAAGAAACCTAGATTCATAGAGGAAGACTCTAGCAAGAAACTAGGACACAAAAGTGCCATGAATTAAGAACCCTTTTACACAAATCTCCCTATTTATAGACTTTGAAGACTCTAGACAGCTTTGAATTCAATCAAACACCTTCTCACTTTAGGTTAAATTCTTATTAATAAATGAAATACCTAGTAGGAATTCATGTAATCACATGAAAAGTTTTTATTGAAATCACCCACAAGAATATACACACTATGCTCCAAAGTTTTGGAATCGTTTACAACGAATTCGTATCCATATGACAACCCGAAATTAAAATATCTACCGTTCAAATATTTCCATAATCGTATGATGACTAAACTTCAAAGTAAGATCAACGGTCGAAACATTATGTTTATTTTTTTGAAGCATTGAAACATTATAAAAACCCAATTTTTCTTTCCCTTACCTTCTCTCTCTCGCGTTTATTTCTCTCTCCACCACGATCTCCAAACCTCACCTCTCTCGAGTAAACGAAAAACCTAACTCAGTCACACCTATAACCACCTTTACTTCCAGAACGAACACAGAAGAATCCCCGATATCCTTATTCTTCTTCTCACTCTTCTATCTGTGTAACAAAATCGCCTTCATCTGAAATCGAAATCACTCTTCTATCTGTGTAAGCTATCGACTTCATCTTAAGTCGGTTAAGAGTTTGTAAACTAGCGTTTGCTCGAGTCACTGTGTTTTCATTACTCTTTCTCTAGCGGATGAAGATTGATGAACAAGATGAATGATGCTGGAACTTCTAAAAGGTATAGTTTCACGAACCCTAACTTTGTTTCTCTTCTTTGTTATTTTAGATGTTCAATCTTTGTTCTTGAATGGGTTTTTTTACTCGATTTTGAACTAGGTTTTTTTAATTTGGGGATATGTTTTACTCGATTTTAAGTTTTTCTATGGATTATGAGATTTGTGTTTCCGAACTAGGGATTTTTACTCAGATTTGTCTGATTTGTTTATTTGCTAGGATTTGTTAAGTTGATGTTTGATTCGTGTTTTGAGAATCTAGGGATTTTATATGTTGCAGAACAACGTCTTGGAGGTTTGGTCTCTTTTTGATTTTCTAATGCCGGGATTTCTTGGAACAGAGCGACAGGTGTGTTTCAGTTTTTAGTATAATATAATTTTCTTTCTTTCTTTCTCTCTCATGTGGTGAATGCTCATGTTCTTGTTTACACAGTTTGCCTTGCTGAAAGTCATAGGACAATGCACATTGCTCATAGGTAACTTTCATACAGTGTGGGTCTCGTGGAAGTATGGATAAAATGTGGTTCTTTCTTGTAATTTTTTTTTGTGATTTCATAGAGGTTATGGTTAATGTTGTATGTCGCACAATTTGAATTTTATGCATTATATTTTCTCGCTTTTTGTTATTTTTTGTTTCAACAACTGAACTTGTAACATCTCTGCAGTTCCAAGCCTCTGCTTGCTGGTAAGGATGCTAAATGTTCTGCCAAGGATGCTAAAGCAGGGGTACTTGCAATGGAAGCACTGTACAAGGTACTTTTTTCCTAAGTATTTAGAACTCCTTGTGAAGAATGTAACATATTTTTATATTATGGTGGCTAACCATCCTGACCAGGGTGGGAGCATTTATCTTGCTAAAAATATCAACAAGGCTAAGGTACTTTGAGCATTTATCTTTCTAGAAGTCATAGAACAAGTCAAGATGGTGTTTTACAAAACGAGAAGAATAATCAACCAAGAGGGGTATGATTGAATATGAGTCATGGCAATCTCTATTTTTTATTTTGTTTTATAAAACCCTCTTTTTTGACAATCTCTTTTTTCTTTATAAAAAGAGGGTTTGCTGTTACGATTGACAGATGCTGGTGATGTTGGTGGGCGTACTCAAGTACAAGATCCAGATCTAGCAATGGCTTGTCTGAAGAAATTTCTCTCAAGATTCTGAAACAGGTGTGGTTTTTTTTTCTGAATTCTATGATTTTGGTCAGAATTTTGTGATTTTAGTGAGTTTCAACTTGTTGCGGCAGGGTTGGATGTTTACAACACACGTCTTCTGCATCTATCCAGAAAGGTACTGGTTGATGAGGGTTCAAGGCAGGTTGTCGAGGTGGAGAAAGCAGCCATGTGGAAGTTTCTTTGGTGGTCGGGAATCATAGTTGTCCATGTTATGGTTGACTTGAGGTGGAGAAAGCAGCCATGTGGAAGTTTCTTTGGTGGTCGGGAATCATAGCTGTCCATGTTATGGTTGACCAAAACAGAGATGATCACTCGGTAAGTGAAAGCTACTGTCATATGCATAAAAATTTTGTTTGAAGACGCATACGAGAAGCATCTAGGTTGCTGTTATGTTTGAAGTTCCATTTCTCCGGGCTGTTCTAAGTAAATGTATTTGTAGTAATTTAGTTTTGCGTCAATTTTTTCAGTCGGCCATCCCACCGTGGTAGCGGTCATCTAGTTAAGATCAAGTTAAATAATTTTGATTTTTTGGCTGCTGTTTATTTTTTCTACTTTTCAAATCTGATTTTTGATTGATTTTTTCGCAACAGTTAGAAATTGTATTTTAGAAGAGCAGATTTAGATCGGGATATAAGAAAACAGTCACAAGAACTGCCACCACCTCAGGTTTCTTGCAAATCATAAAACCCTCTCATCTTAACTGACCATTTTGAGTTAAGATGTATATAGAATAATCAATGTTTCCTTGTTTTGAATGCAAAACAATTTGTGGTGCTGTTGCTGGGGTTGGTTATGGCAATACCATTAACCATATCTTCTGCTCCTCTTCAGCCAAGATTTTGTTGCTTCTTATATAGAATCATATCGTACTATTAGAATTGTAATAATTCTTCTTGATAATGCAGGAGACTTCTGGGGTGGCAAAACAATCCCAAGCACAGCATGAGATGCTTAACATGCTGAAGCCAGCTGGAACTATAGTTTACTTCAAAGGTGACTAAAGCTCAACTCTATCAATGCTTCAGTCTAGTGTTAAGCGGACTACCATAATTATGAAGATGTATGCTCTGCTATGTTCAAATCACCATAGTTAACTATTGTTGTTACAGTGGTCTGTCATGTTTTCTAGATTTTTGGTGTACTATTCGAAGAAAATAATTTGTCTTCAGGTTTTTGTGCATGTGCGGGAATCAATTTATTTTATAACATTTGATAAGGTCTTATTTGAAATAAAATTTATGTTTGTTCTGGGTAAATAAATTTTCCATTATTTTTTAAATGTATCAAATTTGAAAAGAAAATATTGATTTTGAATTAAGAGCTTGATATAGTGCCACGTGGATGGTGGAAGATGTATTTATAATGTTTCATCAAACATCGTTTAGTGAACGCCTCGTGATGGTTATACGTGGATGGTGCAAGATGTATCTCATCATGTCCATCCGTTTTGGTTTAAAATTATCGGTGCAGATTAATACACGTGAACAGTGTCAGATGCCTCAAATATGAACGGTCAAAGTTTCATCATATTACACCAAATTTAGAACACATGGTCCACATGGATGGTACAAGATTGCATCAAATATGCCTAAACATTACATATAGCCACGCAAAAATCAGATTTTGCGTGTCTATAGAAAGCCAATGGTCACGCTAGGAAAAAATTATGTGTTTATAGGAAACCAATAGCCACACCATTTTTTTATTTGCGTGTGTATAGGATAGTCAATAGCCACGCCAGAAAACCATTGCGTGTCCATAGGATAACCAATGGCCACGCCTAAATAAAACTTCAGTGTCTATAGGAAACCAATAGCCACACCATTTTTATTTTTGCGTGTCTATAGGATGACCAACAGCCACGCCAAAAAACAATTGTGTGTTCGTAGGATAGTCAATGGTCACGCTAGAAAAAAATTATGTGTTTATAGGTAACCAATAGCCACACCATTTTTTTTTGCGTGTTTATAGGATAGTCAATAGCCACGCCAAAAAACCATTGCGTGTCCATAGGATAACTAATGGCCACGCCAAAAAAAAACTTTAGTGTCTATAGCAAACCAATAGCCACAACATTTTTATTTTTGCGTATCTATAGGATGACCAACAACCACGCCAAAAAACAATTGTGTGTCCGTAGGATAGCCAATGGTCACGCCAAAAAAATCTTATGTGTCTATAGGGAGACAATGGCCACGCCAAAAAGCAAATTGTGTGTCTATAGGGTACCAATGGACACACCAAAACAATAAATTGAGTGTCTATACGGTATCGGTACTTAAGTTTTCTGGACACTCTATAGCAACGCCTACGGTTTTTTGCGTGTCTATTTCATGCAACTACAGACACGCAAAGTAGGCGTTTCTATAGAGAACCTAAAGCCACGCCATCATACCTAAAACCACGCGAGCAGAACTCACGCCAAGTCCAAACCAAATTGGCGTGTTTAAACCCCTATGGACACGCCAATTTGGCGTGGCTAAAGGGTCAGTTTGTACTAGTGAAGGTCATCTGCGGACCCTATCAAATATGGTGTCTGCGAAATTTTAGGTAAATATCTCGGTTCTGATAGGACAACTTCGCAAGCATCTTTAGAGAAAGAAGTTGAAGTTTTAAAGGAGAGTCTCCGTCTTGAAAGTCAAAAATTTCAGAATGCTTCTTTGGAATGCGACTTTCTTCGCAAGAAAAATAATGAGTTGAAAGTATGAATTTCTTATCTTCGTTCTTAATTTTCCTTTTAACCAATGTGTCCTTTTCATGTTATTCATTCTTAAAGGCTTTCTTCGCTTGTTAAGCTCTAAACAAGAAACGAACAATGGAGAGATTTCAGTTTGAATCTGCTGCTGAAGAAATTCGCGTTGATAGAGATAGTTGGATGGATCAATATAACCGATTAGATAATCTTCATACATATTATGTTGATTAAATATATAATCTTACCAAAGAGAATACTCAATTAGTTCTAGAGCAAAGCTCATTAAGTAGCGAAATATCTCTTCTCTCATATTCTTTGACTAAAGCTAACTTAGAGATGGAAACTTTATCAGATGAAAACAAAACTCTATCTCAGGAGAAGTGAACTCTTTTAAATCTGGTGGCGATCTCTTCGTAGAAGTTAAATGTTTTTCAAAAAATGTGTGATGATCAATAACAATCTCTTCGTTCGCTGAAAAATGAACTTAAAGAAGTAACCAAATCATCTATTGCTGAGAAAAATACACTCATTCAAGGTAGAATAACTTTAAGTGTAAAGGCCAATCAGCGTCAAGAAAAATATTCCAAATTAGGAGAATCTCACTCTTCACTTGCGAAGGAAAACACTTATCTCATTTCTAAAGAAAAGAAACTAAAATCTCGTCTGAAAGGTCTAGTTGGAGATAAATTTGATGATGCCATGAATCATTGGGAGAACGCTTGGTTGGCATTAATTCAAAATATAATATCTCAAAAGGAAGGTAGTCATTTTGACTGCCTCAAACATCTTTCTTTTGTTAAACTTCTATGCAATATTTTCCTTGCGAAGTGTTCGCCTGAATAATTTTTGTGTTTATTTTCGCAGAATCTGAAAGAAAGCTTCAATCTTTTGTTACTTCCTTGGACTCTAAACTCGCTAAGCTTCTCAAAGAAAATGGATTACTTACTGCTCATCTTGCCCGCTCCCACGATCAAGCAGAAATAAAATATGACTATCTTACTTATTTCAAAGATATGGAGATTAGAAACCGTGATAGACCTTTCCTTCGCCAGCTCATCTTAATGCTCAAGTTCTTTTAAATGAAGTTTTGTTGTCCAAATCTCTTTTTCATGTATCACTCAAACCCTTGGAAGTAGATGGTGATGAAATTCCTCGGGCTATCAATAGTGATCTTGATTACGGAAGTGATGAAGATAATGTTTCCCAAGAAGATGTAGGAGAAGAAGAAAAAGAAGTCCCTAATAAAGAAGGAGATGATGGTGATGAAATAACTACTGGTGATAAATCAAGTGTGGAAAAAACCAGAGTCGACCAGAATGAGGAGAATATTGACAAATGTAATAAAGCTAGTGGAGATGGTGATAAAGCTAGTGGAGATGATAAGGATGGCGAGGACACTAATAATGAAGCTAGCGAAGAGGATAGTTGAAGTCTGAGTCTTGATTTTATTTCTTGAATTACTCCTTCTTCTCTTGCGAACAATGTTCTTCTTTTGCGAATAATGTATTTTGAACCTCCAATTTTGTGTTTGGTATTTTAAGATCTTGCGAGAAATATAATGACATCTTATTTATTAATTCCCATACTTGCCCCTCATTATCTTTCTTGTGATATATGATCTGCAAGAAAAATGATTAGTACTTTAAAAAGATTTTTCTTGATTATGTGGTCTTATTTTTCCTTCCTAAATAAAGGTCTTATTTTGCCATCTTTTGTATTGCGACAAAATCGCAGGACGTCTCTACACTTTCATGTAAAAACCCATTGATCTTGCCTTAACTTTTTATTCTTTTGTATTTTTGCTGCGACAATATGACAGGCCTAAATTTTCTTGCAAAATTAAAGCCCCATAACATTGCCGTCTTGAGACGAAATTGCAGGACGTCTTTACACTTGCATGTAATGACCCCTTGATCTCGTCTTATCATCTCTTTTGTATTATTGCCTCTTTAGGATTGTTGCACAAATATGAAAAGTCTTTAATACTCCTGTGAGTAATAAGTCTCGTGACATTTGCGTCTTAAGACACTTAACAACTCCCTAATGGAGGGTGACTCCCTTATCTTCCCCCTGGTTGCCCTTTCAAAGAGACGTATATCGGCCATACAAGACTAGCTCCTCCCATCTAGTCTTAACAACAACCAGTTATTTTCGCAGCCTCTTATCCCTTTTGCCTATATGGATTATGGTTACGAGACTGCACCCTAAGTGGGATTTTCTTCGGGCCGAGTGCATCATAGACAAGACTTACCAAGAATGTCCAGGGTAGTTTCATACGCCCTGGTAACTCTTGTCTCAACCGTGTACCTCGGCGCCTTGGTCATACTCTGCACCTCTTATGAGAGATCTTATTACCTTAGTCGCCCAACTCAAGTCGTATGCTCAAGTTGAGAATCCAAGGTGTCTCTCCTGGATGGGCTTTCATTGACCCCAAATCTCCATGACTCAGGTTCCAGCAGCGGTGTAACCTTATCGATGAGTCATGTTACAAATACCCCATTCTATGACGTACTTTAGGTCTTACATTTGCCTCTTGCGAAATTTTATTCGCAAACTATGGTGTAAGCCATAAAGGTTCGTCCCATTCTGGATCTTAAATGATCAATTCTTGCGAAATTTTCGCTCATTTTCATTTTCATTTTGATAATTTGCAATCTCGCAACTTCTTTTGCATAAAATTTTTGTATTTATGCATTTCATTTTAGTCATATATTATTTCGCAACCCCGTCTTTCGCAAAATCCATCATGGGTAATATCTTTTTAAGTATAATCTATTCCATGGTCTGCCAAGCCTTTGACCCACATCTCTACCTTCAGGATCCATCAATTTATATGCCCTAGTTCCAACTATCTCTTTAATGATATAAGGTCCATCCCATTTTCTCGCTAAATTTCCACCATTCTCTCGCTGGTAATTTGGTGTTTCTCACAGAACTAAATCTCCTGGTTGAAATTCACGCTTTTTGACACGCTTATTGTACTCTCGGGCTAATCTTCGTTGATAATTTTCCATATTTTGTAGTGCCTTTTCTTTATTTTCTTCTAATTCATCAAGTTTTGTCAAAATCAACCCTGCACTGAGGTTTTTCTCCCAAGATTCTCTTTTTGTTGTTGGAATAGCAACTTCTGTTGGTAACACAGCTTCAACTCCATATGTCAAACAGAAAGGTGACATTCCAGTAGCTTCTCGCCTAGTTGTATTGTAGGCCCAAATTACATTATGCACTTGTTCACACCATGCCCTGTGATGTCCTTCTAATTTCTTGTTTAGTATATCTGCGATTGTCTTATTGGTTGCTTCTGCCTGACCATTGGCTTGTGGATAAAGAGGTGTTGATTTTCCGTATTTGATTTTAAATGCGTTAAGTAACATTTCGATGTTGTGCCCTTCAAATTGCTTTCCATTAACAGATATTAGTTGTGCAGGAATTCCAAATCTGCAAATTATGTTTTCAAATATGAATGTAAAAATATCTTTGTCGCGAATATACTGTACTTCCTTCACTTCTCCCCACTTTGTGAAATAATCTGTAACGACGATCAAATATCTTATTTGTCCAGAACCCGGTACAAATGGTCCCATAATATCCAACCCCTATTTTCCAAAAGGCCACACACTGGTTGAGGATGATAATGGTGCTCCTGGTGCATGTATTTTCTTTCCGTTTCGCTGGAAATCTTCGCAAGTCTTAATAGTTGATTCGCATCTTCATGCATGTACGGCCAATAGTAACCTTGCATTTTTGTTCTATATGCCAAAGATTTTCCTTCGCTGTGATTACCAGCGTCTCCATTGTGTAACATTTTTAACACCTTTTCTCCTTCTTCTTGTGTTAAACATCTAAGTGATGGTCCATTAAATGATTTTCGATATAATACTCCATCTCTTAGTTCATAATTTGTTGCACGGCTCTTTAACTTGTGTGCTTCCAATCTATTTCTTGGTATTTCCCCTTTCGCTAGATATGCATGGAGTTCTGCTCTCCAATCTGCGATATTGTCACTTAGTTCTTCTTCTCCACCTTCTATTATCATTACATCCACCTCTTCTTCCCCTTCTTTATTGAATGATGGATTTGTGAGTGTCCGAATTTTTATGCATCTCGCAGCTGGATTTGTCATCATACTTGAAATGAAAGCATGAGCATCTGCAAGCCTATTATCCTTCCTTGATATATGCCTCCACTTTATTTTAGGGATTTTCGCTGATAATTCTTCGACAAGCTTCTTATATTTCTTCAAAGATGGTTCATTTTTTGTGTATTCTCCTTTTATCTGGCGAATAACTAGCTGCGAATCACTGGTAATTTTCGCATTTTCTAATTTTATTTTTACTGCAAATTTTAGGGCATGTATCACAGCTTCATATTCTGTTTCATTATTAGTTGATGCAAACTCCAATCTGAATGAAAAATCCAACTTCGCTCCCTCCGGCGAGATTAAAACAATTCCAATTCCATTACCTTCCCCATTATAGGATCCATCCACCAATATTTCCCATCTATTTGGTTCTGTTAACAAGTCTTTTGGATTTTCATGCTCTTCTTCTATGTCCATCATCTCCTCCACAGCTTCATCATCTTCAAGAGGAAATTCTGCTAAAAAGTCTGCGACAACTTGTGACTTTGGTGAAGATAACACTTCATATTTAATTTCAAAATGTCCTACTTGTGCATTCCATCTCTCAACTCTGCCTGACCTCTTTGAGTTCTTCATTACCGATTCAATTGGTACTTTTGTCAATATTTTGACTTTATGTGCTTAAAAATATATGCGAAGTTTAAACGTAGCATATACCAATGCTAGAATTAGCTTTTCAATCTTTGAATAATTTCTTTCTGCAGCATTGAATGTTTTGCTGATATAATAAATCGGTTTTTCCACTCCTGCGTCAATTCGCAATAGCACAACACTTAATGCATGCGAAGTTGTCGCAAGGTAAATCAACAACTCTTCTCCTGGTTCTGCTTTTTGTAAAATAGATATATTCATCAGATGTTTTTTTATTCCTTGGAATGCTTTATCACATTCATTTGTCCATTTAAATTTTGTTCCTTTTTTTAGTATGCTGAAGAAATGTTTACACTTATCAGACGATCGCGAAATGAACCTCCCAGCGAAGTTAATAGTCCATTTAATTTTTATACATCCTTTACCTTCGCTGGTGTTGGCATGTCGCGAACTGCTTGTACTTTTTCTGGATCAACTTGTATTCCTTCCTTGGATACAATGTAACCTAAAAACTTTCCTGATGCAACTCCAAAAACACATTTTTTAGGATTTACTTTAATATTAAATTATCGTATCTGTTCGAATATTTCCTTCAGATCTTGTACATGATTCTTTGCTTCTTTACTTTTTATTAACATATCATCTACATACACCTCCAATGTTTTATGTATCCATCACGCGAACACTTTCTCCACCATTCTTTGATATGTTGCTCCAGCGTTTCGCAGACCAAATGACATTTTTGTATAACAATATAATCCCCTTGGTGCGAAGAAGGCAGTATGCTCTTGATCTTCCTCAGCGAGAGGAATCTGGTTGTAACCTTTGTACCCATCTAAGGAAGATATTCTATCATTCCCAGCCGCTGACTCAACCAATTGTGGGATATCTGGTAATGGAAAACTATCTTTCGGACAACCTTTATTAAAATCAGTAAAGTCTATACAAATCCTTATCCCCTTGTTCTTCTTTGGGACTACAACCATGTTTGCTATCCACTCCGGGTACTTGGCTTGTCTTATGATTCCTGCATCAAGCATTTTCTGCAACTCTTCTTCTATTTGGGAATGATATGTTGTTGTGATTTTTCTTATCCTTTGTTTAAATGGTCTTGCACTTTTATCAATCTCCAGTTTATGACACGCCACTGATGGATTTATTCCTGGCATTTCATCCATATTCCATGCGAAAATATCTCTATATTCTCGCAAGATATTAATAGTTCTTTCTTATTCATTGTCTCCATCTTGGTCCCAATTCTTAATATTTTGGGTTCTTCATTTGTTCCAACATTCACTTCCTTTGTTGGTTCTACTGCAGTGTAACTAGCTTTAGGTTCTTCCATTGGTGTTGGTTCTTTTATTATTTTCGCAAGATCGTTTCCTTCTTATGAAATCTCTCTTGGTATTCCTTTTCCTTCTTTTGCTATAATCATGTAAATCTTAAACTCTTCTTCTTTCTTTGCTTATTTCGCCAATTTTCTGCTAAGATTTCGCTTTCTTGGACGTTCTTTATGATGCTTTACTTCAATTAGATAACATGATTTTGCACTATCAATATCTCCCCTTATTTCACCAATTCCGCTTGGCATTGGAAATTTGATGTATTGATGCAACGTTGATGCTACGGCTTTAATTACGTGTATCCATGGTCTTCCCAACATCATGTTATATGGTGATTCCATATCCACCACACATAGCGTAATTTGTGTTTCAATTTCCTCTAGCAAAATTCTTACTACTATTTCCCCTTTTGGTTTGGTTGTAGATTTACCGAAACCATGAATATGATATGTTGAATGAGACATTTCTTCATCTTTGTATCTCATTCCTTTATATGCATGATAAAACATTATATCTATTGAGCTTCTTGTATCTACTAAAGTTCTATTCACCGCCCATTCTTCCATAGATCTCGCTGATTCTTCCTTTTCTTTTTGTGCAACTGTTACATTGATTACCAAAGGAGATATGTGGCTCAAATTTTCTGCTGGTATTTCCGTTGCTGTGAATGTAATTTTATGCTTTTCCCAATATTTCAACGGAGATATATTTTTCACCGTCATAATTTTCTTTCCTTCAAAATCTCGTTTATGTATCCTTCCTCTAATGTTCTCATGAAATTCATTAATCATTGTTTTTGTGATTTCATTACATTCCAACCTTCTTTTGATTCTCTTTGATCTTAATTATCTTCTCTCTCACTGATTTGTTGTTTTCTTTTATCATTTTCTTGATTTAAACTACTTTCCCAATAATCTCCACAATCTTCAATCAATCATTCCATGTTTCTAGCGCCAATACGTAGTAGCAGGAAATCCTACACTACTCCCCTCACAAGAATTCATATAATCAATTCATCTTTATATAATCAATCACAATCTTTATTAATGAATCTCACAATTTTACAAGAATGGAAAGGAATGAAACTAAGAAATTAACAACTGCTCTGGAATTTCTCTCTCCTAAATGACTTGTTCAATACTCGAAAAATATCTCTGATTCCTTACGTTTGTTCAACTCTTTATATAGGAAATCACATAGTGGATGACATCTAATCTGTCCTTTAATTTCGGATCTGACCTGCGATATTCTCGCAAGAGTTGTATTACTAATTTTTGCAAATACTCCAATCATCGCAGAATCATCACACTTCTCTCATGTTTCTGCTATCCTCATCTGTTACGTCATTCTTCAAATCATCTTGCGACACTCGCAAGGTGTTGTTAACCAAACTTCGCAAATATGTCTTTCCTGCGATATTCTGATTCTACAAGAATAGCTAGTGTTTTGGAATAGCCATTATTGTGATTACACATAGCTATATCCAATGTTTTTCATCTTCTTATTTTTAGATTTATTGATTTAAATTCTAAGTTTGTTTGGAAGATGCTGGTTGCAGTATTAATCTTTTGATTTCATATATTGCAATATTTTGATGGGATATGTGTGTTTACGTCCGTGAACTTGATTGTCCCATATTATGTCAAATGTAAAGTCATTCGTGAATTGATATGCAAATATTGATAAAAGGATGAATAGACTTTTGACAAACACAAAATTTAAGGCTATATTGTCAATTATTGATGTAAGATAAGTTAAAATCTTTTGTGATTCAAGGATTATGTCTATTGTGTGTCATTATGAAAATGGTGATGGAAACATAGAATGAATCCTTGTGTTATTTACGGTATAGAGCTTTATTGACCTATATTATTATTACTGTGAAGGCTCCATTATGTATCTTATGTTGAGCACGATACGACTAAGTCGATTCCTTATTGGCATGGTTGGTTGTTCCATGAGATGCTATATGTTCAGCATTAAGAACTAAATTAATCAACTTGTGTGGTTATTTAGTTTGTATTCCATAAGTTTTCTTATGTTGAGTACATGTACGGTTAAGGTTGTCATGTCTTATGATAATCTTAGTCGGGGTTCCATAATCTCTTATGTTGAGCCCAAATGAACTAAATCAATCATCTAGTATGGTTATTTAGTTAGCACTCCATAAATCTCTTATGTTGAGTATATCTTTTGACTGGGTTGGTTTTTCATGATTAACTCAGTCATTGCTCCATAGATTTTCTTATGTCGAGTGTGGCCAATTAAATTGATTACTCTTATAATTAGTTTGGTTGAGTATGACGATTAGATTATTTGCGAGTTTTCTTGTGATTAATCTAATTGATTATTAAGTCTCCATAAGTTAACTTGTGTTGAGCATATTTAGTCAAATTAATCTTGGTTCGATTTGGTTAATTTGATTGAATATTTCTTGTTGGATTCCAAATTCATACTTGTATGTAATTTGTTGAGTCTAAATAAATCCTTCTTTTCTTTTTGAAATTATAAAGGTCGCTCTAGTTGTTCCTTAGGGAATGACATATTATGGGGGAGAGTTCTTTTGAACTTGTGCTTAATTTCCAAATCATTGTGGGAAGTGCGTCTGTGGGATATTAGAGGGCTTATCTTGCGTCTTTATAAACTCCTTGATGAATACATTTAGCTTCGGCTTTATGATTGCATCTAAACAAGATGATACACATTTACCTTTGGTCATGAAATGTCTCTTACGAAAATTTCATTAGGATCCCGTTCTTGTACCTTTGCCAATTTTATTGACAAAAAGGAGGAGAATTAATATGTAGTTCACACTACAAATACATATGGTTTTCGGATCATTATGTAAGGGAGTGGTTTCCATGTGATATGGAGTATTGACTAAGGGGGAGTGAAGTATCACCATAGTATTGTTGTTGAAGTTGTGATGCAATTGGACTTTGACGATGTGTAATAATACTATGACACTGTATAACAATGACTGAGAACCGATGCTTTTCTCATTGTTATAGCTACGGATTTTCAACAACGATGATGCTAAACTTACAACCTTTGGGATCATTGGACTACTTGGAAGTGACGAAGATTTCGAGTATTGTTGAAGATTAGACATGTGGAATAGGAGCTAGAAAGTTTATTTATATATTTTTTGTATTTCATATGTATTAATAGTTTTGCCACTAAAATTGACAAAGAGGGAGATTGTTAGAGTATTGCTCGGTCGAACTTGCATGCGTTGCTATATCAAGCATGTTTTTCAATGTTAGTGATCAAAACTATAAAGTCTTGATTTCTAGTCTACTATAGCTAAGGTCCGGACTAGGATAGAAAGTGTAGTTGAGATCAAGAACTCCATGGCAATCATCATATAAGACGAAGGACTACTCAAGGAACCATTGGATCTTCATCAACTAAAAGGTATGTGGAGACTTGAACTTATCTATCACTCAAAAGTATATCTACTATATTTCCTATCTTGAGACAAAAGTCGTATTACTATATAGACTAAGAATATACACATGTGACATTTCGAGCTGAGTATATCTCGCTTATCTATTTCTCGAAATGTGTGTTGGTAAAGCTTTTGCTTTAGCCAAGTTCATCTTTACCTAGTGACGAAAGTCATGTTATGTTTCAATCACTTTGGAAATTGCTTTGACGAAAACTAGTTTGTGAATAAAAATTATATGACGTCCTCTAGGAATGTTTCAATGGTTGAAATGAGAGTTTAGACAATATAACCACTGGGGGATATAAACATTGTTGTGGTAACACATATATGCATAAGTCCTTAGCACTTGAACCGAAGTTTGAAAACTTTGCTGATCAAGTGAAAACCAGAACTTGAGCAGTCAACCCAGTCCGCGAACGTGCGTAGTTCTCGAACCCGAGAATTTCTGCTGGAGTTGTATCTCGGTTTTAGTCCTCGAACTCAGTCCGCAAATTGACGGAATTTCTCGAACCCGAAAATTTCTGCTGGAGTTTGTGAACTCCAACCGGTTAACTTGAGTCCGCGAACTTGTGTGGTTATGTCTAAAAACGATGTTCGTGAACTTATCTAAATTATCTAAGGAATGCTATTGCAAACCGTGGCTTTATAGTTCATGAATTGATTCGAGTGAATCACATCGTTTTTGCTTCAATTGTTTCTTGTGTAGTACATAAGATCTCATAGCAATTGAACAACTCTCAAACTAGTTCATTTGAGTCATTTGGACTAGTTATGGTGAAGAAGAATATGGTTGATATGAAAGTTATCATTTGGCTAACCATTTAGTTGACTAATATTGAACCAACTGTTGTACACGTTTGGGTACGGTTACTCAAACCCAAAATCGTCAAGTACATGTGTGTATGGAAAGCTAAATTTTCGATCTTACGGTTGAGAGATATTAGCTTGTATCTAATCAGGTTTTCATCTAACGGTGAATATTGAATGCTTTGTTACTAAGCTAACATTGATTGCAAACCCTGATTTGAAAGAATATATTAGGGAGAACTCTAGCAACTGAGAAATCTAATCCCCACACATTCTGTGTGATACTAGTTTGCTAAGCTAGAGTTGATTCCCCTTTAACCTTTGGTTTTCTTCTTCTAAAACTAGGTTAACGACTTAAAGACTTCATTGGGATTGTGAAGCCAGACCGATACTACTTTTCTTGTAGTTGTGTGATCTGATCTTGCTGTTTCTATAATACGAGTACAATTATAATAATTGGCTTGATATTTCTATCTCCGATAGGCAAGATATAAAATTAATCACAAACATCTTTGTCTCATCGTTTGTGATTCCACGATATCTTTTTTCGCTGCGTCGATTAAAACTATTGTGAGGTGATTGATAAAACTGAGCTGTTCTTCGAGAATATATGCCTGGTTCCTGTTCACCTTGATTATCAAAAGACGGAACAAAACTCATAGGTTTATTTGTGGGAGACGGATTTATCTATCTTGTAGACTTTTCTGTGTGAGATAGATTTGTTTGCTAAAGTCTTCGACTTTGGGTCGTAACAACTCTTGGTTGTGGGTGAGATCAGCTAAGGGAATCAAGTGTGCATTATCCTGCTGGGATCAGAGGCGTAGGAGCATAAATATACCTTGGATCAGTGTGAGATTGATTGGGGTTCAACTACAGTCCAGACTGAAGTTAATTTGGAGTAGGCTAGTGTCTGTAGCGGCTGAATACAGTCTACAGACTACTAATAGTATTAAAAGAAGGGTCCTCAGTTAATCAATAATTACCTTTTCATGACCTCTGGAAGGTAAAATCAAATACTGAAATCTAACAGAGTAATTATACATTGACTCCAAAGACAATAATTTCTTATAAATGATTACATCATTATCATGATGGTATGTTTCAAAGGATTTCCGACTTTTGCTTCTCAAGAATCTGACGCTTGGCATGTTAGAGCATTACTCTGTTGAACCCACAAGTTTTGATATCTTAAGCTTGTTTTCAATGTTAGGTGATCAAAACTATATATTGATTTCTAGTCTACTAAGTCAAGTCTCGGACAAGGTTAGAATTTGTAGTTGAGTATCAGACATCACCCTTGAAGACTGAAGATTGACGGAGACATTTAGGGAACTTCTGTATCAAGTATATGAAGACTGAAAATTTTTGGAGTAATAAATCAACAAAAATGAAGTTAGTACTTGATATCCACATATTATAGTTATAAATTAATATAATATTTTTTTTCCATGATAATATTTTTTTTTCATTATTAAATTCATATAAAATATTTGGAGTTATTTATCAAGTACAAGCTTGATCTTGACAAGACAATGACTAAACAGAGTAACAAAGAAGGACACGGATAGCTAGGGTAACCTCCACACTTCACACACACACACACAAAGTTACTATGGGAAGACAATCATAAGACATAGTAATACCCCCTTCTTCAGAAAATCTTTGTCCTCAAAGATTGAATGTAGGAAAATGAGATTCAACATTGGCAGTATCCTCCCAAGTTGCATTTGTTGGTGTTATATGGGACCACTGAATTAAAACATGAGGTACAGACTGACCTTGACGAAATTCAGAGCACAAACTGGGATTAAGATGGTCCCTCCTTCATCATCGACCAAGGGTAGTGTCAGCAATATTGTAGCTTTGGATCCTATCTTCTTATTGAGCTAGGACACGTGAAAAATAGGATGTATCTTCGACTGTGCAGGAAGGTATAACTTGTATGAAACTTGGCCAACTTTCTACACCACCTGGAAAGGCTCATAATATCTAGTTAAAATCTTGAAATTTCTTCTCACTGCCATAGAATATTGTACGTATGGTTGTAACTTTAGAAAAATAAAATCACCACCTTCAAAAAATCTATCAACTCACTTTTTATCAGCAAAAAACTTTATTCTTTCTTGTGACTTGTGAAGGGATTCGGTTTTTAGTATGTCCATTATAACATCTCTTTCCTTCAAATAATCTTCAACAACAACCACTGAAGAAGTAACTTTATTAAGAAAAGCCAAATTAGGAGTGAAAAAGCGGGGGTCTAACAAATTCACCCAATATTTCGATTAGCAATCTGTATGGACAACTCCGAGTTGTTTTCTAAAGAATCAACTAGACTCAATCAATAGAAAATACTCAACGAGTTATTATCTCAATCTCTCAATTTGATTTACTTAAGCAAATGTGATTCGCGAGTCTAATCAAAGAGAGATAACTTGGATGGTACCAAAGACCAATATCCAAGTATCCATCAATTTAAATCAACAACCAATAAGGTAGGATATTCTAATTGATTGATCAACGCACAACCTGTATTATTTAAACTATATAATAACAAAATATAATGTAAAAAAAAAATAACACATACACCAGAATTTTGTTAACGAGGAAACCGCAAATGCAGAAAACCCCGGGACCTAGTCCAGATTAAACATACATTGTATTAAGCCGCTACAGACACTAGCCTACTCCAAATTAACTTCGGTCTAGACTGTAGTTGAACCCCAATCAATATCACACTGATCCAAGGTATAGTTATGATCCTACGCGCGCCTCTGATCCCAGAAGAATATTGCGCACTTGCTTCCCTTAGCTGATCTCACACACAACCAAGAGTTTCTACGACCCAAAGTCGAAGACTTTAGCAAACAAATCTGTCTCACACAGAAAAGTCTACAAGATAGATAAATTCGTCTCCCACGAATAAACCTATGAGTTTTGTTCCGTCATTTGATAAATCAAGGTGAACATGAACCAATTAATAAAACAAGACTTATATTCCCGAAGAACAGCTTAGTTTTATCAATCACCTCACAATAGTCTTAATCGACACAGCGAAAAAAAAAATTTTGGAATCACAAACGATGAGACGAAGATGTTTGTGATTACTTTTATATCTTGCCTATCGGAGATAGAAATCTCAAGACAATTATTACAATTGTACTCGTACGATAGAAAAAAAAAGATCATATCACACAACTACAAGAAAAGTAGCATCGGTCTGGATTCACAATCCCAATGAAGTCTTTAAGTCGTTAACCTGGTTTTAGAAGAAGAAAACCAAAGGTTAAAGGAGAATCGACTCTAGCTTAGCAAACTAATATCAAACAGAATGTGTGGGGATTAGGTTTCCCAGTTGCTAGAGTTCTCCCTTATATAGTATTTCAAATTAGGGTTTGCAATCAATGTTAGCTTAGTAACAAAGCATTCAATATTCATCGTTAGATGAAAACCTGATTAGATACAAGCTAATATCTCTCAACGGTTAGATCGAAAACTTAGCTTTCCATACACACATGTACTTGACGATTTTGGGTTTGTGTAACCGTACCCAAATGTGTACAATAGTTGGTTCAATATTAGTCAACCAAATGGTTAGCCAATTGATAACTTTCATATCAACCATATTTTTCTTCACCATAACTAGTCCAAATGACTAAAATGAACTAGTTAGAGAGTTGTTCAATTGCTATGAGATCTTATGTACTATATAAGACACAATTGAAGCAAAAACAAAGTGATCCACTCGAATCGATTCATGAACTATAAATCCACGGTTTGCCAAATCATTCCTTAGATAATTTAGATAAGTTCACGAACATCGTTTTTAGACATAACCACTCAAGTTCGCGGACTCAAGTAACCGGTTGGAGTTCACAAACTCCAGTAGAAATTTTCAGGTTTAAGAACTTCCGTCAGTTCGCATACTGAGTTCGAGGACTAAAACCGAGCTACAACTCCAGCAAAAATTCTCGGGTTCGAGAACTACTCACGTTCGCGGACTGAGTTCGCGGACTGGGTTGACTGCTCAAGTTCTGGTTTTCACTTGATCAACAAAGTTCGCAAACTTGGGTTCAAGTGCTAAGGAAGTATGCATATATTTGTTACCACAATAATATTTATATCCCCAAGTGGTTATATTGTCTAAACTCTCATTTCAACCATTGAAACATTCTTAGAGGACGTCATATAATTGTTATTCACAAACTAGTTTTCGTCAGAGCAATTTCCAAAGTAATTGAAACATAACATGACTTTCGTCACTAGGTAAAGATGAACTTGGATAAAGCGAAAGCTTTACCAACACACATTTCGAGAAATAGATAAGCGAGATATACTCAGCTCGAAATGTCATATGTGTATATTCTTAGTCTATATAGTAATACGACTTTTGTCTCAAGATAGGAGATAGAGTAGATAGACTTTTGAGTGATAAATAAGTTCAAGTCTCCACATACCTTTTAGTTGATGAAGATCCACTGGTTCCTTGAGTAGTCCTTCGTCTTGTATGATGATTTCCATGGAGTTCTTGAGCTCAACTACACTTTCTATCCTAGTCCGGACCTTAGCTATAGTAGACTAGAAATCAATACTTTATAGTTTTGATCACTAACATTGACAAACATGCTTGATATAGCAACGCATGCAAGTTCGACCGAGCAATGCTCTAACAATCTCCCCCTTTGTCAATTTTAGTGGCAAAAGTATTAATACATATGAAATACAAAAAATATATAAATAAACTTTGTAGATCCTATTCCACATGTCTAATCTTCAACAATACTCGGAATCTTCGTCACTTCCAAGTAGTACAATGATCCCAAAGGTTGTAAGTGTAGCATCATCGTTGTTGAAAATCCTTAGCTATAACAATGAGAAAAGCATCGGTTCTCAATCATTGTTATACAGTGTCATAGTATTATTACACAACGTCAAAGTCCAATTGCATCACAACTTCAACAACAATACTATGGTGATACTTCACTCCCCCTTAGTCAATACTCCATCTCACATGGAAACCACTCCCCCTTACATAATGATCCGAAATCATATGTATTTGTAATGTGAACTACATATTAATTCTCCCCCTTTTTGTCAATAAAATTGGCAAAGGTACAAGAACGGGATCCTAACGAAATTTCCGTAAGAGACATTTCATGACCAAAGGTAAATGTGTATCATCTTGTTTAGATGCAATCATAAAGCCGAAGCTAAATGCATTCATCAAGGAGTTTATAAAGACGCAAGATAACCCCTATAATATTCCACGGCCGCACTCCCCACAAAGATTTAGAAATTATGCACAAGTTCAAAAGAACTCTCCCCCATAATATGTCATTCCCTAAGGAACAACAAGAGCGACCTTAATTTCAAAAGAAAAGAAGGATTTCTTTAGACTCAACAAATTACATACAAGTATGAATTTGGAATCCAACAAGAAATATTCAATCAAATTAACCAAAGCGAACCAAGATTAATTTGACTAAATATGCTCAACACAAGTAAACTTATGGAGACTTAAAAAATCAATTAGATTAATCACAAGAAAACTCGCAAATAATCTAATCGTCATACTCAACCAAACTAATTACAAGAGTAATCAATTTAATTGGCCACACTCGACATAAGAAAATCTATGGAGCAATGACTAAGTTAATCATAAAAATAACCATCCTAGTCAATCATGCTCAACATGAGAAGAACTTACGGAGTGCTAACTAAATAACCATAATAGATGATTGATTTAGTTCATTTGGGATCAACATAAGAGATTATGGAACCTCGACTAAGATTATCATAAGACATGACAACCTTAACCGTACATGTACTCAACATAAGAAGGCTTATGGAATACAAACAAAATAACCACACAAGTTGATTAATTTAGTTCTCAATGCTCAACAAATAGCATCTCATGGAATAACCAACAATGCCAATAAGGAATCGACTTAGTCGTGCTCAACATAAGATACACAATGGAGCCTCACAGTAATATACAAAAGATAGATCAGGGAAGCTCAATTACTGCAAAATTCACAAGGATTCATTCTATGTTTCCATCACCATTTTCACAATGACACACAATAGACTTAATCCTTGAATCACAACAGATTTTAACCTATCTTACATCTATAATTGACAATATAGGCTTAAATTTTGTGTTTGTCAAAAGTTTATTCATCATTTTATCAATACTTGCATTTCAATTATCGAACGACTTTACTTTTGACAAAATATGGGATAATCAAGTTCACGGACGTAAACACACATATCCCATAAAAATATTGCAATATAAAACCATAAAGATTAATACTGCAACCATCATCTTCCAAACAAACTTAGAATTTTTAAACCAAAAAATTTAAAAACAAGAAGATGAAAAACATTGGATATAGATATATGTAATCACAATAATGGCTATTCCAAAACACTAATTATTCTTTTAAACAAAAGAGAAACATAGAAGATTTACTAGATATGCTGAACTTGATTTGCAATTAAAGATAGAATAACAATAAATTCATCAGATACATTTTTCAGTTCATTTTTTAGAAACTCAAGATTCCTTGTTGCTATTCCGAGCTGTTCACGAACGACTTCAAAATCACGAAGACGATTTCCTACCAATTGTGAAGACATCTGAACTGGTAGGTTGTTTTCATGATCAATAGCTTGATGACAGATTATGAAAACAGGGTCTTCATAAAACTCAATAGCCTTCTCCTCCATTATGCCCAGAATCCAGAAGAATCTTTTTATCCTTATAGAATAAAGTGTCAAATAATGACATATATATAAGGGGGTTCATATAAAACCCTAGGCACAAGGATATCCGTGCGGTTCTTGTGAACGTACAAAAGTTTTCATAGATGACTAAAACATGGAGGACCAAGCAAGTAGAGGAGGAAGAGTTCAACAAGGAATTTTCACCAAAAACATCCAACAAAAAGAACTCAAAATAAAATTTGAAACACATACACCTTTGACAGTTTTCTCAAGACACTTTCTTGAGAACATAGAGCATCCTTCTTATTCTGAAGAAGAATGCTACAAAATGTAGTCATGGTGTATTAGGATGAGCATTTTGCTCATCATCACTGACTTCTCCTTTTTATCCTTTACAGGAATGTAGAGACAAATCACTCAACAATAGTGAAGAACTTTTACTAGGAGGGGAACTAGGGTCACCTGAGTTAGATACTTTCCAAGTTTTGGAGATGCCCCGTTTGAGTCTGTTTATACTTGCCTTAAGTTCTGAGACTCGATTATTTATGTGGAGAAAATCTTAGACAAAATTCTTGGATTCACAGTCTTCCATGGAACTTGAACTCTTTTTCTTTCTCATGTGCCTTTTTCTCTTTTCAGGGTTGTTCGTTACCCATTTGTTGTTCTTCCTTCTACCTTGATTCACATTTTGTATTCCAAAGTCATGAATACGAGATAACTTGTCAAGGTAATTTTCTTGATTGTTGAATGTGACTTTTACTCCAACAATATGAGAAACATGTTTAATCATTTCCTTAGACACCCATATAAGAATGTCGTGAAGTTTCTTATTTCTTAACCAAAAATGACATTTTTGCTCAGGATGTCCTTTATTTCCGCAATAATAGCAGTTGAAGGAGTTATTCTTAATTATTCTCTTGTGAGTAAATTTAGGAGACGTCCTTTCCTTAGGCACATTGCAGGATGCAAAATTTTTCTCACATGAAGAATTATCAACTGATTTGACGAAATTGATCTTACTAGTTTTTGGAGTGTCTATTCCTTTATAGCCCAGACCACGTGTATCTCGATGTTCTTTACATGCTCCAATCATAAAAGTCAATTTCGTTGAGATAGTATTGAATCTTCTCAGACTATCTTCTAGTGATTTTACCTTATCAAGAGAAGCTGCAAGATCAGTCTCCAGTGACTTTTCTTTAGTAAGAAGTCTGAGTTCTTTGTCATTAAAACATTTCTGTTGAGAGTCATATCTTGCTTCAGTATCTGCAAGTCTTTCTTTCAACACATAGAGATTTCGGAGAAGATTGTCATATTCAGATTTTTGTGTGTAGATATCTTCTTCACGATCTTTAATGATAGATTTTAGGAGATTATAGCCACAATCATATCCTTTAAAGAGTTTTCTCAATTTTCTGTTTTCTTGACAAAGAGGAGCCATGTACTTACTCAGGCAAGTTGTTGACCTTTTTTCTTTCAAATCATGATCAAACAACTTGATATATTGAGAGACTTCCTCATCAATACTCGGTCCTTCTTCTGAATCACTATCATCTGAAAGGTCATCCAATTTCTAATCAAGAGATTTTTCCCAGTCAAATGCAGATTCAGCCAAGGGATGAGCGATATAGTTTTTCTTAGAAGCTTCAAGACATTGAGCCTTACCTGAGTGACTTTGAACTAGTGTTGCGTTATCTGAGATACTAATCTTGTCCATAGAGTCATATCGCTACAAACACAGAATTGTAAGGTCTTGAACGTGTTTGTCTGCTCTGATACCAATTGAAAAAGCGGGGTCTAACAACCTCACCCAATATTTCGATTAACAATCTGTATGGACAACTCCGAGTTATTTTCTAGAGAATCAACTAGACTAAATCAATAGAAAATACTCAAGGAGTTATTATCTCAATCTCTCAATTTGATTTACTCAAGCAAATATGATTCGCGAGTCTAATCAAAGAGAGATAAATTGGATGGTACCAAAGACTAATATCCAAGTATCAATCAATTTAAATCAACAACTAATAAGGTCGGATATTCTAATTGATTGATCAATGAACAACCTGTATTATTTTAATTATATAACAAAATATAATACGGAAAAGAAATAACACATACAACAGAATTTTGTTAATGAGGAAACCGCAAATGCAGAAAAACCCTGGGACCTAGTCCAGATTAAACAAACACTGTATTAAGCCGCTACAGACACTAGCCTACTCCAAATTAACTTCGGTCTAGACTGTAGTTGAACCCCAATCAATCTCACACTGATCCAAGGTACAATTATGCTCCTATGCCTCTAATTCCAGCAAGATACTGCGCACTTGATTCCCTTAGCTGATATCACCCACAACCAAGAGTTGCTACGACCCAAAGTCGAAAACTTTAGCAAACAAATTTGTCTCACACAGAAAAGTCTACAAGATAGATAAATTCGTCTCCCACGAATAAACCTATGATTTTTGTTCCGTCTTTTTGATAAATCAAGGTGAACAGGAACCAATCAATAAAACCAGACTTATATTCCCGAAGAACAGCTCAGTTTATCAATCACCTCACAATAGTCTTAATCGACGCAGCGAAAAAAGATATTGTGGAATCACAAACGATGAGACGAAGATATTTGTGATTACTTTTATATCTTGCCTATCAGAGATAGAAATCTCAAGACAATTATTACAATTGTACTCGTACGATAGAAATATCAAGATCAGATCACACAACTACAATAAAAGTAGTATCGGTCTGGCTTCACAATCCTAATGAAATCTTTAAGTCATTAACCTGGTTTTAGAAGAAGAAAACCAAAGGTTAAAGGAGAATCGACTATAGCTTAGCAAATTAGTATCACACATAATGTGTGGGGATTAAGTTTCCTAGTTGCTAGAGTTCTCCCTTATATAGTCTTTCAAATCAGGGTTTGCAATCAATGTTAGCTTAGAAACAAAGCATTCAATATTCACCGTTAGATGAAAACTTGATTAGATACAAGCTAATATCTTTCAACCGTTAGATCGAAAACTTAGCTTGTCATACACACATGTACTTGACAATTTTGGGTTTGTGTAACCGTACCCAAACGTGTACAATAGTTGGTTCAATATTAGTCAACCAAATGGTTAGCCAAATGATAACTTTCATATCAACCATATTCTTCTTCACCATAACTAGTCCAAATGACTCAAATGAACTAGTTAGTGAGTTGTTCAATTGCTATGAGATCTTATGTACTACACAAGACACAATTGAAGCAAAAACGATGTGATTCACTCGAATCGATTCATGAATTATAAAGCCACGATTTGCAAAAGCATTCCTTAGATAATTTAGATAAGTTCACGGACTGAGTTCGCGGACTCAAGTAACCGATTGGAGTTCACAAACTCCAACAGAAATTCTAGGGTTCGAGAACTTCCGTCATTTCACGGACTGAGTTCGCAGACTGAAACCGAGCTACAACTCCAGCAGAAATTCTCGGGTTCGAGAACTACGCACGTTCGCGGACTGAGTTCGCGGACTGGGTTGACTGCTCAAGTTTCGGTTTTCACTTGTTCAACAAAGTTCGCAAACTTCGGTTCAAGTGCTAAGGACTTATACATATATGTGTTACCACAACAATATTTATATCCCCAAGTGGTTATATTGTCTAAAATCTCATTTCAATCATTGAAACATTCTCAGAGGACGTCATATAGTTATTATTTATAAACTAGTTTTTGTCAGAGAAATTTCCAAAGTGATTGAAATATAACATGACTTTCGTCACTAGGAAAAGATGAACTTGGATAAAGCGAAAGCCTTACCAACACATATTTCGAGAAATAGATAAGCGAGATATACTCAGCTCGAAATGTCACATGTGTATATTCTTAGTCTATATAGTAAAACGACTTTTGTCTCAAGATAGGAGATAGAGTGGATAGACTTTTGAGTGATAGATAAGTTCAAGTCTCTGCATACCTTTTAGTCGATGAAGATCCACTAGTTCCTTGAGTAGTCCTTTGTCTTGTATGATGATTTCCATGGAGTTCATGATCTCAACTACACTTTTTATCCTAGTCCGAGACCTTAGCTATAGTAGAATAAAAATCAAGACTTTATAGTTTTGATCACTAACATTGACAAACATGCTTGATATAGCAACGCATGCGAGTTCGACCGAGCAGTGCTCTAACAAGGAGGAGCATAACCATACAAAGCAGTGAATGATGTAATCTTTAAACTTGTGTGATAGTTTGTATTGTACCACCACTAAGCAAGGGAGATCCATTTAATCCAATTTTTTGGTTTATGGCCCATCATGCACCTCAAATAACTCTTTAAACATACATTGACATATTTAGTTTGACCATATGTCCGTGGGTGGTAAAAAATGCTCATGTGTAGTCTGGTTCCCAAATTTAAGCCCTGAAAATCCCTTGCCAAAAGGTACTAGTGAACACCTTGTCTCTGTCAAAGAAAATTGAAGCTGGTAATCCATGTAGTTTGAAGACAAGGTGGATGTATTCTTGAGCCACAACGAGAGCAATTCAAGGATGTCTTAAAGCAAAGAAATGATTATACTTAGTTAGTCTATTAACCATCACCATGATGACATCTTTCTTGTTTTATTTAGGCAATCCTTCAATAAAATCCATAGAGATGTGTTGTCAAGCTTGAGATGGAACTGATAAGGGTTGTAGAAGGCCTGCTAGCTGAGTATGTTCAGTCTTATTCCTTTGGCATGTGTCACAATGGATAACAAAGGTGGTGGTGTCTTTCTTAAGTCATTTCCAGTAGAAATAACTCTTGGCTCTTTGATAACTGCATTATATACCTGAGTGACCCCCAACTGCAGATGAGTGATGAATTCCAATAAAAAATTTCTTATGTTTTGAGCTTCTCCAACATGATTTCTTCCTTTATATTTTATGATGCCATCTAAACAAGAGTAGTTGGAGAACTGAATTTTCCTGAAGCAAGAGTTGAGGAATCAAGGCAGTAGACACTGGATCTTGGTCATAACTTTGAATAATGTTTTTTACCTAAGTAGGATATGAGAGAGTAAAGAATGACATCTATCTAGTTGAGTGTCATAATGTAGCTTGGAGAGCATATCTGCAACTTTGTTCTCTAGTCCTCTTTTGTACTGAATTGTGTAGTCAAAACCCAATAGCTTCATCAACCATTTTTGTTGTTGTAATACACTAGTTATTTTTTGTTCCATGAAGTACTTTATGCTCTGTTGATCAGTGTTGATAATGAAATGGAGACCCAAGAGGTAATGCCTCCATCTTGTGACAACTATCACCACAGCTAAGAGCTTTTTTTCATATGTGGATAACCTAAAAGCTTTTGGACTAAGAGGTTTGATGAAGAAAGCAATAGCTTTGTTGTTTTACATAAGGACAACTCCAACACCAGTAGTACATGTATCATCTTATACCACAAAAGGTATAAAAAAATCATACAATGATAGCACATGAGTAGTGCACATAACATCGTTGAGAGTATTAAAAGCATTTAATGCAAGTGGAGACCAATAAAATGCATTCTTTTTCAACAAATCAGTCAAAGGTTTACAAATGGCGCCATAGCCTTTCACAAATTTTCCATAGTAACCAGTGAGGCCAAGAAACCTCCTAAGATGTTTCCAATTGGTTGGAATGGGCCAAGTTGTCATGCATTGTACTTTGTTAGGGCCAGCTGCTATGCCTTGAGAAGCAATGATGTGCCCTAAGTACTGTAGAGAAGATTGAGAAAAACAACACTTATGATAGTTTGAAAATAATTGATGTTGTCTAAGTAATGCAAGTACTACAGAAAGGTGTTGAATATGATCAGAGAGGTTGGCACTATAAATTAGGATGTCATCAAAGAAAACAAAAATAATTTTTCTAAGATAAAGACCAAAAACAGAGTTCATTAATGCTTAGAATGTGGTAGGGGCATTTGTTAGTCCAGATGGCATGACTTTGAATTCATAATGTCCATGATATGTTCTAAATGCAGTTTTATGAATGTTTTGAAAATGCACCCTAATTTGATAGTATCCTAATCTTAATCAAGCTTAGTAATATAGTGGCTCCATGTATAATTCATTTAATAGCTCATCAATGACAAGAATATGAAACTTATTTTTAATAGTGATATTATTGAGCTTCATGTAATCCACACAAAATCTCCAATAGTCATCTTTTTTTCTTCACTAGAAGTATGTGTGAAGGAAATGGACTGTTGTTATCTTGAATTATTCCTGCTTGCAACATTTCTTGTACCAAGGACTCCACCAATGACTTTTAAATATAAGGATGTAGGGTCTTAATGAAACTATTTAAGCATTGGGTTTGAGTAGTATTTTGTGGTCCAAAACCCTTTTAGGTGGGAGTTGAGTAGGCTCATAGAAAACATCTTTGACCAAGGAAGGTGTGTTCTTCTTCAGAAATTTCTTTATTGCGTTCCCACCCATCATTATCAGTGATGGATTGGATGTAGTTCCTTGAAGTGTGACGTGCTATCCATTATTGCTAAGCCAATCTGCTCCTAAGACTATGCCACAACCACTTAGTTGAAGTAGTCTTAAATCCCCCCAAAAATATCCATCCTACATTTGCCAATGTAAGTTATGACACACACCAGTGCTAGTAATTCTTGCTCCACTTGCCACTGTAACAAACATGTAAGCTGTAGGTTGTACTTCACAAGCAAGTTGGGTTGCAAGAGATGATCTATGAATCTATGAATGCTTCTTGTGTCAACCAAAATGGTGACTGCTTGTCTCTTAACAAATCTAGGGATGCGAATAGTGTCATCACCCATAGTACCAGTCAAAGCATGCAAAGATATATCCATATCTGATTCGACTAAGGAATCTGCATTTTGTTAGAGTTGGTAGATGTTGGGTAGATTTCTCAGATTCCTCTTCAGTGATTACCATGAATAATTATTGTGGTCTTCATTTATGACCTGGTTTATACTTGTCATCACAATTATAACAAATTCATTGATCTCTTCTCCGATCTTGTTGTTCTATTGATAAACGCCAAATAAGTGGTGAAACATACAAGGACTTAAATGAGTTGGGTGAGTATTTGAGTTGAATGAGTTGTTGTATTAGGAGTAAGTAAGGAGGTGATGATAGAGGGTTTCTGTGGATTAAGAGTAAATTTGTTAAAATAAGTGGTTGTGATAGGTTTGTTTATATGTCGGGGGATTTGGTTGTTATTGGTTATGAAAGGCAAGGGCACTCTCTTATAAACGTGCTAGGTAAAACATATGGGAGAGAGTGGTGGGATTATGCATTTCAAAAGAATTGCAAATAACATCTTTCATCCCACTCATGAATCTCATCACGAAATAATCCTCTTTAAGGTTTGGATTGTTTTGAAGCATTAGAGCTTTAAGTTGTTCAAACTTCTCAAAATACTCATCCACATAATTTAATTGTGATAATCTATTAAAGATGCCCACAAAATTTTCATCAGCTAAATCCTCAAATCTTTCACAGATGAAAGTAAAATAATTATACCAAGAGATAGTATCTTTACCGATATGGAAGTCTAGAAACCATGATTCATCTTTGTCCTCCAAGTGTATAGAAGCAAACTCTGTTTGCCGTTATTCTGGCAATTGCTTGAGTTAAAAAATTCTATCACACTTACGTAACCATCCTCTAGGATTATCTCTATTAAATTTAGGAAAATCAATTTTAGGGGTTTTGATGTTGTGATCTGGGTGTGGACTGAGTTGAAAAGTATTTTAAGAATGAGTTATTAGACCAGAGGAAGATGGTGTTGATGTAACATGTGTAGGTATATTTGATGTAGATCTAGGTAGGTGAGCCATAAGAGCATTAAACTAGATCTTAGATTCTTGAGCTAAACTAATCAACATGTTTAATGAGTCTTCTTACTTTTTTGCTGCTTCAGCACGATCTGCAGATTCTTTGACACGAAGATATGTTAGTGACTTAACCAGAGATGTCAACTCTTTTGTTGTAACATCAATTTCTTTTATGGATGGACCTCCGATCATTGCCGAGAAGTAAAAAATCCACAAAAAAATCTTTCTGGATGGAGTGAGGATCGGGCAAAAAAATGAGTCAACTTAGTCTTCTAGCTTCATCATACCTCTAATGTTTTAACCTGATTTTCCATTGGTTTTCTATGATTTTAATCTATTCATTTGATTTCCTGGGCTTCTCTTAACTTTTCATCAATTATTTTGAGCTAGTGTTCTTTAATCATTTTTAATTTTTTTTTTCTAATATGTCTCACTAATCTCTTTGCTTCCAAATGTGTTTGCAGTTGGTTTTATCCCAAATGGTGTTTACCTTGTTTACAGTTGTGGTACAGGCGTTTGCAAAAGTTTTCATGAAGATTTTTGAAGCTATTGTGTGTTCTCATATTGTTAAACTTGATGTTCTGGAGTGGTTTCATTGTCGAGTTGACTCAATGACTCATTGGATGCAGAAAATTCGCGCCTTGGTGAAATTCAAATTTCAAAAAGTTCGTTACAAATAGTGTGCATTAATTTTTCTCGTAATTACAGGTCTTCTATACAGCTGTGATGTTTCCTTTGCTGAACAAACTTTTCTTCTGAAGTATTATACTCAGTCAATCATATTTTCTCCGAATCAAGATTCTCGGATGAATATCTTTTTCAATTCAAGTCAATCCCAGGATTATCTAGGGTTGATGCAGTATAAAAGGATTATGCAATCTCCTTTCTCTCATATTCTAAATTGTTTTCAAGTCTTCCATCAGTCAAGATTTATCAATCTAATGGCGGAGGATAATGAAAAATCAGTCTCAGATTTAGCAACAAAATTTATACAAGCTGCTCTAGAACTTGGAGATGTTAAGGAGGTGGTGTATCATCCTTCTGACAGTACATATAATAAGGATGAAGAATGTGAGGAAATCAGTTTGGTTGGTAAGATAATCATTGAAGGGAAAATGGGTTTGAAGATGGTGGAAAAGTTAATTGCTTTAACATGGGATTTTATTCCTGAAGGTAATCTAAATGTTTTTGAATTGGATAACAATGTAATAGAAGTTCGTTTCAAGGACCAAGATACTCGTAAGAAGGTTTTTGATACTCGTCCATAGAGTATCAATGGTCACTTGGTGATTCTGCACTTATATAATTCTGAAATTATTTATCAGGATTTAGATTGGGGCATTCAATGTTTCTGGATTCAGCTGAAAATAATCCTTTCTGAACATATGAATGTAAAGGCAGTAACTAAAATTGGAAAGATTATGGGTAAAGTTATTGCAGTTGATCTAGAAGATGCAGTTCATGTTGCAGGAGATTATTTCAAAGTATGTGTTCAAGTGGATGTTAACTTTCCCATGAGAAGGGGTGTGATGAAAATTACTATTACAGGTTCTACCAGGTGGATTAAGTTTTTTTATGAGAAGCAGTCTCATAAGATTTGTCCCAACTATTTCATCCTCGATCATACTAAAGGCGCCTGTAAGGCTGATGCTGAATATCTAGACAAGGCTCATGCAAAAACTCATTTCTTTGGTGAAACAAGGAAGGGAGAAAGGAAGCAAATTGTTATCAAAGGAGGAGATAAAGTCCCAAAATATAATGCAAAGATTAATTCTAAGTCAAGTGTTTTTGTGCCTCCAAAGGATGGGTATGTAATTGAAGCCAACATTGCTGATGAAAATGGAACTGGTGGTAGGCTTGGAAAAAGACAAAGGAACCATGCTCCAGAAAGTCTTGTTTTTGAACATACTGCTTCAAGTTCTAGTAATCATGAGAACACACATGCAACTCAACAGATCACAACTAGGGATAACCAAAACTGCAACACAGAAAGAGGAAAGCTATTTCTGTTTCTGTTTCAACCTTTGCATTGTTTAATTATTTTAGATTTTAAAATGAAAATTATTTCATGGAATGTGCAAGGTATAACCAATAACTTTACTAAACAACTGTTTCAAAACCTGGTCAATACTCAAAAACCTGATTTCATCTTTCTTTGTGAAACTAAAATAGATGAAGTTAGAATGATCTATGTGGCTCAATCTGTTCACTATCACAATTATGTGTACATTGATAGAGTAGGCATAGCTAGTGGTTTAATTCTAATGTGGAAAGATGGCATTAATACTGAGATTATTGGTTGTGATAAAAATATCATCCATGCTCTCATTAAGCTAGATCCAAGTAAACCTAAAGTTCTTATCTCCTTTATGTATGGCTCAACTTATTCTGAACCTAAGAAAGCCCAATGGAATTTCTTGACTGATTTTAGCAGTGATGTTCAGTATCATTGGTTAGTCATAGGGGATCTAAATTTTTATTTAGATAAGAATAATAATAGGTCTGATAACTGGGTTCAAAATAGAGTAAATGATGCTAGTTTGTTGGACATTGGTTATGAAGGTAGAGACTTTACTTGGACTAGTAACTCCTATGGAACTGAGACTAGGAAGGCTAGACTGGACATGGATCTTGGCTATAATAATTGGTTCTTAAATTTTTCCACTACTAAACTGTTGCATTTAAATTTCATTGCCTCTGATCACTGCCCTGTTTTGCTCATTACTGATCCTATTCCTAAGCATTTATGGAGACCTTTCAAGTTTTTTAGGACTTGGATAGATCATGGAAATTTTAAAAACACTCTAGAGAGATCTTGGAATTTAGAGACACATGGAAGTCCTTCTCATAGGTTAAATCATAAGCAACATAGTGCTAGAATGGCCTTATCTCGATGGAATAGGATGGAGTTTGGATATATCCAATTGAATATCAATAAACTCCAGAGGGATTTAGAAGATGCTCAAAATGACATTGGTGCTAATAATCAACATGAAAGAGTCAAGTCTTTTGTTAGTGAACTAGAAAACTAGTACAAGATTCAATCTAACTTTTATAAATAAAAATCTAGAGATAGATCTGTCTTTGAAATGGATAATAATACTAGATATTTTCATTCTATAGTTAACAAAAGATTGCACACTAATAATATAAACACTCTTTGTGATGTTAATTGTAATTGGATCAGGGATAGAGATTTAGTACTCTTCTTACTAATCACTTTAGTGATGTGGCTAGTACTTCTAATCCTGTTATTCCTAATAATGCTTTTGATATTTTGCCTAAAATCATTTCTGATGTTGATAATGTTGTGTTGATTGATGTTCCTGATGAGCATGAAATTGAGAATGTTGTTAAACATATGCCTGCTTGGAGTGCCCCTGGACCTGATGGTTTTCAAGTTGGTTTTTATCAGACACAATGGCAGCTAGTTGGTAAGGATATCATAGATATGGTTCAAAGGTTTTTCCATAGTGGTCATATGCCAAGAAGTCTTAACAAAACTTACATTTCTCTTATCCCTAAATGTAAAAGCCCTAAGAAGCCTTCTGAATTTAGACCAATTGGTCTATGTAATGTTTCTTATAAAATAGTATCTAAGATTTTAGCTAATAGGATAAGACCTTTTCTTAAGAAACTAATCTCTCCTTGTCAAGCTGTTTTTGTTCCAGGTAGAGATATTCATGATAACATTATTGTTGCGCATGAAGTTATTCACTCTATGAAACACAAGGAAGGTATAAACGGTACAATGGCCTTTAAATTGGATTTGTCAGAATCTTTTGACAAACTTGAATGGAATTTTCTGATTAAGGTTTTAGAAAATTTTGGCTTCAACAAGGATTTTTGCAATCTTATAATGCAATGTATTTCTACCACCAGTATTAGTGTTCTTCTTAATGGTTCACCTTGTGACCAATTTGAACCAACTAGAGGTGTTAGGCAAGGGGACCCTTTATCCCCTTATATCTTTATCCTGGATATGGAATATTTATTTAGATCTTTGATTATAGCTGAATCCAATAGGTCTATCACTGGCATTAAAGTTTCTAGTAAAGCTCCACCTATTTATCATTTACTCTTTGCTGATGATATTATTATATTTGGTCAAGCTAATATGCAACATGTGGATCATATTTTGCACATCTTGCAGGAATTTGGTAATCTCTCAGGTCAGATGCTTAACTTTGATAAGTCTTGTGTTTACTTTAGTAAAAATCTGTGTCATACTATTTGTGCCAATCTTGCTTAGGCTCTTAATATGTCTTTAGTGACTGATTCTGAAAAATACCTTGGAGCTCCTTTGCTTCTTGGTCATTCTAAGGTTAAGTATTTTGATTGTATTGTGCAATCCTTTAATGCTAGACTCAAGAACTATATTGGTACAACTCTTAATCAAGCAGGTAGATCTACCCTTATGAAATCTGTTCTGAATTCTCTGCCTACTTATCAGATGGGATGCTTTAAAATTCCAACAACTCTGATTAGCAAACTTGATTCTCTGCAAAGAAGCTTCTGGTGGGGTCATAAAACATGTAAAGTCATAAAACTCATGGCCTGGGATAACATTAATATACCTAAGGAGTTAGGAGGTTTGGGCTTTAGAAATCTTGAAAATTTTAACATTGCTCTTATATATGTAAACTGGTTTGGAAAATTATTAATGAGCAAGATGAGCTATGGGTGCAAATTCTGAGTGCTATGTAATTTTATAACAGTAGTATACTCCATTTACAAAAACTTAATGATAATTGTTCTTGAATTTGGAGGGGTATTTATAGATGCATTGATGTTATTAAGAGTAATAGCATGCAGGCTGTTAGGTGCGGGACTAGAACTAAAATTTGGCTTGACTGTTGGGTAATTGGTTTAGATCATCCCCCTTTGCCTGTTGAGGGTCTAGTTAACACTATTTATTATGTGTATGTTTCAAACCTGTTTCTTCATGGAACTAGAGATTGGAATGTGCATTTTGTCCATTATCTGCTTGCCTCTGATTCTGCTGACAAAATTCTAGCTATGTATATCCCTGCTATTGGTTTTGACACAATTATTTGTCTACCAAATAGGAAGGGACAATTTTCTGTGAAGAGTGCTTATAAGGTTATGTCTGGTTTTACTAATAATAATAATGCAGGTGCTCATGTGGTACCAGTTCAGGTTTGGAAGGCCCTATGGAGGGTTAAATTACCTCATAAAGTCAAACTTTTTTCCTGGAAGTGTATTAGGGATATAGTCCCAACTAGGGATAAACTTTCAAGTATTGACCAAACATAGAACTTCACTGTAGTCTATGCAATCATCCTACTGAAACTATTAATCACATGATTCTGGATTGCCCATATGCTAGGTCAGTTTGGCTGGACTTAAATGTTAATGTGAGTAATATTATGACCCAACATATTTCCTTTAGAAACAGGATTATATCTTGGTTTTCTGCAGGAAACAATCTTGTTTTTGGCTCTGACATTACTAGACAGGAACTAAACAAGATTCTAATGGTGTGAATTTGGAATATTTGGAAGGATATGTGTACTAAGGTTTTTCAGAACATCAATCCCAACAGAATGTTATCTTTAGAGAACATCCATAGACTTACTGTTCCAGTTTCTACCAATCTTACTACCAATAATAATAACTTGCAGGGTTTGCATTGGAGACCTCCAGATGCTGGTTATCTTAAAATTAACTTTGATGTATCTTTTCAACTTGAAATATTACCAGGTGGCATTGGACTAATTGTAAGGAATTTTACAGGGCACTGTATTGGTACTCAAGGGAAATACTTTAATGTAGGAATGATTGAAGGGATGTAAGTGGAAGAGCTGGAGTGTAGAGCTATGAAGGAAGCTGCATCTTGGGATGTTTCACAGAATCTCAGTAAAGTGATTTTTGAGTCCGGTAGTGAAGTCTTAATAAAATCCATCAATGAACAATCACAGTATGTTCATTGGAGGAATCAGTCTTTAGTCCTTGACATTAAGTTTCTTCTAAGTAAGATTACTTTTTGGAGATGTATCTCAGTTAAAAGAGATGCCAATAGTGTTGCAGATAAATTGGCTAAGAGAGCTAGAATTCTCAAAACCAATTTTGAATTTTTCAACGATCTTCCACAAGAAATACAAGCTTGGGTGGATCAAGATAGTCATGTAAACACTACTTCATCTTAATACAATTTTCTATCTTTGAATCAAAAAAAAAAGTGGTAAAGAATCCACTGGATGATACCAAATTTCAAGTATAAGCTTGATCTTGACAAGACAATGAGTAAACTGAGTAACAAATAAGGACACAGATAGCTAGGGTAACCTCCACACTCAACTGAGTGCAACCTCAACTTAATTTCTCATTCAATGCCGATCCCCACTTACAAGGTTTGTCTTAAAAAGAAAAGAAAAAACCTAATTGGCTAAACCCTAAGCTATAACAACCCTAAACATATGGACAACACACACGACAATGATTAACATTAAAAGCAAAATTGAAATAGATTTAATGGTTAATCCTAATGATTCCAAAACAATAACACACACATAATTGCTACATGCAACCAAATATGGGACATGACATTATTCCAAAATGATAACTTTGTTGTTTAGTCCATAAAACCCGACCCGGGTTAATGTTTTGTCCAGTGGGATAAATCATTTACTCGCTGGTCCAAAAAACTTTAAAAAAAAAAACTGAATTACCTTCCTGCCATCACTATTCATGTGTGAACATAGAAAAAAATGAAAAATTAAATTTTCAAACCAACCAAACAAACTGAAATGTTAAAAAGGAAATCATCAAACAGACAAACAAAAAATCAATCAAACAAAATCATCAAACTCATAGATTCGACGTGATTTCTACTGAAAAAGATCGAAGAAAACCCTATTTTACTAAAACCATAGAGAAATTTACATTTGGTGAATCCTGGCAAGAACAAGATCGAAGTATAAAGAATACACAAATACCATAATAGAAGAAGAGAGTACAAAGAAAAAAAGAGTAAAAGATCCAACTGTACATATTGATCAACAATACATATTGATATGTACCGAAAATATGTATTGAAGGAAAAAGTATGATTCAACAATACATATTGATCCAATAGTACATGTTGATATGTACACATGGAAACTATGTACTGAGGGGAGAAGAGCATAAAAGAAAAAAAGAGTAGATGATCCAACACTACATATTGATATGTACTAAAGGAAAATATGTACCCAAAGAAAAAGAGTAGATGATACAATAATACATATTGATATGTACTGAACAAAAACGCGTATCGAAGGAAAAGTGTACGATTCAATAGTACATATTGACACAACAATACATATTAATATGTACTCAAGGAAAATATGTACAGAAGAAAAAAAGAGTACAAAAGAAAAAAGAGTAGATGATCCAACAATACATGTTGATATGTACTGAAGGAAAATATGTATAGAAGGAAAATGTTGATGATTCAATATGTACTGAATGAAAAATATGTACAAAAAAAGAAAAATTTTGGGTTATTGAAGGATCATTTTATACGAATCTACAATAACATTGGAAAATTAAAAACCAAAACAATTTGATCAAAGACTAGGGAATCACCCGTGCCGTACCGGTACGGGCTATTTCTCATTATCTTAAACTGGGAAATTGTACATTCTATAAACACCAATTGATATATTAATAATTTTTCATTTATATTTCCGTTTACGAAACTTGAATTTCGTTGTTGTAGTGGGAAACTTGAATTTCATTGAAAGGTCTCTACATGTTCTTATCATTCAAGTTTTGATCACTTTATCTAGTTGTATTTGTTCCATTGAATCCATTCCATGCACAATTGCATCCAACTTTACACTAAAAATGGAATCATATCCAACTTCGGCAGTCATTTTGCATTTCCTTTCGTGTAATTGAATCTCATGTTTTTTTTTTTTTTTTTTTTGGAAAGGAGAGGGGTTTAAGGAGACCCCAACCTACAAGAAAAGAAACAAAAAAAAGCAAACACAAGACAACCACCAGTGAGCCCCAACCAAAACAAGGCCTCACAACAACCCAAAAATGTTAACCCTTCCTATAATAAACTTTGCCTGCAGCATCTTCCGCCACTATCTTCTTTAGATCCTCAACAAACGAGCTCGGAATGTATTCCACAAATTCTCCAGCTGGTTTGTAGCTTGCTACCAGATCTGCAACTCCATTACATTCTCTATAGTTATGCACAGCTGAGCATGAGTGAAGCTAGTTTCTCAATCTTCTTATAGACTCCCACACATGATGGCACCTCCATGGTGGTTTAGGATTGGCTTCTGAGAGATAAGAAACAACTGTTGTCGAATCATAACGCAACGAGACTCTGGAACAGCCTTTCATGAGAGCAAGTTTAAGGCCAGCTTCTGCTCCTTGGAGCTCATGTAGTGTAATGGAACCAGGTGCCGAACTGCCAGCAACTGCACTAATTGGGTTGATGTATTGTAGAAAGTGATAGTGAAAGGTTCTTTTGAAACTTGTGAAGGCAAAGGAATTTAGATTTAATTAAACTTAAAAGTAAAGGAAACTTAGATCAAAATTTGATTTCAAGATAAGAGAGAATAACCAAGACACTGATTCCACTATTACACATGAATAAATTATGGTTAACAACCCAAAACTCTATTTATCTTTTAAATCCCTTGTTTCTTAATTCACAAATAATCAGGCAAATTCTCAACAATTAATTGTATCCCTTAAGCATAGATTATCTTAATACAAAGCATAACCTATCTAATTGAATCACAACTAATGACAAAAATTATGCAAACAATTAAAAACTCCGCAAAAGCAGTGATTGAGTGAATTATAAAATATAAATTAGAGAAAATAAATTAATTACCCATCATTCATGCGTAAATAGCTTCCTCATTGCCTTGGTTGTGGGACAATTAGCCTCTCATCATGTTGGAAACACACTCAAAATTCATTATTATTGCTCAAAAATGGTTTACAAATGATGAAATGGTGAAAACCGGGTGTTTGCAACGCTTATAAATGTTGCAAACACTGTTACAAAGAACGAAAACTGTTGTTGTAACTGTGCGACCCATGATCCTGTGTCGTAGAACTGCTTTGTAGAATAAACGATCAACTGCTGTGAAGAGTCTGTTCTTCACGTTTTCAGAGGCAGCAGCAGAGAACTGAATTTTTCGCGGCTTGATTTCTCGACTTTCTAATGCTCTATTCTTCCTCCCCAACTCTCTATCCCTTCTATGACCTCCAAGAACTCATTTTATACTCGACAGGGGCTAGAAATCACCTCAATAACTCCGGAATAATTCCCAATAACTCTGCCAGATACGGGAAGATATTCTTTCCTTTTTCTTCTCCTACACGCGATCTTGTTGCTGTGAACCATCCTTATTTGCATCCTACACGTCTCTAATTCAGTTTAGCACACTCCAGGCACAAGCTTGCACGTCCAAATCCTTTGTAATCCCGTGAATATTTCTTCCGCGTACGTGTTGCCCTGTTTTCTTCTCGTGAATTTTCTGGTCAATTTTAACCGAAACAATCAACCACACAATGCTTGTGACGCTCAATCAAGTCACCCCAGTGATTTTCAGCCATTGAGTCTCTTTGATTCTGCCCAAAATGCGAACCCTAAATTCTGCCAGGGTGAAGAACCAATTTCCCGCCAAAACGTTCTTTTTGAATTCTTGAAGATGGTGTCCCCCTAACCAAACCCGGGGTGCGAATATCAGATGTCCAGCTGGGGTGCCCCTTAACCAAAGTTGGGGACCGAATAGTAAGTGTTCTCCGGGGGTGTTCCGAGAAACTTTTTCGAGCCGAATTTTCCACACAAGTTTATTTCTCCAAAAACACCTATACATACACAAAAACACCATAATAAGTACAAAAATCGAGACTAACAATAGAGACACTGAGGACAATTCAGACACAAAAATGTGTCTATCAAATACCCCCAAACTTATTATTTGCTAGTCCCGAGCAAATCTAATCTAGAAAATAAAATGTCTACACTTAGCACGTGCATCAAGCCGTTAAACCGCTAGGTGGCCCTAGTGGCGGAGTGTTGTCTCCGGAGGGTTTACCAGAGGTGTACCCATAAAACCTTTTACTCCAGACCCTAGCTATCTACGCAGAATCTTGGAAGGCACTAAAGAATCTCCTTGGTTGGCATACTTATTGACTACAGGAGGAAGTACCCTGATGCGAAATTCCAATTGTTGTACACGAGTTTGCACTCAAGCATACTAAAATTCATATAAAGTGACAAAGTGCTCTACTCGGATAGTTTCTGGACATCATAAACCGAGTCAACCAATCACAAAGATTAAGAAGAGAAAAACGTGGATGATGTTGGCTAGGGTGAACCTATCCTAACGGACCGAGATACTGGTCTTGGACTAATATCAACACACCGGCATATACAAGGGGACCAAGTGGTCGATAATCCTAACTCTAGGTCAACTCAGCTGGCATATACAAGGGTACCAGTGGTCGACTTTATTGTATTTATTCCGTTTGGTCTAGTGGTCTGGTCTCAATTTTTTTTTTTTTTTTTTTTTTTTTTTTTTTTGAGTATCTCAACCACTCTATTCCACCCTAGCAATGGTAAAAAGAAAAATAAAAGAAGTGATCAGGATTCTTTCGATGTTTCCATAACGAGGATATGGCGAAACTACCATGTTTTCTAACACCTGAGCTATGTGCTTTTATGAATTGACTCTTTAGATGTTTCCATCTAATCATATTGGTTCCTCAACTCCTACAACCAAAATGCTTCCAACCACTTAGATTGGTTAGTGCCATCCTTAATAAACATAAATTTCTAGGCTCTGGAGTTTATTTATTGCAACTAAAAGCTAACAAAAAGTTTCTTCCCCACCCCCAAACTTAAATCTAACATTGTCCTCAATGTTTCTAATGAAAGAGCAATACCAAAAAGTAAAGTAACATGAGGAATCAGCAAAGAGAGAAGTTGGAAAGATAGTACCTGGGTGAAGAGAGAAATCAAAAACTAATATACAACATACAATCGCCTCGATGGTAAATCAAGGGTAAACATGGTCCTCCAGAGGGACCTCCTCAACATCACCTGTAGGATAGGGATCTAAAAAGGGTTTCAATCTCTGACCGTTAACCTTCGAAGAACTACTACCATCCGGTGTCTCGATCTCAACAGCTCCATGAGGAAAAACAGTACGAACAATAAAAGGACCCGTCCACCGAGAACGTAACTTCCCAGGGAAAAGATGCAAGCGGGTATCATACAGAAGAACTTTTTGACCTGGAGAAAATGACTTCCGTAAAATATTTCTATCATGCACAAGTTTCATTTTGTTCTTATACTCCTTCGCACTATCGTAAGCATCTATACGAATCTCGTCCAACTCATTGAGCTGGAGTTTCCTATGGGCTCCTGTCTTGTCAAGTGAAAAATTTAGCTGCTTAATAGCCCAATAAGCTCTATGTTCTAACTCAACAGGTAAATGACATGCCTTGCCATAAACAAGCCGATAAGGCGACATTCCAATGGGGGTCTTAAACGCAGTACGGTAAGCCCATAAGGCATCGATAAGCCTAGACGACCAGTCTTTCCGATTAGGATTAACTGTTTTCTCTAATATACGTTTTATCTCCCTATTGGAAACCTCTACCTGACCACTAGTCTGTGGATGATACGGGGTGGCTACCTTATGTGTAATACCATATTTCTTCATCAAAAGCTTAAAAGGTCCATTACAAAAGTGCGACCCTCCATCACTAATTATAGCTCGCGGCGTACCAAAACGTGTAAGTATATTATTTTTCAAGAACTCAAGCACAACCCTATGGTCATTGGTTTTACACGCAACCGCCTCAATCCACTTAGAGACGTAGTCTACGGCGACAAGGATGTATAGGTTACCAAAAGAATTAGGAAACAGACCCATAAAGTCAATACCCCACACATCAAAGACCTCAACAACTAAAATAGGGTTCAAGGGCATCATGTTCCTACGGGAAATGGTTCCTAATTTCTGGCAACGCTCACAAGTAACATAGTAACTGTGAGAGTCTTTAAACAACGAAGGCCAATAGAATCCACACTGCAATATCTTAGCAGCAGTCTTCTTAGCACTAAAGTGACCCCCACAAGCATGATCATGACAAAAGGAAATAATACTGGACTGGTCACTCTCAGGTATACATCTCCTAATAATCTGGTCTGGACAATACTTAAATAAATAAGGATCATCCCAAAAGAAGTGCTTAACCTCAGCTAAAAACCTAGAACGATCTTGTTTACTCCAATGTTGGGGCATTCGACCAGTAACAAGATAGTTCACTATATTCGCATACCAAGGTGATTGGGAAACAGAGAACAATTGTTCATCAGGAAAGTTGTCCCTTATATGAAGGGAATCATCAGGGGAACTAACAATTAGCCTAGACAAGTGGTCTGCTACTACATTTTCTGCACCCTTTTTGTCTCTAATGTCTGGGCAAAATTCTTGTAATAAAAGGATCCACCTAATCAATCTAGGTTTGGTATCCTTCTTAGACAAAAGGTATTTCAAAGCAGCATGATCAGTATAGATTACGATCTTAGAACCTAAGAGGTAGGATCTAAACTTGTCTAAGGCAAACACAATGGCCAACAGTTCCTTCTCGGTAGTGGTATAGTTCATCTGGGCTTCATTCAGAGTTTTGCTAGCATAGTAAATCACATGAAGTAACTTATTTTCTCGCTGACCTAGCACAACACCAATAGCATAATCTGAAGCATCACACATGATCTCAAAGGGTAATTTCCAGTTGGGTTCCTGGACTATGGGGGCGGTAGTGAGTAAAGTCTTAAGCTTCTCAAAAGCCTCTAAACAAGCATCATCAAAGACAAACTTAGCATCTTTTGCAAGTAAATTGCAAAGAGGTCTAGAAATCAAGCTAAGTGGAGCCATCATGATTTTTGTTTGCTAGAAAATTTTAGGTTTGCTTTGGTGGAGTCATCCTGCTTTGTGTTTGCTTAGAACCTCCCTTCCTTTTAGGATTTTTCTTTTTCTTTTTCTTTTGTTTTTCTAGTGTATGCCCGAGGTCATTAGAGAACGGGCTTGGAAAAGAAACACTCTAGGTCGTTTGATTAGTGACAAACCTAGTAGTTCTTCTTGTGAAGGCGGGGAGCTCGAAGACTCTTCTTTTGAGAGCCCAGTTTTTGGAAACTTCAGTTTTGAGAATCTGTCTCTTTGTGAGGGAAGTACCCCTAGTACGTTAGCTGTGCCAGCAATGACTACTTTGAAAGATTACATGTTCCCAACTAGGGCCAACCGAGCTTCGTGCATTAAATTGCCAGCCAATACGGCTAATTTCGAGATAAAACCTAGTATTCTTCAGATGATCCCTATATTCTTAGGAAAAGATGATGAGAACCCTTATTTTCATATTAGGGACTTTGAGGAAATTTGTGGGACAGTTAGAATAAAAGACCTTACTGATGAAGTCTTGAAACTTAAGATGTTTCCCTTCTCCTTGAGAGATAAAGCCAAGACCTGGATGAACAACCTACCTTCTGAATCCATTGAAACATGGCAAGATCTTATCGTTGCCTTCTATATGAAATTCTACCCTAAGCATAAAACTGCAGCTGTTAGGCATAAAATTAGTGCTAGTGTGCAACAAGAGGGAGAGTCTCTTTATAGGTTTTTAGAGAGATTCAATGATCTCCTATCCCAGTGTCCTCACCATGGGTTTGATAAGATGAAACTTGTAGAGATTATTTATAATGGTTTAGACTATTCGACCAAATCCATGGTCGAGTCTATGTGCTTGTTTGGTGAGTTCACTAATAAAACTGCTGAGGATGCTTTCACCTTCTTAGGAACTATCGCTGAAAAATCCCAACAGTGGGAGCCTTGTGTTGAACCTCCTAAAAGACTCTTGGTCAATAGAAGTAGCACCAATATGGTAGATACAAGCTTCGAGTCGATGCTAAGTTTGTTGCTTTGTCTAGAAGGTTAGAAGCTTTGGAAATGGGTCGAGTCTAAAAATAGGTCCCTTGTTGAACCTAATAGAGCCTCTCCAGTCTCTAGTTGTGGAATAGAGCCCGATAACTCATTTTGGGAAGGACATGTTAGTGAAGAACAAGCCCATGCTATCTATAACAACGCTAGGTTTGAGAACCGTCAGAAGTTTGACCCATATTCAGAGACCTACAACCCTGGTTGGAGAAACCATCCTAATTTTTCTTGGTCTAAGGTCCAGAATCAAGGACAGTCTAGTAATTCTCAGCCTCCCCAGGTTTTGGTTATGCTAGGAACTCTTCAGGTCAACCCCAGTTCCAGAACCATTCGGATAAAAAGATCACAAGTTTAGAAGAGACTCTCGCCTCGTTTATTAAAAGCTCTGAAAATATCAACCAAATGGTTGCACAAGGGATAGAAGAAAGTAAGAGTATAGGTTATGCTAACTCTCAGGCTATTTCCGAGTTGAAAACCCAAGTTAGTGATATAAATGAGTCTTTGAGGGAAAAAGGTAAGTTTCCTAGTCAAACTCAACCCAATCCTAGAGGAGTTCATGAAGTAGGTGGAAGATCATCAGAACATGTGAATGCCATTAAAACCCTTAGGAGTGGTCGAGTGGTAGACAACAAGGTAACCATGCCTGATAGTGAACATGCTGTAGTTCACCCTGCTGAGACAGAAAATGATGAGGAGACTGATAGAGTCTCTAATGAGACCAATGAGGGTCCCGTTGAGTCCGGATTTGTTCCTAGAGCCCCGTTCCCCAAGCTTCTAGTTCCAACTAAGAGCGAGTCCAACTATAAAGATATTTTGGAGGTTTTTAAGCAGGTTACTATCAACCTCCCATTGTTGGATGCGATTAAGCAGATTCCCGCTTATGCCAAGTTTCTTAAGGACTTGTGTACACGAAAGCGTAAGCTTAGTGTTCAAAAGAAAGCCTTCCTAGCTAGTCATGTGAGTTCTATTATTCAGAATACCACTACTCCTAAGTACAAAGACCCAGGGTCCCCTACCATTGCTTGCACAATAGGTAAATATCGTGTTGAGAAAGCTTTGCTTGACTTAGGAGCCAGTGTGAACTTACTGCCATACCATGTGTACCTTAAGATAGGACTTGGTGAGATGAAACCTACCCAGATGACTCTTCAGTTAGCTGATAGGTCCGTAAAAATTCCTCGGGGTGTGATCGAGGATGTTCTCATAGAGGTAGACAAGTTTATTTATCCGGTGGATTTTGTTATCCTAGATACCCAACCTGTCCCTGACCCAGAGAACCAGATACCGGTAATTTTAGGTCGCCCGTTTTTAGCTACATCCAATGCGATTATTAACTGTCGAACTGGTATTATGAATTTGTCTTTTGGTAATATGACTATTGAGCTGAACGTCTTTCATGTTAGTAAGCTACCCTCTGAACTAGATGACTCAGGCATAGAAGAGGTGAACATGATAGGAACATTAGTAGAGGAGTCATTACCAAACACTTTGATGGAAGATCCATTAGAGAAATGCCTAGCTCACTTTGGGATTGATTTTGATGATGATGATGTGATTAATGAGGTAAATGCTTTGTTAGATTCAACCCCTTTGATAGACACTAGTAGTGGATGGAAACCTAAGTTCGAACCTCTACCCATTTCTGAGTCTACCCCAGTTCCTTCGTTGGAAAAGCCTCCTAAATTGGACCTCAAACCACTACCAGATACCTTGAAGTATGTGTTTTTAGGCCCATCTGAAACTTTACCTGTGATTATAGCATCCGACTTGGATAGTGATTAGGAAAGTAGGCTAGTAACCGTCCTTCAGAATAACAAGGAAGCTTTAGGGTGGACCATAGCAGACATTAAGGGTATAAGTCCTACTGTTTGTATGCATCAGATTTATTTAGAGGAAGATACTAAACCTTCTAGGGAGATGCAACGTCGACTGAACCCTCATATGAAAGAAGTAGTTCGAACCGAGGTTCTGAAGATGTTAGATGCGGGCATTATCTACCCTATTTCGGACGATAAGTGGGTCAGCCCCGTTCAGGTTGTTCCCAAGAAATCTGGTATTACCGTAGTCCGAATGAAAAAAATGAGTTAATCCCAACCCGAATGACCACGGGTTGGCGTGTCTGTATTGACTATAGAAAATTGAACAAGGTCACTAGGAAGGACCACTTTCCCCTTCCCTTCATCGACCAAATGCTCGAAATATTAGCTGGTCGTAGCCATTTATGCTTTTTAGATGGATTTTGCGGCTATAATCAGATTCCTATTGCCCCAGAAGACCAAGAGAAAACCACTTTTACCTGTCCCTTTGGTATCTTTGCGTATAGACGCATGCCTTTCGGGCTATGTAATGCCCCTGCGACCTTTCAGCATTGTATGTTGAGCATATTTTCTGACATGGTAGAACGGTTCTTAGAGGTCTTTATGGATGATTTTTCAGTGTTTGGTTCGTCTTTCGATGAGTGCTTGCATCATTTGTCATTAGTTTTGACTAGGTGTAAGGAAAAGAATTTAGTGCTGAATTGGGAAAAATGTCATTTCATGGTTCGTTCAGGAATCGTTCTAGGGCATATCGTATCTTCAAAGGGTATAGAGGTAGATAGAGCCAAGGTTGACCTTATTAAAACCTTACCGGTCCCAAAAACCGTAAAAGATATTAGGTCATTCTTAGGGCATGCAGGTTTTTATCGTCGATTCATTAAGGATTTTAGCTTGTGGTTTCTTCGCCTTTTACTTCGTCTTTAACTCCAAATCTCTAAATATTCACCAAAAGTTTTGGCAAAATTTTCTTTCGCTCCAAATTCCAAATCTGTAGTAAAAAGACAAAAACAAAAACGTAAAGAAGAACAAATAAAATAAAAACAAATAAAAACCTAAAAAAAAAAAAGAATAAAAATCTAAAAACTAGCCTAAATACAAGCTCCGTGTCGACGGCGCCAAAAATTGATGTATTGTAGAAAGTGATAGTGAAAGGTTCTTTTGAAACTTGTGAAGGCAAAGGAATTTAGATTTAATTAAACTTAAAAGTAAAGGAAACTTAGATCAAAATTTGATTTCAAGATAAGAGAGAATAACCAAGACACTGATTCCACTATTACACATGAATAAATTATGGTTAACAACCCAAAACTCTATTTATCTTTTAAATCCCTTGTTTCTTAATTCATAAATAATCAGGCAAATTCTCAACAATTAATTGTATCCCTTAAGCATAGATTATCTTAATACAAAGCATAACCTATCTAATTGAATCACAACTAATGACAAAAATTATGCAAACAATTAAAAACTCCGCAAAAGCAGTGATTGAGTGAATTATAAAATATAAATTAGAGAAAATAAATTAATTACCAATCATTCATGCGTAAATAGCTTCCTCATTGCCTTGGTTGTGGGAGAATTAGCCGCTCATCATGTTGGAAACACACTCAAAATTCATTATTATTGCTCAAAAATGGTTTACAAATGATGAAATGGTGAAAATGGTGAAAACCGGGTGTTTGCAACGCTTATAAATGTTGCAAACACTGTTACAAAGAACGAAAACTGTTGTTGTTGCTGTAACTGTGCGACCCACGATCCTGTGTCGTAGAACTGCTGTAGAATAAACGACTGCTGTGAAGAGTCTGTTCTTCACGTTTTCAGGAGGCAGCAGCAGCAGAACTGGAATTTTTCGCGGCTTGATTTCTCGACTTTCTAATGCTCTATTCTTCCTCCCCAACTCTCTATCCCTTCTATGACCTCCAAGAACTCATTTTATACTCGACAGGGGCTAGAAATCACCTCAATAACTCCTAATAATTCCCAATAACTCTGCCAGATACGGGAAGATATTCTTTCCTTTTTCTTCTCCTGCACGCGATCTTGTTGCTGTGAACCATCCTTATTTGCATCCTACACGTCTCTAATTCAGTTTAGCACACTCCAGGCACAAGCTTGCACGTCCAAATCCTTTGTAATCCCGTGAATATTTCTTCCGCGTACGTGTTGCCCTGTTTTCTTCTCGTGAATTTTCTGGTCAATTTTAACCGAAACAATCAACCACACAATGCATGTGACGCTCAATCAAGTCACCCCAGTGATTTTCAGCCATTGAGTCTCTTTGATTCTGCCCAAAATGCGAACCCTAAATTCTGCCAGGGTGAAGAACCAATTTCCCGCCAAAACGTTCTTTTTGAATTCTTGAAGATGGTGTCCCCCTAACCAAACCCGGGGTGCGAATAACAGATGTCCAGTTGGGGTGCCCCTTAACCAAAGTTGGGGACCGAATAGTAAGTGTTCTCCGGGGGTGTTCCGAGCAACTTTTTCGAGCCGAATTTTCCACACAAGTTTATTTCTCCAAAAACACCTATACATACACAAAAACACCATAATAAGTACAAAAATCGAGACTAACAATAGAGACACTGAGGACAATTCATACACAAAAATGTGTCTATCATGGGTCACCAATATCATCTCTAATAATATCTCCATACCTAGCACTTTCATCTCATAAAGATCCATCCGTGTTCACTGTAACTTTTCTAACTTCTGGTTTCAACCAAGTGGTTGCAATCTGTCTGGGGATAATAAACTTAGGCGAACACCCCAGATGGAAGCAATATTTATGTTCTTATTAGTGTCAAGCATAACACTACCAGTAGATGCCATCTTTAGCCTCACATCTGAGCTCACCAAGTGTAGAAGAGTTTCAGGAAACACAGAATTCTGAGTGAAGATACACCTATTTCTTTCACCCCATAAATGGTAGATACAAGCATTGAAGGAGAGCTTCCTCAAGGTCCCAACTGACTTGGCACCAGAGAATTGAGCCACACACCAAGTAATCTGAGTATCCCAATCCGAGTGACTAACAAATCTGATACCTACTAGAGGGCATAGCAATTCCCATACCTGAATGGCATACCTACACTTGAAAAGCAGATGCATATCATCTTCCAACATAGAGTTGCATAACACACATACTGGGTTCACCTCCAGACCCCAAGAAAGAAGCTTAAATCTTATTTTTAACCCCCTGTTCATAGCCACCCAAACAATAAATCATTGTCTTGGTATGCAGTGTGCGAACCAAACAAGAGCCTTCCAAGCTTTATTAGGGGCATGACTCCTCAAGGCATGATAAGTATCTCTAAGGATGTATTCTCCATCTTGCCCAGCTGTCCAAACTATTCTGTCTTCAAGAAGGTGATCAGTCTTGATACTTAGCACTTATGGAAGAAGATTGCCAAAGGCACTGGCCAAATTAGGGTATATAGACCAATCCCCATTACTCAGGCAGCTGCTCACTTTTCCATCCACATGATGTTCTGAATTATATTGCATATGAGAAGGAAAGATACTAAGCAAATTACCTTGAGGGAGCCACCTGTCTTTCCATAACTTTGTATTTTCACCATTGCCTAAGAGATGCATCACAAAATTACACGCAATGACCCTGTGATATAGAATACGCCTCCAACACCATGAAGCATCAGCATGAGCCTTTAGGTGCCAGAAGTCCTTCCCCTTAATCAGATTTTGTTTGACCCAAGAGACCCAAATAGTTTGCTTGTTATACACGATGTCCCAAATATGCTTGAGGTTAGACACAATATTGGTAGTTTCAATGCAGCGAATACCTAAACCTCCTTCACAGTAAGGCAAGCAAACTATAAACCATTTAACAGATGGATGCTTATAAATAAGGTCAATGCCGGACCAAAGGAACTTCCTAAAAATTGAATTGATGATATTGATGGGTTTTTTAGGAAGGACAAAACATGAAATCCAAAAAATCAACATGTTGCACAGAATGACCTTGATAAGGAGAACCCTCCCAGCAAACGAAAGATTTCTAGCCTTCCAAGATTTGATTTTAGCAATAATATGATCCACAAGATGTATGCAATCAGCATGAGAGAGTCTGGTGGACAATAAAGGAAGGCCAAGGTACCTAACAGGAAGAGTTCCAACTTCAAATCCCAGAACAGACCTAATGATGATGGCTGAAGTAGGATCCACTGAAGACATGAATATGCTGCTCTTGTGGTTGTTGATAACTAATCCAGTCCTATTAGAGAAGGTCGTGAGAGTGTTAGCTAATGACCTAGAAGATTGGACATCCCCCTTCATGAAGACCAATAAGTCATCTACGAAGAAGAGATGGGTAACAACTGGATCCTTACACCTAGGATGGAGAGACAAAAAACCCATCCTAACCTGCTTGATCAATAGAGAGTTAAAAACTTCCATCATTAAAAAAAAATAGATAGGGGGACAGAGGGCACCCCTGTCTGATGCCCCTCTTGCCAGCAAAATAACCATAAGCTGAACCATTCACCATAATGGAAAACTTAGGAGTAGTGATGCACATTCAGATCCAATCAATAAACTTCGGAGGAATTTTAAATTTCTACAGAGTAATGATCAAAGCATCCCATCGAATACAGTCATAGGCTTTTCTGAGGTCTATCTTAAGAGCACATTTGGGAGTGCCATTGTTCCAGTGGTAGTTTCTAAGCAATTCATGAGTAAGCATGATGTTATCTTGAATTGACCTTCCTGAGATGAACGCTGACTGACAAGGGCTTACCAGCTTCTTCACCACACTTTTGAGACGAATAGTCAAGATCTTAGTGATGCATTTATACATCACATTACAGTAAGCTATAGGCCTAAAGTCATTCAAGGTAGAGGCATTAGAGGTTTTAGGAATCAAGGAAATTAGAGTAGCATTTACCTCACCAAGTAGTTTAGCACTCGAAAAACAACTCTTCACTGCCTTGATAAAGTCATGACCAATTATTCTCCAGCAACACTTGAAAAAGTGAGAAGAGAATCCATCCGTCCCAGGGGAATTATCTGAGTCTATGGTGGACAAGGCATAGACAATCTCATCATTCGTAACTGGCAAGGTGAGTAAGTCAGCTTCCTCCAAGGTAACATGATGATTATGCTCAATTTGATCCCAAGAAGAAGCATCAAAAGGCATTGCAGAATGTTGTCCGAAGAGATCTGTGTAGTAAGAAACACATTACTGGATGATATATGCATCCCTAGAAAGCCTGGTACCTTCCGAAATATAGTAAACAAGAATTCTATTTCTAGCTCTTCTTTCCATAATAGACTTATGAAAGAATGGGGTATTGTTATCTCCCAACTTGAGCCATTGTACCCTGGATTGTTACCTTTTCATAGATTCTTCATACCTTACCTTCTTAGCATAATCTTGAACAACCGTTTTCTCATTGGTTATATTAACAGAACAATGAGGATTCACCTGTAAGCTCTTTTGCACATTCTCAAGATGAGTCTTCGCAGCACCAACTTGAGCACTAAAATTTGTAAACCTACTCTTCCTCCAATCAGTAAGTAGGAATTTTTCATTCTTAAGTCTTGTCACAAATCTGTACATAGGTGTGCCCTGAACTTCCAATTTCCAAGCCTCCTCCACAACATCCAAGAAGTCAACCTCTTCAGCCTAAGTGTTATAATATATAAAGGCCTTAGGTCTGGTACCCCTTCCAGAAAACACACTGAATACCATAGGAGAGTGATCAGATATACCACAAGTTAAGAAGTCTGTGACAGAGTCAGGGAACAGATCCAGCCACTGAAGATTGATCATCACCCTGTCCAGCTTACAATAAATTCTAGTTGGTGCATCATGTTTGTTGTTCTAAGTATAGAAGCATCCCACTTGAGGACTATCAAAGAGCTGGGAATCCTGAACACTCTTGAAACCTGCTGAGATTGGACGTAGTTAAAGCGGCTCCACCTTCCTTCTCATTGGAGTATAGACAAGAATTAAAGTCACCCATTACACACCAAGGAAGACCATTAGTTTCAGCAAAACTAGACATTTTAGTCCACAAAGGGTCTCTCAAATCTTCAGTATTGTGACCATAAACAATAGTGAGAATAAACCAGGGGCCATTTTGAATAGACACCCTGGCAAAGATGAATTGATCAGAACTACATAAAAGGTGAATTCTAGCCCAATTGGGATCCCACATGAGCTAGATACGACCAAGACTGTGATGGTCATAATTATCTAAATACGACCAGGAAGGTTGAATGTTGTTTCTGACTCTAACCTTATTGCTATCCTGAACACGAGTTTCAACTAAGCCACAAATCTTAATGTTGTGGGTACTAATGAGATTCCTTACCTCCACCTGCTTTAGAGGGTCATTCAACCCTTTAGTATTCCAGCATCCAAGGTTAATCATAAATGGCAAGTCTAGAAGGAGACTGCCATACCCGACCTGATTTCTTAAGGTCAATAAATCTAACACCCATCGATGACCCACCACCAGGTTTACTAGGAATGCCTTGGGATCCATTCCTGAAAACATCTCTAATTTGTTCAAAACCAGAAGCACTTGTGCTGGGTTCACTCCCTCCACAAGTATTGGTTATTTCCTTCATGGATTGATCACCATTATGTGTAGTTCCAACCTCTTCCACAAGTACTTCTTATAGTAGAGGGGAGAAGGAATTTTGCAACCTTTGAAGCTGACTAGAATCCACATTAGTCTTATCCGGCTCAAATCCAGGAGGATACATAGGAAAAACTTGATTTGCAAGGACATTACTCACAGCATTTGAATCACTTCCAAGATTCATAGGTTTCCTCTTATGATTAACAGGAGTCCAATCTTTTTCGACTGTAGGCATCATCTCCATCGCAGTAGCTTGCTGATTCATGACAATATCACTAACCTTCTCTTTGTGTTTAGGAACATAGGTGACAACATGAGGTTGGACAGTAGCCCTCCTAGGACACTTGTTATCATTGTGACAAAATGTCGAACACCCTGAGCATTGTGGAGGCTTCCACACATACTCTACACTGACAGTGCATTTCTTACCATTTTCAAAAACTATTGGGATTGTCTTCTTAAGCTCTGACTTAGGATTAATTTCCACACATACACGGGCATATGCCATTCTTGTACGAGCAACAGTAGGTCCATATAGAAGCAAGGGTTTGCCAAAAACACTAGCAATGATACTGATCCCTTCTGGATTGAAAGCATGAAGAGGCACTCCTCTGATGGTCATCCACATAGGGAGGGATTGAATGTTTTCTAGTTCATCCTCTACGAAGGGTTCCCAAGGATGAACAATAAAAGGACTACCAGAAATGAAAATAGGTCCATGCTCTAACACTGTAATTCAATCTTCATCCAAAGAGAAATTAAGAATAAAAGTCTTCTCACCATGTAGAGTCATAGATAGATTATCTTTGATTTTCCAAGATTTTTCAATAGAGCTTTTCACATATTTGAACGGGAATCTGCGTCCTTCAAACCCACCAACTACAAGCTTCTCATACCCATCCATGTGATTGGCAATATCTTTGTCCTTAATCGACGCTACTGCAACTTCATCAACCATTGTAGGAGGGCGATAGCAAAGATTCACAGAAGAACTCGGCAAAACTGGTTTAGAAAGACTGGCTACACCACTCCAATTAGGTGTGGAGGAATCATTAGAGTGGCTAAATTGAGAGCCAGTGAGATGATTAGAGGGGGGGAGAGGGGGGGAAATATCAGAATCGGCAGGAATACCTAGATCTGGATGCATAAGAGCAGTATCCATGGAAGCTCTTAAGAACCCTAATCTTTTTGACAGTAGTCAAAACCGGACGACCAGAGTCAAGGATAGTTTTAATTGAATCTCATGTTGTTTTTGATTTAAAACAACACAGTTGATTTGTGTAATTTTTCCACTTCCTTGGAAAAAATAACTGAATAAGATACTATAATCTATGGAAAAGAAGAAGAAGTGTTCATATTCAACAACTCCTTCTGCCTAATTTCTTTTCTTATGGGAACTATAAGGAAATTTCGGGAGTATATGTGATCTGAATCGGATCTGGCCATTTGATATGAAATATGTTGTCACAAAGCATATACTTTTTCTTTGAATTTTACATATTTAAACTAAGATTGCCTCAACAGAACAATGAAGTGAAAGCTCCTTTTCTTTGAATTTTACATACATATTTAAACTAAGATTGCCTCCTCAACAGAACAAAAAACTGAGGCAATACCGAGTATAACTGAAAATTTTCTCTGCACATAGGATGTGCATATGAATAGGTATTTCTTCTGTAATCAAATTGAATATTTAACCATATTACTCGACAAACTCAGGGTATGTAGGGAGCTAAATAACAACGGACTGCAAACCGTTTATATATGAGCGAGGAAGACGGAAAAAAAACTCTCACATATTGAATGACTAAAGAAATCAAATACCAAATATGTGAACAATGATGACAACTAAAGTCTGTGTTGTTACAAATATTTAGGTCGAGGATTCTTGACATTGAAGAGAACTTATGAAAAACATATAACATAAGAAAAATCAGAAATCATAACAGTAGAGGACCATATAAAAGTCGAACCTTGGGAAGGAAATATCGCATTTTTAGCAATACCACATGATGCACCAACCACACTGACTATTGTCTCTTCCATTGATAATCCACCGAGTTTCATTTTGTCCTCATGTACATGAATTTGATTTGCAAGTAATGACATTGTTTTTTGGCAGTCACCACACCTAAAAACCATTTAGAATCAACGTAATTAACACCAATCTAGCATACACAACTAAACATAAGACCACATCACAGAACTCATAAAGCTGGGTTTTTTTTTCTTTCATTGGAAATACATATGGGGTGATCCTACGCAAGTAGGAGAGCCAGAACGGGTAACTACACACTGCGCAATAATTAGAAACTAAGCAGACAATACACATAAAAAAAAATACAGTCATGATATGACCATAAGTATGGCTAGTGTGTATCAATTTTAGAAAGTAAAGTGTGCGAGCGAAAGAGGAAAATTATTTTAGTTCCATTCATCATGATCTCGGATGTGGCCTTACAGACTCTCTTGATGGAATTAACATCTGCTAAGTCTACCGCAAGTGACGATGTTGCATGAGCACTAATAGTATGACAAATGTTAACCTAAAAATTCCTAACATTCATTCGAAAAGGACACAAAAACTCAAATATACTTCATTTGTGAATTAAGAACAACTAATTAGGAATTCTATATGAAAGTCCACCAATTTACATATAGAATTCCTAACATTCATTTCAAGTACAAGTTATCAAAATTTCTGCATTTTAGACAAATACTATTCTAATTTTTATTGTTTAAGGTACCTATAGAATAAACCCATTGATTGTACCTCTATATATCAGATATCATCCAAAGCAGTAAAGTCATATTAAAGTAAAGAGCAACCATGATATAGTAGTTCTTTGGCTTTCCAGTTAATCATTTCAATGAAAGCCAACAAAGATTTATTTCATGTCAAGAGTAAACCTTTTTCGCAGGGTGCAACAGTTACCTCTTGTTGCCTTAGAAGGTTCCTTATCCGATTTCCTTTTTCTAGGATCAGTGCGATTGGAAGTAGGGATCTTCTAGTACCACCTCCACCTCCACACTATCAACCACAATTATTTCTTTTTCTTTTTTGACGAATTGACTAAAATTAGTTTGATACTTCTCAGGTCATCCCCGTTTAATGCATGCGACTATTAAAACCAATAAGCAGATAAGGTAAAGTAAGATAAGTCTGAAATTTAATATATTACTCATTGCTTAGAAGAAAAACTTAGAAATTTAAGTTCTTACGCTAATGTATGTAGCAACATGTCCACATAATATGCATTTACGCCTTTACGATGAATGTCTACATCTACTTTACTCTTTTTCTCTGAAACCGGCATACCGCTTCTGAATTTTTGGATGACAATAAAAGATATAGTCGCCACCTTTCAGGGGAGGGCACTCGAAATTTGCACTATTCAAGGACAACAAGAATATTGATTCAACAACAATGGGGACATTTAAACACATTCGAGAAAGACAATTCCCATCATATTTGTAGCTATCCTAGTACCCTTATGATGTCATTTATCTGCAACCATGTCTTTATGAATCTCCGCACAGTCTATCTATCAAAATTGGAAGTTCAGAGATAAGCAAAACCTGGGATCACAAAGTGACATTACTATTCAACTAAACCTAAGCACAAAGATTACAACCCATTGTCCGAAATTTCAAAAGAATCCTCAAATTCAAGGGTTGATTTCGAAAAATAAAATAAAATCCATATGGATATGATAGTTTAAGATAAAAACATAAGATTTGATGGTAGAGGTATAAGTATCAATCCAGGGTTCCTCGTTCCAAGAAAGAAAGAGCAAATTGGGAAAAATTACCTGAAGTTTCGTACTGTATTTCTTCAATCATGTCTTTTGTTGCTGCTTCATTTTGTCACTGTTTCATCTCTCCAAAATCGATCAATCCTGAAACTCAGACGAAACAAACTGAGGTTCTTCTTACTTTTATCAGAATTGGAGACTGAGTGAGAGGCAACAACGCAGTTTCTTGACTGAATCAATAACGAACTTCATAGTTTCAAACTTTTTTTTTGAACATGAAATAAGGAAAGATTAATGGGTAGTGGAACAGTTTGATTAAGAATATTGTAGAGAAAACCAATCGAGTAAATCCTAACAGCATATTGAATTGGATAACATTAAACCCCGCACACGATCACATTAAAAGAAAACGGAAGTCAAAGAGAATTTATGAGTGAGTGAAGTAATAAGCACAACCATTAGATCTCATCATACGAGATATGGGTCTGGGAGGGAGAGGGAAGATCTTAGCCGCCAGTTAGAAATATGGATGTATCTCAGCCGTTGTGTGACACACCAAACACTTCTGTTTTATAAGCATTGATTGATGATAAAAAAAAAAAAAAATTGATATCAAAACTAACTGGAGACGGAAGGAGGATTAATTTTCACTTTAATAAACTAAATCGTACGGTTTTGAATGGACTACCTTCGTCTTCAACTTTGAATAACAGATCCATTCGAGGAAAATAGATTAAAAAGTTAAGAATCCCAAAATTGATTAAATTTATATCTCTTTATTCTTTTTCTGATCTATTAATAGAATTATATCTTCTTCTTCTTTGTTGTTCTTCTTCTTCTTCTTTAATGAAATTATATCTTCTTTTTCTTCAATGGAATTATATCTTCTTCTTCTTTGTTGTTCTTCTTCTTCTTCACGAATCTGCTCTCGGTCTTCTTCTTCTTAATCGATTCAGATTTGAAAAATTGAGCTCGATAAAAATAATATGCTAGACGTGTTTTTCTGTTAGGTATTGATCGGACGAAGGGTCAATTGCGACATTTATGAAATACACATAAAACACCTTGCACGTGTGCTGGACGAGAAAATAAAAAATATGGTCCAAAAATATGTTTTTGGACAAGCGAGTAATTGTTTTCTGGTGCTGGACTACACAGTAACCGGTTCTTCCTATAGTGGATTAACTAGTAATTCCTAGTTCCAAAATTTCACCGAGAATCTCCCGAGATATTGTTGTCAAAGTGTCTGAGGCCTGAACCCGACTGAACCCGACCCAGCGAACCGGATGGTTCGATAGTGATCCACATCGAAACCAAGTCAATCGGTTGCAGGTAATCGCCTAATGGGCACCCGTTAACACCCCTCCTGAGTGTTTCAAAGGCCCTTAAATAAAACGCCAAACTAGGTGTAACTATTTCCGTTTACATTTTTCTTTTCGTCCTTGATCCTGATTTAAGTTTTTTGTTTAACTCTCTCCGACAGTTATATACTCCCTGTTATTAGGGTTCACTCACCTTCTTCTTCTTCATCTCTTCAATGGAGCCAAATAACCAAGAAAACGTAAAGAAGGAAGAAGAAGAACAAGTAGTAACTCCATGGGAAGTAGCAAGTAAAGGTAAAATTGACTACGACAAACTTATAGACCAATTTGGTTGTCAAAGATTAGACCCAACCCTAATTCAACGGGTCGAACGTCTTACTTCACGTCCTGCTCATGTGTTTCTACGTCGGGGAGTTTTCTTCGCTCACCGGTTCGTATTTCTTGCGCCATTTCTATTCGATTGATTTTAAGGTTTGTAATTTTCGTAAATCTGAGCTTGGGATTTGTTTTTTTATGCAGGGAATTTAATGTGATTCTTGATGCATATGAGAAAGGAGAGAAATTTTATCTGTACACAGGGAGAGGACCATCATCTGAAGCCTTACATTTGGGACATCTTATCCCTTTTATGTTTACCAAGTAAGTTTCTCTTATGCTATTTATCCCATTTTATTCTCGTGTGTGATAATCTGTAAACAGTTTACATGTTAGTATTGAAAGTTATGATGAATATCACTGTAAGAATCTGAGAATTGAGCTTCGGAATTTGTTATTGTTATTTAGGGTGCATTCGGTCGGTGTCAATTGCAATTGTGGGAGTTGAAATTGGTTTCTTTCGTATAGGTTGTTTCTTTAACTTATTTTAGGTCATGAGTATCGAAAAGACATACATGATGTTGTTTTGTACTCATGGGTTGCATGTGTGTTTATCGAAATTGGGATTATATGCTGTTAATTGTTATTTTGGTCATCCACAAATGAGGACGAAACAAGAACATTGCTGCCAATTTGTACAATTTTTAGGTAGATGGGTGAATAACAGTTGTATAAGCTTATACAGTAGGACATCATCCCCTTTATGTTTACACTGTAAGTTTTCCTTTCCAGTAATCCTCATCCTATCATCGAGGTACCGATGTTGATAGTTTTGTATAATGTTATTCTCGTCTGTATAACCTGTACACAGTTTACATCTTAGTACTGAAATTTGTGTCAAATATTACTTTGAGAAACTGATAAATGAACTTGTCTATGTGGTTTACTCTTGTTGTTTGGTTAGAAGGTTAGAAATTGGTTATTTGAGTTATGTTTAGTCAGTTGCATTTTGGGGGGTTTAACTTGATTTGTTCCGTCTGGTTATTTCCAATTTTGTGTCAAATATTACTTTGAGAAACTGATAAATGAACTTGGCTATGTGGTTTGCTCTTGTTCTTTGGTTAGAAATTGGTTATTTGAGTTATCTGTAGTCATGGGTATCAACTTACGGTAACGGTTGATATTCATGGGTTGTCATATGTTTTAATCTAGATTTTTACATTGTTCATTCTTATTTTGGTCATCCGCAATTAAGTACTAAACAATGTTGGCACCAGTTCGTAGAAAACCTAGTTCTATGGGTCAATAGCAGGCGTGTAAGTTTATATTTTGTTCATTTCCCTAACAAAATATCAAGTGACGTATGTGTCTGAGCTTTGCTTTTATGCTGCTTGTAGATACTTACAAGATGCTTTTAAAGTTCCACTTGTAATACAACTAACAGATGATGAAAAGTGCTTGTGGAAGAACCTTCCAGTGGAAGAGACCCAAAGACTTGCTCGTGAAAATGCTAAGGACATCATTGCATGTGGCTTTGATATTACTAGAACATTCATTTTCTCCGATTTTGACTATGTCGGTGGGTATGTGCTAGTTAAATATTCTGCATACTGTATTAGATTAGCTACCAAAAAGGTCATTTTTTTCTCTCTTAATGGTGAAGCTTTTTTTGCAGCGCGTTCTACAAAAACATGATTAAAGTTGCAAAATGTATCACATTCAATCAGGTGATCTTCAGTTACATATTTCCTAAGGCTAGAGGGCTTCATGGAGCTGCTTTATTTTAGATTCTTATTATGGGCTTCCCTCAAGTTCTTTAGTTTTCAAGTGCAGGTTCATGGAATATTTGGTTTCACTCCTGAAGATCATATTGGCAAGATCGGTTTTCCACCTGTGCAGGTGTGATCATTTGCAAATTGGAAATCCTTAATTTTTTCCTCCATATTATTTGTGTAACCTATGCATGTTAATATTCATTATTTCTTCAATTTGTGGTGTGAACCCTCTCAATATGCGTGCATCTTCACTTTTGTCTCTTATTCTTTATTTGTTGGCAGGCAGTTCCATCCTTCCCAAGTTCGTTCCCTCATCTGTTTACTGGCAAGGATAATTTGCGTTGCTTGATTCCTTGTGCTATTGATCAGGTTTGTTGTCTATAGCCTAAGTCTTTTAAATTTGGACCGTTTTATTGCCTGATGCAAATTTTCAAGGATTAGTAAGTTAACATCTTTCATTTTCTACTGTTGAAATCAGGATCCATATTTCAGGATGACACGAGATGTTGCTCCTAGGATTGGATATCAGAAGCCTGCGTTGATCGAGTCTTCTTTCTTCCCTGCTCTCCAGGTAATATATTGTTAACTTCTGTATCTGGGCTGGTTTATTTGTATACACTTACAGCCCGTTCGTTTCAAGGAATCCAATTCCTAGGGAATGCGTCCAATTCCTTGAACCGAACGGGGCAAATGAACTCTATGTAATTGGGAATTTTAATTCCTAGGAATCCAATTCCCTCCAAAATGATAGATTTCCATTGCATTGGTCCAATGATGCAATGGAATTGGATTCCGGGGTAAAAACAAAGGTAATTGAATTACCTCAACCGAGCATAATTTTTTTGGATTGTAATCCAATTCCTTGGAATTCAATTCAAAGAATTGGATTACCCCGGAATTGAATTCCTAGGATTCTAATTCTCCCAACCGAACGGGCTGTTAATTTACTTATTCTGTATCTGTTTGCTTATTTTTTTCATTTCAATATGAATATATGCAGGGAGACACAGGGAAAATGTCTGCCAGTGATCCAAATTCTGCTATATATGTTACCGACTCCGCCAAAGACATTAAAAACAAGGTTTGTTTTCAGAAGTTGCAGGATTCTACATAATTCACCATCTACTTATCCACACATTTTGAGAACCAAATTAAGCTATATCTACAATTACATCCTCTTTGGGCGAATATATGAGTTTCTCTAAAATCTCAGTAACACGAATTGTTTTCGTATTTTTCTCGTTCTTTCTCTTTCTGCCATCTTTTGTCTTTTAAAGTTTGTGCGGCAGCGATATTTATTATACTCATCTTTTCATTGGCAGATTAATAGGTATGCTTTCTCCGGTGGACGGGATTCGGTGGAGGAACATCGGCTACGTGGAGCTAATTTGGAGGTATCACTTTTGTGACAAATCTATTTGTTTTAAGATGGTCATTTTCTCAACTTAAAAAAGAAAAGAAAAAAGATAGTAGATAATCACTCCTATTTAAAGCTAATCTCTGATTCATGAAAATGAAATAGACTAAAACTTTTTAGAGAAATGGATGCTTATATCAATGACTCAGACACGAGCTTTACTGTCATGTGTCAAATAAGGTATTTTGACTCGATAACATAAAAAATCTGGGAAACGGGTACATGAGATGCGCAATATAGGTATCATTAAGTATAGTAGTTTTCCTTAGATTATACGGTACTGAACTTAGCAAACTTAGCAACATAGATACATATATATATGATTCATGCGAAAGGCATTACATAAACTTCATCCGTATAGTTATTCAACTGTCCACTGAATCACCACATAGAGGAGGAATGTAACTAGGCACAACAAGGCCTGAATTTTCTAATTCTTGTTCCGTAGGTCTGTCGAAATTAGTTTTATCAGTAAACACATCGACAGATAAGTAGGGTTTGGAGAGAAAATGTCTAGGGAAGAAGATCGGTGGAAACAAGATTGTTATCTAATAAGAATGGTTTAAAGCTTCTCATTAGAAGCTAGTCAAAGTCTTCTACTAAAAATTAAGTATCTAAGTGGTGTACTGGTGTAGTTATAATATCTAGTCAAAGTCTTTTACTTCAGGAACTTAATATTAATATCAATATTAAAATTTTATATTTTTATGTTTTGGTCAATGTGCGGTGTCTGACAGTGTCAATACGTATTAGCACGGCCCAATTTTGTTTTTGGAAGTGTGTTACATTATTTGATTCTTTCCTTTACTGCATTTTCAAGGTTTTTTTGTTAATTTCCATCTCTCCTGACATGTATGGACTTTTGTTAATTGAAAGTTACTTTTGTTTCTCTTATAACGGAAATGCGGAAATAAAATTGGTGACTGATTTTTGCCGTCTTGTCTTGAAATTCAGGTAGATATACCATTCAAGTATCTATCATTTTTTCTGGATGACGACACCGAGCTAGAACATATAAAACAGGTAACATGAGTTCAAAATTTCTGTGATAAATGTCATGTCATTTTTTTGGATATTCAAATATGTGCAGGCCGGCCAACTTTAATGTTCACTATATATTCAGGAATATGGCTCTGGAAGGATGCTTACGGGTGAGATAAAAAAGCGTCTTACTGAAGTTTTGACACAGCTGGTGGAAAGGCATTGCAAAGCCCGAGCAGCAGTGACGGATGCAGTAAGTACCATTTACCCAATATTAATAAATGTTCTAATTAGTGTGAAATATACAAGTACCTTATGTAATGATATTCAGTGCCCTAGATTTAGTATGTGGTGGAGGAACTATTTATAACCTGATCCAATTATCTGCGTATTCAAGTTTTTGCGTTATGTATTTAGGTCATTGTAGGCATTTTGGTCTGTTATCAAGGGTAAAACCCTTGTATATGGTTAAGTGACCACATTCATGAACAATACATTCATGAACAATCAGATATGTTGCACCGATGAGCTTTTGTTTGCATACTAGAGACTTGCCTAAAGGCAGTTTCACACTTACCAGCATCAAATTTTTTTATCTTATGTTTTCTTGGGATCATTGTACTCTAGTTCAGTTTCTAATCGACTCAATTTGGCTCTTCTCTTTTAGATGGTTGATGCATTCATGGCTGTGAGACCCCTCCCAAATATGTTTGACTAAGCAAGATGGTAGCGGATTATTTCCATTTTTCTCTCTTTTAGATGGTTGATGCAATCACATATGTTGCACCGTCGGCACTGGCATCTTCCCGGTGCCAGTACATTCCCCAGGCGAGTGCAATACATGATGGCCTCTCCTTGATCTCTTCCCTCTGCAGCAATTTTTTTTTTTTTTATATGATGAGTAAAGAAATCCATTTCTAATTCCAAATCAATTATATTAGTTAACCGATGTTATAAGATTTTTCCGTATGCTGGTTAATTTCCGAGTAGAAAGTAAGATTGAAATACAAGATGAATTTTTTGAGTCTTAAGTTATGTGTGCCGTGGTAGAGAGGATTGATAATAATCTCACTATCTTTTATTAGCTATATTAGTTAACTAATGTTATAAAAATTTTCCGTATGCTGGTCTGGTTAATTTCCGAAAGTAAGATTAAAATACAAGATGAATTTTGCAATCTGAGTCTTTAAGTTAGTGTGCCGTGGTAGAGAGGATTGATAATAATCTCAATTTCTTTTATTGACCCCTTTTCTTCAAGTTCTTCAATTCAATGTTACCCTTGGCCCCTTGCTTCTTTTTCTGAAACTGAAGTAGACAATTTGATTATTCTTTCTGTTTAAACACAATCCTTTTTAGCTGTAGTAATAACTAATAGGGAAAATTCCGATACTGCCCAAAATAAGATGGGGCAAAATTTAAGCTGATATAGCAAAACCAGATTTTGCTATTCAAAAAGGGCTAGCGGCACAGCTTGTCGCTCGCTTGCCTAATATGTAATTTTTAACTTTGTAATTAGTCCAATTGATTTAATATATATATAAACTAGATTGTAATTTCTAATCTCTTTTTAATGATTTTTGTTAGAGGGAGAGCAAAAATGGATTTGACTCGCTAACTAGGCCGATTTGTGAGTCAAAAATACCCTTCAGTGGGATCTCTCCGTACCACAATACGACACCAAACTAATCCGACGGTCCTAACTAATCTAATTTTACTCTCAACAGTCACCGTCAACCCAATTTTGAATTTGGTAAAACTGATTCAAAATTTTATATCGATCATATGCGAGCTTCGTCTGATATCTCCATCAAATCCTACACGTGAAACACAAAGAGATACATTTGGTTTTCGGATTTCAAGATCTGGGGTTTACTCGATTGAGAGAATTAATTAATAAATGGGTATTTAATTGAAGCCACAACCTTCTTTCGCTCATTTTTGAATTAATTGAAGCTAATCAGTTGATTGATAAAAACGGTGATGGAAAGATTATAATATATTTAAACTTGAAGTTATGATTATAAATATGAAAGAATTTACTGTTATTAAGCTTTTGAACATGCTGTTGGTTATGAACTAAGTTGATGTATTCGACTTCTTTGATACTGATAAGAATCATATAATTCTTTAGGTTTATTAAACTTATTATTTGAGATGAACTTTTCCTTTGCCTATGTTGAAGTGTAAAATTCCTAACCGTAATGAATTATTCAGACTAACTAGTCAAAGGAATAATTCAAAGTTTAATTTAACCTTAACTCATTTTTCATACGCTAAAATCAGGAAAGAGATTATCAAAAATAATTCTTCCTTCGAATTTTTAAGTACCTATTCAATATAAAACCTCCCCCCTGTGTTGAAATTTGACATTACTATGTGACCAATTGTAAAATGAGTATGTTTATGCTCTATAACTATGGTCATTTTAAATTTGTTTTCTGGATGATGAATTGTTAATAGTAAATTGTGAGAGAAGAAGATCAGTTAAACAAAAATGAAACACAAAAACAAAAGCAAGACTTGCGAACATCAAACAACGACTTCTCTCAAATAAGTTCGAAAAATCCAAAACCACATATCTTTTTGAAAATTTGTCACATATTTGCATGCCATTAAAAGTTATCTCGAGCCATATATTCAATTAATAGCCCACAATAATTTGTTAATAGTAAATTGTGAGAGAAGAAGATCAGTTAAACAAAAATGAAACACAAAAACAAAAGCAAGACTTGCGGAACCCAGACGTAACCTATCTTTTTGAAAATTTGTCACATATTTGCATGCCGTTAAAAGTTATCTCGAGCCATATATTCAATTAATAGCCCACAATAATTTGTATGGATGGGTTTTTTGCTACTAAAGGCGAGTTTGGTACTGCTGTAGCTTTTGTAAAAGCGCTTTTTCAGTTGTGTCGTGTTGTGCGTTGCTGTGCTGTGCTGCGAAAAGAAGCAGTTAGACGTTTGGTAAACTCTAATCTTAAAAGTGTTGTGAGTTTAAAAATCAATGAAATTCTGTTTGGTAAATTATCATGTGAAGTGATGTTGATATAACTAATGACGAAAATAGACATGTTCAAAAATATGTTATTATTATTATTATTATGAATTCACCTCTGAATGAATTTATTAAATATAAACAAAGAAATATTCATACAGAGTTTGTTGGTAGACGAGCTACCAACTTGGCGCCAACACCCTTTTGAATTGCAATGCCTACTCTATGAAATAGAAAGTTGGCAGTGTCGTTGGCATCATTGTTAGCAAGGTAGTTCTTCAGTCTCTTTAGGAATGTGGTAGTGTCCTCGCCTAGTTCGCCTAGGGTGGTAAAGGCTAAAATACCCTGCTCGTATCCATGTGCTTTACAGGTAGCAAGATATTTGTTGTGCTCGCGAAGGACAACTTTTGCGATTGCCTGACCGGGTGCAAAATAACGAATGTCACTAGTAAAAGGAGATACACCGGTGATGTCAAAAAATGTGTCCTTCCCGTTGGTCCAATTGTAAACTAGTAAATCAACAGGGAGCAAAGTAGAGTTACTCCCTAAAGAGAGGCCTAGTGACGCTTCCTTCCTGGACGAGATTCCAGCTCTAAAACATAAGTCGACAAAGATATCTCGTACAAGATCATGGCGGAATTTAAACCCGACCTCACTGGCACAGTGGAGTGCATGATCCCCATATATATCCATTTATCTATTGCAGAAGTTATAACGGCTTCCTTCATCGAATAATGGGATGCCATATCGATAACTGAGGAGGCATCTGAATTGACGAGGGCTAATTGTCTGGTGTAAGCCACATATGGGTATCACCAGTAAGTAGTCTCGCGCGTGTTTTATTTTGTTTCTCTGCCAGAGAATAATATATCTCATAGACATGTTATAGGAAGTGGGTATTTATTTCTTGATAGCCTCAAAATATGTTATAGCCACGGAATGCATAGAATGCATGGGATGGGGGGCTGTAGTATCAAAACTAAGAGGAAAAGATTGGATCCCACAAACCTGGTTGTATGTCTGTAAGGCCAGCTGCGAAGTTGTACTCGGGCTTGTAGTGTCAATGCGGTTCAGAATGGTATGTTGAACCATTTGTGTTTGAAACTGTAAGGCTAAGTAACAATACTTAGATGTGTCAGACATTGTTTAGACTCACAGACCACCGTATTTAATTGGAAGCGTCGCTACACAAAACTATAGAGGTCCAAAACCAAAGCCATCTGCGGTAATCAACAGCCTCAGGTACTGATGCGGAGAATCATCAAAACGCGAGTCCGCATGCTCAACAACAGCTGGGGCAGTAGTACGCATTGTGAAATACAATTTAGAGACACCTGCACAGTTGACCAGCAATAACAGCTCGCACTGGGGATCTTTAAGTTTTTTCACGGTGTTCATAAGGTGGACAGTTTTCTCAATGCATTGCGAGACCATGTCTTTGAAAAACCATAAGTCTAAACTTATAGGGCCACTGAGAAATTTAAATCCAGATGTTGGTCTGCCAATCTCAGGTGGAAAGACATCTGGGTCGCGACTTCGAGGGTCTGTATTGGGCAAAAAAACCTCCGTTTTGTGAATATTTAGGTAAAGACCTCTACTGCTGCCTTCTGCCAAGATGATATGTAAAGATTTTGATACTTCCAGGGTGTCACCAATGATCATTCCGTCGTCCAAGTACCACGCCTGTAAGTCTATTTTGTACTTGAGGCGGTGTTTTTCACAATGGGGTGAAGTGTAAGAAAAAAGAGCAGGGGTCCGAGGGGATCGCCCTGTTGAACTCCTTGCGCCAAGGAGAGGATGGTATCCTTGTAGTACAACGTGGCAGGAGTCACGTAGAAAAATTCTACCCATTGTGACATAGCAGGGAAATGTAGTCTTACCTCCTGAATTAATGAAGTTCGATCCACCATGTTAAATGCGTTCGTAAAGTCAATAAGTAACATGGAAGTATCAGACTTGCCTTTGAGTTCCAATAGTCTGTTGACGGCATGAAGGATGCTTTCACCGCCACATGGCACACCAACTCCAAATTGGTGGTCTCCAAGGTACGCCGACATTTCTTTCCCAACTTTAGTGGCAGCAAGTTTGGAAACCAGTCTCCTCCAAATTGTGCCTACAACAATTGATCGAATTCCACCACCAGGCTTTTGCAGGGAGTGAGAGGGGCACTGGCTATAAATTCCCCAAATGTTGATGGTCACTTACCCGCTAACCACAGGTTAACCACCTTGGTGATCGAGATTATCAACTCATCTGCAACTGCATTGGCTGAGCCACTCATGGCGTCAAGAAGATGTTGAGCTCTCAACCCATCTCGTCCACATTAGGTACCTTTGGGGAAGCCTTTAATGGCCTTAAGAACTGACGCATGATCATCTGAAATGGCATCACAAGGGATGGCATCAACCGAAATGGGTGGTGGAGGAGCAGTATGGTGTTTTTAGTATTAATAATAATATTATTATTATTATTACTATCATAGTATTTTTAGTATTAATATTATTATATTATGTCCACTATCAATTTCTTGTACAAAAATCATCAATAAACATTTTGTATAACATTAATCCAAGTAATATTGCTTAAAAAAAAATCCACGTAATATTCGCTAGTTTCGTTGCTAGCAAAAATAAAATCATTATGTTCGTGTTGCGTATTATGTTTTCTATTTACGCAGGTTTGGAATATCCATCACTTGTATATCCTAACATGTATCACTTGTATTTCCTCGCGAGTACCATAAAATAGAAATCTAGGGAAAAATCTTATCATGTTAACAAAATAATAAGGTTAAAAAGAAAATTTGTTATTTAAGTTTTTTGTGGGTCCATAACTTCTGCTTTTCAGCTTTAAAAGCTACTCACCAGTAGCTTCTAAAAGCAGGTCTAAAATGGAAGTGTTTTAGATAAAAAGCGCTTTGAATTTTTTTTTGGAAGGCGCGATTGGGGGATAGTAAAACTAATTGGGGGATATAAATTACTTCCCCCAATAAATAGTGTCTTCTAAGGGGTGTCTTGGGGAAAAAAAAACTAAAATATCCTTTCCTCAAAATAAAAATTAAAAAACTTCAAATCAAATAACAAAATCATATCCCCCATTTCCATCTTCACCTCTTATTAATCTCTTTTATGGTTAGGGCTTTGAAACCTAAATATTCTCCACTCCCTTTCAAATTCTAAATTTTCCCCACTCCCTATCAAATCTCTCTACTCCTCCTCTGCCAGCTTCTCACTTTGTCGGAAATGATGAATATTATGTCAGAAGTGATGAAGACATGCCGAAGTGATGAAGACCATGCCGGAATAGATGAAGACCATGCCGGTAGTGATGAAGACCATGTCGGAAGTGATGAAGACCATGCCGGTAGTGATGAATACCATGTCGGATTTTTTTACATCGCCGGAAGTGATAAAGACCATGCCGGAATTGATGAAGACCATGCCGTAAAATGGTGCATGCATGCTTGGTGACTAACATTCAATGCCGTAACTAAGTGTCATCATGCTCTAGAAATCTATCAATGCCGGTAGTCAAGTGATTTTTTTTTTTCAAGTTTCTGGATACTTTACATCATTTGCCGGCATAGAAATTCAAGCAACATACCATGTCGGTAGCAGTACCGGCATGCTCGAGAATTAAATGACTGTGCCGGCAGTGGACTGAAAACCAGAAAAAAAATCGAACATAGTCGGGAGGGACTCCGCCCCCGCGGACCCCCCAGACCCCTTGGGTAAAAAACAACTTTTGTACCGGCATAGTTTGTTGGTTGAATATTATGCCGGCTTGAATTTCAAAATGGGGGATAAGCTCGGTGCTGGCATGAAGTGGTATGAATACCATGCCGGTATCGCTGCTTCCAACATTGTATTCGTACCACGTCCATGCCGGCACCAAGCTTTTTCAGCTGCAAAAATGGTGTATTCAAAGAAAAAAAAATCAAATTTTCAACCTCTTAGTAGCAATTCTCTCTTCGTAAGGAATTAAAAAAATACTTAGATAAGGGGTGACCTTGATTTGATATTTGGATCCAATTTTTGTATTTTTCTTCTATCCCCCAATTAGTTTTGATATCCCCCAATTGCGGGTTCTTTTTTTGCCAAACATAATTATTGGTAAAAGTTTGTTACAAAGTGCTTTTGATGAAAAAAATCAATCCCAAACGGGGCTTAAATTTGGCCTATATTTATCTATGGGTAAGCTATTTTATTGGGCCGACCGACCGGAGGGCCCGAAGGGAGGGAGTCCCTTTTATGACCATTTTTTTTGTAAAATGAAGAGTAACACAAATATTCAATTTGATAAAAAGATTGGAAATTTTCATGTCCATGGTTACTTTTTCACTAGACAAAATTGTCCATTCCTTTTAGTTCAATTAGTATAACTCCTTGTGTATCCTATTTTTAGGGGTATAATATAAACTTTAATATAACATATCTAAAAATCCATCCCTTGGAATTTTACAAATTTTATCTCGTTGGAAAGCTTATAAAAAATTCTTTGCAACGAGTACAAACAAAAATATCAAATTTGGAACTCTTACGAAAAATTCGGAAGTGTTTATCATTTAGGCATGATTTTAGAAAATTAAATACACATCCATTATGCAAACCACCACAAATGATACATAATACTTTATGTAGTCATATTTTGGTTTATGCATAAACTAATTTTCCGTTGCAACTAATAAAACATATGCTACATGCTTCAAAAAAAAGTATGTACTCCCTCCGTTTCAAGAAAGTGATACTTTCACTTTAGGCACAATTTTCGAAAATTGAATGCATAGCCGTTATGCAAACTAAAGGATGCATAACACATCATGCAATCATATTTTGATTTATGGATCGACTAATTTTCCGTTTCTGGAAAAGTGATACTTTCGCTCAGTTTTAGGAAAACTGATACTTTCGTTATGTTTCAGGAAAAGTGATACTTTCGCTTCGTTTCAGAAAAAGTGATAATTTCGTTCCGTTCACTTTTTCTGAAACTGAGCAAAAATCTCACTTTTTCTGAAACGAAATAATCGCAGACAAACACCATTTTCAGATTCTTCTTCGGTCGGCCCTCCTACCGTGGCAACGGTTGTACTAGTATATAACTTGGTCGTAAGCTATTTTCTATATAACCTGGACTTAAATGGGTTATTATTAGATTTTCTCTAATTTCACCCGAATACAAATAAAATATCATCATTTTCATAGCTGTAACTCGGTTTGGTTTTTAAGTATGGACTTTGCTGTAGATAGGAATGAAAAATCTTACAAAACTCTTATTTTACAAAATATTTTCTCTGCCTTGGATCCTATGATCCTCATTACCATGTTTACTGTCGTTAGGCTTGTCCAACTCTTGTCAAATTGATTGGCACAATCGGATATCCTTTCCGCGGCTTATTTGAGTTCAATAAAGGTATGAAATATTATATATGACAGGATCTATTGGAAGGCTACATTTATCATACGGAGATCTTCACTAAATCCTCTTCAATGTCTTCATGGCATTCTAGGGCCAAATGTCGGAACTACATGTTGTACTTCTCGAAATCTACCTGTTTGTTGGTTATATCTTCCTAGATCCATAACTGTAACTTCTTTATTGGCGGAGTAAAACTTCATCAGAAATAATGGGATCATCTCCGACCATGTATTGATGTTCCGGGCTTTAAGTTTTTTTTTTTTTTTTTTTTCGTCGTCGTCGTCTTTCATACAGTACATGGAGTTTAATTCTACGTGTCTGGTACGGTGGCAGATGAATGAGCGTTTTATAATTGTCCATGTCATCAGAAACTAAGAGTCCCCAGTCTTTCTAGATGTCAAGTTTACAACGACGAAATTTCCACTAATCATATCGGTTACAGATTTCTCTTTTTTCATCCAAATCCTTAAGAATTTGTTGACAGTTTCTTCATGAACTTATGTTTCAGAGACTTGGAATATTTGTGATGTTTTATGTGCTTTTACTAGGATAATTAGGATAATGAGAGAACGATAAATGGGGAAGATTAGTGCTTTTCAAAACCCTATTTGTGGCCTTATAGTTCATCTATGCATGATCATCTGTTATTATTGAAAGGTTATAGATGGGGAATATTTGATGTTGGGGTTGGTTCAATAGATTTGATTCTATAAAAGAATAATTAGAGATTTTCAGAATGAATTGTAATTTTGTTTCTGATAAATCAAAATTAATCCGTTATTTATGAGTTCATGAGTCATGACCTTATTAGTTCTGGAGCAGTGTAGGATTGATTCAATCGCTCAAAGATAAACGGGGAAGTTAATCCTATAGACAAATCAATCGATGAAGAAAAAAGAATAAGATGAACTATTGGCAAAAAACGAATATGAAGGGTTTTAGTTTTCCTTGTTATATCTGACATGGATAAACCTGAAACAGTCATCAGTATGCCACATCGGATCAGCTGTCACTTAGCTGTTACTGGGCGGTTCATATAGCAATTTCGTTCTTAGTTGTTGTTTTTTTTTACCATATTTTTTGGTTGGATAAAAAGAAAAATAACAACAGTCACATGTACGCGCTTTTAAGAAAAGGTTCATACTGAAACATAAAAAAGAAAAGAAAAAGAATCACTTTTTCAAACTAAACTATTTCTTTTCCCAAACTACTTGTATATGCAAACATGGACATCATCTAATTAAAAAAGAATTATTTATATAATATTATGTATAATATTTATAAATGCTTGGACATGTTTTTTTAGTGAGTCATTTGAGCTTTTACTTGCTGTAGTTGCCTAAAATCTGAGAGAGGTTAGAAGTGGGATTCTAGGGTTTCTGAAAGTGAGTTACGGGAGGTTGAGCACAAACAATCTCTGCCTAAACTACGCACAATGGTCGTTCAAAGGCTACTCCATTCACATGGAAGAGGTTTAGGGATGGCCTTAGGGAGGGAAGCAGACGAAGAGAGAGATCAGAGAATTATAGGGTTTGAAGAAGAATTTCTCTGAGAGGTTATGAGAAAGTTGTCGTATCAGCTTGGATAAATAGAGGACCAATTTATAGTCGAATTCTCTAATCTCAGCTCGGTGAAGATACAGATTGTTTTCCGTAACCGTGCAGAGCAATTCTCCCGTCTCTTCAGGAATAGACAGAGATAAACTAAACCTAATTTATCTCATTATTATTCCATCTCCTTTACCCTCTTCTGCGGTGAGAAATAGGCCGGGTATTTCTCACACATGATGTAGACCTCCATACCAAAATCGTAATTGTTGTCCCCCCATTTGTGTGAAGCTGAGTCAGCCTTTGTGATGATATGTTAAGAGAGAGAAATATTCTCATTAGCCGAGTTGGCCAAGATAGAGAGATATTCTCTTATTTATAAGAATGACTAGGATGAGTCACGTGAAAAGGCATGGGATGCCTCAGAATTCGTATGGTGATTCTGAAAAGGAGACTCGATTCCTACACGAGGCTCATGCCTGATAGGTGTCTAAAACACCTTGATATTTATCTATTGTTTATGCTTTCTTTGCTGAGTTTTCTTGTAAAATATGTATCTTATGTTCGCTTTTGAGTGTTTAGGTACTTTGGAGTCATTTGAAAAAAAAGAAGAAGAAACGTCGCTTAGAAGGCAAAAAGGCGCAACTGCTGTTGGAGTCGGATTATTTCTCATTATTTGCTTTTATTTCTTCATCACTGTCTGAAAAGTATGTCGGATTTAGTGATGCAAATTTCTGTCCGAAAAGCACGACAATTTTAGTGATGATGAAAAATTAAAGAGAATAAGTGGATCTGAGAAGTAAGAGACGATTGTTGTTGGTGGAAGAATTCAAGGGAGAAAAAGCGCCAAAATGAGTTGCATCGGTGCACGCAGTTAAAACTCATATCAATAAATTGGAGACCAAGGACACTGACGGCAAAACTGAAGCTAAATGAGAATTTCGATTCTCTTGGCATCTCTGACAGGAAACAACGAGCAGTAGTGGATGGTCGGTGCTGTAATTTTGTGTCATGGGCTTAAACACCAACACTGGAGCTGTGGAAGGACTTAGTGGACTTGACATCAGGGGGTCACACATGTGCGTTTGAGAAAAAATGGAAGTTAGGTTTCTTTAGAAACCAAATCTGTGAGCAAAGGAGGAGTTCGAGCTTTCACCAATTTTGCTGCTACACTAGTTTTACTGCTGCAACCAGTTCGAGAACAACTCTTGCCGACGGTTAGCCTATGTTCTTATGGCCATTCACTATAGGTCAAGATCCCTAACTGAAGCTGAGAAGAAGAAGAAAGAATATAGTGTATTTTCTGGCGTTCAGGAGCAGAAAAGGGAAGAGATTGAGCTGTTGAAATCACGTATTCTGTTGGGTGTTTGGGTGAGTCAGTGACTCGATACTGTGAGATGATTGTAGCTCGAAATTGCAGGATGAATTGGTTGAAGTTTGAGTAAATGATTCAGCTGAAATGTGACGTGTTGTTCTTGGATTTGGATCCACTTTTGCAAGGAAGGAAATTTGGTTTCTGTCATTGATTTTATGGATGAATGGTTGGAGACTAAGAAGAGATTCGAGTCTGTCATTGGGTTAGGATGAATGGGTGTCACTGGATTCGAACTCTCAATCGAAAATTTAGTTGAAGAAAGTATCAGGAGAAGAAGGTGAACGAGTTGGTGCTGTACATTTTCAAGCCGTGGAAACAATTCTTGTTGCTACTGATTATGGAGGTTAATGATTGAATGAATGTATTAGAGTCTTGAATAAGAATGGGTTTGTTGGGGTTCGAGTTCAGGGCTTAACTGGAGCTGATTTGAGGTATGTCTGTAGCTGATTTAATGTGGGAATGCTATAGCAAAGAGAATGGCATAGAAACTGCTCGAGTAAAGGCCTGAATCACCATTTTCTTGTCAGCTAAAAGTCTGTCTTCAAGGATTGTTGCTGCAATGGTATGTGTGGGTATTTGTAATGGGTTTTGAACTGAATTTATATGGATGGCAGAGAGGATTTGAGCTGATGGTAGAGAAATGTACAAGGTTTGATTGCAGCATGTAATGAATGGTTCGACTTAGATGTATGTTAGGATTAACAGGTGCAGTTGCTTCCATGAGTTGTGTGAGATAATGATTACAGGAAAGTGCTACTGAGCTGAAAGTGCAGGAAAACAAGAAGGGTGGATGTTGTTGATAACCACAGGAAAGAAGATATGGGCACTAATTGGTCAGATTTAGTTGTGTTTCAAGGCAAGAGAACCTGCAGTTAGAGCATGTTGCAGTGGCTAGGTCAAGGAGTTATATGGTGTTGGTATTGAGACAACAAAGATGACCTGAAATGGTGTGATAGCTGCTACTGTGTGGTGGTACTGAGACTGATAAACAAGGAGGTGATGTTGCAGGTGCCTTAGGAGTATGGCTCAATGAATTGTGCAAGGAATTTTGAAGCTAATGGTGATGTTTGCGGCTGAAAGTTGTAATGGAATGCTGATGGTTGGCTTGAGGGTAGTGTTTGTGCTTGAGATAAATTGCAGGAGCTCGTGTTGCTGTTGGTATGAACAAGAGCTGTAGTCTGGGTTCGATGAAGCAAACTGTTGGTGCTATAATGTATGTGAAGTTACTGTCAGCTGGAGTTACATGGAGTGTGAATTGTAGATGTATGTTTGAAAGCAGGTGTTGCTGCTAGTGTTGGAGGAAGGCTTGAGTATAGGGGAACTGCAGGTGGCATGTCAGAGATGGTGTACTGGAGTCGCAGAATGCAGTGAAGCTGAAATTAGATGTATGCCTAGGTTTTGCAGTGGTGGTTAAACTGGAATTGCAAGTGAATGAGCAAAACAAAAGCTCAAATGGTTGATGGTTGCTGTGCTGCTGTTTAGCAGTTGAGGTGAATTGCATATGAACTGGGATTGGTGGTGACAATGGAAATAAGCCACAGGTGATGGTGTTGGAAGTGCAGGGTTTGTGCTTCTAGCGGTAACTGACTCGAGCCAGACCATTAACTTGACTGTTATACTTAACATGTGACTGTTAGTTTGACTCCGACAAGCACCTGAGTGTGAATTCCGTCATCTTTCCCGACTAACTTCCGGAGATGAAACCAGTTTTCCGGTGACAACTTTTTGGAGCATATTTTCTACATGGGTTTTCTCGCACTTGGGCTTGGTGGACTTATTTATTGGACTTTTGAAGACTTGACCTAAGAAGAGCTACAAAAGGAAAAAGTTTTCTACAATTCTAGATTATGTATTCTACTTGGAGTTTTGGAGAGAGCCGGATATCTTAGGGTTTGATTTGGTTTTGTTTCATCTTCTTTATTTTATTTCTATAATATTATGGTGAACTCCATTATTATGAGTAGCTAAAACTATCTTTGATTAAGGGGGATTTCGAAGCCCGGAATATGAATCTACAATTGATATGAAATAACTTGTTCTCTTGCACTTATTTATGTTATTGATTGATTTCTACCATGCTAATAATGCTTATGGGTTATTTGTTGATTGTTTAAGTTCGAAATTGAATAGTCAATTCATAATCTTATTGCTATTTTAGAATTTCTTCGACCCGTAATTGTCTAGAAACTATAAATACAAGTAGCAATATATGGGTATTGATGATGGGACTTTGTTAATTACCCGTATGTAGAAATCAACACTAGTAGGTGATTCAAGCCTTTGATTTTATCACTAGGAACAATCTTATCTCATAAAACTTAAGGCATTTGTTTAAGTCACACCTAGTAAGCGTACCTCTAGGAAACTTGACAAGTAGAAACCGATAGTCGAGTGCTTCCGTATCCAGTGAGCTTAGGAGATAATAACAGAGTGATTGAGCGTACTAATTATCCTAGGGTTGTTAGTAACTAGATAATGCAATTATATATCAATTAGGTTTATATTGTCTTTGATAAGAGTATTTGCATAACAACTTTTGCTTCATACCTCCCTTGGGACGATCCTGCTTCCATTATATTACCTGCTAGTGTAAAGAGAAGTATATAAATATTGTTTGCGAGTTGACACCTCGTCAATGCCTATAATGGGGAATATTCGGCCATGTCTGAGATTTCCAGAGAGATTTGAATGTCTCCGGGATTTAGAGGAGAGATGTGAATTTCTCCGATATTTTGCAGACATATCCAAATCTCAACGAAGATTTTCTTAATGGATCCGAATCTCTTTGTGGTCAGTTGGGACTCGTCCTGAAGAGAGAGAAAGGGCTTTGTACGCCCAATTAATTTCACTGCAAAACTTTGGATCACTTATCTTTGACCAACTATGTCTGTATTTATGGGGCCGACATCACCAGTGTATCTCGGAAGGATGTTCTAGGAATCTGTCAAAAGGGCCTAGAGGAATAATAACCATCATATCTCGCGGGTATGCCCTAAGAATTATTCGGAAAGCTCAGTAAGTCGAGTCGGATCCTAGAGTAGACGTGACCAGTGTTAGAGCATTGCTCGGTTGAACTCGCAAGCGTTGATATATCAAGATTGTTTGTCATGTTTAGTTTCCAAAACTATAAGTCTTGATTTCTAGTCTATCTACGGTTAAGTCTCGTATTAGGATAGATTGTGTAGTTGAGCTTTAGACTTCACGGCGTTCATCGATTGAATACGAAGAACTACTAAGGAGAGCTTGTGGAACTTCATCAACAAAAGGTATGTGAAGATTTGAACTCATCTATCACTCAGAAAATTTATTTCTACTCTATCTCCTTCTTGATACAAAAGTCGTATAGTTTTCAGTTTATACACTTTTGATATTTCGAGCCGAGTTTAACTCGCTTACATATTTCTAGAAATATGTGTTGGTAAGCTTTTCCTTTAACCAAGTTCATCTTATGTTCTTGACGCAAGTCAAAAGATGATCATGTGGAAATCGCCTTGTAACATCTTACATGATTTGTGTGAGACAATCATTTGATGTAGAGTCAGAATGTTTTGTATTGATCATTTGATCACTTGAAAATTGCTTTGAAGCTAATAGTTTGTGTGAGACAGCTATTCCCATCTTCCAATAATGTTTCAATGATTGAAAATAGAGTTTAGAACGATTAACCTTGATTGGATATAGCATAGTGTGCGTACTTTCATATATGTTATCCTTATCCGAAAACCATGGTATGCATACCCGTATACGTACTGCTTGGTTTGGAGAAAGTCCGGGAACCATGGTATGCATACCTGTATGCGTACTGATTGGTTTTGTGAAAGTCTGGGAACTTAAGAACGCATACCCGTATGCGTACTATCGCAAGTTTCAAGTTCCGGAATTTCAACTGAGGTTGGTGGTAGGCGTACTGGAGAACCCAAACTCAGTCCGGCTACCTAGGTATGCGTACCTGAGTAGGTTAAGTTCTAAAACCGGTTTATTCATGAACTAATACATTTATATGTTAAGGAATACAATCTTTTGCAAACCGTGGCTATAATGTTCATGAATTGATTCATGTGAATCAAAATCGATTTTACTTCAATTGTGTCTTATATACTTCTACGAGAATATAAACAATTGAATAACTCCATAACTAGTTTCATTTGAGTCATTTGAACTAGTTGTGATTGAGATGGAAAAGGTTAATAAGAAAGTATTCATATGGGTAACTTCGGTTAACTATTGTTCAACCAACCGTGTGCACGTGTTTAGGTACGGTTACCCTTATCTAAATGAAAGAACATTTCATTTGTGAACAAAAAGTTAAGTTCGATCTAACGGTTGAAAGATATTAGCTTGAATCTAATAAGGTTTTCATCTAACGGTGAATATTGAATGCTTTGGTACCAAGGTAACTTAGATTGCAAATCCTGATTTGAAAACTATATAAAGGAGATCTCTAGCAACTGGGAAACCTAATCCCCAAACATTTTGTGTAATACTAGTTGCGAATAGAGTCGATTCTCCTTTAACCTTAGGTTTTTTCCAAAACCCTATAAGTTAACGACTTGAAGACTTCATTTTGATTGTGAAGCCAGACCCGACTATTTTATCCGTAGTTGCATGTTCTGATCTTGATTTATTCTATCGTGATTGAGTACTATCTTCTGTAAGATATGCTCCAGATTTATTCTCCGATAGGCAAGATAAAAAGTAGTCACAAACATCTTCGTCTCATCGTTTGTGATTCCACAATATCTTGTTTCGATACCATGAGATTAATATTGTTGTGAGGTGATTAATATTACTGGTATGTTCTTCTGGAATATAATTCTAGTATATCAATTGGTTCTGTTCACCATGATTTATCAAAAGACGGAACAAAACTCATATGTTTATCTGTGGGAGACAAATTTATCTATTCAATAGACTTTTTTTTGTAAGACATATTGGTTTATCAAGTCTTAGACTTTGGGTCGTAGAAACTCTTAGTTGTGGGTGAGATCATCTAAGGGAATCAAGTGCGCAGAGTCCTACTGGGATTCAGAGGCGTAAGGAACGCAACTATACCTTGATCAGTGTGAGATTGGTTAGGGCTTAACTACATTCCAGTCTGAAGTTAACTTGAAGTAGGATAGTGTTTGTAGTGGCTTAATACAGTGTGGTGTTCATATATGGAATAGGTCACATGTTTTTTCTGCATTTGTGGTTTACTCGTTAATAAAATTTCTGGTGTCTGTGTTATTTGTTTTCCGCATTATATTTGTTTATATAATTGAAATATCACAGGTTGTGCGTAAGTTCAATCAATTAGATAATACAACCTTTGGTTGTTGATATAAATTGATTGACACTTGAACATTGGTCTTTGGTACCGTTCAAGTTATTTCTCAATATTCAATCGGGCTCGCAAATTCATATTTGTTTGATTACAGATTGAATTGAGAAATTGAGATACAACTCTTGGATATACTTTTCTTAAGATTAAGTCTGATTGTCTAGTTGATTCTGTTGAAAGTATATTGGAGTTTGTCCATACAGATTGCTAAATGAATTATTGGGTGTAGTTTTTGTACTCCCGGTTCTTTAACAGTGTATCTCCCGATGAAGTGTTAGGAATCAGTCCTTGATCTCAAATATGATGAGTCGTTCTTACTGGAGACAAGTATGTCTCCGCTCTGGGTCATTAGTCCGTCGGGGATGTTTTTACGCATCTACAGATCCTACATGACTAGTAGTATCTCGTCGAGGATGTATACTAGGAATCATAGCATCACAAACAGCTGCGTCTCGCGAAGACATGCTGGAATTGTGGTTGTTCTGGTTCATAAGTCTATCGGGGATGTTTTACGCTCTACAAAACCTACGTGACCAACAATATGTCGTCGAGGATGTGCGCTAAGAGTCACGGCATCACGACCAGCAGTGTCTCGTAGGGACGTACACAAGAAATCTTGGCTATGAATTCCTTGGGTACCAAGGGCTTAATCTCTCTCGTGAGAGTTGAATTATGTCTATGGTCCTGAAATGACACTTTTTCCCCTTATCGAAATTTCACCATCTACACTTGCATAAATTTTTTTCTTCCAAACTACTTATATAGACAAACATGAACGTCTAATTAAACAAGAATTGATTATGTAATATTATGTATAATATTTACAAATGCTTGACCATATTTTTCCAGTGATTCATTTGAGATTTTGCTTACATCATACAAAATTATGAGAACAATTATTACCAATTAGCATTGAATTGTCCAAAACGATGAGTACCACAAGTTGGTCCCGTTAACTTTTGTTTTTGTGCCAGACCATGAACTACGATGCTTACCAAAATCAACAATAAGAGTTGCTCCATTCTAATATGTGGAGAGACGCCCTTGGCACCACATAGCTATGTTTAAATATAATTACTTATTTTCTTTTGTTTTATGCAATATTTTTCCTTCTTCACTTCTCTGCATCATAAGCTTTATAATATAATATATAAAAAAAAAGAAATAATTTATTTGTATCCTAAGTTTTATTATAAAAAAAAGATAATCATGGGCACCACCAAGACACCATCATACTCTCCCTCTTGGGAATGAAAAATAAAACTTCAGCCGATGTTGGTGGAAAGTTTTTCGGAATCATCCAAGAATATTACAACAAAGAATGAGAGGTTACAAATAAGTGGACAGAAAAAACAGAGGTGGAAAAGAAAGTTGAGATTGGATTACATGAACTAGCTTTGGAATACCAAAACAACACGTTGACAGAAATTCAGCAAGAAAAGAAGATGAAGACGCTGAAGAAAGAGAGTAAGCAGCTGGAGAAAAAATCGTCAATATGAACATGAACAAGCGCAAGTAGAAGTTGGTTGAACAAGGGAAGTAGTTGCAAGGTTAAGACCAATCGGTCAATTTTTTTAGTGTCTTTGTTATGGATGTGTTCATCCAGCTTGTTGTTTGATCATTTGATGCATTACTGTTATTTTGATTTTAATCTTTTGCCCGGCTTCTCCATTTAGTCTTTTTCCTTGCTTTTGTTGGGAATATATATTTTAAAGCATAAATTTATTCGAAATCAATATTTATTCAATTACAATTAAGTATTTCTTAAAAAAATAATTAATCTTGACTATAATTAATTTGAGTGTTTCATATTTCTGGTTTTAGCGATGTTAACTACACCATAGTAAATTTCAGAGTTTCATATTGTGGAGTTAATGTTTTAATAATACCATAATAATATTTGATTAAATATGTGTTGAGATTTTTTATTATAAAATCAGATTTTTGGTTGGAAAATCAAAAAAATATTGGGAGTGTTGACTTCTCTATATGTTTTTTGTTTTCAAAGGAAAAGGAGTTTTTGTGAAAGAAAACAATGTCACTTACTTGAGCAAGTTTTTATTTTCCAATGAAATAAAAATTACGAGCAAATACCGAAATGAATCAATTTTTGGATCAAGATTTTGATGATTTCTTTATTGGTGTGGAAAGAGTGGAAATGGTTTATGAACAATTGATTTTTCAAAGCAAATGAGGTATATTTAATGAATTATTTGTAGTTATTGTAGTGATCAAACAATTGGTTTCAAGATTGAAAATAAATTGATTGTTCAATCTCATAATAAATTGCACGCAAATAAGATATTGACAATAGATATTTATTGTTTAGAGCAATAAAAGTGTGACTTAAAATTTTCAAACTTATGAGATATAACTTGAAACCAAACCAAAATCGAAAGAATTAGAAACCTAGTCAAGAAAAATGTGAATACCAACTAGATCTCACCAAGAAATGAACATAATATTGATTAAGAAGTGACTTGTTATGCTTCCATTAAACCAAGTCTTATGACTCTGCATTGCAAGGATATTAGACGTTATTAACAACACTTTATATCTAAATAAATGTGAATTGTGGATACAGTGACAGGTTGGTATACGTTGGTGTTTTACAACATCTTTTTTTCATAGGTTATAGTTCAAAAGTTTAACCGACTCGTTTCAATAAAGTGGTGTTTAGATATACTCACATATGTAGGATTCTTGGTATTATTAAGATGTTCATACTTGCAAAATGAAAAATGAATCTAGTTTTCGCATATCTTGTTATTAACTTGTGACCAAAATTCACCGGTAATACGATTACTCTCACCGCGGTTGGTATAGATATATTTCCCTAGATTCTCAAACTGAATTCTCTTGGCTTGTTTCTTTATGTAAGGTAGATAATTTTAATGAATGAATGTCCCATCCTTTTGATCGGCACGAAGTTGAAAATATCTTTTTGTTTTCGACCCGTAGTACGAGCTTTCCTCTGATTTCCCCTCTTTCAGAATCCACGTGCATTCAATATCATTGTAAGTATCAATAACGATACCTCTGATTTCCTCTGATTTCTCCTCTTTCAGAATCACTTTTTCAAACTAGACTACTTTTTCTTCGAAACTATTTGTATATGCAAACATGAACATCAGCTGATTAAACAAGAATTAATTGTATAATATTATATATAATATTTACAAATGCTTGGACATGTTTTTCTAGTGAGTCATTTGAGCTTTTACTTGCATAATTTTCTTTCTTCCAAACTACTTATATAGACAAACATGAACATCTATTTAACCAAGAATTGATTGCGTAATATTATGTATAACATTTACAAATGCTTGACCATATTTTTCGAGTGAGTCATCTGAGCTTTTGCTTACATCATACAACATTATGAGAACAATTATTACCGTTTAGCGTTGAATTGTCCAAAACGATGAGTACCACAAGTTGGTCCCATTAACTTTTGTTTTTGTGCCATAACATTTACTATGATGCTTACCAAAATCAACAGTAAGAGTTTCTCCATTCTAATATGTGGAGAGACACCCTTGGCACCACATAGCTCTATTTAAATATAATCATTTATTTTCTTTTGTTTTGTGCAATATTTATTCTTTTTCACTTCTCTGCATCATAAGTTATATATATATAAAAGAAATCATATATTTGTATCCTAAGTTTTATTATAAATAAAAGATAATCATGAGTACCACCAGGGAAGACAAAACTAAGACTTCAGCCGATGTTGGTGGAAAGTTTTTCAGAATTATCCAAGAATATTGCAACAAATAATGGGAGGTTACAAATAAGTTGACTGAAAAAACAGAGTTGGAGAAGAAAGTTGATATTGGATTACACGTACTAGCTTTGGAATACCAAAACAACACGTTGACGGAAACTGAGCAAGAAAAGGAGATGAAGAAGCTGAAGAAAGAGGATGAGAAGATGGAGAAAAAGATCGTCGATATAAACATGAACAAGCACAAGTAGAAGTTGGTTGAACAAAGGAAGTAGTTGCAAGGTTAAGATAAATCGGTCAATTTTGTTTAGTGTCTTTGTTATGGATGTGTTCATCCATCTTGTTGTTTGATCTTTTGATGCATTACTGTTATTTTGATTTTAGTCTTTTGCCCTGCTTTTCCATTTAGTCTTTTTCCTTGCTTTTGTTGGGAACATATATTTTAAAGCATAAATTTATTTGCAATCAATATGTTTTTAATTGCAATAAAGTATTTCTTTAAAAAAAAACTAAGTATTGAAATTCAAAAAAAAAGATGAGAGTGTTGACTTTTCTTTATGTTTTGTGTTATCAAAGGAAAAAGAGTTTTTGTGAAAGAAAACAATGTCACTTACTTGAGCAAGTTTATTTTCCAATGAAGTAAAAATTACGAGCAAATACCGAAAATTAATCAATTTGTGGAGTAAGATTTTAATTTTTTCTTTATTAGTATGGAAAGAGTGGACAATGGTTTATGAACAATTGAGTTTTCAAAGGAAATGAGGTATGTTTAGCTATTGTAGTGATCAAATAATTGGATTCAATATTGAAAATAAATTGATTGTTTAATCTTATAATAAATTGCACGCAAACAAGATATTGACAATAGATATTTATTGTTTAGGACAATAAAAGTGTGGCTTAAATTTTTTAAATTTATGAGATATAACTTGAAACCAAACCAAAATCGAAAGAATTAGAAACCTAGTCAAGAAAAATGTGAATACCAACTAGATTTCACCAAGAAATGAACATAATCTTAATTAAAAAGTGAATTGTTATGCTTCCATTAAATCAAGTCTTATGACTAGGCATTGCAAGGATATTAGATGTAATTAACAACACTTTATATCTAAATAAATGTGAATTGTGGATACAGTGAGAGGTTGGTATACGTTGGTGTTTTACAACATCTTTTTTTCATAGGTTATGGTTCAAAAGTTTAACCGAATCATTTGAAATAAAGTGGTGTTGAGACATACTCACATCTGTAGGATTCTTGGTATTGGTAAGGTCTCAAAGTTTATCTCGGTTTAAACATCTTATTAAGGTGTTCATACTTGCGAAATGAAAAAAGAATCTAGTTTCCTCCTTTCTTGTTATTGACAAGACTGATATTATAAAATCGTTGAATTTGATCATTGGACTACTACAACCGATATATTATGGATGAAATTAATGCTAGAATCTAACATTGTATTTTTATCATAACATGATATGAAATTTAAATGTTTGCAACATGAATGAGTTAGTGATGAGTATGAGCATGTTATGCTTTCCTATAAACTTGGTGAATTTTTTGAGTAACATGTATGTAATTTTTACCAACTTATAAAAGAAAATACACCCTCAGATCTTGCTAGCTAGCTTGCAGCGATATCAAATGAAGAAAATGTTTGAGAATTTTATAAGAATATTTGATGCTTAGTAGCTTGTCTTGATATCAATATGATCGTTTGAGTACTGAATTAGGTGATATTTGATTTACGATAATTATTTGAATTTTCATGAAGCGTTTTGGATTTAGATCATTGGTTCATTAGTTTTTCAAAATTTATTGAACTTTGGACATTATTGTGAAATTCTTGATTAAGTCAAAGAATAGTGGGGGTTCCATATCATATGTTTTATCAACTTTGGTTTAAATTAGAGGAACTACAAGAATGATGGTGACAAGTAATTCACTAAAAATGAACCTAGAAAAACATATATAGTGAGACTAAAATTTAGTCATGATTATTATGTTGCTTATACTTTGGAAGAGAACTTCTCATTGAGAGTAACCTTGTTTTTCAAAATTTTAATCTTTGAAAAGGGAAAATTTGTGAGTGTATTGTTTTTAGATAAGAAACAATGAATATACAATTCATTGATACTTGCAATCATGTTGTTAAGTTAACTTACATTCTTGTTTTTTTGATGTTGTTTCTACTATGCTTGATTTGTTAAAATCATAAATAGAAATATATATTTCATTGTTAAAGATAATACTCTATGTAGACCAAGCATGCAAAAACTGCATAGTTTCTACAATAATAGAATGCATATAAGTTAGATAAGTTATCATATATATTCTGAAACAAATTTGAAGCAACTGAATAAAAAACTTATTTACTTGATTAGTTCGAACGATTTCAGGATTGAAGAAAGTGAAATGTATAATACTCGTTGTTGTATATGCATAAGTCATTTGTTGAATTTATATTTTAACTTATATGATGTTTATTGACATGAAAGACTTGACTGATGATAGTGTATATGTTTGAATTGAATTTGTTCTTCTTTTGATCTTATTAAGATTGACCATATAAGCTTAAATACCACCGTCAAATTATGTTTCAGTTCTTCTCTATATTCATTCACCACCTCCATCAAAACCTTGAAACTCCTCCATTAAACAACAAAATGCTAATAACACTGATTATTCCATCCACTGTGCTTTGTGCAATTTTCTTATTCTTATTATTTGTGGATTTACCGTCAGAAGAAATCCCAATGCTCTTCTTCTAAAAAACCCAAAAGGGGTTCTAGAGGTATTCTCATTTTCTATCCTAACCTTGAATAGAAGACATTTTTACTAATGATTTCATTTCATTACATTTTTATTTATTTTTGTAAATTTTGTTGTGAAGATGGAATAAAAGTGTTATCATTAGGTCCATTTTTGTGTAAGTTTGGTTCAATGAGATGGGTAACAAAGAGGGATATGATACAATGATTGAGATATTAGTTTTTGAAAATAACAACTTACACGTTTAATGAGAGTAATATTTAGGGTGAGGGTGGATTTGGATGTGTTTATAAAGCTTATTTTGATGATGACAATCTCATCTTCATTTATAAAATTAGTGGTTGTGTGTGATTACTTACTATATTAAGTTGTTATTTTAGAATTGGAAGAAGTTTTAGTATGATTAAAATTGTTGGGTATTAATTCAACTTGAATTTGCAGGGAAGAAGTTGTAGAAAAGGGTAAACAAAATTAACATGCAACATATCTCACTCAACATCAAAGCGCACATCAGGTGTTTGAGAAAAGTCTCCAATGAGGTTCTATGAGTCACAAGTTAACAGTAACTTATGCTATTACGTAGATAAAAAATAATTTCCTAACGGTCATGGCGGTCAACTCGAGTTCTGTGACCCAAACTCTAGTTTAAAAAAAATCGTGACTCAAAAGCAACTCTGGTCACTTTTTTATGACCCAAAAAAAATGTAGAAAGGTTAGAAAAGAAAGTTAGTCGGATTTAAAAGTTAAGATCTGGACTCTTTTCAAGGAGTTTACCAAGAATAAGGAGCATTGATATGTAGATTATGTTTAACAGTAATAGAATATTCAAATGTATTTGTTGATTTCCAGGATTCATACTGCGAATTGCATCTTAGAGGTTTCCATGCATTACCGGATACAACTCCGGTGCTCATAATTTCTAATGCAAATTGCATCTTAGTGGTCAATTGAATTCTCTGCATTTCATGATACTATTATAATGCTCATAATCAAGATATGAATTCAGCAGTCATGAAAAACTCATTACAAAAACAAAATATCTCATCCAACAAATACAACGATACTTGACATTCAACCCTGCCTTAGCTTTTTAATATAGTGCATCCCACAGTACCAAAAAAGATATAACACAAATAGCTTTGAAATAAAGTGATCATGGTCAATATACAATTAAAGATGAAATTGAAGAAGATGAGGATCAAGGTGAGCCGATTTATCCAACCCATATTGTTTGGAGTCGTGAGTACCCACACAAAATAAATTTATTTCTCTGTCTTCTTTCTCATGATAGGGTAATGACGACGGATTAATTTTTAAGAAGAGGTATGGATATATCTAGTGTTTTTCATTTTTGTGAGCAAGGTGATGCATATGGATTACACTTATTCCAAGAATGATGGAGAATCCAGAGAATATGTGATTAGTCGAATATGGAATAACATCCCGGTTGCTATATGGTGGTGCATCTGGAAAGAGCAAAATGCAAGAATCTTCGATAACAAAAAAAAACTTTGGCAGGCCTCATTCGAGACATCAAATTACAAGAATTCTTTTCGGACGAATCGAACACAAGGATGTTAGGGCATATGACAAATATTGTGATTTCTTTATAGGATTATTTTTACCGGTCTCTGCAATTTTTATTGCTTTTTTACTTGGGTAGTTTAATCCCCTTTTGCTTCTCCTTGTGTGTTCAGTTGTAATCATTAGGTTGAGGTACCCCTCTTAAGTGCCTCTTCAGAATAAATTTTCTTATTGACCGCTTAAAGAAAAATTAATCAACTAAGCCTAGAGCAAAACCTTTGACCGCTTTCATTAACGTGTTTGGTATTTTCAATGTCGGAAGCATGCCAAAAATAAGATAAGTTAGATAACAGACAAACTACCAAATCCCCGAGAAGGGATAGGCTGATTTGGTGCAGACTAATTCACAAGTCAATCATATTAACTAACTGATATTATAAGATTCTTTCGTATGCTCGTTAACTTATGAGTATAAAGTAAGATTGAAATACAAGATGAATTTTGCAATCTGAGGATTAACCGATAATAATCTCAATATATTTTATTTTGACCCTTTTTCTCCATGTTTTCCGATTTCAATGTTAGCCTTGGTATATGCTTCTTTTTCTGAAGTAGGGGGTGATGCGTGTCGTATGCGTCAAAAATATAATTTCACTTCCTCACTTAACTAAATATAAATATAGTATTCGATAAGAAAGAGTTCGTATCCAAAGAGAGGCGATTGTTGTTATGCAATTTTCAGATTCTTAAGTAACCAAATAACCCAAGTTGTGTTTTTGTGTTTATCAAAGTAATAATACTAAATAAAGCAAAGTAAATAGTTGAAATAATCAATAAGGAGAAGATATTGGTTAAGGGATAGTATCATTCATAAACATGTATTTTTCATCTATGATTAGAATTGGTATTTAATCTCTCAATTATCAAAAGCCCTAAGATATCTTGATTGCAAGAGTATCTCGTTTATTTCCTGATTTTATCACAAACAACATTAAAAGATGCTATCGTGAAATCTTCTTAAAAAGCAACCTAAAGTGTAAAAGCACAATTAGATTTAACTCCCTAAGAGCAATAAGTTCTATGAAATAAGACTAATCGATGCAAACAAACGTGTAAAAGCACTAATTCGTTTTAACAAAGGTTATGATTCATATGCGATTAAAAAGATGTATCACTACAAGTATTAACCACAAGATGCTACTAAAAATCAGAGATAACAACTTTTACGTATTGAAAACCCTAATATAGCTTTAGAGATGAAAACAAATCCAATTGATTCCGGACTCAACCAAACTAGCATTCAAATCATATGATAATATAAACGATGAATCACAAACGATAAACTTGAGACAAAACTAATTCATAGAATCGAATAACATGCTTTAAGAAATCAACTTTTATCCCATAAACAATTATTGTATTTAGCTACTCATATTCATGGAGTTCATCATCAAAATATTCAAAGAAAGACTATGAAACATAAAAGAGATCAAACCCTAGAAGTAGTTCTCTGCAAAAGCTCCAAGAATAGAATAATAACCATGCTTTTCTTTGTTGTAGAAACTCTCTTTTTATAGCCCTTTGCTTTCCAAAAATAGGTCAAAGTCTTCAAAATCTTCAAGTCCATGTCCATCTACTAGTCCACCAAGCCCAGGTGTGAGAAATATGTCTCTGGAAATTTTGGGTCCAAAACTGGTCGCCGGAATGCTGACGTCATCGTCGGAATCCGGTCGCCGGCGCCGAAATCCGGTTACTGGAAAATTGACTCCGATCGTTTTTCTGTTCAGGAACTGTCACTAGATAGTGTATACTCCCAATAGCTCAACTTTTCTTTTCTGCATTTCAATCATTTGCATAACTCATCTAAATCCAACTCTCTATCCCTTGCGAAAACGCACCCAAAAGCGCGACGCGTAGCTCATACTTCCAACCATCAATTCTTGGATCCGACTCATACCCCCCTCGCGATTCACTGAAATATTGCGATCGACACTTTAACCTCTGAAATCCGACTACCGGAACTATGCTCACCGGTGTGCCATTTTCACCCCGTTTTCGCACCATTTCTGCATTGGTTTCAGGCCAATGTCACTTCCCTGACTTGTAAACCCACCTGCATACCATCATACGCCTTGCGACAACCATCTTCTGCGATTACTTCATTCATCATATCCAACGCTAAAACCACAAGCAAAGCCACAACATACTTGAAACCATTCCTAACCAGTGACCATCATCGATTCCACCATTATTTCGCCACCGTATTGCAGCTGCAGAACAGTTGCAATCTCAACTGCAATGCATAACTGCACCAGCCAATTCCTCTAGCACCATCAACTCAAGAACTCTCTAAGTTCCTACCAGCAGCAACAGTTCACTAACACACCGCATCTGCAATTCCATGGCCTGCTCCATAACCTCCAAAATCCTTACCTCCTAATATCTGCAACACAGCCTCAACTACTCACTCACCTGTAGATTCATATGCAATCCACCTGCACTTCAACAACTTACTCTCACAGCATAGCATTGCTAGACGCCTTGTACTCAGCCCTCGAGCCTTGGTATCACTGCACTTGCATTCCCATTTGAGCACCATAAACTCAGTTATCTCCACCTAGTCTTACTGCATCTCTCCAGCTTATGTACCTGCAACACCAGGGCATACCCAAGCCATGCCATCAGTGCCTAACCCTCCAGCTGCCTCCATGAGCATAATCTTAACTGCCACAGCCAATTCCAGAACCACCAGACCCTTGTAGCAACAGTTACAGCTCAAGACTGAGCTCATCTCACCACTTCAACCATACCACCATTCTATCCCTGATGCTTCAATTTACGGCATATAGTTCTTCAATTCCTCTCTGCAGGTCCTTGCACACTCAATTCACCTGCTTTGCACTTTGCCCTGCACTACCAACTAGTCCAAGTACCAACTGCACTTTCTTCTACACTGCAAAACACTTCAACCGCAGCTCATTCCAGTCACAGCCAAAAGCAACACCTGCTTTTCCTCCGTGCGACTCCAAAGCACCTAATAACTCAAATTCACACATAAGATACATAATTTACAAGAAAAATAGCAAAGAAAGCATAAATACTAGATATAAAATTAGGTGTTTATCACACCTATCAAATTCCCCCACACTTAGACTTTGCTAGTCCTCGAGCAAATCAAACAAAACAAAACTAAAACAAATACATACAACTCCGTCTCGTCGAGGCTACGGTTAATTTTAGCATAAATAACAAGCCTTTGAACCCCTAGGTGTCCCTAGTGGACGAGTTTTAGTCTCGTGAAGGTTTACAAGAGGTCTTCCTACAAAACCTATAATTCAAACTCCATCTATTCGTGACAAATCAATGAACGAATCCAAAATGACTACATGAGGAGGTACCTTGCACAAATTCAATTCATATATTAATAAAGCTTTAATTAGATAGTTGAACAAGCCACAATACTCGGAAACTAACAAACCACAATCACAATGAAAATATTAAGAAGATGGAAATAGATGTAGATGTTGGCGAATATTCACAAGTGATCGATGTTTCCCATATCTGTCTGAAGGTCACTGCTAAGATGAACCTATTCCTATTGGATTGAGCTTACTTGGTTTGAATGCTACATCAACTCACTGGCATATACAAGGGAACCATAAGTGACTTTATTCAACCACATATAATACTTTCTTTTCTTTTTCTTTTTTTCAAATTTTTTTCTTCTTCTTCTTCTTCTTCTTATTTTTTTTTTCAATTTTTTTTTAAGATAACATGATTGGATCAAACTGGATCCAAGCGCATGATTCTTGTCAGCAAGTACATGATAGTTGCCTTGGATCCTGCATTCCACGCTTGTTTAGGCGACTGAGACAGGGACTACGTTTCACACATACTGCTATTCCCAAGTGTCATTTTATTCCGTTTTGGTCTAATTAGTCGGTCTCCTTTTTTTTTTTCATATATTTTTTTATTCATTTTTTTTCTTAGTAACTCAATCACTCTATTTCATCCTAGCAGCAATAACACGTCGATGTTTAGTGACCCACCAAAACACTTAGAGAACAATAGATAAACATGGAAAAATAAAAATAGAATGCGATATGGTGAAATTCCGAGATATGGTAACAAATATCATGGTATTTATGATTATGAGCTATGTTCGTTCCGTTTAGTTAATCGGTTCCTCAACTCTTGCAATCAAAATGGTTCCATCCACTAATGGTGTCATCCTAAAGGCACAAGTTTCTAGATTTCGGAATTCAAAAAGCACAAATTTTTTCTTGGTTTTTTCTATTTTTCTGATTTTTTTTTATAGGCATAAAACAAACTAAAACAAACTATACAAACATATAAATGCTCCCCCACACTTAAACTTTACATTGTCCTCAATGTAAAATTGAATCATCCAAAGAAAGTTCAAGGTGGGAAATTCCGCAAATGATATGCAAACACAAAGAAAATAAAGATAAAAGCAAATGCATAAAAATAAAAAGATAAGGGTAAAGATACAAAACCGGTGGGTTGCCTCCCACTTAGCGCTTGGTTTAAAGTCGTCAGCCCGACGTGCTCCTTGTTTGTTACGCATTAGCCGGCGTCCAACACATTATGGAAATCTGATTGTATGTTACTTGAGTGTTTCCTCGCCTCAAAGATGTTGAAGTGAATGACTTCTTCATCAAACTCCATAGTCAAGGTGCCATTGTAAACATCAATCTTCGTTCTAGCGGTACTCAAAAATGGTCTACCCAATAGTAACGGTGTAGACGAGGGTGAATTCACATTACCCATGTCTAGAACATAGAAATCCACTGGAAATATTAGTCCTTTTACCTGCACCAAAACATCCTCAACAATCCCTTTAGGGTAAACATTAGATCTATCGGCAAGTTGAATAACTATGCCGGTTTCCTTAAGAGGACCAAGATTTAAAGCATCATAAATGGAAGTAGGCATAACATTAACGGAAGCTCCTAAATCTAGCATAGCTTTTGTAAACCGTGTTTTACCAATTGTGCATGGAATAGTGAAACTACCTGGATCTTTCAATTTAGGTGGGAGTTTATTTTTAAGATACGCCGAAGCGTTCTCCCCCCACACTCATTACCTCATTACCGGTTAGCTTGTGCTTGTTAGTGCACAATTCCTTTACACACTTTGCATAGCGAGGAGATTTCCTAATTACTTCAATGAGTGGAATATTCACTTGGACCTTCTTAAAAACATCCCAAATATCCCTATCTTGTTCCACCTTCGCATTAGCTTTAGCAAACCTGCCAGGAAAAGGTAGAGGAGGAACATAAGTAGAAACAAGAGGTTTAGAGTTTGATTTAGTTACCTCGGGAGTTTGGGGAAAATCTGCGTTCTTTTCCTCCAAAATTGGTTCCTTTGGCGCTTCTTCTTTACCCGAATTAGTAACTTCGGGTTGCACAAATTGTGTACCACTTCCCAACTTAATAGCATTGACACTCTCACTCGAGTTAAGAGGTTGGGAAGGGAGTTTCTCACCATTTTGTGCATGCAACTGATTGATCTCCTTGGCCATTGAACCTACTTGTGTTTGCAAGTCCTGGACCACACTCTCCGTTCTTTGCATAAAAGATTTCAGCAACTCTTCCATATTGGACCCTTGATTTTCAGGTGGTTGTTGTTTTTGCTAGAATTGTTGTTGTTGCGGTAAACCAACTTGTTATTGCAACTCCTTAATTGCATTATCCGTTTTCTGCTGATTTAAGATTGCTAGTTGTTGATTTTGCTGTACCACGGACATTAGAGCCTCCACCAAAGTAACCATCTTCTCCAATTCTGGATTATGCCCTTGTTGTGGTTGTTTCACTTGTTGTTGGAACTCACTCGGATGGCTAGAAACAGAACTTGCACTTGCAACTTGCTCGTAAGTGTTGGAGTAAATACCATTCGGCTTGGTTGAGAATATAGCATTGACATGCTCTACGTTCTCATAAGTTGGGCGTGATGGTTTTACAACCACTGCTGCAATTTGTTGCATTATTGCCATCATATTGTTCATTTGTTGACGTAATTCAATAATCTCGCCAACTTGATTAACTTCCTTGATAGATGGTTCTGACCCACGAATTGAAAATTGTTGAGAATTTGCTGCCATAATCTCTATTAACTCTCGATCTTGTGTCACCGTCTTGTTCACAAGTGCACCACCACTTGCAGCGTCAATAAGATTCCTATCACTCGATTGTAGTCCTTCATAGAAGTATTGGATAATCAGCGCGTCACTGAATTGGTGATGAGGACAGCTTGCCACCAATCTCTTGTATCGTTCCCAACAATCATATAAAGATTCTCCCATATGTTGCTTCATTCCGCAAATCTCCTTGCGAATTTGAGTAGCCTTTGATGCTGGAAAATATCTTTCTAGAAAGAGTTTCTTCATCCCATTCCATGTTGTGACACTTTCGGAAGGCAAATAATATAACCAATCCTTAGCACTATCCACCAAAGAGAATCGAAAAACTTTCAACATTGCACCATCCGCATTAGTACCCGCTGGAAGCACGACCATGACAATAGTGTGGAAGTCCATAAGATGCTTGTTTGGATCTTCATTCACCATTCCATGGAACTTTGGTAACTCTCTAAGCAATCCCGGCTTTATCTCAAAAGTAGAGTTAGTTTGAATGCAACCCTGCTGTGTATCCAGCTTGTGAGAAGCCAACTCCTTGAGTGTACGGTTTGTAGCGTCACCCATTGCTTCTTCTTGTTTGTATTTCGGTAAGGTACCTGAAACACACTTCTCACAAACAAGTAAGAAACAAGACAAGAAACAAAAAGTAGTATGCGAACAGAACTATTAAAAAGAAACTAAAAACTAGATAACAAGCCGAATGCCTCCCCGGCAACGGCGCCAAAATTTGATGCGTGTCGTATGCGTCAAAATTATAATTTCACTTCCTCACTTAACTAAATATAAATATAGTATTCGATAAGAAAGAGTTCGTATCCACAGAGAGGCGATTGTTGTTATGCAATTTTCAGATTCTTAAGTAACCAAATAACCCAAGTTGTGTTTTTGTGTTTATCAAAGTAATAATACTAAATAAAGCAAAGTAAATAGTTGAAATAATCAATAAGGAGAAGATATTGGTTAAGGGATAGTATCATTCATAAACATGTATTTTTCATCTATGATTAGAATTGGTATTTAATCTCTCAATTATCAAAAGCCCTAAGATATCTTGATTGCAAGAGTACCTCGTTTATTTCCTGATTTTATCACAAACAACATTAAAAGATGCTATCGTGAAATATTCTTAAAAAGCAACCTAAAGTGTAAAAGCACAATTAGATTTAACTCCCTAAGAGCAATAAGTTCTATGAAATAAGACTAATCGATGCAAACAAACGTGTAAAAGCACTAATTCGTTTTAACAAAGGTTATGATTCATATGCGATTAAAAAGATGTATCACTACAAGTATTAACCACAAGATGCTACTAAAAATCAGAGATAACAACTTTTACGTATTGAAAACCCTAATATAGCTTTAGAGATGAAAACAAATCCAATTGATTCCGGACTCAACCAAACTAGCATTCAAATCATATGATAATATAAACGATGAATCACAAACGATAAACTTGAGACAAAACTAATTCATAGAATCGAATAACATGCTTTAAGAAATCAACTTTTATCCCATAACCAATTATTGTATTTAGCTACTCATATTCATGGAGTTCATCATCAAAATATTCAAAGAAAGACTATGAAACATAAAATAGATCAAACCCTAGAAGTAGTTCTCTGCAAAAGCTCCAAGAATAGAATAATAACCGTGCTTTTCTTTGTTGTAGAAACTCTCTTTTTATAGCCCTTTGCTTTCCAAAAATAGGTCAAAGTCTTCAAAATCTTCAAGTCCACGTCCATCTACTAGTCCACCAAGCCCAGGTGTGAGAAATATGTCTCTGGAAATTTTGGGTCCAAAACTGGTCGACGGAATGCTGGTGTCATCGTCGGAATCCGGTCACCGGCGCCGAAATCCGGTTACCGGAAAATTGACTCCGATCGTTTTTCTGTTCAGGAACTGTCACTAGCTAGTGCATACTCCCAATAGCTCAACTTTGCTTTTCTGCATTTCAATCATTTGCATAACTCATCTAAATCCAACTCTCTATCCCTTGCGAAAACGCACCCAAAAGCGCGACGCGTAGCTCATACTTCCAACCATCAATTCTTGGATCCGACTCATACCCCCCTCGCGATTCACTGAAATATTGCGATCGACACTTTAACCTCTGAAATCCGACTACCGGAACTATGCTCACCGGCGTGCCATTTTCACCCCGTTTTCGCACCATTTCTGCATTGGTTTCAGGCCAATGTCACTTCCCTGACTTGTAAACCCAGCTGCATACCATCATACGCCTTGCGACAACCAGATTCTGCGATTACTTCATTCATCATATCCAACGCTAAAACCACAAGCAAAGCCACAGAATACTCGAAACCATTCCTAACCAGTGACCATCATCGATTCCACCATTATTTCTCCACCGTATTGCAGCTGCAGAACAGTTGCAATCTCAACTGCAATGCATAACTGCACTAGCCAATTCCTCTAGCACCATCAACTCAAGAACTCTCTAAGTTCCTACCAGCAGCAACAGTTCACTAACACACTGCATCTGCAATTCCATGGCCTGCTCCATAACCTCCAAAATCCTTACCTCCTAATGTATGCAACACAGCCTCAACTACTCACTCACCTGTAGCTTCATATGCAATCCACCTGCACTTCAACAGCTTACTCTCACAGCATAGCATTGCCAGACGCCTTGTACTCAGCCCTCGAGCCTTGGTATCACTACACTTGCATTCCCATTTGAGCACCAGAAACTCAGTTATCTCCACCTAGTCTTATTGCATCTCTCCAGCTTATGTACCTGCAACACCAGGGCATACCCAAGCCATGCCATCAGTGCCTAACCCTCCAGATGCCTCCATGAGCATAATCTCAACTGCCACAGCCAATTCCAGAACCACCAGACCCTTGTAGCAACAGTTACAGCTCAAGACTGAGCTCATCTCACCACTTCAACCATACCACCATTCTATCCCTGATGCTTCAATATACGGCATATAGTTCTTCAATTCCTCTCTGCAGGTCCTTGCACACTCAATTCACCTGCTTTGCACTTTGCCCTGCACTACCAACTAGTTCAAGTACCAACTGCACTTTCTTCTACACTGCAAAACACTTCAACCGCAGCTCATTCCAGTCACAGCCAAAAGCAACACATGCTTTTCCTCCGTGCGACTCCAAAGCACCTAATAACTCAAATTCACACATAAGATACATAATTTACAAGAAAAATAGCAAAGAAAGCATAAATACTAGATATAAAATTAGGTGTTTATCACACCTATCAGGGGGTAGACAATTTGATTATTTTTCTGCCCAAACACAATCCTTCTTAGATATAGTAATTATTTATAGTCTAACTAGGTATCACCGAGGTCTTACGGCCCCGGATCAACCTCTCCTTTTAGTGTACATATTTTAGGCGTACGCAATAATCCTGATTGCAAAATAAAACGTAAAACCCGTCATTTATCCCTGGTCCGATTGTTACCTTGACATTTTGGAGTAGTTATAAATTGCATTTGTCATTATATGTTCACACTAAAATGAAATACAAAAAACGGAAAACTATAACATCGAATTACATAGCTTTTATATTGTTAATATCACTCGGAAATGAGAATTGGAGCATGTCGAATGCGTAATAATTTCTCATAGGAATTATTATTAGCAAACGCCTATTCAAGTTCACCAATAGACCAAAAATGAAGTTAGTATTCCTTTGCATAATGTTAAATTGGTGTACTAGAAGGACCTATATGAGAAAAAATATGACATGCACCTTAAACGTCCTTCAAGATCATATGGTGTACAACGCTATTTTGTACATCCAATTGAAACTTTAACACCTTGTACTATTACAATTAAAAATAACTATACACCCAACTATAGTTGGAATCCCTTGGTTAAAAGTGAAAACTTAAGAATTTGTTATGAGTTTGTAATTTGGTATGTATCTCCTTTTTATTTTTAGTCTTGTTTTTGATGTATATGTTTTTGCCATGAAAAGGAATTAACATAAATGTATTATGTTTATAATTTGTAAGAACACGTCGAATTTTAAAAACTAATATCATATTTGTTTGAGTCTTCCATGATTTTGAGTCATCTCTCTTTCATAATAGCAAGTTTTATGGTGGAAGAGTTCCATCTTCCACGACACCTCAATATTTAACATATTAACGAATGTTAATTGACAAGAACTTGTTGTTAAAAGAAAAATTTTGAAAAATTTAATACGTAAAAGTAACATAGAACATCAAGAAAATTAAATTCAATACAACCCAATTCTAACCATGAAAACCAACTACTTATGTAAATGAGTAGTCAGTAAAGGTCAAAATCTGGAAAAGATATGGATATTTATAGAAACCAATCAACTTATTAGAAACCCACAATTGGAGGATACTCTCACAAATTTGGGGATACTCACGGTTATATGAGGTTGGATTTTCGCTAAGGGGGTATTTTTTTGTGATGAAATGTCAATACCATCCTTTACCCTAATAAAAACTAAAAGAAACTAAATCATTTTAAGTTGGTATCCCTTATTTCCTCAAAATCTACTGCTAATCTTCTTTACCTCTTCTTCTTCCCTTATTCCGTAACTTCTTCATTCAATCATCAATTAGTCGACGATTCCAAAAAAATTCTTCATCCATTAATTTTAATGTTGTGATTGAATTGTTTAGGTTTTAAATAAAAAATTAATTCAAATTGAAGAGTTATACAATAGATATTGGCGTTGTTTTATGTACGAATGCAATGCCGACTGTATAGTTTTCAAAATTGCATTTCTCGGCTGCGAAATTGTCTACATTCCGCATATTATCAAGAAACATTTTTCGACGACGACTGTCAACTATGCTTGTTTTACAATACCGGTTTTTTAGTCTCATGAAGACATACTTTCATGAATTAGGGGTAGAAACATGAATTTTTTCGTTAAAGTAGTCCAGGATTTTAGATTTGGATCTGGATCTCTACCATGTCAAATCTTGCATTGATATCTATGATATTACAATCCGTGAAGCTGAGAATTGTCATAATATATGGGTAGGAGTTCTTTACCTTTAAAACCTATCTTCTTCTTCAAAATAGTTGTTAGTTATTGTTGATGGTGGATTTTAGACAAGGGGTAAAATCGTAAAACCCCATGACCTAGTGTTATCAGCAACACATTAACTAAGAGCATTTAATTCAGGTGTCAATAATTAATGGGGGAATTTTTTCAAAATGCCAGATAATGGTTTTCGACACAGAACCCTAATTCCAAAACTAAGCCGCATACTGCGCACCATGGCAACGATGCCAAAACCAAGCCGCATACTGTGCACCATGGCAACGACACCAAAACCAAGCCACATACTGCGCACCACGGATACGACATCGAAACCAAGCCGCATACTGCGCACCACGGCTACGACGCCAAAACCAAGCCGCATACTGCGCACCACGGCTACGGCGCCAAAACCAAGCCCCATACTGCACACCATGGCAACGACGCCAAAACCAAACTGCATACTGCAACCATGCCAAACTAAGTCGCTATGCCATTGGCACATGCCAAAGTAGCGCCCTAGGCTTGAAAAACGTGCAACCTAGGACAACATGGCCGTGCGTGCCATTGGCACATGCCAACAAGCACCACTAGCCAATTTCTATTTTCAAGCCGCTGTGCCAAGCTAGCGCCAACAACTTGGCCCAATAGCCGTGTGTTCCATTGGCACATGCCAAACGCACCGCTAGCCACTTTCTATTTCTGAGTTTCACTTACGGGATGTTTTCACACCTTAAGCGGCCTAAAACCTAAATACTCACGCGTTCGGGTATAGGAAATTCTTTTCCCGTCAGATGGACAGGCTGACCGTAAAAATCCGAGTTCGTATGAGAATTATACAATGGTTTTAGTGAAGGGCGCCAATTAGGGTTTCAAAACCCTAAACCGCGAGCGCTTCCTTGCAGCTTGGCCACGCGTGCCATCCGCACATGCCAAAACGCTCACTAGCCATTTTTTCTACCAAGCTGCTATGCTATTGGCACATGCCAAAAAGTAGCGCCCCCAACTTGGCCAAAGTGGCCGTGCGTGCCATTGGCACATGCCAACACGCACGCTAGCCACTTTCTTTTCCAAGACTCTATGCTATTGGCACATGCCAAAAAGTAGCGCCCGCAACTTGGCCAAAGTGGCCGTGCGTGCCGTTGGCACATGCCAACACGCAACCACTAGCCAATTCCCATTCCAAAGCCGTTATACCATTGTAGCGCCCGCGACTTGGACAAAGTGGCCGTGCGTGCCATTGGCACATGCCAACACACAACCACTAGCCACTTTTATTCCCAACCTGCTAGCCAATTTCCAAGGCATTCCGCACATGCTATTGGCACATGCCACATGATCCATTAGCGACTTTGGCATAGCCATTCGCACTCAAAGTGCAACTTGCGGCCAAGGCATTCCGCACATGCCAAATGCTCCACCAAGCGACTTTGGCATTGCCATCCGCACTCAAAGTACAACTCGCGGCCAAGGCATTCCGCACATGCCATTGGCACATGCCAAATGCTCCACCAAGCGACTTTGACATTGCTATCCGCACTCAAGGTACAACTCGCGGCCAAGGCATTCCGCACATGCCATTGGCACATGCCAAATGATCCACCAAGCGACTTTGGCATTGCCATCCGCACTCAAAGTACAACTCGCGGTCGAGATATCCCGCACATGCCGCAACGCTTCACTAGCAACTTTGGAATTGCCACTTACGCCCAACTCTCGAGACATCAACACAAACTGGGGGCTGCTTTCTTGGGGTTTTGGTTTGGAGGTCACAGCGTGCAGCGTACACTACGCTCGCAATAAATCAAGGCGTGCAAGGAATGAATACGGTCAATTAAATAAGGAAATTTATAGTGAAAACGTTTTTCACCATAAAGCCAACGGTTTTCACCTCCTCTGTTTTAATTGACACATTTACTCAATTCCTTAATGAGGCCAGGGTACGTTCAATCTCACTTGTATAAATAGGTTTCACCTATTCTGCCAAAACACACAAGTCTTGGTCAAGCAAAATACAACACTATCATATAGAAACTTTGCAAGCTCTCTCAAAAGCTTCCATTACTAGCAAGCTTCCGCAAGCTTCTACACTTCTGATACAAGTCGAGATACTACCTAGCCAGAACTCTCTGGTCTCATCACCTTTCTTCGCTATCCTCCCCAAATCAACCATTCTCCTCCACTTTGTGACCGAAGAAAATCTAGAACGACCATCTTCTTGGTTTAGGCCAGAGTTGTTCCGATTGATATCTCGAATCAAAAGTGCTCACGTGCAACACATTTGTTTAAGTGTTTAAACTAGTCTCTCCATCATCGAATTTACCAAATTTGGCAGAGGGGATTTTGTCCCATAAACAATTGCCGACCACAACGGGAGTTTCAATCTCTCGGTTACAATATCAGGACCTAGGTTCTACCCTCAATAATTCGCTTAAACATGGTTGGCTATCAAACCATATCCGCAGATACTGATCCTGCTCGAAGACATGACGATTTGCCAACTTCTGGAAGCAATGTAACCAGTGAAGAACTCCTAAGACTGGTTGACCTGATGCGATCTCAAGAGATTCACGCCAAAAATATAGATCTAATGAAGGATGTGATCAACACCATACTCGAATTCCTCATCATCTTAACATCGGAGCTAAGTGGCTCATGTCTTCCAGAAGATCAGGAACAGGTGACTAACATCCCGAATGAGCATCCTCAAATTAACGGCTTTGCCGCTAACCGGAAGCCGGAAGATCAGGAAGCGACCGCGCTGGTAAAGAACTTGTGTGAATTGTTTCATCTCTCCAGAGACCAGCGGGTAAAAACGTTTTCATCCATTAACCAAATAGCACTGAATGCATCTCTAGGCCCAGTGCCCACAGGGACTCCAAGGACACCTGGGAGATCCGCCAGCAGCATTACTTTTACTGACGATGACATGATGGTAGAAGATGGCCATAACCGAGCCCTGAATGTTACGGCCCTCATCAGGAGCACAGAGTTTAGGAGAGTGCTCCTTGACACAGGTGCATCTTCCAATGTCATCACCCTCAAAACGCTAAAAGCTTCCAGGGTATGACCTAACGAGGTCATGCGACAGCCAACTACGATGACAGACTTCGAGGGCAACCAAACTAGTACATATGGTTACATCAGCCTGGACCTGACAGTGGGACCAATTCAATCAAGCGTGAAGTTCAAAGTGATCGAAAAGAAACCAGATTACCACATGATACTGGGAAGGCCGTGGCTGCACGATCTCAGAATTGTTCCCCCGACTACCATCAATGTATGAAAACAATTATGAACGGGGAAGTAGTCCGCATCCCTGCGTCACTATCCCTCTATGCACATGTCTACTGCATAGAAACACATGGGATGAGGGGCTCAAGGGATACGATGACCAAGGTGCACAGTTTCCCGCTGCCAAAGTGGACGTCACTCAGAGACGACAATGAACCACAACTACTCAACAAAGAAGACCTCTCTCCCACCGTCCCATCAGAAAGAAGACTCGCCAATCCCCCATTGCTGGGCCAGGGTGCAACCCGTACCCACACTAAGCGAGAACACACCTTTATCGCAAGACGAAGCAAAAAGGTAAAGCTCACGTATTATCATCGTTGTTAGCAATTAACAGGAGAGACCACAATCCGGTCTCTCCGCCAAAGAGAATTTCTTCACAACGATCAGGAGGAAGTTCCCGACGCCCCTCAGAAGCTGCAAGACGGGACCGAATTAACCACAGACGAGCTCTACACTGTCAATATAGGTGATGAAGAATTCCCACGCCCCATTTTAATTAGTTCGGCCTTACACTCAACGGAATGCTCGAAGCTAGTCGATCTACTCAAGGAATACCAAGACGTATTCGCATGGACATACGAAGAAATGCCTGGTTTGGATGAAAAACTGGTTACCCACCATCTGCATGTGATACCCAGGTCCAAACCGGTCAAGCAACTTCCAAGAAAATTCAAGCACGATGTGGAAGAACAAATCAAGGTGGAAGTTCATAAACTACTAGACGCTGGTTTCATCAAGCCCATTCATCACCCTACTTGGTTGGCCAATATCGTTCCCTCCAAGAATAAAAATGGCTAGATCAGGTGTTGTACCAACTTCAGATATTTGAACAAGTGCTGCCCTAAAGACGATTTTCCGCTCCCTAACATCGACATGTTGGTAGACGCTACCAGTGGGCATTCCATGTTCTATTTTATGGATGGATATAGCGGATACAACCAGATAAAGATGTATGAGCACGACGCAAGTAAAACTGCTTTCCGAACCCCTCTTGGAAACTTCTATTACACTGTGATGCCTTTTGGCCTGAAGAACGCTGGTGCTACTTACCAACGTGCCATGACCACCATCTTCCACGATATGATGCACAAGCAAGTTGAAGATTATGTAGACGATGTGGTGGTTAAATCGAAGACTCGTGCAGATCATCCAGAGACACTGCGACAAGTGTTCAAAAGATGCCGCGAGTATAAATTGAAGATGAACCCTTTAAAATACGCTTTCGGCGTCTCTTCGGGGAAGTTCTTAAGGTTCCAAGTAACGGCTGCAGGGATAAAGGTCGACCCAATCAAGACACAAGCTATCCTGACGATGCCGCCCCCATGAACTGTAAAGGAGCTCCAGAGTTTCATGGGTAAGATAAACTACATTCGCCGCTTCATACTAGGACTGGCACGGCTCATTACCGCATTCACCCCTTTGCTAAAAAAGGGGGCGAGTTTCACATGGACTGCGTCTCAACAAGAAGCATATCATAAGATCCAACAAATACTATCTTCCCCAACCGTCATGAGATCTCCTATGCAAGGGAAACCGCTATGTCTCTACACAGCTTTCAGCGAAACTGGCATTGGAGCTCTCCTCGCTCAAGAAGATGACGAAGGAACCGAATATCCCATATACTACTTCAGTCGTATGTTAAGAGATGCCGAGCTCAGATACCCCAGAGCGGAAAAAGCATGTTTAGCACTGATCCACTCCATACAGAAATTCAGGCACTACCTCCTTTCCAATAAGGTGATGCTGATATCAAAGTCAGATCCTGTAAGGTTTATCCTCTCAAAACCTTCCCTGATAGGGAGGCCGGCTAAGTGGATCCTACAACTGTCAGAGTTCGACATAACATGCACTGCCCCGAGGGCCATAAAAGGACATGCCGTCGCAGAGTTGCTAGTCGCATTCCTAGAAGAAAACGCCGCGGAACTACGTGAAGATCTCCCTGGGGAGTTTCCAGAAATTCTCTCAGTCAAATAACAAGCATGGATGTTGTTCTTCGACGGCTCATCCACCCCGAACACCAATACTGGAGGAGCGAGTATAGTACTGGTATCCCCTGCTGGGGAAGTTTTTTCAAACTCTTTCAAGCTAGACTTCCCCTGCACCAACAACTCAGCCGAATACGAAGCCTTCCTCATAAGATTGTCACTAGCTAAACAAGCTGGGGCCACACATTTGGAGATAAGAGGGGATTCTAAACTTCTCATCAACCAGGTGAATGGGATTTACGCATTGAAAGAGCTAACGTTGACACCATATAGAACTGAAGCACAGAGATTACTGAATTACTTCGCCGATGCAACTATCACACATATTGGCCGAAGCTGTAATAGGTACACAGACTTCCTGGCTACACTGGCATCAAGACTACAGTTCGAAGGATCCGAAGAAATCCTGACAGTGAGGAAATGAACCATAGCCTCAATGTGGCTTTCACAAGCTGAGAAGACCGAAGACGATGACTGGAGGGCCCATATCATCCAAGAACTCAACAACTCACTTTTCCAAGGGAAAGTCGGTCTCAAGACTTTGCGAAACTTCTTCGTGCTTAAAAATGTTCTGTATCATCAAAACTCGGATAGCTCCCTGTCAAGGTGTCTCGGAAAGAAAGAAGCACAGCAGCAACTTGAACATGTCCGTATCGAAGTCTGTGGAATCACATGAGTGGTAACTCTCTACCGCCGCCTACAATGACTTGGATATTTTTGGCCGGAAATGGAAGCCCAATCTCGATTCCTCCAGAAGACGTGCCCCAATTTCCAGGCACCCCCATGTCAAACAGAAGTCCTTAACATCAACCATTCTGGGGACTGGCAAGAGCCATACATCAGTTTCCTCCGCGATGGCATTCTCCCTACCGACAAAGAAGATGCATCCAAGTTAAAATAAAAGTCCAAGAGATTTGTGTTTCACGATGGGGTTTTATATCGCAAGATTTTCGAGGGAAGTCTACTATAGTGTTTAGGCGATACAGAAATCCCAGTTATATTAAGAGAAGTACACGATGGCGAACACCAAGGGAAACACAAGTTGTTCCTGCAGATACATGAGAAGTACTACTGGCCAACCATGGAAGATGACGCAGCCGCTTTCCTCCAGAAATGTCGTGAATGTCAGGTCAACAGAAATATCATCCACGCACCTCCAACCCCCTACACTCAATAAGTAGCCCGTGGCCCTTTTATAGATGGGGACTCGACATCATCAGAAAAATCAACCCGCCATCCTCAAAACAGTATGAATACATACTAACCTCAACCGAGTACTTTACCAAATTGGTTGAAGTGGTCCCGCTGAAAGGAACCACCGGAGCCACAATCGCAACATTCATCAAGGTACACATCATCTGTCGTTTCGGCATACCTAAGCATATCATCACCGACAATGACACACCTTTCGCTAACAAGCAGGTACAAGACTTACTTGAGGGGTACGACATTAAACAAGTCTTCTCCACCATCTACTACCCGTAGGGAAATGGGCAATCCGAAAGCACCAACAAGACTTTGATCCGGATCCTCAGCCGAACAGTACACGACAATCCCAGGACTAGGCTTGAGCAACTTCCAATGGATCTCTGGGCATACAGAACATCTCCTAGAATCACCAACGGCATGTCTCCCTACTCTATTTTCTATGGCACAGATACAATTCTCCCGGCAGAAATCAAAATTCCATCTGCCCGAATCGCCGCCGCAAGTGGACCTCAATGGAGTGAAGCCGAGAAATTGAACGCCAAAATAGCAGAACTAGACACTATAGACTCTAGAAGATCTCGGGCGGAAGAACATGCACAAGCATACAGAAACATGATTTCCAGGGCATACAACAACACTGTGAAGCCTAGAGTTTTTAAAAAGGGAGATTTGGTGCTGAAAACTGCCAAGCATATTCAGCAAGATGTATCGGTGCCAAAGTTTTCTCCCAAATGGGAAGGGCCATACATAATCACCAAGGCATACGACAGCGGGTACTACAAGATTATCAAAGAAGATGGAGGAAAACAAGAGGCGGTCATCAACGGAAAATGGCTCAAAGCATACTATGCTTGATTGATTTCCCGCAACACGCTACATCAAAGTGTACACACCCCAACACTCTTTTTTCTTATGTTTGTCCTTACCTATTATCAAAACTTCCATACATCCCAACAGATTAATAAAAATTCCTTTATTCATTCAAAATCTTTTTAAAAAAAATCTTGCAACGCAAATCAGAAAATCACATCTAGTAAATCATAATCCCTACAAAACATTATCTTCAATCGACTATGATATCTCTCAGTCCTACTCTTCAAATCTCGAGTTAACCCTTCGATCCTCCGAGACTCCATGGAAAAAGCTTTCTCCTCTTCCAGAATGGATTTGGTGGAAGGAATCACACCAGCAAGAATACCAGCTCTGTCGAATTTCACAATATCAAGACGATGTCCCAACCAGCTAATGTTGAACTCAAAGGACTCACAGGTAGCCACCATGCTCTCCCATATCTGAATTGCCGGATCTGCAATAACACGAATGGATGTACTCGCCGTTTCAACGATCATTGGCAGAAGGCAATTCACTACAAAAACCAAGGCATACGAACAATATTTCACCACGCTCCTAGTAGCAATATGGCCGTACGTCTTCCATATCCTTATGTAAAGATTCATGAACTATTTTCGCACCAAGAAACCACCAATGTTCCGGTAATTGGAAGAGAGGCACCTCATGCGAGTCCCAAACGACAAACCCGCATAGGGGTATTCGTGACAAGAAATCCCTAAATCAGCATTCTCCAAATCTGCAGCAGGCAACGAAGTCGGGTTTCAAGGCAGGGGGGCAACTAGATCATCCTCATCGATAACAATAACATATGCACCAACGGGATATTGCTGTACGAAATAAGAATTTCTCATTCATCAACGAATAAACGATGAAGTAAACACTGATCAACAAAAGAAAAGGGAACATACCGGTATGATCTTCTTGACCCGCATAACTCTAGTTGGGATGCCTTCGCAAGAGTCGAATCTTGCGTCTTTACCCGTAGAATCTAGACGATTGGAGGATGATTCGTCTCTGGGCGACATAACAAAGAAGAAAAAGAGCTCAATAAGAAGAACCTTTTATCAAAAGGGAGATGGTGTAGTTATGCTGAAAATGAATACGGAATCCTAAAAAAGGAAAAGAAGTAATGAGGAACATAACACTTTTGGATTTTTAGCATGAATGGTTCCCTAATTAAAAGCCGTGTGTGAAGAAAAGTCAAAAATGCTTCCCAACTTTCCGCTGGTCTCACCAATCGCGCCGACCTGTCAATGCCGCCCAAGATGCACCAGCTATCACATCCATCTTCCACCGACCCCACCAACTAGAACGCCAGCTTCTCAAGTCCCACCAGCTAGCATGCTCAATCTCCCAATTCGCGCCAGCTACTCAATGCTTCCCAACTTCCCGTTTCCGCCAATTTGTGCTAACCTCCCGCTTCATGCAAAAACTGCCAAAGATAAGGATTCCAAATCCATTTCGCATCTCAAAAAAAAGTTCAGATAAATCTCCTCACTTCTCTTTCAGATTTTGTCTTCGTACCATCTTATGCTTACCTTGCAACAAAGCTCATGTTCCGAGCTAAGCAGGGGACTTAATGTTGATGGTGGATTTTAGACAAGGGGTAAAATCGTAAAACCCCATGACCTAGTGTTTCCATCAATACATTAACTAAGAGCATTTAATTCAGGTGTCAATAATTAATGGGGGTATTTTTTTCAAAATGCCAGATTAGGGTTTTCGACACAGAACCCTAATTCCAAAACTAAGCCGCATAATGCGCACCATGGAAACGATGCCAAAACCAAGCCGCATAATGCGCACCATGGCAACGACGCCAAAACCAACCCGCATACTGCGCACCACGGCTACGACGCCAAAACCAAGCCGCATACTGCGCACCACGGATACGATGCCATAACCAAGCCGCATACTGTGCACCATGGTTACGATGCCAAAACCAAGCCGTATACTGCGCACCATGGCAACGACACCAAAACCAAACTGCATACTGCAACCATGCCAAACTAAGTCGCTATGCCATTGGCACATGCCAAAGTAACGCCCTAGCCTTGCAAAACGTGCAACCTAAGCCAACATGGCCGTGCGTGCCATTGGCACATGCCAACACGCACCACTAGCCAATTTCTATTTTCAAGACACTATGCCAAGCTAGCGCCCACAACTTTTCCCAATAGCCGTGTGTGCCATTGGCACATGCCAAACGCACCGCTAGCCAATTTCTCTTCCCCAGTTTCACTTACGGGCTGTTTTTACACCTTAAGCGGCCTTAAAAGCTAAATACTCCTGCGCTCGGGTATAGGAAATTCTTTTCCCGTCAGATGGACAGGCTGACCGTCAAAATCCGAGTTCGTGTGAGAATTATACAATGGTTTTAGTGAAGGGCGCCAATTAGGGTTTCAAAACCCTAAACCACGAGCGCTTCCTTGCAGCTTGGCCACGCGTGCCGTCCGCACATGCCAAAACGCTCACTAGCCACTTTTTCTACCAAGCCGCTATGCTATTGGCACATGCCAAAAAGTATCGCCCACAACTTGGTCAAAGTGGCCGTGCGTGCCATTGGCACATGCCAACACGCACGCTAGCCACTTTCTATTCCAAGCCGCTATGCTATTGGCACATGCCAAAAAGTAGCACCCACAACTTGGCCAAAGTGGCCGTGCGTACCGTTGGCACATGCCAACATGCAACCACTAGCTAATTCCCATTCCAAAGCCGTTATACCATTGTAGCGCCCGCGACTTGGCCAAAGTGGCCGTGCGTGCCATTGGCACATGCCAACACGCAACCACCATCCACTTTTATTCCCAACCTGCTAGCCAATTTCCAAGGTATTCCGCACATGCCATTGAAACATGCCACATGCTCTACTAGCGACTTTGGCATTGCCATTCGCACTCAAAGTGCAACTTGCGGCCAAGGCATTCCGCACATGCCATTGGCACATGCCAAATGCTCCACCAAGCGACTTTGGCATTGCTATCCGCACTCAAAGTACAACTCGCGGCCAAGGAATTCCGTACATGCCGTTGGCACATGCCAAATGCTCCACCAAGCGACTTTGGCATTGTCATCCGCACTCAAGGTACAACTCGCGGCCAAGGCATTCCGCACATGCCATTGGCACTTGCCAAATGCTCCACCAAGCGACTTTGGCATTGCCATCCGCACTCAAAGTACAACTCGCGGTCGAGACATCCCGCACATGCCGCAACGCTTCACTAGCAACTTTGGCATTTCCACTTACGCCCAACTCTCGAGACATCAACATAAACTTGGGGATGCTTTCTTGGGGTTTTGCTTTGGAGGTCACAGCGTGCACTAAGCTCGCAATAAAGCAAGGCGTGCAAGGAATGAATACGGTCAATTAAATAAGGAAATTAATGGTGAAAACATTTTTCACCATAAAGCCAACGGTTTTCACCTTCTCTGTTTTAATTGTCACATTTACTCAATTCCTTAATGAGGCCAGGGTACGTTCAATCTCACTTGTATAAATAGGTATCACCCATTCTGCCAAAACACACAAGTCTTGGTCAGGAAAAATACAACACTATCAGATAGCAACTTTGCAAGCTCTCTCAAAAGCTTCCATCACTAGCAAGCTTCCGCAAGCTTCTACACTTCTGATATAAGTCGAGATACTACCTAGCTAGAACTCTCTGGTCTCATTACCCTTCTTCGCTATCCTCCCCAAATCAACCCTTCTCCTCCACTTTGTGACCAAAGAAAATCTGGAACGACCATCTTCTTGGTTTAGGCCAGAGTTGTACAGATTGATATCTCGAATCAAAAGTGCTCACTGCAGCATATTTGTTTAAGGGTTTAAACCAGTCTCTCCATCATCGAATTTACCAAATTCGGCAGAGGCGATTTTCTCCCATAAATAATTATATAGTCTTGCTGTAAAGTTTTCTCATGTTCCAGCATAAGTCGCACCCATAACTGTGGAAACTCCGTGAGATGAACAATCCACACAAGGTTCCATATGAAATTTTTCCAAGTCGCTAAAGGATGATATGTAATTCCCCTTATCAATGCTTCCCTCTTCAGTAAATTTCGTGGCACACATAATAACATTATTTCTGCAATGAAACAAACAAAGTAAGCTTTTTGTGTTTCTTTCCATCCTTTCTATAGTACATTATCATCTCGAATTTTTCCTCAGTTACTGTTGGACTTGATGATAGTATGATAATAAGATGACAAATAAAAAAATAAAGGAATGGAAACATCAATGAATGACAACTGAACTATGTTCCTAGCTGGGATTGAGATAACGATACTCAGCCGCTTGAATCTTATTTAAAGTGACAAAAAAAAAGAAGATGAATCTGAGACCAAAAAACTCAAGTTGAATCTCGTGTCAGTAAGTAAGATTTGAGTTAAAGCGGCAAAATCTGAGTTAAAGAAATTTACTTGTAGAGGCTAAGAAAGTTTTGTGGTCAATGTGCAATGATCTGAAAGGATGATCTTTGGACTATAGTGGCAATTAATTTATGTCACTGGAAGAAAAAAGAGAAGCTACACCTATCAAAAGAAAAGGACTCTAATACACACATAAGAATTCTAAAAGAGAAATTCATAAAAATACTTGTTAATAATAACCCAGATGAACCAAAAATGTTCAATTTACTGTCAAATGGAGATAGTAGTGGAGATGCTCACAATGGAGCAACGAAGTTCACAATGAGGCATGTAGATTTGCTTTCTAGCATCTTATGCTCAGCAACCAAAAAATTGACAATGAAACAGCTTCACCGAAGTTTGTAAAATCTTTTTTTCTTCGTAATTTAAAAACTATAATGCGTACCTCATATTGATTAAGATAAAATCGATAAAATAATTTTTTTTCCTAATGTAAAATCTATATCAAGGTTTGTTTGTTCCGCAAACAGATATATATTAGGAAATGCAATCAAATGAATAGAGTCTACCTACTTGTTAGAGTCCAGAATGGACTTCTATTCGAGTGAGTTCCCATGTCTCTGTCAGTAGAACTAATTCTTTGATGTGCAATGGATCAATGTACTAAAATTACATGCCTTGCATAATTCAAATATTAACTTTGATTTAATATTCTATGAAAAGACAATTAAAAATACATTTTGAATATAGAAGTCTTAACAGATTTAAGGTCTAGTTTAAGAATCAGGAACATGGACTAACATCAACTTGGTTCCTATTGCTCAATTGGTTTCCATTGTTGGAGACAATGTTTTCCGAATAGGAGCAAATACTAAGTTCATGCAAGTTTTAATTTTCTATGGGTTTATAATTAGAAAATAAAATTGAAAAACATAGAAAAAATCCTAAAAAACTAACAGTAAAAATAAACTAAACCGACCTGGTCCATAGAACAAATCGTTGCCATCGTGGACTATTGACCACTCAAATTTTGAGATAGCAAATAAATTTGTTCACTTAAGCTAGGTTACACTTAATGCCAGCACATTCCACTTCTAGATTATAAATATCTTAACTGAATCATCCCACAGATTCTACATCAAGAGTATCCAAGTTTTATACCTTCTAAAGTTTGATCTCATCAGACTTACCATATACACATGGACATTCAAAACCCTGTTATAACATATATGTCGCCTACATTACCTACTTACTCATAAAAATATGAAAACCCTAATTTCTAATCATACATGAAGTGAATCTTTTATACAATATGAAGGAAAAAATTGATAAGAAACTTTACTAATACAAAAGTGACTAAGCACCTTAAATTCTCGCCAACCATTGTCACTGTATAATTCAACCATGATCATTTTCGGAATAGAATCATAAGAAACAGCAATATATTTTGATTGTACCAACCGTTTTCATTCTAGGTTCTATTAAGATGTTTTATAATTTCTAAAAATAGATTTAGTGGATCACATCTGATGTCCTTGCAATCACCCAGTAACTTATATAAGCCTCTTCTCCTCGGTCATAAAAAATTCACTCTATCTAAAAGTGAAGACGGTTCGTATAAGTTACTGAAGTATACTGAAAAGACCAGCTTAATAACTCAAAACTACATTAAATTAGAAATACTCATTCACAAACTACGCAAAATTAATAAAATAAAAGAAAATTCTGCTCAGCCTAGATCATGACCATCCTCATTGATTCTATTCAGCTTTTAATGAAATCCATGAGCAGCACAATAAAACTGAACCATTTAGTGGAACCTCATTGATTCTAGTCAACCTAGATCATGGCCTATCTATTTCCCTAAAGTGAACACATACACCTCAAGATAGTCCATATAATTCGAATAAAAGATCTTATTGCTATGAGGACAACGAAAGCAGTAGCTCGACATCCATGGAATTGAAAAAGAAAGAAAAAATCGAAAAGTATATAATCTTCAAATAGTAGTTGTATAAGGGTACATAAATCATACAACTCACTTGAGCTTCTTTACAATGCCAACAATTTACTTCCCCTGGTGAAATGCTAGTCCAAGTTCGAGCTCAGTTGGTTGTCTTGGTCCATCCCCAGCAAAAGTTCATGCACCATATGGGCTATCACCTTTCACTTGCTCCATCTCAAGCATCTCAGCTTCAAATGTGTATCCTATGGAAACATAGATTAGTCCATGGTGAACCAACTAAGTGATTACTCTCAACCTATATATTTAGGGGTTACAAAATAGAATTAATAGGTATTTTTTTCGATTAATAATTTGTTACTGATTATGTAGAGAGAGCATAGGCATACTTACGCAGTTGTTTCCTGACCACCACTTGAGACCCAGTACTGTAGAATATTCCAATGGGTTTGCCAACTAAAGATTATGTTCTTCATCGACCAGTGGGTTTGCCAACTAAAGATTATATTCCAGTGGGTTTGCCAACTAGTGAGTCTAGAAAATCTTCAAATTAAGCTTCCATCATTCCAAAATATGCCCATTGGGATAAGCAAGATTGTTATAAGATTTTTTTCTGGAAAAATATTCAACAACACTACCCAGGGTGAACTACATTCAACTACGAATTGACATTTTTGATTATATTTATTCATCAATCATCATAATTATCTCCAATTTATTGAGTATGTTGGAGCATCTGGTGCTACATCCCAAAAAAGTAAGTGTTATTTCCCTGCATCAACATATACTTTTGTTCCACATACTCAACTCCTCATAGGATTAAAAGTTCTTACAGCCCTTGATAACATAAATAATTGAGCATGTTTCTCAAATTGGGTAGGTAAGACAGATCATAAACTAATTTAATACCCTTGTTTGATTGTATTATCATCAATGCTAGTAATAATAATAGTGAACTAATAAGGGAGAAAACACTCTTGAACTCTTTAAAAGATTGTATTATCCGTGTTGCCTTGGCTAAAAAAGGCTCAAATCTAAAGCTGAATGAGCCATTTTTTTATTCTGGGTAAACTATAAGGGGTTCAGATGAAAGAATGTAGGGGTGATTTGCATTACCTCCCTTGACAAAGATTATAGTTTGAGTTACCTCCCCTACATAGATTAAATTAGCAAAACCTCCTTTTGTCATTATTCTGTCCAAAGATTCTGTTATATGCCACGTAATACATGTATGCGTGGAAGATCCAATATGACTTTTGTAAATGAAAACATTACCCACTTAGCTCAGGTTTTGTCTTCATACAACCCTAGTTTCACAACCAAGATCTCTCTCCGGCTAACCATCGAACCGATGAAATTCACCAAAGAAGAAAAAATATAGCTTCATTATTTGATGAAGATGATTAGTAAATGTAAAAGGAGATTCAATCTGAGACGGAAGCAAAGAATGATTCATTTTGAAATCCCAACGATATTTGAAGATTAGGGTTGTTTTGTGACCTGGAATTGGATGTAGAAATATGGGTCAAAGCTTAAACATGATAAAGAAGAATGGGTTTATTTGAATTCGACTCCGATGATTGATGATCTTAAAATCGAGACATAACTATAAACAATTGTTTCTATGGAAGTTAAAAGGAGATGTTAGAGCATTGTCGAACTCGCAAGCGTTGCTATCTCAAGCTTGTTATCAAGTTTAGTTCCAAAACTATAAGTCTTGATTTCTAGTCTACTTATAACTAAGTCTCGGACTAGGATAGAAAGTTTAGTTAAGCTCTAGAATCCACAACATTCATCATGCAAAGACGAAGAACTACTCAAGGAACTGGTGGATCTTCATCGACAAAAAGGTACGTAGATACTTGAACTTATCTATAACTCAAAAGTCTATCTACTCTATCTCATATCTTGAGATAAAAGTCGTATTGTTATATAGACTTTGATTATACACATTTGCTATTTGGATCCGAGTTTATATCGCTTATCTATTTCTCGAAATATGTGTTGGTAAGCTTTCGCTTTGGCCAAGTTCATCTTTACAAGTGACAAAAGTCATGTTGATTATTTCAATATCTTGAAAATTTCTTTAATGAAAAATAGTGTGTGAATAACCTCTATTTAACATCCTCTAATAATGTTTCAATGGTTAAAATAAAGAGTTTAAAACATGTAACCATCTTTGGATATAAGCATATAATGTGTTCGCGCATTAGTGTATAAGTCCAAAACCGGGAACCAAATATATGCATACTTGTGTGTGTGTGTACTAAATGGTTGATGGAGACTGGGTAAGTATGCTTACCCGTATGCATACTGGCGGAAGTTCACGTCCGTGAATTTCTGCCGAGTTTGGAAATCAAAACCAACTCAATCTGGTTACCTAAGTATGCGTTACTGGCGGAAATTTCACATCCGTGAACTTCTGCTGAGTTTGGAAACCAAAACAAACTCAAATCCGGTTACTTAAGTACGCATACCAGTATGGATACTTAATTGTGTTACTTTCTAAAATTGGTTTGATCATGATCTAAAATATTTATATATTAAGGAATGCAATTTGAAAATCGTGGCTATAATGTCTATGAATCGATTCGAGTGAATCAAAACCGATTTTGCTTTGATTGTGTCTTGTATACTTCTATAAGATCTAAGCAACTAAACAACTCTCGAACTAGTTCATTTGAGTCATTTGGAATAGTTATGGTGAAGATGAATAAGGTTGATATGAAAGTGCTCATCTGGCTAACCATTGGTTAACTACTATTGAACCAACTAAGTGTACACGTTTAGGTACGGTTACTCAAACCTAAATGACGTATATTTCATTTTTGGATAAAGTTCGATCTAACGGTTGAAAGATATTAGCTTGAATCTAATCAGTTTTTCATCTAACGGTGAACATTGAATGCTTTGTTACCAAGGTAACTTAGATTGCACCCTGATTTGGATATTATATAAAGGATGACTCTAGCAACTGGGAAACCTAATCCCCCACACCTCCGGTGTGATACTAGTTGTATAAGATAGAGTTTATTCTCCTTTAACCTTAGGTTGCTACCGAGATCCCTGTAGGTTAATGACTTAAAGAGTTCATTGGGATTGTGAAGCCAGACCCAACTATTTTCTCTGTAGTTATGTGATCTGATTGGCTTGAGATTAAGTTCTCCGATAGGCAAGATAGAAAAGTAGTCACAAACATCTTTGTCTCATCGTTTGCGATTCCGTAATATCTTGTTTCGCTAGTCGATTAAGATTATTGTGAGGTGATTGATAATTCTAGGATGTTCTTCGGGAATATAAGTCAGGGTTATCGATTGGTTCCTGTTCACCTTGATTTATCAAAAGATGGAACAAAACTCATATGTATTTCTGTGGGAGACAAATTTATCTATTCTTGTATACTATTCTGTGTGACACATATTTGTTTATTAAAGTCTTCGACTTTGGGTCATAGCAACTCTTAGTTGTGGGTGAGATCAGCTAAGGGAATCAAGTGCGTAGTATCCTGCTGGGATCAGAGATGTAAGGAGCATAATTGTACCTTGAATCAGTGCGAAATTGATTGTGGTTCAACTACAGTCCAGACAGAAGTTAGTTTTTAGTAGGCTAGTGTCTATAGCGGCTTAATAAAGTGTGGTGTTCAATATGGACTAGGTCCCGGGGTTCAATCTGGATTGGGGTTCAACTATAGTTTATCAAAAAAAAAAAAAAAATATTCCAGAGACGAAGAGGGGAAGAGCGAGAGAGTGTGTTCAGAAGAAAAAAAAACCGAGTACTATCCTTTGCTTTTAGATCCACAGTATATACCGAAAATGATCATCCATCTATAACATCGACGACCTCAAAGAACGGGTAGCACGTATTTTGTTGGCCCACACCCACCACTTAACAATGCCGTAAGTTTTCTAGCCTTTGAATGGGAAAAACCAATCCAGAGCACTCCGGCCACCGGATAATGGTCCTCATTGAACATCGTCCGTCTAATAGCCTTTGTCATCATGGAGACAAAAGCAGTACCTTTTTATAACAATGATACCCCATATTGCTCAAAATAAGATGAGCAAAATTTCAGCTGATGTACCAAAACCAAATTCTAATGTCTAATCTCTTACTAATTCCTGGGGTAATGAGAGCAAGGGCTAGATTAAATGATCTCTAACTAATCTCTTGTAACAATGATACCCCATAGTATAACGTTACCATATTTAACTGCACACTATATCAAATGAAGAAGTGCTCGAAAGTCTTTACTACAAGAAATCACAGTGCCATTTGAAGAAAAGGCTATAAAAACGACATTTTTTCTCGACAAATATATTTTAGGCCTTTTTTTTAGGCCTTGGTATTTTCCTTCAAATGATATCACCAAAATATCCAATAAGTTGTTAGATGTTTAGATTTATGGTTGGATTTAATATTTTGATATTTTTCAGTTCTTTCCTACGTATTTTTAATATTTAAGCCAAATTTTGTACGATAAGTACCTAATATTTATAGTTTTTAAAGTGTATAGTAGAGGATTCAAGGCTCTCTATGTAATATACAAAAATATGGGGGAAAATTTATAACTACTTAATTTTTTCAAGCCTAAAATGGTAATTATGCAAACCCACCGTAGTAGAGGATTGTATTTAATTATTTGTATAGAGGGGTTTGGCGGGGTTAGGTCTAGCAGTGGGGCTAGTCCAGCTAGCTGGATTTGGGTAGGGGCCTAAGTCTGGCTTTAGCCTATCAAAAAAAAAAAAAAATTGTGTAATTAGGAAATTCTAGGGGGGACTGCTGTCCCCCTTAGACTGCATGTAGCTCCGTGCCCTAACTAATAGTATCATAGATGTAAAATCAAGCTTACCTAAGATCCTATGCATAATATGATGAATACATGTTATGGTCGTTAAAACAATCAACAAACTGAGTCTACTTACCAAAACAGTTCAAAAATAGATGATATAATCTCGACGCTCAAGGAATAAGAAAAAAACAATTTTAAAAAATTGGCCAGTCCTCTATACAACTAATTAATCCTCTATACTTCATTTCAGACTTTGGCCTAACCCCAGTGGCGAATCTACATTGGGGCCAGTGGGGTCACTGCCCCCTAAATTTTCTGGAAAAAACAAATCCCGTATAATATTCTCCAGATTTAGCTTCGTGCCCCCTCTCTATTAACGTCAAAACTTGGAAAAGATATGCTTCCAAAACTAATTACAACCCTATTCCTGCGCATAAGTCAGTTCCACGAACTAAAACTTCCCTAGAATTAAGGAAAATTGGGAGAAAATCCGCTGAAATCAAGATGATTTCCTTATACTTGAGGTTCGTATATGATTTATATGAATAGATAAACATTGATCAGTCTCCGTCTGTCTCGATTCAATTTCAAAGTAAGGGTTTTTACTCATACCTCTAATTTTGGATATTTTTCTTCTGCAATCATTTAATTTATGTATATTTTCTTACTGATTGATGAAATTTGGGTTTATTATGATGGTGGGTTTTCGATTTTTCTTTTAGATTTGAAGAAATTGATCAATTTAAAGGGAAAAGTGATACTGCAATTGTACAAACAGCCCGTGGGTGTCATTGCTTTGTTTTGCTGTGGTAAGAAAATTAAGTTGATTAGTGATTACTATTTAAAATTGTTGTTTCATGGCTTATAATGATTATGTTAATAGGTGAAACTTTGTCCCGATTCTTATAATTGTCATCCATTTTTGATATACTGTTGATTTTGATTTCAATTTTAGTATCCAATACCTCAACTCCTGAAGATCTGTTAATTAGAGAACAAATGTGTATCCAATTGGTTTTATCTATTGTTGCTTGTTCTTTAAAACTTGTGTGAATAGTGTTTAGTATTCTTTGGTTTTATCTATTATGATTAATAATCATAGTGACCAATAGTATTCTATGTTGTAAAAGGCGCTAGGAAAGGCAAGGCGCCAAGCCCAGCGCCTAAGGCGCCGCAGGCGAGGGCCTTTTATTTAGAAAAAACCACAATTAGATATAATTTGGCGCCTGGGAGCCTTTTTTTGCCAGGCGCCAGCCTTGCGCCTAGTGAGCCTTTGGCGCTAGCCTTTTACAACATAGATAGTATTCTTTGTAACTCATTGGTGGTCTCTAATATTGTAGTGAGGCTAATGAAGTTTTGTTTGTGGTTTTCAGACAAAAATGTTTAGGTACTTCCAGAGAAAAAATAAAGACAACAACCTTCTGTTTCAAACCTGGGTACTACAATGTGAAATCATGTACCTCATGGTGAGAGTTCAACTGCCCAGAATATAGCACCGTCCTGCGCAGCTGTAAACGATGTGAATGAAAACTTACTGGCAAGTCTACCTTCGGATCCAGGACTGCGAACTCCAATATTTGATTATCATCCCAATATCAAAGACCGAGTTCGAAGAGTTTACCTACAAAGAGGTCCTTGTCAGCCAAAGAAGCACGCCTATCCAACAAGAATATCTGGTGGCAGGCCAAGAAAGTTCCGCGGCTCTTGGTTCAACGAGCACCAAAGTTGGTTGGAATATAGCATTTCAACAAAGTTGGCTGTGGCAAAAAACCATACACATGTAGAAGAACTTTATGTCGTAATGAGTTACTTGGTTGATGTGTGGCATTTTATGTTGTTCAAGAATAAAATGTGCCCCCACTAAAATTTTGTTCTGGATTCGCTACTGACTAACCCCACATGGTACCCATTATTAATCCTAAAATCTGAAATGAAACAAATAAAGGTGCACGCACATATCTACTGTTATAATCTGGTACTCAAAATCTTAGTTTTATTGCTCCATAGTCCGCAGCATCATGATTTTGTTTGTTGGTTGCGTCTGTGGCAGAACTAGACATTGGTTATGTGGTTGGCTTGAGTAATTTCTAGGCTATGGAAAAAAATGGCGTTTTGTCTTGTTGGGGCTGGCTTAAGCTAGCCCTAGCCTCAGTGTAGTTCCGCCCCCGTCTGTATCATCTTCAACGTTAATTAGTTTCAAATTCTTCTTGATTTCTTCATGAATATTGCCTGTTTTGATGAATTTCAATCTCTTCTTCAACTCTTCGACCACATTTCTCAAACCCAACCCTGGGTCTTCATCACAACCAATGAGAAGCTCTGCAACATCAGCTGGTGTTATCTTGACCATTCCTAACAACTCTTCAACTTCCTTCATTACCTCATGTTCTTCTATTAACAAATAGTTCTTAACCAGAATCTTAAACGCATTAAAATTGCAGTAAGAGAGATGGATATGCTTATCCATTCGACCGGGTCTAAGTAAAGCAGGATCGAGCTTGTCTTTGTGGTTCGTCGTAAATATGATCAATCTCTCTCCAGCACAAGAAGACCAAAGTCCATCGACAAAGTTTAAAACACCAGACAAGCTTACAGTACTACTTCCATTTTTTGTGGTATCCATACTGGCATTGGCGTTATTTACACTAGTGCTGACATTCTTGTTAGGTGTTCGGCTTGAAAGATCTAAGGAGCAATCGATATCTTCAATTACAATCACTGATCTGCTGGTTGTCGCAACCAAGAGCTTTCTCAATTGAGAATTATTTTTTACTGCTGTTAATTCGATGTCATAAACATCGAATCCGAGGAAATTAGCAATGGCAGCAATCAGACTAGTCTTTCCTGTTTTACAAACCATAAAAGATAAATGCGAGCATAAAGTTTAGAAAACTGATCGTAATGTAGCTAAAATGCAATGCAGGAATCGCTAAAAGTTCAAAATATTGTCCGTGTCAGTTGAAGATGAATTTCCTGTCTATATTGCAACTAAAAGCAGTTCTTGATTGAGTTGGCCTTCAGAAACGTTTTTTTTTTTTTTTTACATGCATAGCCGTGTATGCAATTTACCAAACCGAAGTTAAAAACGAATAAAAACTTAAAAACATTGAACAAAATAATACCTGTTCCTGGCGGACCATAAAGAAGGTACCCTCTTTTCCAAGACTTTCCAACTCTAGAATAATAATCTTTCCTGCTAACAAATTTCTTCAAATCACAAATGATCTCTTCTTTAAGAACAGGATCAATTGCAATTGAATCGAACGTCGAAGGATGATAAAAATACAAAACTTGTGTCCAAGGAGAACCACCACCATGTGCACTCCATTCACGATTACTGTACAGACATTTCCCTCTACTTTTGAACTCCAGTGTCTCAGCTTCTTTTAGTACGTAAGGAATATAATCCGAGTGAACAAATTCTTTGTCCTTCATATCAAAAGAAAGTTCTAAATAACGATTTTTCGCCACACGATCAACTTCCGGGTTGTACGAAGTTTCCGTCGTAGATACCTTAAAAGACCATGTGAATGTAATACCCTCGTAGATATCCGTGAGGGTTTGGTTAGGAACCATACTGTAATTCAGTTTGCTTGAGTTTCTAAGTCTGGAAAGCTTAAGAGAATTTGTTGATGATGATGAGAAACATTTAGAACTCAAGTAAGTTTGAACTGAAGTGTAAACTTCGTTATTGGAACCACCACCGAGTTCATCGATTTGGATACTGATTGTGTTACTTTGTTTCACAAACCTGAAGAATTTAGAGAAGAACTGTCGAAGAAGTTGGTATACTTCTGGTGGTAACAGTTGTTGAAAAGCTGTTCTCATGAACATTAGGGTTGCATATATTGAACCTATTGATTTCCAATCAAATAGATAACCCATTGTTGTCATCTTGCTGATGGAACCAATAACTAGTGCGAGGTTATAAACTGACGATTAAGAACTGAGAAAGAGATATTAAACACTAGATTAGGGTTTTGTTATTTATGTATCTCTCTGCTAGGTGATGATAACGAAGCGAGAAATATAAGGCAAGAATCTAGTAGTTTCCGGAAGTGTCAGCCGTTTGATCTAGCTACGTGTTTGACTTGTTGGAGTAAGTGTTTGACCAGAACAGACTTGATGTCCACAGGATAATCATCTCGTAAGAGCATCTCCAACAAGTAAAGTCGTCTGTGTTTGGTGGCGCCTGGCTAGCCTCTAGAAAATTCTTATGGGGTGCTAGTCTAGCACCTAGATTAGCACCAAGCAAAATCGACTAAGTCTTATGGGAGTGCTATTCTAGCATACTAGTCGCTAAATCATTCTGCGCATTGCGCTAAACCATTCCGCGCGTTGCGCTGAATGGTTCCACTCAACCAATCTCAGCCGTCAGATCAAAAATAAAGCGCGTTGGGCTGAACTATTCCGCGAAAAGTTACTTTTGTTTGTGCTGAATCATTCTGCGCATCAATCTAGCATACTAGTTCACATGCTAGAAACTGCTGGAAAGAGAAGTAGTGATAACTTTTTTGTCACAATTTTTTTTGGATTTGCAACACTTATATGCTAATCTAGCACCTCCAAACTAGCCCATAAGACTTAGTCTTAAGAGATTAATATACGAAATCCTACTTGACAAAAATTAACCACCCACATTGTAAAAAACTGAAGTTTAAAAGATTAATGTCGTAATCGTACTTAGCGAAAATTAACCAAATTGTAAAAAGCTGAAGTTTAAAAGATTAATAATGTACGTAATCCTACTTAACTAAAATTAACTAAAAGAACTTGCAGAAACAAAATTATCATCTCAAGTATTCATAATCTCCGTCTTCTCAGTAATCAGAATCATCTAAACCCAAATCAGAATCGGAATCAATTTCTACGTGGTCGTCGTCCTTTTCTTCTTCTTCTTTAGCATCACTGCTCCCCTTCAAATTCATTTTTTCAGAATTATCAATTGTTTCTTCTTTGTCTTGTTTAACGGCTGCTTCTTTATCATTTTGTTCAGTGGTGTCTTCTTTCTTGATGGATTCCAATCTCTTCTTCAATTCTTTAACCAAATTTCCTAAACCAATGTCTGCATCATCATCACAACTCATAAGAAACTCTGCGACATCAGCTGGTGTGATCTGAACTAACTTCAACAACTCTTTAACTTCATTCATAATCTCATGTTCTTGGATTTGCAGATAATTCTTAGCCAAAACCTTAAACGATTCAAAATCACAAAAAGAGAGATGAATATGTTTGTCCATTCGACCCGGTCTTAGTAATGCAGGGTCGAGCCTTTCTTTGTAATTCGTTGTAAAAATTATCAATCTTTCGCCACCACAAGAAGACCAAAGTCCATCCACGAAGTTCAAAACACCTGATAAACTTACATTACCTCCTTGCTTTTTCTTTTTATCACCTTTTCCATTATCTTCATCAGTATTCTTGATAGATTTCTCCTTTTCCCGACTTGAAAATTTCAAATCTAACGAACAATCAATATCTTCAATCACAATCACTGATTTACTTTTAGTTGCAATCAAGAGATTTCTCAGATCAGTATTGGATTTAACTGCTGTTAATTCCATATCGTAGATATCGAATTTGAGGTAATTAGCAATGGCAGCAATCAAACTTGTTTTTCCTGTAAAACGTAAACTTTAAGAATGAAAATTCATGCAACAACAAAAAAAAAAAATGCACTGCAGCACTGGGTCAATATTCTGTTTTTGGTGCCTGATTAGTTTTAGTCTATCTAAGATACTAAGTGCACTCTATGAAAGTGAGCGATACCTACATGATTTATAAAGGGATGTCCGACCTTTGCGAGATACAAAACAAAAACAATCCCAGCCACTCAGAACCTATGTTGTAAAAGGCACAAGGTAAGGCGGGGCGCCAAGCCCATCACCACGCCTACCGCTTAAGCGCTCCCTGGGTGCTAAAGGCGTGAAAAGAAAAGAAAAAATAGAAATAACATCGGTTATGGTTTGACCGCTGGGAGCCTTTTTTTTCCCTGCGATTAGTGCGCCTTTTACTGAACTAGAGTATATAAAAACAATTCTGCATGCATTACGATTTAAGAATAAAATCATGCATTACAACTGAAATATTAAACATATATATATATATACACGATCCTAAAGACCCAAGATCAAAAATCAAAATTTGATAAGCCTAAGCTGAAAATAATAATAAGAAGGTGAGTATAATACCAGTTCCCGGTGGACCATAAAGAAGGTACCCTCTTTTCCAAGACCTCCCAACTCTAGTGTAATACTTTTTTCTGCCAACAAATTTGTCCAAGTCACTTTTAAGCTCCTGTTTAAGAACTGGATCAATTGCGATTGTACCGAACGTCGAAGGATGTTTAAAACGTGAAACTCGTGACCAAGATTCACCGGTAATACGATCACTCTCACCACGATTGGTATAAATATATTTCCCACGATTCTCAAACTGAATTCTTTTGGCTTGTTTCCTTATGTAAGGTAGATAACTTTCATGAATAAATGTCCTATACTTTTGATCGGCACGAAGTTGAAAATATTTTTTTGTTTTCGACCCGTAGCTGCTTTCTTCTGATTTCTCCTCTTTCAGAATCCACGTGAATTCAATATCATTGTAAGTATCAATAACGACACCATCTGGAGCAATCGTGTAATTGGCTTTGTTCGGTTTTCCAATAATAGTTGTTTTCATATGATTTATGGAATCAAAACACTTGGAACTAAGGTATGTCTGGACGTCAGAGAAGCCACCAGTACCGTAACTACCACCATCGATATCAATTGTGAACGTACTCTTACGGTAAAACGAGAAAATCTTACTGAAGTTATCTTCAATATATTTATGGGCTTTCCGTGGTAGGAGATCATGAAGGATTGACCTAGCAATCATTATTGTTCCATATAATGAACCCATAAATTTCCAGTCAAGCGTGAGACCACCCATTGTCTCCATTCTCTTGGTGATAATAATAACCAAGAAGAACTGCTACAATTTCAAGAACTACTGAAGAGAACTAAGCAAGAAGAAGTATTCAAATAGCTTTATGAATTGTCTGTTTATAAGTCAGAAGCTCGTAGAGTTTGGAAGGTGAATGAATTTACTAACTCTCAAATACTTCATTAACCGTGGAAAATACGTCTTCTAAAAAAGAGGGTCATGTACTCATGTTTTTACGAAACTCACGGTTTTTGTCTTCTTCTTAAACTTCTTACTTAAAATTTCCCGGGAATGTTTTTTTTTTTTAAGCTCTTCCTTATATCCCACAAAAAGTTTCCCTTATTAATTAAGAAGTTCGTTAAGTTACGATTAATAAAAAAAAATTAAAAAAGGTTTTTATACATCTATATATATCCCTCCTATTAGAAAGGAAAATAAAATATGTAACCGTACAATAATATAAAAACTTCCCCAACTAAAATTAAGTGTGCGGAGTAATTGTCGATCACAAATAAACAGACATTAATTATTGCCGACCGAGAAGCGAGGGGGAATTTATTGGGCCGACCGACCGGAGGGCCCGAAGGGCTCGTAGGGAGGGAGTCCATTTTATGGCTATTTTTTTATCAAATGAAAACTAACACAAATGTTTAATTTGATAAAAAGATTGGAAAGAATTTGGTGGTAGTCTTTGGGATATGAAAAGTCTAAAATGTCCCTCATTTTAGTTTAATTATTATAACTCCTTATACATCCTATTTTTTCAGGGGTATAATTGGCAACCAAACTTTAATATAACATATCTAAAAATCGGTGCCTTAGATTTTTACAAATTTTATATCATTGGAAAGGATTTTAAAAAATCTACGCAACGAGTACAAACACCGATATAAAATTTAGTGTTTTTACGAAAAAATCGATGATGACTTTTAAAATTTAATGCATAGCCATTATGCAAAACACCATAAAGGATGCATAATACATGGGGAAATTAGTGCAAACCACCACAAATGATACATATCACATGGGGTAAATTGATTGAAACCACCAAAAAAAATGCATAAAAAATGGTGGAAATTTACGTAAACTACCATAAATTAAATGCATATCAATTTTAGCCTTATAACACCATTATGCATAACGGTGTTTTTTCTTCGGTCGGCCCTTCCCACCGTGGCATCGGTGATCTAGTATATGGTGATTTTGTGTCAATATGGGACATGTTTTTTTTCCCTAATTTGACAAAAAAGATTGGATTTGATATCATTCCCTGAAAATTCCTAAATTGTCCCTCCCTTTTAGTCCGATAATTATAAATCCTCATGTATCTTATTCTTTTAGGGGTACAATTGGTAATCAAATTTTAATATAACATATCTAAAAATCCGTGTCTCAGAATTTTACAAATTTTATCTCGTTAGAATGGATTTAAAATAATCTCTGCAATGAGTACAAACAACAATATCAAATTTAGAGTTTTAACGAAAAATTCGGAGGTATTTATCATTTTAGGCACAATTTTAAAAAATTAAATGTATATTCATTATGTAAACCACCACAAAGGATACATGATACTTTAGGTAGCCATATTTTGGATTATGCATCAACTTATTTTCCGTTGCAACTAATAATATAATGTACTCCCTCTGTTTCAAGAAAAGTAATACTTTCGCTTTAGGCACAATTTTCGAAAATTGAATGCATAGCCATTATGCAAACCACCACAAAGGATGAATAAGACATTATGCAACCATATTTTGGTTTGTGCATCTCGTTTCAGGAAAAAATAACACTTTTACCCCGTGTCAGGAAAAATGTAATTTTTACGCCGTGTGAAAAAAAATGATATTTTGGGTTGATTTCTTCGGTCGGTCGTCCCACCATAGCAGCGGTCATCTAGTTTATCATGCGGGTTAAGCCGTCGAGGATTCTTTCATCGAACAATGAAATTGAATCTTTCTCATCTTAACTTCTTCGAGAGCAGTAGAGTGAAATCTATTTTGATTAGCAAAATCCAAATGCCATTTTTGGACCGTGATACTAGATTTTATTTTATCATAAAAAAAAAAGTTGTTCACTATAGAATATAACTCACCATACTTACTATTCAAATAGAAAAAAAAGTTCACTGTAATCTTTTTTTTTTCTTCGAAAAAAGAGGTGAACCCTAACTATATTGATAATAATCCTCCGATTTAAAATCGGGAACGTTTACAGGACTGACCCAAAGATTTTCAAAGATTACAAGAATTTCAAACACCCAGTAAACACAATTACAGGCGTACCACATAACAACAAAGTTACAAAACGAAATCTGATGCAGTATCCTAACCATTTCAAACAGTTTCCTGAGTAGCGTAACAAGTTTAAATGGCCTGATTTGGATTGAAAGTAACTTATCCAAACCACATAGAAAATCAACAGTTAGTTGTGAAGCTAGGATCCATAGATCAAACCATTTCTCAAGGTTTTTTCTAAAAACATGGTAAAATAATTGAGCTAGGTTTAAAAAGATCTAAAGATCCACCCATTTGTCAAGAATTTTTTCAAAGTAACAGTAACAACGATAACTTAAATCAGTCACCGGAGGACGAAATCTGTCTGAATCGGTCTGGGGCTTTATCGGAATCGGTCTGAAACTCTTGGTTGCCGGTGTCTTCTGTGTCTTCATTAGTGTTGCTGGTGTCTTAGAATTTGTATCTATTGCTAGTGACTCATGAGAACCTGTTGCTACAAGGGTGAAACTGAAGCTACCATCCAAACATGGATTATGATATCTAAGAAACACCTAATTGATTAAACATCCATAAACATTAAATTCAAATAAACCTAAAACAATAAAAACTGAAATCCAATCATCACCAAAAACAGAGAGATAAACCAATCTGATTTAAATCAGTGGATTTGGGTACAGTACTAAAGGTGATGTTGTTGCTAAAAATTACCATACTCTAGTACAAGAGATATAACACCTTAACTCACATATCAAAGGTAAGCAATTAGGGTAGAGCCTAGTGGTTGGAGTGCACTATATATATACAATCCCAGGTCAGGGTTCAATACATCCCTTGTCAAAAAAAATAAAAATCTTCCCCTTTATTACTGAAGATTTTTTTTCTTTCATAAAACACTAATTTATATAAATATTATTACTGCAAACCAGTTACATAAATGAGACGACAGTGTCGAACTCAACGATCTATCGATCTTACAATCACCAAAATCATAGTTAATTAAAAAGATACAATAGAAATTCCCAAACTGACTTCTAACCATTTCCGGTATGTGATTCAAAGATAACAAAGGTAAGGCAACAAAGTTAAATGACCATATTTGGTTTGAAGGCAAAATCGAACCCGTTTAAAAATCTACATCAAGCAGAAGTATTAGGATCATTAAGAGATCCAACAATTTCTCAAGATTTAAATTAACTACAAAGTAATGGCCGGATCTATTGAAAACTGCTCTGCGAATCAGGCGATAGAAATGAGTCAACTCAGTGATTAATTTTTTCACAAAATTCTTTCAAGTTTCACCTCTTTTCTTTTGATTTTCACTTTTCTTCCTGTTTCCTATGTTTTACAATCTTACTTAGTTTGATTGCTGCCTTAACTTGGAACTCTTTCTTATTAATTTTCATTATTTTTTTTGTTAACATGTTTTGCTAATTAATCCTATTTTCTCCATTATGTGTATGCAGTTTGGTATGTTTCTTATGGAATTTGCCTATACGTTTGTTGTTGTTACTATTGTGTTTGCAGAGAAGTTTGCTGATAGTTTGAAAGCCGATCTTGCATGTGTTTGTGTCAATTGAGTGCTAGGGAAGATGATTGGAAAATGGTTCAACTCGCTGAGCATAGAATCTTCAAAAGCCCTCCCTTAGAAGTATTTTTAAAAAAAAACAAATTTAAATTCCGTAATTTCTGCAGTTTTCAACAAGTTTGTTACCTTATTTTCTTCGGTTTTCCAGTCGACAGCTACATACCTTCCAATATATCTAAAGATATTCAAACAATTTGTTTCCGTAATACAAGCCTAAATATTAATCAAAAGATTTTATATAGTTACAATACCTATCATAATCATATCTTCTCCCTTGACTTTTACTCCTATAACTTTCTTTCTGAAATCACTAGCAAAAACCCTAAAAATCTTAAAGCAAAGGAAACGGATTCAGCTGGTTCAAGCCAAGTCGTGGATTTAGTCAATAAGTTCAAACAAGCTGCTCTGGACTTGGAGATACAAGTGAAGTTGTTGTTTTCCAATCGGAAAATACTAATGAAGAATGGGAGGAAGTTAAATGGGAAGCAAGTGCCATTGGTAAAATCATTACTGAAGGAAAAATGAGCTATGAGACATTAGAGAAGTACATCAAATTCACATGGCCTTTTATTGCATTTGATGATATCAAAATATTGGAGGTTGATCCCAATACAATGATATTCAAATTCAGTAATTGGGAACTTTTAAATAAGGTTATTGATGAGAGACCCTGGAGTATGGTAGTTCATGACTATATTCCTGATATGATTTACACTGAAAAGCATTGGGGTTTCCAGCTGTTTTAGTTACAACTAAAATACTTACTTCCAGAACACATGAATGTAGCAGCAGTAACAAAAATTGGTAGTATCATGGGAGACGTTGTTAAAAAAAATCCAGAAGATGCAATTCCATTAGGAGGAGTTCTAGTCAAAGTTTGTGTCAACATAGATCTAACTAATCACTGAGAAGAGGATTCAAAGCTATATCCAATGCAGGAGTCAGCAGGTGGATCAATGTTTTATATGAAAGGCAGCCAGCATGCATTTGTAGTGAGTGCTATATTATCAAACATTGCAAAGTTGCTTGCAAGGATACTTCTTCCTTTTTGGTTAAGGAACGTGAGAAACCTTATTTCTTTGGCAACATAAATTGCATTAGGAAGACTGTCTCAACTATTACAACTAAGGAAACCAGTCTGGCCCCAGCTATCAAAGGAAATCAGAAAAAATATGTTAAGAATGTTGTTTTCATCCCTCTTAAGGATGGTGAAGTCATAAACATGAGTTTACTTCTCAAGAATGATGGTGATGCTGAAGTAAGTGAAGACACAAGACTTGGAAAAAGACATACACTAACTGAATACCTAGCAGACAAAACAAATGAAGGGACTTCCACTAGCACCTCCTCTGATCACAGTGTAAGCAGTCAAACTTCTCAACAAGTCACACCAAGAGATAACCAAACTAAAGGTACACATAAGGAGAATCAGGTAACTTCAAATTCTTTTCTCAAAGCCATTTGCATACTTCTTCATTACCTTCTCCATTTACTTTATTTCTTCATCTTAATTTTTTGGTATCCTTCTTTTCTGCTAGGAAATCATTGCATTCATACTATTCTTTTGAATTCCCAATACAAAATATTGTTTAGTCTATTATTTTTATCTCTTATTCATAGAAACTTAGCAGTTTCAAATATGAAAATTATTTCTTGGAGTGTTCAAGGTTTCAAAAACCAAAATACAAGGAATCACTTGAGTGACCTCATTAGGAGACAAAATCCAGACATTATCTTATTGTGTGAAACTAAAATCTGTCTTGATAAATGTAAACCTCTTCTGAAGCAATTTCAATACCCTAAATATGCCTTTAATCAGTTGGTCTATCTGGAGGCTTAGTCCTTTTCTGGAAGAATGGCTTTCAATGTGGTATCCTTGATGCTAGTATTAATAACTTTAATGCTCCCATTCAAGAATATCCAAGTAAACCATAATTTCTTCTTACATGTATGTATGGCTACTCTAGGTATGAGAAGAAAAAAGAACAATGGAATTTTAAACATCAAATAAATAATAGTCCTTGGATAGTATTAGGTGATCTCAACTTTCATATTCTTGATAGCTCTTCTGGCTCATCCTATACTACTGATGGCTGGGTGAATAATACAGTAGCTCTCAATCATTGTTATATAGGCCTTAATCAATACTTCATCTCACAATGACCCCCCCCCCCCCCACACACACACACACCCCCCCACCCCCCACACGTAATGATCCGTGAACCATATATATTTGTAGTGTGAACTACACATTAATTCTCTCCCTTTTTGTCAATAGGAATTGGCAAAGGTACGAAAACTAGTGCGATCATAATGAAATTCTCATAGAGATACTTCATGACTAAAAGAGAACATATCAACTTTGTTTCGATGATTTCACATATTCGAAACATAGTGCATTCATCAAGGAGTTTATAAAGATACAAGAAAACCCCTACAATATTCCACAGCCACACTCCCCAAAAAGATTTGGCAATGAAGCACAAGTTCAATTAAAAACTCTCCCCTATATAATGTCATTCCCGAGAGAACAACAAAAGCGACCTTACTTTTACAAGAAAAGAAGGATTTCTTTGGACATTAACAAATTACATGAAACATGAATTTGTATCCAGAAAACTCAATTAAATTAACCACAAGAGAACCCATGATTAATTTAATCGGAAATGCTCACATAAGAGAACTTACGGAGCCGCACAGTACTTTCACATAGAAGTGGATCAGGGAGAGATCAATACTGCGGAATATTCAAAGATTCATTCTATTTTCATCAATATTTGCATAATGATATCATAGAAAAGTTCATTCTATTTTCCATCAATATTTTCATAAAGACATATAATAGACTTAACTTTTGACATATTTGGGACAACCAGAGTTCACAGACATAATAATTTTTGAAATATATAAAACCAATAAAGATTAATACTGCAAAATGATCTTCCAAATAAAATTTAGAATTTAAATAAATAAATTTAAAAATATTGCAAGATGAAAATCATTGGAAATAGCTATGTGTACTCACAATAATTGCTATTCCAAACCGTAGTCATCCTTCTTAAAGCACAAGAATAAATTCTCATAAGAAGTTTCCTAGATATTATCTAAGCAAGTAACAACAAAAGAATCATTTCACTTACTTTTAAGACTCTTCTCATATTCCCTATAATCATCAAGCTCGTCTTCACGAGATTATCCATCTTGTCCTCAAGTCTTTTGGTTGAAGATTCCAGTTCACTCTTCAAGGCCCATACTTGTTTAAAGACCAGATTCATAGTTAATGAGAGTTTTTCAAAATGAGAGACATTAGGATTCTCATCAAAAGAGGAATCACGTTTGTCGTGACCAATATCATTATCAGAGGAACCAAAACGAACTTTCTTAGAGGGAAAAAACAATTAAGACATCATCTTATTTACTAGAAAGACTTGAAGATGACATGATGGAAAAAATGAAATGCTTGCTTAGAAGAAGAAATATTCCACCCTTAAAAAGAAGAAGATATAAAGCAAATTCCTAAAAATACCTTTGACAAAAACCCTAACAGATTTAGGATAATCAAAAAGGAGCTTTATTAGGAAAACCGTTTAAACACATAAATGGTTCTTGAATTTAGACATTAGAGGAATGAGAAAAGAATAAAGACGGGACAGAAAAATAGCGAAAATATATTCACACCCTTCTCGAAGATTATAGTCCTTGTCCAGGGAAAAAACAAGAATAATCTCAGAATCTATTATAGATTGTAATTTCTCCCATCCAATAAAGGATTGGGTGGATTCTTCTGAGAAAAGGACGATCTTGTTATTCCTAGATCTTGATATATTTTTACACGATCAAGATCAGGTGTCTTCCTTTCTTGCAGTGTACTGAAAGACCTGTTTATTGATTTTCGTAAACTATGAATGGTTCTGAAAATTTCTTTCGAAAGTGGTGTAGATTTCTTATGAGATTTTCTTTTCTCCTTCTGGTAACGTGAATTATTGGAAGGAGAATTTTTTAGAACCTTTGTGCACATCAACTCTTGGTGATCCTGGTTTTTATACAAAAGACACAATTAATTTGTTGTTCCATTGTATTTAACGTATTCCTCATTATAAGAGAGATTTGAGTCAGACATGATTTCAGGAGTAATATGTTGATTTTGTTTAAGAGAGTTTATCGAAGTTGATCGATTCTTCTTCTTGAAATCACGATTACTAGATATCGCATTCTCTTGTCTTAATTTTTTCAGTTGATTTTCCATATTTTCAATCATTTTAATCCATGCTTCCTTCTCCAGTTGAAACATACTCTTCATTGAGTACAAATATTTGGTTAAAAGATCAATTTTGTTTTCTGGGGAAGGTATATAGTTTATCATGGAACAATCAGAGTTGTTCGAGGAACAAGTGTGACAATCAACAAAGTAAGTGAGAGAACATTCACGGGATTCTTCCTCGGGAGAGTAGTCAAGAGTTTCCATCCATGCTTTGGTTAACTCACTGACCTCCTTATTAAAAGAACCAGCACATGGAACAAGTTCCATTATCATAGTTTTTGTGAACTTTTCTATCCTTTTCAATGATTGGAGACAAATTCTTTTGAGGCTTTCTTTTTCTCTGTCTTAGAGTTTTCTTTAAATGTTGAACAAACAGTGAAAGGGTTGAATTAAATCAATTATCATCCTTTGTATCAATCAAATCGGGTGTTGATGGTGGATTTTTGACAAAGGCCAAAATCGTAAAATCATGATACTACATGTTTCTGACCCAGCTTCAGGAACGCATGTGACGATTCATATTTTACGATTCGTGAACCGTTTCATGATCTATGATCAAGTTCCTCTCAGAGCCATGATGGATATGTTTCTCGAAAGGCCTCCCACTAGCTGAGCGTTAGATTCTACACATTTCATCGTGACCTCTATGTAGAATAATAGAATTGGGCAGTCCTCCTGCATAATTATTTGTTGAGAGGGCTTAACTCCTTCAGGACGTCGGCGATACTCATTGTTCAATGACTACATAGAGAGACCGTGTATAGATTCAGGCGGCTCTCCTACATAATTGTTTGTTGAGGGAGATAAACTTCTTCAGGACACCAACGCTGCACGTTGTTCCCTGACTATACACTTTTCAGAACGAGTATGGTGTTTCAACTATCTCATATCTCGATTCTACAATGGATTAATTCTACTGTGACATTCACCACTGAATTCCTAGAAAATAATCTATTATATCTCATTACTCCATTCCATGGCTATCCCCAGCTGATTCCATGGATTAGTAATAGATAACCATATTATCTCATTACTCCATTCCTTGAATTCCCCGGCTGGATTCATGGATTAGTAATAGATACACAATTCATTTATTACTCCGTTTCATGAGTCATTCTCCGTTGAATTTCATGAATTAGTAATAAATATCCAACAATGGGGAATCTGTACTATCACCGAGTAAGCCCCAATAAAATGGTGCAAGTGTACTCAACAATGATACACGAACGAGCACCCAAATGCACGAACGAGCATTCGAAAATATGGACAAATGAGGAATCCTAAATAAAAATCGAAAAAGAAAATAATGATAAAAAATAATAAAAGAGGCGCCTAGGGACCGGGACCACCGGTCGGCCGGTCCCCCACGCCTCTTCCCTTTATTTTCTTATTTTCATGAACTCATGAAAACTCCTTCATTCGAGCAACTTTCCTTGTTTGAGCAAAACTCACGGTTTCATGAAAAAATAATAAAATAGGGAAAGGTGTTGCGGGACCGGGCTACCTAGCCGGCAAGCCATGCCCTAGTCGTGGTCGGTCCCACACCTTGCAATCCTTGTTTTCATAATTCCCTCATCTCATGAAACTCCTCCGTTTGAGCAAAAATCATGGTTTCTTCATATTTTCTCAAATATTGCTTAAACCATGAAAAAAGCCAAAAAGCCAATTGGTCTCATGACCGACTATGCTTTTCACGGAAATATTAAAATATTATTATTATTTTAATATTCTCAAAATATTGATCAAACGAACAAAGTCCTACTTGCTCATTCAAGCAAAATCAAGGATTTCATTCAAAGATCGAACTCTTCTAGAAATCCAAGATATTGCTCAATCACACATCAGAAAGTGCCAAAACTTTCAGGATTGAGACACAGACATAATGGTGACACGGGCATGCTTCCTTGACCAACCAAGGTTGGCCCTAAGGCTTGCAAAGATCCAGTCCCACACATTCTCATATTTATGACCTAATTTGCTCAATTGCTCATATTAGGTCCAAACTCTTTCCAGCCAACTTGGAATTTGCTCAATCGACCATCAGCTGGTCCCACGGCCAACAAGGGCTGGTTGCATTCCCTCTTGGTTGGTCCCTCACTTCTCCATAAATTAGGTTTTATTACCTAATGCTCAGACGTGCACTATTTTAATAAATGATGAAACCGACATTTTATCATCATTCTTTCACCAACCGGTCAACTAAGGACTCTGGTGCATGCTCACTCAAGCACTTGGGCACCACATGGTCGTCCATCATCCCATGTGGTCGGTCCCTCCTTCACTCAGTAACCTATTTTCATTAATTCGTCAATTTACGAACAATTGATCAAAAATTAGGGTTTCGAACAAACGCTCTACGAAATCATCATTATGAGCAAGTTCAAACACTAATAAATTTATGTTTGATCTAGTAATTAACATTCAAATTAATTATATAATATTCGATCCAGCTACCAATATTTTAATTAATATTTTATTGGGTCACGTTACCAATAATTCATCGAATTGAGCAATACTTCCTCAGTTGCTCGAATATTGAAACAACTATCAATATTCAGTAATTCGTTGAATCGAGCAATACCTGCTCGAATTTACAATGTTTTCTCATACGAGCAATATTTGCCCAATTCACCAACACTCATCATGATTGACAATTATCAAACATTTATTCAAGTCTCAGAAAACATGTTCAATCCATGAATCACTAAGCATTCGTCAATCATGCTCGATTTAACAAAACTTAGACTCATTGTCTAATCAGTCAACAACTGACTAATTAAATACACGTCTGCCTTGCAGACTCCACGTTCGTGAGACATCAATTGCGTCACATGGGGGGATATCAATTAGGGTTTTGGTCCTGTGTCCTACGACACGTGTGTTCAACCACGACGAGAAATGTGAGTAAGTCGTGAAAACGGTTGAAAGAGTTAGCAAAGTAGTGGGTGCATGATCAGTCAAGTCTCCCCACGACATGGAACAGACTTTACCACGATCTCCCACTTTCCCACTCTTTCATTCGAGAAACCGTCACACTTACTGGGATCAATGTGTTCACCATTCTGACAATATAAATAAGTCCATGAATCCATGATTGAACAACACAGAAAATACATGAGATATTGAACAAACAATCCCTCGTCTAACCTAGAATCATTGTGTGAGAAACACTCTCTCAATCATTCGAAACTTATTTAGACAATTTTCTAGAAACCTTCAACACATCCATAATCCTTGATCATCATTGATCCTATGTAATTATCATCTTCCCTCCTACAGATCAACCCATCTCCCTCTTTGTGACCGAATTGACTCTTGAACGGCCATTGACTTGATTTAGGCCAGAGTCATATAGATTGATATCTCGAACTCAAAACACTCTCGTGCAGTGCATCTGTTTGAGGTTAAGCAGTTTGCTCGGTTCAAGGAGTCTCGTCTGAACCGTCGTTTCCTCAATTCCTTAAAAAACAGCAAATCGTTATTACCCATCAACAGATTGGCGACCACAGTAGGAGATCATTCTCTCGGCTACAATCTCAAATTTTCACAAATATGGTTGATCTTAGGTCAGATTCAGTTACAAATCCTAACATAAACTATGCTAGCACTAGCAACAATGGTGGTACTCCAGAAACCACTCCCGCTTCCAACATCAGTACTGTTGATATCACTCCTCCTCAAATTAACATCGGAAGCAATCCTCTCTTCGGCCGGTCTTCCAAAGAAATCAGAGAAAATCCACCTACCACGGATTATCTCATGAAGGTGCAAGAGACTCTCGTTAAAAATCAGATTGACATGGCTAACACACAGAAGGAACTATGCAATTATCTCAAAACTCTTACTGACAAGATATCAGATAAAACTCGGGAGAAAGGAAAAGCCAAAGAAACATCTTCGACTGTTGATCCTGAAGTCACTCTGATCCATGTAGTAGATGATGATGAAGTCTACAAGGTTGCAGATAACACATCAACAAAGGAACCTACAGGCTTCATCACCCGTGAAGACCTGGAACACTTTATGGAGAATGGAGGAAAATACAAGACACCATCGTTTCATCATCATCAACCTCCATATCCTGCTACTACATAACGAATTTATCTTCCAAAAGGCTACACTTCTCCAACATCCACGCTGTACAACGGAACAAGAAATACTCGAGAACACGTCTCTCGATTCACGGACACACTAGTAGAACACGAGCACAACCATGTTGTCCGTCTGAAAGAATTCTCAAAATCTCTGATAGGAAGAGCATACACATGGTACAAAAACATTGCACCAGGGAGCATTGCTAGTTGGGGAGAAATGGTTAATGCTTTCTACATAAAATACTTCTTTGACTCAGAGTAGATTACTCTTTATGACTTAGGGAGAATAGCTTAGAAAAATAATGAACATCCGAACGATTATGTGAAGAGGTTCAGAGTCCAAGCTTTGGATTTTCACGACTCGAATGTCACTGAACAACAATTGGTGGACTTGTGCATCAACGGAATGATCCCGAACTACAGATCCTTGCTGGAAATTCTCTGATTCCATACTTTCTCAGAGTTTCATGAAGCAGCCAAGTGATCAGCAACTACTGCTCCGGCCTGGAAAGAACTAGAGCCACAAAAGTTGAGGAACCACGAGAAACTCGAGGCAGTGCCAGACGTTTGATCAATAAGCGGTATAATCTACTTTCCATGACCCGGCATCAACAAACGGGAAAATGATCAAACGGGGACTCAAACTTCCCTCTTCCCATTGAAGAAGTGATCGAGTTACTGGAATTCTGGTTCAAGATGATGCAATCAAATTTTTGTTCATCAGAGAGAGCCAACTGAAGAAAAATAGAGAATCCCAGGTACTGTCACCTTCATAGATTCATCAATCATCAACAAGTAACTGCAATATTTTGAAGCATATCTTCAAAGAGAATGTTGATCCACAATAGCTTCAACTGGGGACTAAAGGAGTACACATGACCCTCTCCCAATCAAAACCTTCACTCTCTCTGAGCAACTTTTCAAAGAGGCAGTTCAATCATTGATCGATCATATCTGTGAAATTATTATATTTGTCTAAGGCATAAAGGAAAGACATGTTCACAACACCAAATTACATTATGTCAGACATCTGTCAATCCTGGAAATACTCCTTGAACCTTCATCCACAAACAAGGAGATGCACGACCGGGGACTGCTTACCACAGTCCATCTTAGAGGAAATAAATTCGGAAGAATATTGATCGATGTTGATGCCGCCATTAACATCATTCCAATGAAAACCCTCGGAGCAGAAGGCATCACTCGACAAGAAGCCACTCGTGATCCCATCTGAATGAGAGACCATGAAGGAACGCTTAGAGATGCATACGGTTTTATCACACTCAAAATGAAAGTTGGCTCAACCTAGACGGAAACAAAGTTTCACATAATCAGGGAAGATCCCGGATACGACATGATTCTCGGACGGACGTGGATTCATGCCGAGAAGATAACTACTGACAAAGCGTCTTTGGTTGCACATCTCTCCAATGAAGAAAGTTCTGATCCAGAATATTTGGCGGACGTTCCATCATCAGAGTACTTGGAGGAATTTCGAACTTTGACGAGGTTGAAACAAAAACCTGCAAAATATGCATAGACATTCATCAAAAGGTCCTACACTCAGGCAAGTCTCATTCCTCCCATGTCTATGTCATTTATTTCCTCACATGCTATTCTATCATGGGGAATCAATTCTTCTAGCATCTCTGCTATTGCAAGATGTTATAAGTAGGTAATCTCACTTCAACAATATTTTACCAAGTGGTTGAATATGATATTTCTCCGAATCGAGCATCTCACTAAGAGACATTCATTACTGAGATGATGTTAAAGCATGGCAAAGAACAATTTGGGCATTTATCCATAGCCTTGCAGGAGTGTCCATGTGTGCCACAAAATCATAAAGCTCTGATGTATGCGCAAGTGTTAAATTCCACTACGCAGCTAAAGGAATGCTGTATCGACAAAAGATACTCGGTACCGAGACGATCAAGCCTAAGACACTAGAAGCTTGAAGGATATGACGCTTCAATGTTCAAGAATCTAAGAAGTCTTCAAATTGTACTCCCAATCAAAGAGTACACCTTCGATAATGGCGCTTCTGGCTTCAGCACAAATATCTCGACGATGACACACTGATTCACCATCGACGCGATCAAAGTATAAGTGAACTACAATCGATAAGTCTTCACTATCCCATGATAAGACTTCTGGAGCAGATGCAACATCATTCATCGATGAAACAAATTCCTTCAAACACACTGGGGACTTGATCTTATTGAAAAAATTGATTCAAATCTATTTATTACAACCTGATGTGATTCTATGAAACTTCATCAATGGGACCTCTTTACATCACAAGCCCCTGCACGACTAAGGAACTTCATATCTTCACCAATCACATCCATAATGCAGACTGTTGCTGCTATCTACTGCAACAACGTCGACTCACTAACTTCATAGTAAAGTCATACTATTCAAGAGAATTCATGTTGAACTCCAAAACACTATCATCTCAGAGATACTCATCAACCCACCAACTAGTTCGTGAATGTGAAGGCTCATTGTATGGAGGAGCAAAGACTATATCGATAAATCATGGTTCTAGCCTTTTCAGTCTCTGAAGCAACTCCGACCATAGTATCGGCATCAACAAGGATATCTGGAGGAACTCCATCCATGGTCTCAGCATCAACAAGAATGTCTGGAGAAAATTCAATCATGATCTCAGCATCAACAATGGTCACATGAGCGACATGATCATGACCGGCTTCACCAACTATCCATTCTCTAAGGTGTTACTCGATGGAACGGACTTCTCCAAGCACTAATGATTCGTATTAAGATGTGTAGATATGGTAACATGTTCACATAAAAGTCTCCCCAAAGCTTGCATGATTGGTGGGCACCAGCCAAAGTCTTCTACAAGATGTTCTCATTGCCTCTACAAATGAAATAAAACATGCTTCAGGACATGGGTTTACAAAAACGTACCAATAAGTGAGGAATGGGACAATTCTTCCTTAATGAAAGATATTCGTATATGTCACTACTACAACATACCAAAAGGGCGCATCGATCGGACATTCAAGCTGAAAGATATGACATTTACCGTCAGGTCTATGGAATCTGAAAATTTGCACGGGAATACAAGTTATGAATGTGCATGCGTCATTGACTTACCTACACAACTCCAAATGGAGCAAATATTTTTTCATATGATAACTCAGTCTCTTAGCTTCATAAGTTGGGGCCAAACACATAATTCCGACGTCATACGAGGTTCCTACATCCTCCACAGCATACAACATGCAAGCAGCAATTGTTAGACGGGATTCATAACTTCCACAGTTGATCGGTGTCCACCAGGACTTTTCACTAAGTCCTTCATCAAGGTACCTCCAACTTCGACCACCTAGGTCTTTACATCAATTTTTCTACCTGGGTCCTATATCTAGGTCTTACCAGAAGAAGGGAAAACGAAAATGAGAGATTATTGGGGATTGACGGTCCACTGATTATGGCGATCAGTTTCACAGTCCAAGACCCGCGACACCAAGCTCTCCTATGCTAATCCTTCATCATAAAATGAATGCTACAACCGGGACACACAACCATGGTCATTACATCATCTTCTCTTGAGAGCAACCTCAGTTATGGTCCCATGATCAGGGTTTCAGAAGTGATGTTTCTACGACTGACAGAAACAAAAAATGGTACTGCTAGCACCAGGCTCATGTATCAACCAAGGGTTTCAGGTTGCAAATTAATCAATGGAATTGAAATCCTTCATCAAGCGTTCAAGACACAATCGAATGGTCTAAAGACACAAAAAAACGTTTTACATCAAGATTGTCAGAAGTGATTTTACACTTCCCTGTACAAAGCGACGAGCTGGGAGAAATTAGTAAGGAATCTAAGGTTGAGTCATATGTCGTTCTCTTCATATGGATGTACTCTACAACATATCCAAAATTCACAGCAATTGTATAAACGAGCAAAACGATGTGTCCAAAAAATTGCATTACATGATAGCTGAAAAATTTCTGGAAGTCTCCTGGAAGTTTACTGTTTCGCCTATTTCGTCCTCTAAACGTGCTCAAAACTCTAAAATATTTTTTGATAAAGCTTGGAAATCTCCTGGGCATGAGAATACATGGTTAGATAGCGAAAATCCAACATCAGATGAAGATTTTATGGTGTTTTTGCTAAAAGGAAGATTTCTGAAATTTTCTGATGACGAATTACACTAATTTTTTTTCATATATTCGTATGGATGAGATAGCAATTCCATACTTCTATGAAAAAATTATAGGAGGAATACTTAATTGAGGAGTCTCTAAGCTGTTCGAAGGACTAGTGTTGTTGAAGTCACCGTTAGTGGTATTACTACCTCCATTCAGTTCTGGGTTTTAAAGATTCTCCGTCTCCTTATTTTCCAAGGAAGAATGTGCTACATCAATATGTTGTTTATCCGTAATAATCTCCTCCTGGGTACATTAACAATGATTATTATTACTTCATTTAAAGAGATGACATGATCGCTTGCACGAAAAGAGATACTTACATCAACTCCGTCATTGGTGCTGGATTCATGAATTGTCTGCCCAGGAGCAAGATGAAGACTTTCAATGATCAATGGAGCAAAATTATGAGATTAACAAACATCGGTGCTAGATTCAAGATAAGAAAAGTCATGACGGAGGAAACATCGACAACTTGCCAAAGAAACGGCTGGGGACTGCACGTCATTTACTAACATCATGTAGTCCTTATTTCTGTGTTCTCTTCCTCGAAGACTTTCTTCCATCGCCGTGAAGTCTACATTGATCCGAGATCTCACTACATGATCATCCTGTGATAAATTTAATGAAATAACCAGGAGTACAACTCAGTATGAAGGATCTCTCACTATCACTCAGAAGTCCCATAAGTACCATTTCTTAAAGTCGCATCCAGCATGGGAGTCAGTCACTCTTGCAAATTGGCTGTGACAGATGCATAACATTTCTACTTCAGCACGTCATTCATACAAAGCACAGGATTTAACAAAACAATGAATCATGGAATAAATGTGCTCACAACATCGTCTACAAATTGGTAACTTTCAACTCTTACCTGTTTACGATTCCACTAACAGTAGTGATTGTCATACAAGAGTTAATACTTCAAAATTTGCTCGTCTCTTCGAACCTGCAAACACGAGCAAAATTTTTATTCAAAATCATAACTTGATTTTCATGTGAGCAATCCACAAATTTTCACCCTGTGAGCGACTCCCACCGAGTGAACACTCGTTGGTTTTTGTGCATACACTATCAGATCACAAAATCCATACAAATAATATTTTATCAAAAATTGTTTACTTCTAGCAATTGCTGAAAATCAAAATTTGATTTCACATAAATTTTCACTGTGTGAACATTCACTGGTTTTTTAAAAATTGGACAGACGTCCATTCTACAATTGTGAAAACTCACACACAGACATTATTTCACCATGTATAATTGTCTACTTTCAACAGTTGTTCAAAATCAAAGCATTGATTTTACAAAAAAATATTTTTTAACGTGAAACTCACGAAAATTCGAAAAAAACATATATATATATATATATTTGCTCCCTAAAAGTATATTTTCAAAAATTTATGAAAGCTTACATATCGAAAATAATTTTTTCATGAAAGCTCATAAACAATTTTTTTACTAACAGACACATGTCTATTAAAAAAAAATTCTCTCGTACAAGCATCCACCTTTGAAACGAGAATTTATTAAAAGCTCACATATTTAAAAAATCTCTCTTACTAGAGATCATTGTTTGTTCGAACGAACATCCGTTCCTAAAACAAGGATTTTCCTTTTGGGCCCGACCCACAAACGTTAAACCAACCAAAATTGGACCTCTGACCGTCCAAATCAGCAGTGTTTCATCTCTCCGTGCTCCTGAGATAGCACTCTATCATACTGTCAGGGTCCTTACCTTAGCATTTGCTCGTACATGACACCATTGGAGAAAATCGTGGATTCTGAAAATACCTTTGTAAGACCGAGTTTAACTGCTTATCTTGTCAACCGGAAAATCACCATCTAATGCTTACTGTGGAACATGACTGTCCCTCACTGAGCAGAGGACTTATTGTTGATGGTGGATTTTCGACAAAGGTCAACATCGTAAAATCATGATACTGCATGTTTCTGACCTGACTTCAGGAATGTATGTGACGATTCATATTTTACGATCCGTGAACCGTTTCACGATCTCAGATCGATTTCCTCTCAGATCCATGACGAATATGTTTCTCGAAAGGCCTCCCACTAGATGAGCGTTCGATTCTAAACATTTCATCGTGACCTCTATGTAGAATAACAGAATTGGGCGTTCCTCCTACATAATTGTTTGTTGAGAGGGCTTAATGCCTTAAGGACGTCGACGATACTCGATGTTCCATGACTATATAGAGAGATTGTGTATAGATTTAGGCGGCTCTCCTACATAATTGTTTATAAGATGTCAACAACTTTCTCACACAAACTATTAGCTTCAAAGCAATTTTCAAGTGATCGATAAATCAATAAGAAACATTCCGAGTCTACATCAAATGATTGTCTCATACAAATAATTTAAGATGTTACCAGGCAGTTTTCACATGATCATCTTTTGACTTTCGTCAAGAATATCAGATGAACTTGGTTAAAGGGAAAACTTACCAACACATATTTCGAGAAATATGTAAGCGATTTAAACTCAACTCGAAATATCAAATGTGTATAATCGAAGTCTATATAGATATACGACTTTTGTCTCAAATAGGAGATAGAGTATATAGACTTTTGAGTGATAGATGAGTTCAAGTCTACACATAACTTTTGTTGATGAAGTTCCACAAGCTCCCCTTAGTAGTTCTTCGTCTTTAATCGATGAACGTCATGAATTTTAATGCTCAACTACCCTTTTTATCCTAATCCGAGACTTAGTCATAAGTATACTAGAAATCAAGACTTGTAGTTTTGGCAACTAAACTTGACAAACAAGCTTGAGATAGAAATGCTTGCAAGTTCGACCGAATAGTCCTATAACATGAGGATACAAGGATCTCATCACCAGGTTGTCAAAATCCTCCACACAAACTTCTTTTGGTAAGGATTCAAACTTAGTTTTTTATTTTGATGATAGTAAGTTTTATGATACTTTTTCACATCAAAAACGGTTTCCTCCTAAAGCTAGAAGAAAAAACAGGATTAACCATGAAGAATATTCATTTGATGAGCATAAAGTTCATACTTATGCTAATTAATCACAACGGTTGAATTCTTACTCATAAAAATCCTGTTGAGTAAGATTTGCTAATATTCAGGTATACTTATTGGTATAATGCCTTCTGTTTAGTTGAGCTATTTTCTTATCGTTCATAGCTAAACTATTGTCTACAGATAGCTTTTCCTAAGTATTGTTTTTTTAATAGAGTGTTTTTAATCTTGGAAAAGTAACTTTACTTTTTGTGAGCTACCTTTGTGCTCGAAATTATTCCTCTTAAGAGAACATAAAATTTATTAAGCCAAAAAATTGTGAAAGAAAATCTTCACGTAGCAAATTTTTGTTATATTCGTTTTACCATGTAAAAAGGTACGTTACGGTTTTTAGTTTTTATTTTGGGTTCGGATTGTTTTCGTACAGGTACCCAAATATTGCTTTCCACGAACCATTTCTACAAACCCTAAAATTTTCCGTCCTAAAAAAACCGTTTAAATACCAAACCTATTGAGTCACGTACGCGTACTCTAGGTTATTTTATTTTTGTCAAGAATGCCTTCACCTTCTTGCACTTGTGATTTTTCAAGATGTTTTCTTGATAAAGGTATTGGTTTCGGATCCAAAGGGAAGAATAAAAAAACCCTAGTAGAAGTTGATGATATCAAGTATCAAAATCCTTATGATTATTCTGATATCTCATGCTACTATGCTTATACTCATCAATATATTGAGAATGATGAGATGGTTCTGGTCTAAATGGTTCACGATTTTCTTAAATACTTTGAGGAAGCAAAACTGCAGCTCGTTGATACTATGAAGGGTCTCGATGTGTTAAGAATTAAGTTGAAAAAGGTTAACTATGACCTTGTTCTCATGAAGTCACATGTTAAAGATCTTCTCAATGAGGATATCTTCTCTGAAGAAGTAATGGATGATGTCAATCACAAGCTCAAAGGTCTCAAGACTCGTGAGAGGAGTCTTTTTTTTTAGCTTGTTGATTTTGTATAGGAAACTTCTTATGAGAACTTATTCTTGTGTTTTAAGAAGGATAACTAGGGTTTGGAATAACAATTTTTGTGAGTACACATATCTATTTCCAACGATTTTCATCTTGCAATGTTTTTAGATTTATTTATTTAAATTCCAAAGTTTATTTGGAAGATGATTTTGCAGTATTAATCTTTATTGGTGTTATATATTGCAAATAATGTTATGGGATATGTATGTTTACGTCTTTGAACTATGATTATCCCATATATGTCAAAAGTTAAGTCTATTATGTCATTTTTGCAAATATTGATGGAAAATATAATGAACTTTTGATGTCAAAAGATTAAGTATATGGAATCATTATGCAATTATTGATGAAAAATAGAATGAATCTTTGATTATTCCGCAATATTGATCTTTCCCTGATCCAAGTCTATGTAAAAGTATTGTACGGCTTCGTAAGTTTTCTTATGTTGAGCATTTCCGATTAAATTAATCATTTGGGTTCCTTTGTGATTAATTTAATTGAGTTTTATGGATACAAATTCATGTTTCATGTGATTTGTTAATGTCCAAAGAAATCCTTCATTTCTTGTGAAAGTAAGGTCGCGCTTGTTGTTCTTTCGGTAATGACACTTTATGGGGGAGAGTTCTTAATCAAACTTGTGCTTAATTGCCAAATCTTTGTGGGGAGTGCGGCTGTGGAATATTGTAGGAGTTATCTTGTATCTTTATAAACTCCTTGATGAATACACTAAGTTTTGACTATGTGAAATCATCGAAACAAAGTTGATATGTTCTCTTTTAGTCATGAAGTATCTCTATGAGAATTTTATTAAGATCCCGCTAGTTTTCGTTGACAAAAATGGGGCAAATTATAGTGTAGTTCACACTACAAATACATATGGTTTATGGATCATTATGTAAGGGGTAGTGGTTTTCATTGTGCGATGAAGTATTGACTAAGAGGGAGCGATACATATCATCATAGTATTATTGTCAAAGTTGTGATACAATTGAACTTTGATGTTGTGTAATAATACTATGACACTGTATAAAACTAATTGAGAACATCTAGTTTTTTTTTATTGTTATGGCTACGAATCTTCAACAACTATGATGCTGAGTTGAACACGTTTAGAATCATTGGAGTACTTGGAAGTGACGAAGATTTCGAGTAATGTTGAAGAACCAAGAAAATCAAGCATTTGGATGAGAAGCTACAAAGTTTATTTATTTTGTAATCCATATGTATTGATAGTTTTGTCACTAAAATTGACAAAGGGGGAGATTTTTAGACCACTGCTTGGTTGAACTCCCAAGCGTTGCTATCTCAAGCTTATTTGTCAAGTTTAGTTGTCAAAACTATAAGTCTTGATTTCTAGTCTACTTATAGCTACGTCTCGGATTAGGATAGAATGTGTAGTTGAGCTTTTGACTTCATGGTGTTCATCGATTGAAGACGAAGAACTACTAAGGGGAGCTTGTGGAACTTCATCAACAAAAGGTATGTAGATATTTGAACTCATCTATCACTCAAAAGTCTATTTCTATTTTATCTCTTATTGACACAAAAGTCGTATAGATATATAGACTTTAATTTATACACATTTGATATTTCGAGCTGAGTTTAACTCACTTACATATTTCTCGAAATATGTGTTGGTAAGCTTTCGCTTTAACCAAGTTCATCTTTTATTCTTGACGAAAGTCAAAAGATGATCATGTGAAAATCGCCTAGTATCATCGTACATGATTTTTGTGAGACAATCATTTGATGTAGACTCGAAATGTGTCGTATTGATCATTTGATCACTTGAAAATTGCTTTGAAGCTAATAGTTTGTGTGAGACATCTATTCTCGTCTTCTAAGAATGTTTCAATAATTAAAATGGGAGTTTAGAATAATTAACCTTTGATTAGATATATCACAGTATGCGTACTTGTATGCTAACTGTTGCAAATATATTCCAATTCCGGAATTGAGTATGCATACCTGAATGCGTACTAATTCAACAGTTGAAGTCCGGGAATTATAGTATGCATACCCGTATGCGTACTAGTTTCAATTGAGTTCGGCCATGTACGACAGTATGCGTACCCATTTGTATACTGGCGAACAAGACCAGGTCCGGGAACTTAGGTATGCATACGTGTTTGCATACTTGAGTTGGTTAAGTTCTAAAATCGGTTATGTACATAGTCATGAATAAATACATTAATTTATATAATAAGGAATGCAATATTTGAAAATCGTGGTTATAATGTTCATGAATCAATTCGAGTGAATCAAAACCGATTTTTCTTCAATTGTGTCTTGTATACTTCTATGAGAATATAAACAATTGAAAAACTAGTTTTATTTGAGTCATTTGAACTAGTTGTGATTGAGATGAAAAAGGTTGATATGAAAGTGTTCAAATGGCTAACTTCAGTTAACTGTTATTGAGCCAACTCAATATACACATTTAGGTACGGTTACCCATATCTAAATAAAAGTATATTTCATTTGTGTGTAACAAGCTAAGTTCAATCTAACGGTTGAAAGATATTAGCTTGAATCTTAAATCAGGTTTCATCTAACGGTGAATATTGAATGCTTTGTTAACAAGGGAGAACTCTAGCAAACCATGATTTGAAGACTATATAAGAGAGAACTCTAGCAACTAGGAAACCTAATCCCCAGACCTCATGTGTGATACTATTTTTGGCTAGAGTTGATTCTCCTTTAACCTAGGTTTTTCTAAACCATTATAGGTTAACGACTTAAAGACTTTATTGGGATTATGAACCAGACCCAACTATTTTCTTTGCAGTTGTGTTTTATCGTATTGAGCACTATATTCTCTAAGATTTGCTCGAGATTTAATCTCTGATAGGTAAGATATAAAAAGTAATCACAAAGCTCTTTGTCTTATTCTTTGTGATTCCACAATATCTTGTTTCGCTACCATATGGTTAAGTTATTGTGAGATGATTGATATTACTAGGATGTTCTTCGGGAATATAAGACAGGTGTATAAATTAGTTCATGTTCACCTTGATTTATCAAAAGACGAAATAAAAACTCGTAGGTATTTTTATGGGAGACAGATTTATATATTCAATAGACTTTTCTGTGTGAGACAGATTTGTTTATTAAGTCTTTGACTTTGGGTCATAGCAACTTTTAGTTGTGGGTGAGATCATCTAAGGGAATCAAGTGCGTCGAGTGCTCCTTGGATTCAGAGGCGTAAAGGAACGCGACTGTACCTTAATCAGTGTGAGATTGGTTAGGGCTCAACTATATTCTAGTCTGAAGTTAACTTGTAGTGGGCTAGTTTCTGTTGCGGCTTAATACAGTGTGGTGTTCAAATCTGGACTAGGTCCCTGGGTTTTTCTGCATTTGCGGTTTCCTCGTTAACAAAATTTCAGGTGTCTGTATTATTTATTTTCCGCATTATATTTTTTTATATAATTGAAATATCACATGTTGTGCATAGTTCAATCAGTTAGATAGTCCAACCTTTGGTTGTTGATATAAATTAATTGACACTTGAATATTGGTATTTGGTACCATTCAAGTTGTTTCTCATAATAATCAGGCTCGCGGATTTCTATCTGTTTGATTTGCTGATTACATTGAGAAATAGAGATATAACTCTTGGAAGTATTTTCCTTGATTGAGTCTGACTATTTAGTTGATTCTCGTGGAAATATATTGGAGTTAGTCCATATAGATTGCCGAAACGAAATATTGGGTGTGGTTGTTAGACTCCCACTTTTTCAGCTACATCAATATACCTACCAGTTTAGACGAATTTTTATGCGCTTTGATATGGTACAAAAAAAACCAAGGAAATCGATCGACAATAATTTTAACACCACGAGGAAGTTGGTCATAAACTTTATGAACTTCGTAGTAACCACCTTTTGTTTTTTTGTAGAGAACTATCTCGCTCAACCTTTGTGGACAGATGACCTTCACTCATTGCTAATTCTGAACATGAGAGCAGCCGGGCTTTGTTATCTTCCTCCGGATCTTGTCCTCTCCCTGGTAAAACTTGTGTATATTTTTAGGTGGTTTTCAATTTCTTTGTCGAATAAAATCTTGAGATCGAGGAGCCATGGTAATTAATTAAATGGGTGTTAAATTTGTGTTTGGAAAACTGTATAGAAGATTGAATTTTTGTTGAAAAGACGTAGAGAAGATTGGATTTGAGTTGAAAAGATGTAGAGAGGATTAGATTTGAGTTGATATATGTAGAGAAAAAAATAAGTTATTATGAGTAGAGAAGTTTGAAGTTGATTTGAATTTATAGGGTGTGGATATGTGAATATTTTTTGGATGTTCGATATTTACCATTGTAGAGCCACATTAAGTCGATCGTATCAACTGGAACCGAGACTCTACTCAGTTGGACCCGAGTATCGCTTTAGTTGGAGCCGGTTGTTTCAAACTGCAAAAGTCGAATTTCTTTGTCTCGATAAATCCCTTATCCACTTCCCAAAGTTAAGTTTGACCATCCAACTGGCATGTCAAACATTCTAATTAGATGTATCCCATTGAACTTGCTCTAACTTTCCTTAATATAAGTTAAGTTCCGTTTAGATGGAAAACTATTTTGCACTTCTAGTGTAGGTGTTGAACGGTTCCTAGGCTTGTAATCTTGTGCATATATTTTCTTTAATATAACCTTCCTTAATATATGATAACTTCAAAGTTCCTAAGCTAGTAACTATTTTGATGCACGCGCAGAGGAGGACCATGTAAACTATAAGATTTTTCTTGCAGTGGTAGAGTACTAATGGATGTAACTTTTATATTCAAAAGGGGGGAAATGTCAAAACTTAGTGCTTTGTTTTCATATACGGTAACTATAGGGTTTTCATCATCAGCTAACCATTAGCTAATGAAGCTAATTTAACTGTTTGATTTTGTCCAACTTCACCTTTTCCATTTTCTTCTAATCCAACGATATTCAACTAATCACATAAATGAGTCATATTTAGCACAATTGGCTCCAGAGTTGGGAGAAAAGTATGCAGTTAAACGTGTTCGGACAGGAGTAATCCACGGACGGGTGACCTCTCGGGAAGTTTCTACTGGATCACCGCAGTGATGCCCACATTGTCGGATAACCTCAGTGGCTTAGTAGGGACAATACTAGTGGAGGGACGGGTGATTACAAATGTTGTTGGAGCCAACGACGGAAAATATGATGCGAGAGTGAGAGTCGCCTGAAGTTGTAAATAAGATAATATCAAAAGAAGAAGAAATATAGGCTGATAATAGAGTAGAAGAAGAAGAAGGTGGTGATTGTTGTGGTGGTCGTGATTGTTGTGCTGACTATCTGTGAGGAAGAGAGAAGAAGAAAAAAAAAATGAAGAGTTGCGAAGAAGAAGAAAAACATAGATAGAAAGGAAATCGACTAGTTGTGGATGCTTAGTTTTAAGGTTATGTTTGAAAAAGCAGGGGTCTAACAACCTCACCCAATATTTCGATTAGCAATCTGCATGGACGACTCCGAGTTGTTTTCTAGAGAATCAACTAGACTCAATCAATAAAAAATACTCAAGGAGTTATTATCCCAATCTCTCAAGTTGATTTACTCAAGCAAATGTGATTCGCGATTCTAATAAAAGAGAGATAACTTGGATGGTACCAAAGACCAATATCCAAGTGTCAATCAATTTAAATCAACAACCAATAAGGTCGGATATTCTAATTGATTGAACAACGCACAACCTGGATTATTTCAATTATATAACAAAATATAATGCGGAAAAGAAATAACACAGACACCAGAATTTTGTTAACGAGGAAACCGCAAATGCAGAAAAACCCCGGGACCTAGTCCAGATTAAACATACACTGTATTAATCCGCTAAAGACACTAGCCTACTCCAAATTAACTTCGGTCTGGACTGTAGTTGAACCCCAATCAATCTCACACTGATCCAAGGTACAATTATGCTCCTACGCCTCTGATCCTAGAAGGATATTGTGCACTTGATTCCCTTAGCTGATCTCATCCACAACTAAGGGTTGGTACGACCCAATGTCGGAGACTTTAGCAAACAAATCTGTCTCACACAGAAAAGTCTACAAGATAGATAAATTTGTCTCCCACGAATAAACCCATGAGTTTTGTTCCGTCTTTTTATAAATCAAGGTGAACATGAACCAATCAATAAAACCATACTTATATTCCCGAAGAATAGCTCAGTTTTATCAATCACCTGACAATAGTCTTAATTGACGTATCGAAAAAACATATTGTGGAATCACAAACGATGAGACGAAGATGTTTGTGATTACTTTTATATCTTGCATATCGGAGATAGAAATCTCAAGACAATTATTATAATTGTACACGTATGATAGAAACAACAAGATCAGATCACACAACTACAAGAAAAGTAGTATCGGTCTGGCTTCACAATCCCAATGAAGTCTTTAAGTCGTTAACCTAGTTTTAGAAGAAGAAAACAAAAGGTTAAAGGAGAATCGACTCTAGCTTAGCAAACTAGTATCACACAAAATATGTGGGGATTAGGTTTCCCAGTTGCTAGAGTTCTCCTTTATATAGTCTTTCAAATCAGGGTTTGCAATCAATGTTAGCTTAGTAACAAAGCATTCAATATTCATCGTTAAATGAAAACCTAATTAGATACAAACTAATATATTTCAACCGTTAGATCGAAAACTTAGATTTCCATACATGCATGTACATGACGATTTTGGGTTTGTGTAACCGTACCCAAACGTGTACAATAGTTGGTTCAATATTAGTCAACCTAATGGTTAGCCAAATGATAACTTTCATATCAACCATATTCTTCTTCACCATAACTAGTCCAAATGACTCAAATGAACTAGTTAGAGAGTTTTTAAATTTCTATAAGATCTTATGTACTACACAAGACACAATTGAAGCAAAAACGATGTGATTTACTCGAATCAATTCATGAACTATAAAGCCACGGTTTTCAATAACACTCCTTATATAATTTAGATAAGTTCACGAACATCGTTTTTAGAAATAACCACTCAAGTTCGCGGACTGGGTATGCGGACTCAAGTAACCGGTTGGAGTTCACAAACTCCAGCAGAAATTCTGGGGTTCGAGAACTTCCGCCAGTTAGCGAACTGAGTTCGCGGACTAAAACCGAGCTACAACTCTAGCATAAATTCTCGGGTTCGAGAACTACGCACGCTAGCGGACTGTGTTCGCGGACTGAGTTAACTGCTCAAGTTCCGGTTTTTCACTTGATCAACAAATTTCGCAAACTTCGGTTCAAGTGCTAAGTACTTATACATATATGTGTTACCACAACAATGTTTATATCCCCAGTGGTTATATTGTCTAAACTCTCATTTCAATCATTGAAACATTCTTAGAGGACGTCATATAGTTGTTATTCACAAACTAGTTTTCGTCAGAGCAATTTCCAAAGTGATTGAAACATAACATGACTTTCGTCACTAGGCAAATATGAACTTGGCTAAAGAAAAATCTATACCAACACACATTTCTAGAAATAGATAAGCGAGATATACTCAGCTCGAAATGTCACATGTGTATATTCTTAGTCTATATAGTTAAACGACTTTTGTATCAAGATAGGAGATAGTGTAGATAGACTTTTGAGTGATAGATAAGTTCAAGTCTCCCCATACCTTTTAGTCGATGAAGATCCACTGGTTCCTTGAGTAGTCCTTCGTCTTGTATGATGATTTCCATGGAGTTCTTGAGCTCAACTACACTTTCTATCCTAGTCCGAGACCTTAGCTATAGTAGACTAGAAATCAATACATTATAGTTTTGATCACTAACATTGACAAACATGCTTGATATAGCAACGTATGCGAGTTCGACCGTGCAATGCTCTAACAATCTCCCCCTTTGTCAATTTTAGTGGCAAAACTATTAATACATATGGAATACAAAAAATATATAAATAAACTTTATAGCTCCTATTCCACATGTATAATATTCAACAATACTCGAAATCTTCGTCACTTCCAAGTAGTCCAATTATCCCAAAGGTTGTAAGTTTAGCATCATCTTTGTTGAAAATCCGTAGCTATAACAATGAGAAAATCATCGGTTCTCAATCATTGTTATACAGTGTCATAGTATTATTACACATCATTAAAGTCCAATTGCATCACAACTTCAACAAAAATACTATGGTGATACTTCACCCCCCCTTAGTCAATACTCCATCTCACATGGAAACCACTCCCCCTTACATAATGATCCGAAAACCATATGTATTTGTAGTGTGAACTACATATTAATTCTCCCCCTTTTTGTCAATAAAATTAGCAAAGGTACAAGAGCGGAATCCTAATGAAATTTCCGTAAGAGACATTTCATGACCAAAGGTAAATGTATATCATCTCATTTATATGCAATCATAAAGCCGAAGCTAAATGCATTCATCAAGGAGTTTATAAAGACACAAGATAACCCCTCTAATATTCCACAGCCGCACTCCCCACAAAGATTTGGCAATTAATCACAAGTTCAACAGAACTCTCCCCCATAATATGTCATTCCCTAAGGAACAACAAGAGCGACCTTAATTTCAAAAGAAAAGAAGGATTTCTTTAGACTCAACAAATTGCATACAAGTATGAATTTGGAATCCAACATGAAATACTCAATCAAATTAACCAAAGCGGACCAAGATTAATTTGACTAAATATGCTCAACACAAGAAAACTTATGGAGACTTAATAAATCAATTAGATTAAGCACAAGAAAACTCATAAATAATCTAATTGTCATACTCAACCAAACTAATTACAAGAGTAATCAATTTAATTGGACACACTCTACATAAGAATATATATGGAGCAATGGCTAAGTTAATCATAAAAATAACCATCCTAGTCAATCATGCTCAACATGAGAAGAACTTACGGAGTGATAACTAAATAACCATACTAGATGATTGATTTAGTTCATTTGGGCTCAACATAAGAGATTATGGAACCCCGACTAAGATTATCATAAGACATGACAACCTTAACCGTACATGTATTCAACATAAGAAAACTTATGGAATACAAACTAAATAACCACACAAGTTTATTAATTTAGTTCTTAATGCTTAACATATAGCATCTCATGGAACAACCAACCATGCCAATAAGGAATCGACTTAGTCGTATCGTGCTCAACATAAGATACACAATGGAGCCTCCCATTAATACACAAAAGATAGATTAGGGAAGCTCAATTACTGCGGAATTCACAAGGATTCATTCTATGTTTCCATCACTATTTGCATAATGACACACAATAGACATAATCCTTGAATCACAAAAGATTTTAACCTATCTTATATCAATAATTGACAATATAGGCTTAACTTTTGTGTTTGTCAAAAGTCTATTCATCCTTTTATCAATATTTGCATATCAATTCACGAATGACTTTACTTTTGACAAAACATGGGACAATCAAGTTCACGGACGTAAACATACATATCCCATCAAAATATTGCAATATATAAAACCATAAAGATTAACACTGCACTAATCATCTTCCAAATAGTTTTAGAATTTAAACAAATAAACCTAAAAACATGAAGATGAAAAATGTTGGACATAGCTATGTGTAATCACAATAATTTCTATTCCAAACTCTAGTAATCCTTCTCAAAAACAAGAATAAATTCTCATAAGAAGTTTCCAAGGCATCAAGACAAATTCGTAATGCACATATAAGATGATTTGTCCTTAGAGGGTAGAATCAATCTTTTCCGCCCGGATTTATACCAAGAATAGCTACCAAAGGCGTATAAAAATATTTTCTTAACAAAGAAGAACATACAAAGTCAATAATGACTATGCACCATAGTTCACATAGGATGATTGTGAACATTCAAGAATTGCATAACACTGCGTACTACTTTCCATTCTTGAACTTCCTTCTTTGTGATTCACCAACAGCATTCTTGTAAAAGCTACAAATTAGCTTAGAAGAGTAATACTCCAAGTGCCCAAGTTCAAGGTAAGTGGAACAAGTGCAACGAAACGGAGCAAAATACTCAAAAACAAGAGTCAGGATAAATATCAATCTTAACTCATACAAATTCAAGGTTTCTCATCTCCATTTTTAAGAGAATTCAAAGAGGAAGATAATTCAAAAAGAATGAGTTTCTTCTGAGTTCGGACGAACAAGTTACGGCCAAAACAAGTCGACCGAATATCGACGTCTACAGGCAAGTCCGCGAACTTACGGGTTTGCACACGAATTTTCAAGTCCGCGAACTTAAACTCCTGGAATTTGGTTTTAAAAGATGTTATGCATACTTTGTATGTGTACCATGAAGTCCAAACATCCCAAACCATTATTTTCAAACCTAAACAATAAAGAACCTTAAACACAGATCAAGTTAGGTAGAAATGAACGATAAGCAAGGTACATGGATCATTATAAGTACTCAAACAGGTAATAAAAGCATAAAACTTGCTCAAGTTTATAGACATACCTTTTTAGAAAAGTCCAATTGAATTCTACAGCCTTACCAAACATCTTCGGTGTGCCCCAATTCTTGTGCTTTCCTCACCGTATACATAACAGGGCATTCCTTGGTGAGGATGCACTTACAACACAATCAAGTTGTGTTGGGTGAACAATGTATTTCTCACCACAAGTGACCTTTGGATTATCATGAAAGATATCGCTTTTAGAACCTTTCACATCCAATTTCATTTTTCCAAAAAACTTGTTAAGTTCCAACATCATGGATATTGCCTTCTCCATAGTCATGGAATTTTCTGGAAGGTCATTACTTTTCACACTCAAAGTATCATTAGATTTCTTTGGTACCCACTTTTGAGTGTGTTTAGGAACAACCGGAACCTTCTTACCATTAATCTCTTCAAGATTTCTCGAAAGAGAATTGGATTGACTATTCTTTTGCAAGTTAATCTTTCTCCAAATGGGAGCATCGGATCTTGTCTTCGTCTTTATGAAGTTATCCTTTTTATAACCATTACGATTATGAAAAGGCTTCGTATGATGTTTATAAGAAAAAATAGGTTTATCACAACACTGATTCCTTTATCTAAAGGTTGGATAGTTACAACCGGTAGTATTAAGGGTATTAGCCTTAACATATGATCTTGGTTTCACAACTTCTTGTGATGCCCAAACAAGAACATCATGAAGTTTCACATTCCTTATACAGAAACGACATCTCCTTTCCAGGTGACCTTTATTTCCATAATAGTGGTAAACATAAGGAATGTTCTTACCTCGATCCGTATGTGCTGACTTTGGAGGTTGATATACTTTGCTCTTTTGAACCTTAACTTCCGGTGAAGGTATTTCACTTTTGCCATCAGTGGAAACCTTTTGTTGAGAAGCATCACTAGCCTTCAAAAATTGTGCATGTTTGCTAGTACTTGGAGCATTTATTCCCTTATAGCCCAATCCTCGTATATCACGTTGATTTTTACTTGCTCCTAGCATAGTGGTTAATTTGCTTGAACTAGTATTGAACTTTTTCAAGTCATCTTCCAACATTTTGATTTTATCAAGAGCAGCAGCTAAATCAGCCTCAAGGCATTTTTCTCGAGCGAGATAAGCGCTTTCTCTATCATTGAAGCTTGCTAGCTGTTCTGCAAGTTTTTCTTCCAATAAGAAATATTTTTGATAAACATTATCACATTCAAGTGACTTCCTATGTAGGTTTTCCTTGGAATACTTGAGGATCGATTCGTTAGAACGATTCGTAACATAAACACCTGCGTAACATCTTCTCAATTTCTTGTTTTCTCGACAGAGAGGAGTCGGAAGAGGTGTGACATGAGAAGTTGTCATCTTCTTATTTTCCAATGAATTCAAAACCTTAACATACTCTGAGACTTCCTCATCAACATCTCTATCAATATCTGAATCACCTTCATCAGAAAGTTTATCCAACTGTTCTTCTAGGCGTATTTCCCAGACTTCAACAGGTTCTACATTAAGAGAATGTTTATATACTGACCTAGATGTGACAGTTCTCTCAGGTGAATCCAAGATTTTAAAATCATCTGGTGATTTATGAACTGGTACGTTATTAGAGATAGACTCTTCCACAAAGTCAGATCCCTACAAACATAGACTTATAAGGTCTTAAACGTGTTTGCCTGCTCTGATACCAATTGAAAAAAGAGGAGGTCTAACAACCTCAACCAATATTTTGATTAGAAATCTGTATGGACAACTCCGAGTTGTTTTCTAGAGAATCAACTAGACTCAATCAATAGAAAATACCCAAGGAGTTATTATCTCAATCTCTCAATTTTGTTTACTCAAGCAAATGTGATTTGCGAGTCTAATCAAAGAGAGATAACTTGGATGGTACCAAAGACCAATATCCAAGTGTCAATCAATTTAAATAAACAACCAAAAGGTTGGATATTCTAATTGATTGAACAACACACAACATGTATTATTTCAATTATATAAAAAAATATAATGCGGAAAAGAAATAACACAGACACCAGAATTTTTTTAACGAGGAAACCGAAAATGCAGAAAAACCCTGGGACCTAGTCCAGATTAAACATACACTGAATTAAGCCGCTACAGATACTAGCCTACGCCAAATTAACTTCGGTCTGGACTGTAGTTGAACCCCAATAAATATCACAATGATCCAAGGTACATTTATGCTCCTACGCCTCTGATCCCAGCAGGATACTGCGCACTTTATTCCCTTTGTTGATCTCACCCACAACCAAGAGTTGTTACGACCCAAAGTCGAAGATTTTAGCAAACAAATCTGTCTCACACAGAAAAGTTTACAAGATAGATAAATTCGTCTCCCACGAATAAACCTATGAGTTTTGTTCCGTCTTTTGATAAATTAAGGTGAACAGGAACCAATCAATAAAACCATACTTATATTCCTGAAGAAAAGCTCGGCTTTATCAATCACCTCACAATAGTATTAATCGACGCAGCGAAAAAAGATATTGTGGAATCACAAACGATGAGACGAAGATGTTTGTGATTACTTTTATATCTTGCCTATCGGAGATAGAAATCTCAAGCCAATTATTACAATTGTACTCGTACGATAAAAACAGCAAGATCAGATCACACAACTACAAGAAAAGTAGTATCGGTCTGGCTTCACAATCCCAATGAAGTCTTTAAGTCGTTAACCTGGTTTTAGAAGAAGAAAACCAAAGGTTAAAGGAAAATCGACTCTAGCTTAGAAAACTAGTATCACACAGAATGTGCGGGGATTAGGTTTCCCAGTTGCTAGAGTTCTCCCTTATATAGTCTTTCAAATCAGGGTTTGCAATCAATGTTAGCTTAGTAACAAAGCATTCAATATTCACCATTAGATGAAAACCTGATTAGATACAAGCTTGTTTTTGTCTTTTGATAATCATAATTAAAGTTTTTAATTACGTAGGTTTACCTTAATTTGTTTCTATCTTTTGATAATCATAATTATATTTGTTTGAATATATTGTTTGTGATGGTATTAGTTTGGTGTGATTGGGTCTCATACAGTTTGTTTATTTGTATTAAGTGAAAATGGAGTTCTGCTATAAATAGATGTTACTTGTTCTCTGAATTTCATATGATTCTTGATTTTGTTTGGTTATCTTGTTATTGAGTATGTTGTGTGTCATAAATATTATTTTGATTGAAACACCACATGAAACAATGACTTAATGTTGAAGTATATAGATTCGTGAACCATTCAGGAAGCTTAATTTTACACAAAATTGGTTAAAAAGACCAAAATCAACAATTCCTGGTTGAAAAAAAATGCATGCGACCATTCTCTTATATGATCAGATATTAAATATTTATATTATTCATAACCATGTACATTGATTGGTAGTTCTACTCGAGTACGTGTAGAAGCTTGACCATAACATAATGTTCTTTTCATTATATGCTTTTAATCTCCAGAACAAAGCTGTTAATGGATGATGTGAACTTCAACAATATTATCAGTAGTTCGAAGCTACCTGAAGGTTGTACTGTACCATTTCAATTGGGTAGCTTGCAAGTTATATGGAATTAGATGAACCTAATTTAAGATTGGTGATTACTGCTTGGACCCCTAAATATGTTTCCCTTTTCCCTGTTTCAATTGTCTGTGTTGTTTAATATGACTTGCAAGTTACAAGGAATATCCATGTTGTTGTTAACAAAGATATTACCTGCAATGTTGATGTGGGTTTCACATTTAAGATGTGGCAAATGAGTTGCAGATGATTAGATTTTTGAATATATCGTATAGACTTTGTTTGGTGGAGAGCTAATATAGCAATTGCTCATTTATCTTTTGGTGCAGGGTAGAAACCAATCGCTCATTTATCTTTTGAAGAGATAATGTTGTTCAGGACGTGGAACAATAAAGCTAGATGGGGCATCACATATGTATGAATTTGGACAGTCATTCATTCATCATGTGTTTTAAAGAAAGCCGTCTACCGGTGTTCCTCGGACTGCCACTTAATGACGTCATTTTTTTTGTTTCTGCATTTTTAGAATATAAGAAAATTATTTTTTTGGCGTGTAATCATTGGTAACCACCAATGTATCATCTTAGAAAATAAGAAAATAAGAAAATGAGTGTATTAAAGATTTCAAAGAATGTTTACACGACGGTACAATATATATGGATTTTATTTTCCTAAATACAGTATATAATTATTTTCAATTTTTATTATATTGTATTTTTTCATTTATAATAATTTTTTATTCTTAAAAACTTTCCTTGTTTGATGGGATCCAATACTAGTACGTCTTAATTGGAATTCTTAAAATAATATGGAGAAAAATGGGGAGATTTTATGCTTCAAAATAATAAATAATGGCAGACATCTTTCAAATTGGGAAACAAAATTTTATTAATCGCAGAAATTACGGCAAGAAAATATGGCAATTAAAGTAAATGTTAAACTTCCCCTTCTTTGTTGTTATCTCCATGACTACTATCTGTAGCGTTTATTAAACTTGCCCTTCTTTGTGTCAAAAAAGAAAAAAAAAAGTAAATGTTAATAATGGTAATTGGTACGTAATTGGACAGTTTTGATGTTAGTAGTGTTACGTTCTATGCATCTATTAGACACAATCGTTGTTCTAAAAGTTTGGCTACTAACAATTAGTTGCATATATATCTTGGCAACAGATATTATCTACTACAACTGCTAGTTCTGTGTTCTTTTGAACAACTAGACCAGAGATTTAGTGGTTTGAACGATTAGGAAAATAAGACGCCTACTATAAAACCCAATGGCCATATATTGTTGGCTACTGGATAAACATCTAGGTGCAAAACCAATTAAACCACCAACAAAACATAGTTACGTTAATGTTTTCGCTAGTAACTTGTCAACTATACAGATTAATAACTTTATCTATTAGGAGACTACCATTTGTCAACTACTCAGACTAGTAGCTTTTGACATGGCGACCAACTAATCATTGCTCACTTGTTGCTTTAAACATAAGACAACACCCTCTTACGCCACTACGATTGGGAAACTAACATTAATTGCATAAAGTAATTAGCAGCTGAAGATTTGAATAGACCACAACCATTGGTCAAGTATCCTTTGGTCGTTTTTTTTAAAGTGAAGCTAATATCTTTCAACCGTTAGATCAAAAAATTAGCTTGCCATACACACATGTACTTGACGATTTTGGGTTTGTGTAACCGTACCCAAACGTATACAATAGTTGGTTCAATATTAGTCAACCAAATGGTTAGCCAAATGATAACTCTCATATCAACCATATTCTTCTTCACCATAACTAGTCCAAATGACTCAAATGAACTAGTTAGAGAGTTTTTCAATTGCTATGAGATCTTATGTACTACACAAGACATAATTTAAGCAAAAACGATGTGATTCACTCGAATCAATTCATGAACTATAAAGCCACGGTTTCCAATAGCATTAATTAGATAATTTAGATAAGTTCACGAACATTGTTTTTAGACATAACCACTCAAGTTTGCGGACTAGGTTCGCGGACTCAAGTAACCGGTTGGAGTTCACAAACTCCAGCAGAAATTCTCAAGTTCGAGAACTTCCGTCAGTTTGCGTACTGAAACCGAGCTACAACTCCAGTAGAAATTCTCGGGTTCGAGAACTACGCACGTTCGCGGACTGAGTTGACTGCTCAAGTTCCGGTTTTTCACTTGATCAAAAAAGTTCGCAAACTTCGGTTCAAGTGCTAAGGACTTATACATATATGTGTTACCACAACAATGTTTATATCCCCAATGGTTATATTGTCTAAATTCTCATTTCAATTATTGAAACATTCTTAGAGGACGTCATATAATTGTTATTCACAAACTAGTTTTCGTCAGAGCAATTTCCAAAGTGATTGAAACATAACATGACTTTTGTCACTAGGAAAAGATGAACTTGGCTAAAGCGAAAGCTTTACCAACACACATTTCAAGAAATAGATAAGCGAGATATACTCAGCTCGAAATGTCACATGTGTATATTCTTAGTCTATATAGTAAAACGACTTTTGTCTCAAGATAGGAGATAGAGTAGATAGACTTTTGAGTGATAGATAAGTTCAAGTCTCCACATACCTTTTAGTCGATAAAGATCCACTGGTTCTTTGAGTAGTCCTTCGTCTTGTATGATGATTTCCATGGAGTTCTTGAGCTCAACTACACTTTCTATCCTAGTCCGAGACCTTAGCTATAGTAGACTAGAAATCAATACTTTATAGTTTTGATCACTAAAATTGACAAACATGCTTGATATAGCAACGCATGCGAGTTCGACCGAGCAATGCTCTAACAAGGTTAGTTATATGGATTGAAAGGAGGGCTAATTGTTTTTATATATAAATCAATAGTATAAATGTAGTCGGTTCTTGTGGTCCGGTTCAGTCGGTTTTAGAGCCAAATCCATGGATCGAGCTGAGATCCTATGGTTATATCATCTCAAACTATCATCGACTATTATATGATCGGTTCGGCTCAAAATTGACTGGTTTCTGGTTCGGTTGGTCAGTTCGGTCCAGTTCTGTGAAGACAATCACTACTGAGTCCATAAAAATATTATAGACCTAAAAAAATAATATAGGAGAACTAGGAAAAAAAAATGAAAGGAAAATAACAATCTAAATCCTAGAAATATTATGTTTGACATGACAAGAATATTGGAAAAAAGTCTTCATTATTTTGTATTTCGAGAACCACCAATTTGTCGGACGGTTTTCAAGCATCCTCCTGTAAGGGAGATCGGAGATCGAAATCCTGAAATAACATAAATTTGAGGCTTATGTGTACCTAGGTGTAGTTTCAGGGACCATTGATCTATCTTGTATATCATGGGACAAACCACTTTATATAATAGATACATATACTTGAAAGGAAATAAGAATATACACAATAAAGGGGAATTAAGACATAAACGCAAGGTAGTCAATATCAGTTGTATATGCCGATATTACAGGTTTTTATCGGGTATTAGAAATTATCTATACGATATCGAGAATATCGGCGATACAAAGATGGAGCGATAAAAACTTTCTTATCGGATGGTACAGCCCGATATATCGGTTTTACCTATATACTAATAATATCGGTTTCAGAGAATAAATTTTCCGAGCAATATGCATCTAGTCTTTAAAGACAAGTAGAACGAAAATCTTAGGAAAGGTATAGAGACCCGGTATATTTATGATATAAAATCAATAAGATATAAGATGAAAACCATACTTGAGGTAAAATTTGAATGGATTTGGGTTTTGTTATGGATGTGGGAAGATAGTGGAGAATATGAATGATTTTTATTGATTTTAGGCTTTGGATTAAATGTTTTTTTAGTCCTGGTAGTGATAGAATGGATAGGTTTGTAGGGAGTTCGGTTTTAATTCAGGTATGGAAAGCTTCTAGCAAGACCCTTGATTGCGGTTGGTTTCAAAGGATTCAAAGGTCATTTTGAGTCGGAAAGTATACTTAAACTCTCATCAAAATGGAAATAAAATATATAAGACATCAGGAGGAGAAACTATCTTAGAAGATTACCACTACTTGTTTTGTACAGGAATACCATTTAGTATGTCATGGCTCAAAGAATACATTTTGAGAGATGCTTTAGATAGAGGAAGACTAATGGTACATTAAAATCTGAGGGGCCATATATTGATTCTAGACTCTAATAAAGTTGAAGAGATTGGAGATTGTTTCGACTGCAACACAGGGAAATTTAAAATATAAAAGTGAAGTATAATAAGAAAGATTTTGCCAGAAGATGGGAACCACAGTCACAACGCTTGCTAATAAACCAGCTTGTATTTTCAAAATTTGAGATATGTGTATGATTCTTATTACTTTTTACTATGGTTTTATAAATATTTGAAATTCTAGTTCTAATGATGTATCACCGATAAAAACCGAAATTATCTTTTGTATAGGTGTACCGGACGCGACCGGTACCGATATGCGATATTAACTACCTTGCATACACGGTAAAAGAGACAATTGACAAATGTTAGTGCAATCGTGTCTTTGTTATAATGATGTCGTGTAAAGTGACGATTAGTTTTAATATGCTTAGCACGTTCATGAAAAACATCATTATAAGTAATATGAATTGTAGCTTTGTTATCATAGTGGCTCAGAAAATCGAACTCTAATATCACCAATAACCTACGATAACCAAACAATCTCATAATTAGTATGAGCAAGAGCTTGATATTCAACTTGAGATCTAGAGCGGGAGAAAATTATCAAGAAATAAAAGGATCTATAAAAAAACATGCAATAAATTTTAATAGATCGACGATCAGTAACATCGCATGCCCAATCAGAATCAGAATATTCTTAGAGACGGAGATCAGTAGTTGGAAGAAAATAAATATAACCCTTGATAATGAGTTCCATTGATATGTAGCATTCGAAGAATATCGGAAAAATGAGTCGAGCGAGGAGTAGTCACGAATTGACCCACAATATAAACATCATGGTTTATATCTACAGAAGTGATTATTAGGTAATTAAGGCTACCTACAAGTTTATCGTACAATATAGAGTTAGATAATGCTTGTCCGTCATAAGGACTAATTTTCATATTATGTTCAAGTGGAGTATCAACAACTTTATTTCCCATTAACCCAACATGAAGAAAGATTTCAGAACATACTTTACTTGAGAAACAAAATAGTTATTAGGGGATTAACTAAATTCAATTCCAAGAAAATACCTCAATGAACCAAGATCTTTCATCATAAAAAAATATTTAAAATGCGACTTTAAAGCATCAATACCTTCCAAGTTTATCCCTTTAATAACCATGTCATCAACATATAAAATAAGAAGCAGAACATAAATGACAAAATATAGCATCTACCAGCAACTAACGGCTAGAGGGTTCTAGAGCTCAGAGCTAAGAAGGAGCTCACTTCGGGATCGTGTTGTAACTTCTCGCGTCAAGCATGATCTAAAGGTGAAGACTTAATAGAAGGCAAGACATGGTATATAACATCATGACACATAGAAGACACGAGTTCTGTAGCGATAAGTTAAGACTAGGTCAAAGATATCAGGATCGCGACCTGAAGATAAAGATACTCTGAAGATCACAAGTCGAGAGATTAAACGATTAACGAATTAAAGTATGAGCGGATCATGACATAACCTCCAGCTAGACATAAGTGGCCTCTTTGTATTAACATGTTTAGCTTGAGTCATACGCTAATCTAACTGTATATAATCCCTCGAAGGCTCACTTTGTAAAATAAGACGTAAATTCATTATAACTAAATCAATAAGAGTTATCTTTCTCTGATTCTCTCTTTGTCTAAGCTGTGATCAACGACTAGGAGATAATTTGAGATTACCAATTGAACTAAGATAATCATCTCCAGATGAAGATCAAGGATAGATCGAGTCGAAAGATAGATATGACAACTGTAATGACCCTCAAGCTCGTCAACGCTATTGGACTAGTCAAGAGACGTCTTAGCCGCTAATTACTCGATTAGTTTAACACGAACGTTAATTAATAGAAATTAATCTAACGACGATTTAGATACGAAACTAGTATCGTTAGATTCATCTCGAAAAGTTATACGAAATAGACTGCTCGTGCGCGTTATTCGGACACTATGTGAAGAAGTTTTATCAATTGGTTTTCAGAGGGTAATATAGTAATTTGGATTCTACCTTGTGGCTACACGTGTGAAGCAAGTGGGTGTCTCAACATATTGGGTCGGCCTTATCTCAAGACCAACTGAGAGGATAAGCTCCCATTCTATCTATTCTTCTTCATTCTTATTTCTTCTTCTTTCTCTCTTCTTCTTCTGCTGCTTCTTCTTATCGCCTCTGGCGATTTTGTGAAATGATCCTGAGGTCAAAAATCAAAGTTAAACTTAGAGGAAATCTTAAGAACTGATTGTTGATGGTGGTGATGATGTTTGTTGTTGATTCAGATCCCAAGGAGTAATGAGAAATCGAAGTTAGGGATTCTGATTTAGGATTGGGTGCGATTGAGAATGATGTTGGGTCGATGAAGATGAAAGATTGATAGGGTTGATACTTAATTGAAGTTGTGGAGTTGTTTTGAGAGTTGGATCAAAGAATTAGGGTTTCTACAACTCGCTGAAAATATGATTGGAGGTGATTAAGAAGAGATTAGAGGATGGGTGTTGAAGAACGTGTTGTAAGGAAGATTGTTATAGTTTCAATTTAAAGAATTGGTTACAGAGAAGAAGATTGATCAAGAAATTTGAATTAGGGTTTATGTTATGTTCTTCCCAAAATTGAAATTAGGGTTTGTATAGAATCCAGAGAAGTTGTGGAAGATGAAATTGATGTTTAAGAAAGACGATTTGAGGTGGGTATTAATCAATTGAGTGAGTTAAGATCAGGGTTGAAGATTTGGCAGATGGTGAATCATCTAATTCAGTTCAGGATTTAATCATGAGGTAATAATCCTTTTAATTCCTAAGTAAATTAGTTCATATTTGAGGGTTGGTAATTATTGTTAAATAATATGGTGTTATGGATTGAATTCAGAATGCTTGGATGATTAGTGAATTCAGTTTAAGGAAGGTTTTTGCTGTTGATGTTGTTCCGTTGTGTATGATTGGGAGATTTCAAGAGATGGTATGAGTAATTGTAGTTAGTGAAATTAGTGAGATTGTTGTTATTGTGAACATTGCAGATGGTTGTAGAGTTATATGTGTAAGTGGAATTGATAACAAGAGATTAGTGTTGGTGGTTTTGTTGGTATGGCAGTGATGGTGCTAAGTCATAAGTTGTGGTATTGATATGCTTAAGATTCTTGGAAATGAAATCGAGTATCTGGTAGTGTTGTTGTTCATTGTAATGGTTGTGTATTGAGGATTTGTAGATGAACTGAGATGATTGAAGTATGAGGTGTGAGTTACAATTAAGGTTAAGATGAGTGGATTGAATTAGTGTTAGATGATGTTAGTGGTTGCTGTAAAGCTTGGGAACTGCTGTCATTGCAGGTAGGATGTTGTATTTGTAATTTGAATTTGAAGTTTGTTTAAGATTGTATGAACTGAGGTTAAGTGGTTAAATGAATTGAGTTTGAATTAGAATTGGAGTTTGTTGTGCAACAAGGGATTTAGACATGTTAGTCATCCCAGTCAGATGTCTGACTGATTTGTTGTTTCCTGACTCAGTTAATCTGACTGAGTTAAACCTGAGTTGATTCACTGATTCCCTATTTAACTCAGTATACCTTGACCAATTTGAATCAGTTGACCATGGACTTGACCTTTGACTGGACTTTGACGCTGACTGTTAAGTTGACCCTGGACTATCAGTTTGACTGTTAGAGACCGTTAGTTAACTTAGATGGACCAGGCCTTTGGTTAATGGGCCTGTTTAGAGAACTTGGGCTTAGGAATAGTTCTCTTATAAGTGATGAATTGGACCACTTATGGTCTAAATTGACCTTCGGCTTCTTCTACAAAGTTGTAGATCTTCATAAGACTTACCTACGGACTATAGAATCAATCTAATTGGATTAGTAAACTCTTAGTTATAATAAAGATAGAGAAAAAGATACCATAATGGGCTTAGAACCATTAGATAGACTTGTATAATTCTTGTATGAGCCTTTTGGCTAGATTCTTAGACTTCTTGTGTGATTAACAGTTAGTCTTCCTTAACAACGATCGATTCAAGAATGAACCAGTGGATCGTGGATATCGAGATAGGCGTGGTGTGTCATCAAAATAGGTGGGAATGCATTTGACAGTTTTGTAATCATTGTTATTTCTTTTATGAAAGTCTTTGTTTTATAAACTCATGCATTGTCTATTTCTTAATTGCATTGTCTATTCGCATATTCCTTGCTTTGTTTGTCTTTATGATTGTCTTTGGGAAATGAGAATTTCCAACTATGGTATATCGGATACGCTCCTTCATATTCTTATGGCTAGGGCGATACACCACAATATTAATAATAGGTGTGGAATTGGCATCAATATTACGGGTGTGTAACTTTCACCCACAGACTGTTCAGGTGGTACGTTATGGTTTTCAGTATTACGGTGTGTAAATGTCACCACAGAAATTATAAGGTGTGTAAATGTCACCGCAGAAACTAAAGGAGGAGTTTAGGTCCATATACATGATTGTTTATTTCAGTGGTTTTGTTGTCTTCTAATGTTTGGGAAAACATGTAATGTTTTCCAAATCTGTTTTCCAAATCTGCATATGGTTACTTAGAATTTAAATGTTAGTTATTCCCCATTTTCAGTTCCAGTGACAGAGCAGAGTTGCGCAGCGAAAGTTCCGAGAAGTTAACTTCGTTAGTTGATTATATTCTGATATGTTGATTGTGTTGTATATTATTTTGCAAACCAAATGATTATTTTATATATATCATTGGAAATGAATTCTTGTATATGTATTTCTGAGCGGGGTTAGCTTTGAGTTAAATTTTTGTAGCAGATTTCTTAATTGAATGCTTAAGTTTGATTTGGATTCGTTAGTGCCTCTTTATTTTAGTTAAATTCTTGGTTTAGTCAGATGCTAGCTTAGGGGGCGCTACAACAACAATCACTAATTAAATTATAATATTGTGTACGTACGTATTTCGTAAGCTCGATCAAACGTTACGAAAAATATGCATTTTCATTGGTATCGACTAAATATGCATCATAATAATGATTTTAAACTTGAAATTTTATGAAAAATCATAATTCCGATACATAATGATACTTTATTGGGGAGAAAAACGAATTTTGAAATCAAAATTGCATCATCATATGATAATCTTTGAAAAAGCGGGGATCTAACAACCTCACCCAATATTTCGATTAGCAATCTGTATGGACAACTCCGAGTTGTTTTCTAGAGAATCAACAAGACTCAATCAATAGAAATTATCTCAAGGAGTTATTATCTCAATCTCTCAATTTGATTTACTAAAGCAAATAAGATTCGCGAGCCTAATTAAAGAGAGATAACTTGGATGGTACCAAAGACCAATATCCAAGTGTCAATCGATTTAAATCAACAACCAATAAGGTCGGATATTCTAATCGATTGAACAACGCACAACCTGTATTATTTCAATTATATAAAAATATAATGCGTAAAAGAAATAACACAGACACCAAAATTTTGTTAACGAGGAAACCGCAAATGCAGAAAAACCTCGGGACCTAGTCCATATTAAACATACATTGTATTAAGCCGCTACAGACACTAGCCTACTCCAAATTAACTTCGGTCTGGACTGTAGTTGAACCCTAACCAATATCACACTGATCCAAGGTACAATTATGCTCCTACGCCTTTGATCCTAGCAGGATACTGCGCACTTGATTCCCGTAGCTGATATTACCCATAACCAAGAGTTGCTAAGACCCAAAGTTGAACACTTTAGCAAACAAATCTGTCTCACACAGAAAAGTCTACAGGTAATAGATAAATTCGTCTCCCACAAATAAACCTATGAGTTTTGTTCCGTATTTTGATAAATCAAGGTGAACAGGAACCAATCGATAAAACTTATATTCCCGAAGAACAGCTCAGTTTCATCAATCACCTCATAGTAAACTTAATCGACGCAGCGAATAAGATTATTGAGGAATCACAAACAATGAGACGAAGATGTTTGTGATTACTTTTATCTTGCCTATCGGATATAGAAATCTCAAGCCAATTATTATAATTGTACTCGTACGATAAAAACAGCAAGATCAGATCACACAACTACAAGAAAAGTAGTATCGGTCTGGCTTCACAATCCCAATGAAGTCTTTAAGTCGTTAACCCGAATTTAGAGAGAAAACTCAAGGGTTAATGGAGATCAACTCTAGCTTAGAGAAAACTAGTATCACACAAGAAAAATGTGTGGGGATTAGTTTTTTCCAATGGCTAGAGTTCTCCTTATATAGTCTTTCAAATCAGGGTTTGCAATCAATGTTAGCTTAGTAACAAAGCATTCAATATTCACCATTAGATGAAAACCTGATTAGATACAAGCTTGTTTCTGTCTTTTGATAATCATAATTAAAGTTTTTAATTACGTAGGTTTAACTTTAGATCGAAAACTTAGCTTGCCATACACACATGTACTTGACATTTTTGGGTTTATGTAACCGTACCCAAACGTGTACAATGGTTGGTTCAATATTAGTCAACCAAATGGTTATCCAAATGATAACTTTCATATCAACCATATTCTTCTTCACCATAACTAGTCCAAATGACTCAAATGAACTAGTTAGAGAGTTGTTCAATTGCTATAAGATCTCAAGTACTACAAGAGACACAATTGAATCAAAAACGATATGATTCACTTGAATCATTAATCATGAACTATAAAGCCATGGTTTGCAAAAGCATCCCTTAGTAATTTAATAATAAGTTCACGAACAATGTTTTCAGACATAACCTCTTGAGTTCGCGGACTCAAGATAACCGGTTGAAGTTAATAAACTCCAGCAGAAATTATCGGGTTCGAGATTTTCCGTCAATTCGCGTACTGCACATGAGCTACAACTCCAGCAGAAATTCTCGGGTTCGAAAACTATTCAAGTTCGCGGACTGGGTTCGCTGACTGAGTTGCTGCTCACGTTCCAGTTCTACTTGATCAACAAAGTTCGCAAACTTCGGTTCAAGTGCTAAGGACTTATACATATATGTGTTGCCACAACAATGTTTATATCCCCCAATGGTTATATAGTCTAAACTCTCATTTTAATCATTGAAACATGCTCAGAGGGCGTTATATAGTTGTTATTCACAAACTATTTTTCGTCGGAACATTTTCCAAGAAGATTGAAACTTAACATGACTTTCGTCACAAGGCAAAGATGAACTTGGCTAAAGCGAAAGCTTTACCAACACATATTTCAAGAAATAGATAAGCGAGATATACTCAGCTCGAAATGTCACATGTGCATATTCTTAGTCTATATATAGTAAAACGACTTTTGTCTCAAGATAGGAGATATAGTATATAAAATTTTGAGTGATAGATAAGTTCAAGTCTCCACATACCTTTTAGTCGATGAAGATCCACTGGTTCCTTGAGTAGTCCTTCGGTTTGTATGATGATCGCCATGGAGTTCTTGAGCTCAACTACACTTTCTATCCTAGTCCGATACCTTAGCTATAGTAAACTAGAAATCAAGACTATATAGTTTTGATCACTAAGATTGACAAACATGCTTGAAATAGCAACGCATGCGAGTTTGACCGAGCAATTCTCTAACAATCTCCCCCTTTGTCAATTTTAGTAGAAAAACTATTAATACATATGGAATACAAAATTTATATAAATAAACTTTGTAGCTCCTATTCCACATGCCTAATGTTCAACAATACTCGAAATCTTCGTCACTTCCAAGTAGTCCAATGATCCCAAAGGTTGTAAATTTAGTATCATCGTTGTTGAAAATCCGTAGCTATAACAATGAGAAAAGCATTGGTTCTCAATCATTGTTATACAGTGTCATAGTATTATTACATAGCGTCAAAGTCCAATTGCATCACAACTTCAACAAAAATACTATGTTGATACTTCACTCCCCCTTAGTCAATACTCAATCTCGCATGGAAACCACTCCCCCTTACATAATGATCTGAAAACCATATGTATTTGTAGTGTGAACTACAATTAATTCTCCCTTTTTTTGTCAATAAAATTGGCAAAGGTACAAGAACAGGATCCTAATGAAATTTCCGTAAGAGATATTTCATGACCAAAGGTAAATGTTCTATCATCTTGTTTAGATTCAATCATAAAGCCGAAGCTAAATGCATTCATCAAGGAGTTTATAAATATACAAGATAACCCCTAAAAATTCCACAGCCGCACTCCCCACAAATATTTGGAAATTAAGCGCAAGTTCAAAAGAACTCTCCCCCATAAGATGTCATTCCCAAAAGAACAACAAGAGTGACCTTAATTTCAAGAGAAAAGAAGGATTTCTTTAGACTTAACAAATTGCATACAAGTATGAATTTGGAATCCAAAATATTCAATCATATTAACCAAAGCGAACCATGATTAATTTGACTAAATATGCTCAACACAAGTAAACTTATGGAGACTTAATTCATCAATTAGATTATTCACAAGAGAACCCATAAATATTCTAACCGGATTACACAATTAAACTAATTACAAAGTAATCAATTCAATTGTCCACACTCGACATGAGAAAAATCTATAAAGTGCTAACTAAATAATCGCACAAGATAATTGATTTAGTTCATTTGGGCTCAACATAAGAGATTATGGAACCCCGACTAAGATAATCATAGAAAATGAAAACCTTAACAATACATGTACTCAACATGAGAGAATTCATGGAATACAAACTAAATAACCACACAAGTTGATTAATTTAGTTTTTAATGCTCAACATATAGCATCTCATGGAACAACCAACCATGCCAATAACAATCGACTTAGTTGTATCATTCTCAATATGAGATACACAATGGAGCCTTCACGGTAATACATAATAATATGGAACATTTTAAGCTCTATACCGTGGATAACAAAACAAGGACCTATTCTATTTTTCCATCACAAAGTGACACAATAGACTTTATCCTTGAATCACAAAATATTTTAACCTATCTTACATCAATAATTGACAATATAAACTTAACTTTTGTGTTTTGCCAAAAGTCCATTCATTCCTTTATCAATATTTGCATATCAATACGTGAACGACTTTACTTTTGACAAAATATGGGATAATCAAGTTCACGGACGTAAACATACAAATCCCATCAAAACATTGCAATATATAAAATCAAAAAGATTAATACTTCAACCATCATCTTCCAAACAACTTTAGAATTTAAACCAATAAATCTAAAAACAAGAAGATGAAATCATTGGATATAGCTATGTGTAATCACAATCATTGCTATTCCAAAACACTAGTTATTCTTCTAAATAAAACAAAAAACGTAGAAGATTTACTAGACATTTAAAAGAAATCAGAGTTCATTAAGAACCTCGTATCTTTCAATGAAGCCATCAAAGAAGGTATCATTGATTTACTTTATTCTCTTGACCATAGACACACCATGTTCGTGAGTTAGAACACTAACTTTGCGATCAACCACCCGAGCAAGCTGTCTAGCTTTGGCACAGTCCATGATAAGCTTCTTTTGATTCTGTATCAGAATGTTCTGATTAGCAAGAATTCTGGCCTGACCATCTAGAAGTTGGTTTATTTGCAATTGAAGATTTGCAAACTCGACCCTTGAATCATTCTGAAAACAAGTTAAATCCTTGACAGAATCATCAATCCAGGAGTTGTGATCCTTTCTTTCAAGCATCTTCTTTAGAGCCAGTTCCTGAATCGACTTACGTTCCTGATTGTCTTCCTCCATATCAAGATGCACAATCTCTTGAGATTTTGCAGAATTCTCCATAGATTTCTAGGACAAGCAAAATATATACAAGATATATATGCGTTCCTCAACGAGAGTACAAAAACTCTGGTTTTGAAAACACTAGAGGAATATAAGAGGAGGACGCGGACATTTGTGGAATGCCCTCAAAAGAAACAAACTGAAATAATATACAACATACTTGAGTCTTTCTCAATATTTTTCCTTGTACCTCTCAAGTTAGAAACAAGGAAACAAATACATGAAATCAGGTGATTGGGTGGAAACAAGTTCCACTGCGATTGTTGAGAAAGTTGTTGTGCATATCATCAGACTGTTTGATTTTTGTGTTCTTCGCCTTTCTTCGGTTAACCTATGTGTCCCTGAAGAATAGGGCATGGTGCTTTTCACATATTCGTCAGATGATTTTCTCTGAGCACTAAATCTAGAACCTCTAGCAATAGGTTCAAGAGGATCCGAATAGATGGGAATCCATTTTCTAGATTTAGATTTATCAGAAACATACTTATAAGTACAGGAAATGTTCTTATTAATACCGCAAAAAGGATTGCCAGAAATAACTTTATCCCTGTGATGATATCTAGAGTAGACATCATTCTCATAGGGTTTCTGATTTCTTATGGGCATACGATTCACTGCTTTAGTCGACTGACTTTCTGTTCCATTGACAGTGAAGAGAAGCAAATTACGAATCTTAGAAATTTATTTCCTTCTTGTAAAATAATGAATAGCATAGTGATTCCGTTTACCACAAAAGGTACAGGTCCATAGAGGAGAATCAATAACTGGCACCTGTTTAAACTTCATAGCCATATGGGAAGATTGGAAGTTATGTAAACTTTTCTTGACACAATCTTCTTCCGGAGAATATTTCTTCGTAAATGGTAATTCATGAGAATTAGTCACAGAAGAATTTCTCCTTAGGACAGAGTTTTCATTTTCCAAGGATTTACATTGTTCATGGGCTAAAGTAAGAGATGCACAAAGTTTCTCTTTTTCAGCACGAAGTCTGTTGAGATCCGATGAATGAGTCTCGAGCAAACGTTTTTCTCTAATGGAGTCCCCTTTAACAACTTCCTCAAGAGTACTAATCTTTTCCTATTGTAGAGTAGTTTCTTGTAGAAGTTTCTCAACGTTCTTAGAGAAGGATTTTATGATATGATAGAGATCACGTTCTCGATTAAGAGACTTTTCAAATTCATTAATGAGCTGATCATGATTATTAAAATCAATATCTTCAGAAGTATGTTTTGAAATTCTGGTGAGTTCCTTTTCAGCTTCTGCCAGAGTGTCCCATGCCTCATAAGAGGAAGAAATGTCATTATCACATTGAACATTGTTTTTACCTCTGGATTCGGAAGAATCAACTAAGGAATAATCCTTTGAGGTGTTTCCAAGACACTTGACATGGTCAAAAGCTTTAGGAGGCATTTTGGTATGTGCAACAGAGATTCCGTCCATAGACTCAGACTGCCACAAATACAGACTTGTAAGGTCTTTAACGTGTTTGCCTGCTCTGATACCAATTGAAAAAGCGGGGGTCTAACAACCTCACCCAATATTTTGATTAGCAATCTGTATGGACAACTCCAAGTTGTTTTCTAGAAAATCAAAAAGACTCAATCAATAGAAAATATCGCAATGAGTTATTATCCCAATCTCTCGATTTGATTTACTCAAGCAAATAAGATTTGCGAGCCTAATCAAAGAGAGATAACTTGGATGGTACCAAAGACCAATATCCAAGTGTCAGTCGATTTAAATCAACAACCAATAAGGTCGGATATTCTAATCGGTTGAACAACGCACAACCTGTATTATTTCAATTATATAAAAATATAATGCGGAAAAGAAATAACACAGACACCAGAATTTTATTAACTAGGAAACCGCAAATGCAGAAAACCCCCGGGACCTAGTCCAGATTTAACATACATTGTATTAAGCCGCTACAGACACTAGCCTACTCCAAATTAACTTCGGTCTGGATTGTAGTTGAACCCCAACCAATCTCACACTAATCCATGGTACAGTTATGCTCCTATGCCTCTGATCCCAGCTGGATACTGCACACTTGATTCCCTTAGATGATCTCACCCACAACCAAGAGTTGCTATGACCCAAAGTTTAAGACTTTAGCAAAAAAATCTGTCTCACACAGAAAAGTCTATAGGTAATAGATAAATTCATCTCCCACGAATAAACCTATGAGTTTTGTTCCGTATTTTGATAAATCAAGGTGAACATGAACCAATCGATAAAACCATACTTATATTCCCGAAGAACAGCTCAGTTTTATCAATCACCTCACAATAAACTTAATCGACGCAGCGAAGAAGATTATTGAGGAATCACAAACAATGAGACGAAGATGTTTGTGACTACTTTTATCTTGCCTATCGGAGATAGAAATCTTAAGCCAATTATTAAAATTGTACTCGTACGATAGAAACAGCAAGATCAGATCACACAACTACAAGATAAGTAGTATCGGTCTGGCTTCACAATCCCAATGAAGTCTTTAAGTCGTTAACCCGAGTTTAGAGAGAAAACTCAAGGGTTAATGGAGATCGACTCTAGCTTATAGAAAACTAGTATCACACAAGAAAAGTGTGTGGGGATTAGTTTTTTCCAATGGCTAGAGTTCTCCTTATATAGTCTTTCAAATCAGGGTTTGCAATCAATGTTAGCTTAGTAACAAAGCATTCAATATTCACCGTAAGATGAAAACCTGATTAGATACAAGCTAATATCTCTCAACCTTTAGATCGAAAACTTAGATTTCCATACACACATGTACTTGACATTTTTGGGTTTATGTAACCGTACCCAAATGTGTACAATGATTGGTTCAATATTAGTCAACCAAATGGTTATCCAAATGATAACTTTCATATCAACCATATTTTTCTTCACCATAACTAGTCCAAATGACTCAAATGAACTAGTTAGAGAGTTGTTCAATTGCTATAAGATCTCAAGTACTACAAGAGACACAATTGAATCAAAAACGATATGATTCACTTGAATCATTAATCATGAACTATAAAGCCATGGTTTTCAAAAGCATCCCTTAGTAATTTAAGAATAAGTTCACGAACAACGTTTTCAGACATAACCTCTTGAGTTCGCAGACTCAAGCTAACCGGTTGAAGTTAATAAACTCCAGCAGAAATTCTCGGGTTTGAGAGTTTCCGTTAGTTCACGGACTGCACATGAGCTACAACTCTAGCAGAAATTCTCGGGTTCGATAACTACGCCAGTTCGCGGACTGGGTTTGCGGATTGAGTTGCTGCTCACGTTCCAGTTTTACTTGATCAACAAAGTTCGCAAACTTCGGTTCAAGTGCTAAGGATTTATACATATATGTGTTGCCACAATAATGTTTATATCCCCCAATGGTTATATAGTCTAAACTCTCATTTCAATCATTGAAACATGCTCAGAGGGCGTTATATAATTGTTATTCACAAACTATTTTTCGTCGGAACATTTTCCAAGAAGATTGAAACTTAACATGACTTTCGTCACTAGGCAAAGATGAACTTGGCTAAAGCGAAAGCTTTACCATCACACATTTCAAGAAATAGATAAGCGAGATATACTTAGATCGAAATATCACATGTGCATATTCTTAGTCTATATAGTAAAATGACTTTTGTCTCAAGATAGGAGATATAGTAGATAGACTTTTGAGTGATAGATAAGTTCAAGTCTCCACATACCTTTTAGTCGATGAAGATCCATTGGTTCCTTGAGTAGTCCTTCGTCTTGTATGATGATCGCCATGGAGTTCTTGAGCTCAACTACACTTTCTATCCTAGTCCGAGACCTTAGATATAGTAGACTAGAAATCAATACTATATAGTTTTTTGATCACTAAGATTGACAAACATGCTTGAGAGAGCAACGCATGCGAGTTTGACCGAGCAGTGCTCTCACAATCTTGGTGTAAAATCTCGATTGAAAGTATAATCTCTATTTACATGTGTTCAATATCTTGATCTGCATTTGAATCATGCTCAAATAGATGATATAAACATGATTACTTTATTCTTTAGCTTAATATTGATACGATTTGTTTAAATCAATCAACATCTCAACGTATCTAAAGTTCAGGTCGACTTTATATCTGAAAAGAAGAAAGAACATATTTATCTAAAAATCTTGTAAATCTATAATTTTAGCATGTAATTGGACAAGTTTAAAACATTATTTGCTAGAGTCAATCAACTTGTTAATATCATCAATATTTTGATCTGGTTATCTTGAATGGATAATCATCTCAAATGCTAGTATTATCATCATATAAATTTGATATTTAATGTTGTTTGGATCTTATTTTATGCAGATTGAATGATCTGAAGCTTATTTAGAGTTAATTGATTCAATGTTAGATCGGTTATCAATCTTCATATTAGGAAACAATTGTGTTAGGTTAATCAAAAGTCCTCAGAAAGCAAGCGTTTGATCTCATTAGTCCTTTGTCTTATCAAAAGACAATGCATGTTCTTTCTTATATTAGAGATTAAAAACTTATTACTCAAATACACGGGACTCTAAAATTATACAAAATGAAACCTTAGTCAATAAACATACATTTATAAGAAACCTTATCTTTCTCCTTAATTATATACTTAGTCAGTGGAAGTTTAAATAAAAGGATTTGATTGCAAAGTTTGGAATTACCTTATTTCAATAAGGCTGATCGACAACGATTCAAAGGATTTCCAATACAATGGAAATTTTAAGAGTGAGAAAAACACCGAAACATTTATATTTCACCCTATCCAATAGGCAGTTTGACGGGTGGACACCTGATTCGTCCTCAATAGTCCAGAGACAAGTGAATTTCTGAACTCCGTAATTTTCACGGATTGGACACGGATAGGATATCTAACTCCGATGGGCACCCTTCACTCGCGAATGAAAGACCCACATGAAATGTGTGATATATTTCCGATAACCAAGCATTCTCATACCTGAAGTTGTGCTGAATAAAAAAGCGGGGGTCTAACAACCACACCCAATATTTCAATTAGAAATCTATATGGACAAACTCTAATATACTTTTATGAGAATCAACTAGACAGTCAGACTCAAAAAGTATATCAAAGAGTTTATATCTCTATCTCTCGATTTAAATCTTACTCAAGCAAACTGTGAGTCTCAATTTAAATCAACAACCAAAAAGGTCGGATATTCTAATTGATTGAACAACGCACAACTTGTATTATTTCAATTATATGACAAATATAATGCGGAAAAGAAATAACACAGACACCAGAATTTTGTTAACGAGGAAACCACAAATGCATAAAAACCTCGGGACCTAGTCCAGATTAAACATACACTGTATTAAGTCGCTACAAACACTAGCCTACTCCAAACTAACTTCGGTCTGGACTGTAGTTGAACCCCAATCAATCTCACACTGATCCAATGTACAATTATGCTCCTACGTATCTGATCCCAGCTGGATACTACGTACTTAATTCCCGTAGCTGATCTCACCCACAACTAAGAGTTGCTATGACCCAAAGTCGAAGACTTTAATAAACAAATTTGTATCACGCACAAAAGTCTATGGTAATAGATAAATCTGTCTCCCACGAATATACCTACGAGTTTTGTTTCGTCTTTTGATAAATCAAGGTGAACATGAACCAATTGATAAACTAGACATATATTTCCGAAGAACAACTCAGTATTATCAAACTCTTATTCCTAGAATTACTTATGACTACCCCCGCTTTTTCACTTTTTAATTCCTAGAATTACTTATGACTGTGTCAAAGCTTATAATGCAACCTGCTTAAATAAGAATGTCGTCGTAAGAACATAACATGCTAATCTAACAGATTCAGTCATTGTCAGGAAAACTCAACTGGAGATTTCCAAAACGAGTCTGAATCATATGATTAGTTGTCTCTAGTTTTCTTCTAGTATATCTTTCTTATTTCCAAAATAAAATAAAATGCATTTCTCATCATATGACACATGTTTACTATAATACTTTCATGAATATATGTTTTGTGTGGCGGATCCTCCATATGATGAGTAGCAGTTGCAAGACTTTCTTTCTGTTCTTGTATCAGAAGAAAAGTTGAAATTAAGAGAATAAATGTACATATGAAAAAAATAGAGATGTAGATAAGTTAAATGTGGCATGTACTTTAAAGATACACTTAATTTTGAATGCGCAATTGGGGATACATTTATTAGTTGGGGGATATGAATTACTTCCCCCAACCCATAGTGTCTGTTAAGGGGTGACTTTTGGGTAGCAAAATACTAAAATACCCTTCCTTCAAAATAAAAATTAAAAAACTTAAAATCAAAAAACAAAAAACAAAATCATTTCCCCCATTTCCATCTTCACCTCTTATTATTCTCTTTTAGGGTTAGAGATTTGAAACCAAAAAAATACCCCATTCCCTTTCAAATTCTAAACTCTCCCACTCCCTATCAAATTCTTGTCGGCTCCTCACTTTGGAAACGATTTTTTTTTTCTTAATTCGGAAGTGATGAAGATCATGCCGGAAGTGATTAAGACCATGCCGGAAGTGATGAAGACTATGTCGTAATTGATGAAGGTCACGCCGAAAGAGATGAAGATCATGCCGGAATTGATGTAGTTCAATGCCGGAACTAAATTCCGGCATGCTCGATATAAATCTATTAATGCCGGTAGTGAAGTGAAAAAAAAATTTAATTTTCTGAATACTTTTCATCATGTGCCGGCATAGAAATTTAGGATGAAGACCACGCCGGAAGTGAGTTCCGGCATGGTTATTTAGGATGAAGACCACGCCCGAAGTGATGAAGAACATGTCGGAAATGATGAAGACCATGCCGGAAGTGATGAAATTCAATGCCGGAACTAAATTCCGGCATGCTAGATATAAGTCTATCAATGCCGGTAGTTAAGTGAAAAAAAAAATCAATCTTCTGGATACTTTTCATCATGTTCTAGCATAGAAATTTAAGCAAAAACCATGCCGGAAGTAGTTTCGGCATGCTCTAAAATCAGAAAACTGTGCCGGAAGTAGACTGATTAAAACCAGAAAAATAGTGACAAACAATTTTTGAAAATTTCCGACAAATACCGGCATGGTTTTTTGGTTGAATACCATGCCGGCACCGAGGTTTTTCAACTGCAACAATGGTGGATTCAAAGAAAAAAAATAAAATTTTCAACCTCATAGCAGCAATTCTCTCATCACAATCATCTTCTATTTTCAAAAAACAAATTCCACTCAAAAAATTTTTTCCCTCCTTCACTCTCAACTAACCCACACAAATTCAATAAAAATAAATACACACTAATTTATCCCCCAAATACTTAACATTTTATTAATTTTAATTAATCACTAATCCTGATTAGTGGGGGCTAGATTAGGAATTAAAAAAATAATTACATAGGGGGTCACCTAGAATTGCTATTGGGACACCTATTTTATCATGTAGATATATCCCCCAATTAATAAATGTATCCCCCAATTGCGCGTTCTTAATTTTCTGGTGAGTTGTTTCTTTGGATGGTAAATTCATCTTGCTTACAAATCGGTGAATACCCATATTTCATGCTATGAATCTAATCTTACAAGTAAATAAATACACAAATAAAATTTGATATGTTTAATTTCCAAATTGATTTTATTTAAGGATTTTGTCATATCATTTTTAACCATGGTATCTTAATCTTCCTCACTATATTTGAAAATGTTTAAACGAATCTGAATAAAACCAATTATCTTCAGTGTTAGAGCACTGATCGGTCGAACTCGCATGCGTTGCTATCTCAAGCATGTTTGTCAATGTTAGTGATCAAAACTATAAAGTCTTGATTTCTAGTCTACTATAGATAAAGTCTCGGACTAGCATATAAAGTGTAGTTGAGCTCAAGAACTCCATGGAAATCATCATACAAGACGAAGGACTACTCAAGGAACCAGTGGATCTTCATCGACTAAAAGGTATATGGAGACTTGAACTTATCTATCTCTCAAAAGTCTATCTACTTTATCTCCTATCTTGAGACAAAAGTCGTATTACTCTATAGACTAAGATTATACCACATGAGGTATTTCGAGATGAGTATATCTCGCTTATCTATTTCTCAAAATATGTGTTGGTAAAGCTTTCGCTTTAGCCAAGTTCATCTTTACCTAGTGACGAAAGTCATGTTATGTTTCAATCATTTTGGAAATCGCTCTGATGAAAAATAGTTTGTGAATAACAACTATATAACGCCCTCTGAAAATGTTTCAATGATTGAAATGAGAGTTTAGACATTATAACCATTGGAGGATATAAGCATTGTTGTGGAAACACATATATGTATAAGTCCTTATTGCTTGAACCAAAGTTTGCGAACTTTGTTGATCAAGTGAGACCGGAGCATCACGTGAACTTCGGTCCATGAACTGGCGTAGTTCTCAAACCCGAGAATTTCTGCTGGAGTTGTAAAATCCATCCGGGAACTTAAGTCCGTGAACCCAGTTCGCGAACTTGAATAGGTTATGTTTAAAAACGATGTTTGTGAACTTATCTTAATAAACTAAAGAATGCTATTGCAAACCGTGGCTTTATAGCTCATGAATCGATTCGAGTGAATCAGATCATTTTTACTTCAATTGTATCTTATGTAGTACATAAATATCTAAGCAATTGAAAAACTCTCTAACTAGTTCATTTGAGTCATTTGGACTAGTTATGGTGAAGAAGAATATGGTTGATATGAAAGTTATCATATGGCTAACCATTTGATTAACTATTGTTGAACCAACTCGTGTACAAGTTTGGGTACGGTTTTCACAAGCCTAGAAACGTGCATTTCATGTGTGTGTAAAAAGCTATATTTTCGATCTAACGGTTGATAACTATTAGCTTGAATCTAATCAGGTTTTCATCTAACGGTGAATATTGAATGCTTTGTTAGTAAGCTAACATTGATTGCAAACCATGATTTGAGAGACTATATAAGGGAGAACTCTAGCAACTGGGAAACCTAATCCCCACACATTCTGTGTGATACTAGTTTGCTAAGCTATAGTCGATTCTCCTTTAACCTTTGGTTTTGCTCTTCTAAAACCAAGTTCACGACTTAACGACTTCATTGGGATTGTGAAGCCAGGCCGATATTACTTTTCTTGTAGTTGTGTGATCTGATCTTTCTATTTCCATCATACGAGTACAATTGTAATAATTATCTTGAAATTTCTATCTCTGATAGGCAAGATATAAAAGTAGTCACAAACACTTCGTCTCATAGTTTGTGATTCCACAATATCTTTTTTCGCTGCGTCGATTAAAACTATTGTGAGGTGATTGATAAAGCTAAGCTGTTCTTCGGGAATATAAGTCTGGTTTTATCAATGAGTTCATGTTCACCTTGATTTATCAAAAGACAGAACAAAAACTTGTAGGTTTATTCGTGGGAGACGGATTTATCTATTATTGTAGACTTTTCTGTGTGATACAGATTTGTTTATTAAAGTCTTCGACTTTGGGTCGTAGCAACTCTTGGTTGTGGGTGAAATCAGCTAAGGGAATCAAATGCGTAGTATCCCGCTGGGATCAGAGGCGTATGAGCATGATTGTACCTTGGATCAGTGTGAGATTGATTTGGGTTCAACTACAGTCTAGACCGAAGTTAGCTTGGAGTAGGCTAGTGTCTGTATCGGCTTAATACAGTGTATGTTTAATCTGGACTAGGTCTCGGGGATTTTCTGCATTTGCGGTTTCCTCGTTAACAAAACTTCTGGTGTATGTGTTATTTCTTTTCCGCATTATATTTTGTTATTTAATTGAAATAATACAGGTTGTGCGTTGTTCAATCAATTAGAATATCCGACCTCTTTGGTTGTTGATTTAAATTAATTGACACTTGGAAATTGGTTTTTGGTACCATCCAAGTTATCTCTCTTTGATAAAGACTCGCAGATTCTATTTGCTTGAGTAAAGATCAAATCGATAGATTGAGATAATAACTCCTTGAGATATTTTCTATTGATTGTGTCTGACTGTCTAGTTGATTCTCTAGAAAGTAACTCGGAGTTTGTCCATACAGATTGCTAATCTAAATATTGGGTGTGGTTGTTAGACCCCCGCTTTTTCACTTCTTAGAATCGCATCTAGATGGCAGTGATCTTAGAATTTTCATCACAATGTCCTTTTCAGGAATAGTCTTACCCAATGCAAAAGATGCATTAACAATTTCAGACACTTTGTGACTAAACTCATCACATGAATATTCATCTGCCATACGAAGGTTTTCCTAATCAGAATTTAGGTTTTGAAGCCTAGCTTCATTTTTATAGGTATTTTATTCAAATACGGTTTCTAAGATATCCCAAGCATCTTTAGACTTCGGGCAATTAGTCACATGATGATGGAGATCTGAGGTAATGGCATGGTTGATAGCATTTAACCCGTCAGAATATTGTTTTGCAGCAAGTACTTCTAAAGGTTCACACTCACCAATATCCTTTGGAGCAGTTATACCATTCACAGTAACTAAGGGAGGATCATAGCCATTAACAACCCTAACCCATGGTTGAAAATTACACGCTTGAAGAAAGGCACACATAACAATTTTCACCATAAGCAATTTGAGCCATCAAAGATTGGTGGTGCGGTTATAGAGATGGCGCTTTTGTCCATATTCATACCACTACAAACACAAACTTATGAGGTATTTAATGTGTTTTCTTGCTCTGATACCAATTGAAAAAGCGGGGGTACAACAACCACACCCAATATTTCGTTCGGCAATCTGAATAGAAAATTTCAATATACTTTAAAGAGAATCAACTAGACAGTTAAGACTCAATCTAGAGAAAAGTATATCAAAGAGTTACATATCTCTATTTCTCAATTCAATCTGCAATCAGCAAATAGGAATTTGTGAGCCCAATTAAATATAAGAGAAATAACTTGAACAGTACCAAAGACCAATGTTCAAGGATCAATCAATTTCAATCAACAACCAAAGTTTGGATTTCCCAATTGATCGATTCAATACACAACCTGTGATATTTCTATTATATAACAAAATATAATGCGGAAAAGAAATAACACAGACACCAGAAGTTTTGTTAACGAGGAAACCGCAAATGCAGAAAACCCCCGGGACCTAGTCCATTTTTGAACACCACATTGTATTAAGCCATTATAGACACTATCCTACTACCAATGAACTTCGGACAGGAATATAGTTGAACCTTAATCAATCTCACAATGATTCAAGGTACAGTCGTGCTCCTTACGCCTCTGATCCCAGTATGATACTATGCACTTGATTCCCTTAGCTGATCTCACCCATAACTAAGAGTTGATACGACCCAAAGTAGAGGACTTTGTAAACAAATCTATCTCACACAGAAAAGTCTATTGGAATAGATAAATCTGTCTCCCATATAAATACCGACGAGTTTTGTTCTGTCTTTTGATAAATCAAGGTGCACATGAACCAATTGATAACCCGGACCTATATTCCCGAAGAACAACCTAGTATTATCAATCACCTCACAAGAATCATAATCATATGGTAGCGAACCAAGATATTGAGGAATCACAAATGATGAGATGAAGATGTTCGTGACTACTTTTTATCTTTCCTATCGGAGAATCAATTTCGAGCAAATGTTAGAGAAGATAGTACTCAATACGATAGAACATGGCAAGATCAGAACACGCAACTACAGAGAAAATAGTTGGGTCTGGCTTCACAATCCCAATGAAGCCTTTAAGTCATTAACCTACAGGGTTTCGTGAAAAACCAAAGGTTAAAAGAGAATCGACTCTAGTCGTAACTAGTAACACACAGGAGGTGTGGAGATTAGGTTTCCCAGTTGCTAGAGTTCACCTTTATATAGTTTTCAAATCAAGGTTTGCAATATAAGTTACCTTGGTAACAGAGTATTCAATATTCACCGTTAGATGAAAACCTGATTAAATCCAATATAATATCTTTCAACCGTTAGATTGAACTTAGCTTGTTATACACAAATGAAATGTACCCTCATTTAGGTTTATGTAACCGTACCTAAAATTGTACACCATGTTGGCTCAATAGTAGTTAACCCGAGGTAAGCCATATGAACACTCTCATACCAACCTTATTCATCTTAACCACAACTAGTTCGAATGACTCAAATGAAAATAGTTAAAGAGTTGTTCAATTGTTATATTCTCATAGAAGTATACAAGAACACAATTGAATAAAAATCGGTTTGATTCACTCGAATCAATTCATGAACGTTATAACCATGGTTTGCAAAGAATGCATTCCTTATTATATAAATGTATTAGTTCATGAGCCAACCGATTTTAGAACTTTAACCACTCAAGTATGCATATGGGTACGCATACCTAAGTAGCCGGTCTGAGTTTGGGTTCGCCAGTATGCGAACAGGTACGCATACCTAAGTACATTTCCAAAACCCAGCAGAAATTCACAGACATATACCTTACCCAAGTATGCGCACCGATATGTGTACTTGGTACCCGAAATTCCAAAACTACAAGTACGCATACGGGTATGCTTACTCTAGTTCCGGTCATGGATCACATACATGCAAGAATGCGTACTATGTTCATAATGCATTAGTTCTAAACTCTATTTCAATCATCGAAACTTGCTTAGAGGATGACAATAGCCGTTATCATACACTATTAGCGTCACAACAATTTTCAAGATATTGAAATAATCATAATGAAACATTCCAAGTCTACACCAAATGATTGTATCACACAAACCATGTAAGATGTTACTCGGAAATTTTCACATGATCATATTTTGACTTGCGTCAAGAATATAAGATGAACTTGGTTGAAGCGAAAGCTTACTAACACATATTTCGAGAAATATGTAAGCGAGTTAAACTCATCTCGAAATCTCAAATGTGTATAAATGAAAACTATCGTAACACGACTTTTGTCTTAATATAGGAGATAGAGTAGAAATAGACTTTCCAAGTGATAGATGAGTTTCAATCTCCACATAGCTTTTTGTTGATGAAGTTCCACAAGCTCTCCTTAGTAGTTCTTCGTCTTCAAATGATGAACGCCGTGAAGTCTAAAGCTCGACTACACAATCTATCCTAGTCTGAGACATTACTTTAAGTAGACTAGAAATCAAGACTTGTAGTTTTGATCACTAACATTGACAAAAAAGCTTGAGATAGCAACGCTTGCGAGTTCGACCGAGCAGTGCTCTAACAAAAAGGCTGGTGCAGATTCTTCCCAAGAAATCGTAGAGATAGATGTTCTTCCTTTTTTTGTCAATAAGTCCGCTGCACCATTTGCTTTTCTATCTACAAACTGGAACCCCAAAAAATATACTAATTGGTCTGATAACCTCCTTGCTTCATTTAAGATTGAATTGCATCGCCACTTGATAGAGTTGTTTTTGCCTTGAACATACAAATTTGTTGCTTGATTATCCCCTTCAATGACCAGATTTGATATATTTCTTCTTATGGCCCATTTGATTGCATAAAGCAGAGCTAAAGATTCTGCTTCTTCTACAGATGAAGTTCTGCAATATCCCATTTCTTCTCCCTAAAATATACATGTCTAATTGCGCATTAGAATTCCAAAACCAACATTAGAAATAACAGAAACTCATGAAGCATCACAGTTTATTTTATAAGTGTTTAGATCAGGAAGCTGCTAAACTATATTGTTCGGAATGGTTCTATGTTTTGATTTTTTATCCCATTGTTATAGTCAGGGTGCTAGTAAGCATAATGTACACCAATAGACATTGCTATCCGAGGTGGGGTTCTTTGTTTATTTTTGAAAATTCGGAGACATCTCTCTTTCCATATGAACCAACATTTAGTAGATGTTAGTGTCATAAAAATTGAGTCTCATTTTCCTTCTCGCCGTTCATTATAATGATAAGAAAGAATAATTACTAACTGAAGTAGAGTTAAGAGATACTCCTTGTGATGCCATACGAGGTAAGTTCCACACTTCTTTGGCGTACCCACATTCAAAAGAAAAAGATGCTGAGATGATTCAACTGAAGTTTGACAAAAGACGCATTTTGTTTCTACATTCAAAATGGAGCCTAACTTTTGTCTTGTAGGTTGGACATCTTATAAGCTTTTCCATATGATTAGAAATACATACCAAAGGAATTTAAATAATGGATTGAAGTTTGCAAACGAGACAAGGTTAAAATTTCTTCTCAAAAAATCTGCCAATCCACCAGCATTCAATCCATTCATTCTTTAACCCGCAAATGTCAAGTCTGCTAGGTATGAATTGGATGCGGATAAAAATTTCAAATCCGCAATATTAATAAATTGGATATAAGAACAGTTCCTATGGAATGAACAAACTTGAAATTTGTTCATTTTGTTCCCACTATGGAATAAACAAACATGAAAAATGGATGTTCAAATCAACAAATCTGATGATTTGAACATCGAGATGGAACAACCAATGCGCGTCTGTGGTAAGGACGCGCGATCGAAGAAAAAAAGCGGGCGTTCCTTCCACAAACTCCGGCGTTTTTACCACAAACGCCCACTGCAAATTCTGTTATTTTATTAATATTTATCTCACTTTATCCTATTTTATCTCACTTTTATCCTATTTTATCTCACTACATCCTATTTTATCTCACCAAAATATTATATTTTATATTTTAACTTTATCCTACAAATTATTTTATATTAAAAAAAAATACTAGTAGAGCCCTAAAAAACCGAATCTGTTCATTTTGCTATGCTTTATCATAATGAAAAAACCCGTTTAACCATCCACGTGGCTCAACAAAATTTTGAGTTTGAACATTACCATAGGAACTGCTATAATGATACTAAATCCGCAACAAAATTTTGAGTTTGCTACTCACTCCACTCGTATGAGATTTTAGAACTTCCCGGCATTGTAAATAGACAAAATATAAATCTAATGGAGAAAATGGCTAATCTATTCTATGCAAAATAAAAATAACATCCCTTATTTACTTACTGATTTTTTTTTTTTGATGAAAAAAAGGAAATATATGAAAATTAATTGAAATAGTATATCATATTAGTAATTCTAAAATTAATTAAGAAATAAATAAAAACAACGAAAGGAGAATACCTAAGGGCTAGTATGCCACCTATATCCTACCCGGTTACCCCCTTGGTCCCCAACCCAAGAAATGGAAAACAGAGGAAATTACAATGGAAATGGGGACCCTAGTAAAATTTTGCCATTCACAATCACGGACTATCAATCCATTTCAACTATTTCTTCCCCATTTTCCAATTTCTCTTGCTGGATAACATCTTCATCTTCAAAATTCTGCACAGTTTCTTTCTTTTCTTTAGTTACTACGAACCTTTTCTTCATTTCCTGAACCACATTTCTCATACCCATGTCTATATCTTCATCACAGCTCATCAAAATTTCAGCAACATCGGCTGGTGTCACCCTAACAACCCTTAACAACTCTTCCACTTCTTCCATAGTCTCATGTTCTTCAACTAACAAATAATTCCTCGCCAAAATCCTAAACGAATAATAATCACAAAACGATAGGTTGATATGCTTATCCATTCGACCTGGCCTTAATAATGCAGCATCAAGCTTCTCCTTATGGTTCGTTGTAAAAATGATCAATCTTTCACCACCACAAGAAGACCACAGCCCATCAATAAAATTTAAAACCCCCGATAAACTTACACTGTTGCCCATACTCAAGTAACTACCTTTCTTATCCTTTTTCAAGTTAAGCTTCAATTCATCATCATCCGTGTTCATATCCTTCTTCTTTCGATCGGAAAGGTCCACCGAACAATCGATATCTTCGACGACGATTACCGACTTGTTGGTAGTAGATATCAGTAGTTTTCTTAGCTGCGAATTGTCTGAAACAGATGATAATTCCAAATCATAGATATCAAACTCCAAGAAATTCGCAATGGATGCAATCAGACTAGTCTTTCCTGTAATAACAAATTAAGCACAAATTAGCCTCAAATTCTATCATAATGATAACAATTTATGTACAAATTTGTCTAAAATTTTATCTAAATCAAAAAGATTAGTTAAATTAAACATACCTGTTCCTGGTGGACCATAAAGAAGATACCCTCTTTTCCATGCCCTGCCAACTCTAGTATAATAATCTTTCCTGCTAACAAATTTCTCCAAATCACCTTTAATCTCTGCTTTAAGAGCTGGACTGATCGCGATCGTATCGAACGTCGACGGATGATTAAACGGCACAGACGACCAAAGTCGGCCGTGATCATCAACTGACCGGTTTGTGAATAAATTCCTTTCTCTGTTTTTGAACTTGATCACTTCAGCTTCTTTCACGACATGTGGTAAATACTCCGACCGAATTAACTCCTTGTAATCGTTGTGGAAACAAAGCTTAAAATATTTCTTATCATCATCAGAACCGGAATACTCATCACTTGATTTCTTTTCGACATGAAAAGACCAGTTTATTCTACACCCTTTAAAAACATCTTCAAATGCTTGATCCGTATTCATTGTGAAAGCAAATTCTTTCGAGTTTTTGGGTTTCGAAACTTTGAGATCTTTAGCTGAAGAGAAACATTTAGATCCTAAGTAAGTTCGAACTGAATCGTAAAGATCATTACTGTAAGAATCATCATACTCTTCGATTGACATGGAAATGGTTTTTGGTTGTAAGTATGTGAGTATGGTTTTGAAAAATCTTTGTAATACTAGGTTTGCTTCTGGTGGTAAGAAATCTCGAAGGGCAGTTCTAATGAACATAAGGGTTGCAAGTAATGAACCTATTGACTTCCAATCCAACAGAATCTCCATTTCTCTCTTCTTCTTTGTGTACTACCTATAGTGGCTAGTACCAGTGTTGCAGTGTTCTTGATCTCTGAGAAAACACCAAGGAGAGGGAGAAATCTTGAAGTTGGATTGAACACTTAAAAAAAATAAGAAACGGTTTTTGTTGAAATCAGGGCTGCATTTCTGGCATGTGATCTAGCTTTGTAATGGAAACTTAATTAAAAAAAAGAAGCAATGTTTAGTGGGATTTACCTTTTATGTATAATTGATTGAGAGAGATATTAGGGAAGTGATGTAATAGGTGAATAATAATACTTTTTTTTTTTGAAGCATGAATAATAATACTTCATCATCAAGTAAAGAGGAAAAGACTCTAGAGAACCAATAAAAAAAGAAAGAAAAAAAGACTCTAGAGACTGTGATCGGTTTGAGCTTTTGGCCTTTTAGGACTTGGCCAAAAAGTTTCCTTTTTGGATTGCAGCAGAGCCTGCTCGTCCAACTAGTCGCATTTGGTTTGCGTGGGACTCAATCGAGAGAATCTTTTAGCTTTTTCTAATAAGTGTGTGGTTTCTTGGAGACCGGTGATAAAGACCATTCCTAATAAGTCTGATGTTATGTTAGTGCCTAATTTTCTTTGTGGATAAAGATTTCATTAAACGGAAATTAAGAATTATGAAGAGACTGAGATAGATAGTACAGTCATCTCTAATATAGAAGGCAGGTTGCTTCTCGCATTAGATTTATCTATTAAGAGTTTTTGGTTAATACTAGTCGGGGGATTGTGAGACCAATCCGTTTCACAATCCCCGACAACTTGTTGTCAGGCTACCCACCAACTTAATGTAATCTGACCTTCAAAGGATTTTTTATATATTTATCCGTTTCAGAATTTAAAGTTCTTGCAAATTTAACAAAGGAATCTACTACTGCGTTTCCTGTCCTAAAAATAAAGAAAAAGTAAGAAAAATCTAAAAAGTTTCTGCAAAAGCTATCTACTTTATCCTTACTAAATTAGGGCCTAGCCAACTTAATCGGGGCCTATAGATTTCTTCATCCCCCAGTAGAAAATGATAAGGGGTGTTCAGAAAATTGTAAAATTACTAAATTAACCTTAAAGAAACCTTAATTATTCTAACACACCTACAAATACAAAATTAAAACTTAAATAACAAAAACCAAATTCATTAATCAAAACTAGTTTTTATTTTTCATCAAAATTAAAAATAAATCCTAAACAATCACAAACAACAATTAAAACTCAATTTATTTTTCATCAAAATTAAAACAAAAAACACAAAATTCAAGTATTGAGTTGAATCCCTTTGAACCTTTCCTTCTAAGGGATACTCACTCTACAATGATTTACCTCAAAATCTTTAAAATTCACTCGTCAAGTTTTCTGAAAATCCATCCAGAATCGGTCTATATGTGCACTATAATAATCCGATTATGGCCTTAATCGATTTTTAATGTGAACCTACATTACCCGATTCTGGGTGGATTTGACGAACATCAACTATAATCGGATTACATTAGTACACACATAGACCGATTCTGGATTCGCGTTCGGATAATTTTGCAGCATATGTAATCCGATTTTGTAATTTAAAATTTATGTATCAAAAATCGGATTACATTGTCGTACATATAAACCGATTCTGAAAAAGCTGCAGCAAACTACCTTCAGAATCGGACTTCATAAACGTATTTGAAGTCTGCTGAAGCAAAATTCATGAGTCCAAGTTACCCAAAAAAAGAAAACCACTTTCATTCATTAAGATACTCATTCCATAAGAAAGCGATAAAATAAAAGCATCCGATAGATCAAGTTTTTAACATAAGGAAAATACTCATTCCAACAAATGGAGACCATCGAATTGATCCGGCACGATCAATTCCTCCCATCGCCTCATGTTGGCATCGTATTTTTTTATCCACTCCTCCGTGACCTCATGAAACCCATCTACCAGTAGTAATGGACAATCATCACGTACTCTAAGACCGATATAATGTATGTTGTTATGGTTGAATAAAACAATTCTCCAATCCTTAAGTGATTCATCCCAAATGGTGTATTTTGGTGTGTATGTATAACATGATCCCTTACCAAATAGATGAACAACGCAACTCCACGTTTTCGCCAAGAGATGTCACTTGGTTTACACGCTTTCATCGACCTCACCGTTTCCCATTGATGTGGTTTCAACCCACAAACGTCCGCGTGTCCAATAAGAGATTCCGGATCATCATGATTATGACAACCATTCAACACTTTATAGAGCTTGTATACCTTACTATCATCGGATTTCTTGCGTGTATTAACTATAATCTTAAACGGGCAACCATACTTCTTTGATGTAATGTATTCCCTTTTCGTCTTCTTCACGTACAGTCTGTCCTTTTCCCACTGACTTTCTAGCTTTCCACCTCTCTCACAAACAAGTTCCAAACGATCTTGACTTGAGCGACGACCTAAAACTAACACGCATTTCATCTCTATTCCCTTGTTTATAAATCATTGTTTTGCATCCTTTCTGTCTTTCCATTCCAAATCGGTGAAATAGTGGGCAGAGGTATCAGGACCCAACAGAGATACAGCTTTGGGTTGATCTTCATCAAACGCCACAACAATCTACAACAAATACCAAAAAGTTGATGATTCAAAATCGGTTTATATGTTACAGTCGATTAACCCGATTAAAGTAATCAGTTTATATGTACAATAATAAAGACCGATTAAAAAATTGGCGAAAAAAATACATAGTACACAATCGGTTCACGTCTCGTGTCATATAATCCGATTATTGTTCACATTTCTCCTGGATCTTTTTTCAACAAAATCGGATTACATATTCACGAAAATAAACTGAATGTCAACTTTGTGTATTCTACGTGATTATTCTAGTCAGGGAATCGGATTATGCACAACACCAACAAAAACCGATTCTCGTCACGTACCCAGCGTGCCAAAAATTTACTACAATCGGTTTATTTGGTGATGAACAAAGACCGATTTCCGTACCTATAATTTGGGGATTTTACCCAGAATCGGTTTATGTCATGCTATCGAATAAACCGATTCTGGTTTAAAGTCTGGAATTTTTTTTCCTTATTCGGCAATTGGGACATGCAAATACATGTTTGTAGATCGTTACAACTCATACCTGTTTATTGGAAGCATTATCATCTTCTTCCTCCCGACGAAAGTGTTCTTGTGCTTCAATAATATCCTCAAGCATTTTTTGGTTCACTTTCTCTTCTTCATTCAACAAATTTTCCAATTCAGTAGGATCAAAATCATTATAATCTGATGCACCCCCTTCTTCATCACTACTAGAGTCTTCATCATCACTACAAAGTTTCATTTTTGCTAAAAAAATCACAAATCCTAATTTTTCCTTTTTTCACTCTACTTCTTTCCCTACCAACCTTAAAAAATAAAAATGATCTTCTACTCTAATCCAAACATTATAATCCTACTCAAAACTTATTAATTTAATAAACATTAACTTAATTAATCATCACTAATTTAATAAAGGTATATTAGGCATTAATATAAATAATGGATAAGGGGTTCCCACAAATTATTTCTTAGTGATCTTATTCTTAAAGATCGAACAAGAGAGAGGAGAACATAAACGCGGAAGCGTAAAAGACTACATTGATATTAATCTTGGTGGAATACAATCTATTTGATATTTTTTATTGTTTGATTCTTTCTTTCTTACTTACTTACAAATGAATACAACATGCCTATTTATAGGCTACAAAAGAATAAGAGAACTATGCCTATGGAGGCTAACAACTATGCCTTTGGAGGCTAACAACTATGCCTATGGAGGCTTACCAAACCAACTACTAGACAATCTAGTATTCTTGTTTGATTTGTCTAACCCTAGAACACTCATTTTACACATGTTAATTGTCTAATATTGACTCTAGACATCCTAGATATTTCTAGGTTAGTCTAGATAGGTGTGAACTCTTGACTAAGTTGGTGTTGAATATTCAACACTCCCCCTCAACACCTACTTTCCAACTTCTCTTTATCTTAGACGTTTCGGTCCCCTTCATAGTTTAAGGATGTTTCGGTCCTCTTCATAGTTTAAGGACGTTTCGGTCCTCTTCGGAAGTTTAAGGACATTATGGTCCTCTTCGGAAGTTTAAGGACATTACGGTCCTCTTCGTAGTTTTAGAACATACGGGTTCCATCGTAGTTTAGGGACATTGCGGTCCTCTTCGTAGTTTTAGAACATACGGGTTCCATCGTAGTTTAGGGACATTGCGGTCCTCTTCGTAGTTTTAGAACATACGGGTTCCATCGTAGTTTAGGGACATTTCGGTCCTCTTCGTTTCAGTAAAATACTTCTTGTACTCTTTGGACAACTCATAGGATTTTCACCCACTTTTGTTGTTCTCTATCTCATCACCACTTGGTGATTGCTTCCATTTCTTCACAATCTTTTTGTTGTTTCTTCTTCTCTTCTTCTTTTGTTCCGGTCATGCTTTTGTTGCGAAAACCTTCACACTTCTTTGATTTTTTTTTTAAGATTCTCTCACAATCTTTCATTTCGTCAAGCTTCTGCCACAATCTCTAACTATTCTTCTTCTTGCTATATTGCTGTTACAATTTTGCCACGCTATCCAGATGTGCCACATTTCTGAATTCGTAACAGATTTGCAACGCTGTGAAATTATTGTCACACTTATGTTTCCCTGATCATCCTTGCATTTAAACAAACATCTTGTCTGCATCTTCTCTATTTTGTTTGAGGCTTTCAGCCCATCTTCAAATCAGCTTCAACTTGCTCTCCTGTCATGACCATCATCACCGTGAACATCATCCTTGCTTTTTTTCTTTTTCTTCTAGAGCTCTTCCATCACATGCGAAGAAAGTTCCCATGGGCATCATGCTTTTTTTTTTTTTTTTTTTTGCTTTCTTGAGCAGCACCCTGTCTCCACTGCCACCTTCACGTTCTTTAGCAAACATCAATCATGGCAGCAACTCATCATCATTTCCTTCATTTCAGAGTTCTCACGAGTTCTAGCATGCCATCACGTTCTCTACCCGAGCTCTCATCAGTCCCTTTATCGGCTTCGTTGGCAAACTCGAGTTCATCAACTGCCATGAAACCAATCTCGTCCTCATTAAACTCATCACAGTAAAACTACCAAACCATGTTCAGGTAGCAAACAATACTCCATACTCATCGAACCAAAGCATCTTCTGTTCAATGGCAGCAATCTTTCATCTCTTCTCTGCTGCTGCTGTTTATCATCTCGACATCCATTCTCGAGCTCGTCATTCTCTCAACAGCACCATCGTTATTCTTCTTCCTTATGGAGCTCTAAAGCAGCAGTACCTTGCTCGATCTCATTACCGAACATCACTTCCTTTTTCCATCAGCAACTACCAGCTCATGTATCTCCATTATCGTCATCAACAGCAAGCCAAAAAACCGAGCAGAAGTTCACCATTCATCTCAGCCAACAGTCCCGAATAGCAACACCATCACCGAGCCATGATTTATCCAAAGCTCAGCCACAGTTCGGCTCCACTTGTCTCTCATAACAACCATCGAGCATCATGACCATCATCTTTATCCGTAGCTCCGCCACATTAATTGCAATATGAACCGCAAAGATCATTTCCACCGATGATGATCATCATCCACAACTTAGTGATTTGTTTTCTCGAGCAGCAACCACTCGATATTCATTGTATCTTCTCGGCCTTCTCATCTACTCGAGTTGCAAGTAATGGTGGAGATCATGGAGCCAGAGAAAGTGATACTTTACCCCAACTTTTCTGGGTTGTGTTGCAGTCTTGCACACGGATTTTGTCCATGTTTCCTGCCAGTCATTGAGCTATTTGGGCGTGTTATAGACGGTTATCTTTCGAGACAGTACCAAAGAGAACTTCCTGATTTCAAGCATGCCCCGGGATGAGCTCGACACCTGCCATACGGGCGAACATCAAAGGATTTGTTCGAGAGTTGGAGGCGAGCCTCCAACTTTAAGTGGGAAGGTGCCGGCTTTTGAGGGAGTACAACCTCTTGTGCTCAAAGGACTGATGTGAACTTTCAGTCATGGGTATTCCATTGAGGTATACTGTCACGTATCACAGTGCACTCATGCGATTCCATATTTGGGGACGGCGAGACACGGCTCCTCATGCACATTACTGGGTTGCTTCCATGGCTCTTTTCACAGCTCAACAACTCGTCACTTCCAAGCCACACAACTTCCTACTTTCTTCGTTGTTAACCTTTTTTTTTTTTTTTTTTCACGGCAACTTTCATACCGTCCTCATATCATGTTTTTTTTTTTTTTTTTGGACAATCAACATGTTTTTTTGATACCACGTTTTTGTGTATCTAAAAAAAAAACTAGTTCCACACGTACACTTACTTGGGTGGTGAAATCCAACACACATAGCCGCAACACACATAGCCGCAACCCCATAGCCAGCACCATCATAACGAGAACTTAAACCTAGTTCCACACGTGTATCTAAGGTTTTTGTTAAACCTTCTATACTCAACACCATAATGAGAACTTAAACAATAACAACCAGATTTTTTTTTTTTTTTTTTTTTGAGTTTCTCTAGCTCTCTTCCTCTCCTATCTCTTCCTCTCACCTTGCTCTGATACCATCTTAAAGATCGAACAAGAGAGAGAGAACATAAACGCGGAAGCGTAAAAGACTACATTGATATTAATCTTGGTGGAATACAATCTATTTGATATTTTTGATTGTTTGATTCTTTCTTTCTTACTTACTTACAAATGAATACAACATGCCTATTTATAGGCTACAAAAGAAGAAGAGAACTATGCCTATGGAGGCTAACAACTATGCCTTTGGAGGCTAACAACTATGCCTATGGAGGCTTACCAAACCAACTACTAGACAATCTAGTATTCTTGTTTGATTTGTCTAACCCTAGAACACTCATTTTACACATGTTAATTGTCTAATATTGACTCTAGACATCCTAGATATTTCTAGGTTAGTCTAGATAGGTGTGAACTCTTGACTAAGTTGGTGTTGAATATTCAACACTTATTTTGTCATGTAGTTATAGGCCCCAATTTAGGAAGGTATTTTATCCGTTTCCTCCAAATTATTTTTGTAGAGACCTTTGATGGTTTGTCGTTGAGATGGTTGAACTGATTTTCATAGTTACCTTCGATAATGAAATGCTGAAGTTACTGCCCTCCTTTCTCAATGGTATAGGCGATATGCTCCTACATTTTCGCTTTAGACGTTAATTTTCATCCAGTGCTCTTTCCGGAGGTCAGCTTTTGGTACCCTCTTTTATTTTTTCTCTTCTTACGCTGTCCTCACTGGGTCTTGCTTGGAGGTTGGATTCACGTCGGTAAGTCAGTTGTGCTTTCAATCTACCAAAATACATCTAACGGCTATGTGGCACTTACTGTGGAATTTCTTTGGAGGACAAGTTCAATGGCACATACTAATAAGTTTCAGTATTAAGTCCAAAAAGAAACAAGTCAAAGTCAATGGTATAAATAATACTTCCTTCGTTTTAGGAAAAGTATTACTTTCACTTTTTGATTTTAGCTTAAAAATAGGTCAAATTGAAAAAAATAAAAGTAACACTTTTTCCTGAAATGGAGGAATACTGTATAAATTTTTGGGAGTTCTTTTTCCTAGATCATGGTGGAGGCTGCCTGGAGCGATCCCAAGATTCCCAACCGAAAGGTCACATCGCCGAGTACTCGGATTAAAAGTTACTAATAAGACAAATCTTTCCAGCAACCCAATATGCGCCTGTCATCTTACTATACGTGCATTTTATTTCCGGAATCTTTCTTATTGGCGTGTTCAATATTTTAAAACGCAGGGAATATATTCTGTACCCTTAATTACCCCTGGATGTCCCTAAAAGGAAGAAACAAAACAAACCATTCCAGTCACTGAAGATGCACGTGTCATCCTGGATTAGCATGAGAACAAAACTTAAGTGCTCATACCTACTTAACTCTTTCCACCAAAGTATTTTTCTTTTGAAAAGTAAGGCTAATTGAAGTGAAGACTCTTAGACCGGGACTTATGGGCATCCCAAGGGCTTCCCAACCCAAAAAAGTGTGGCCACAAAGGGTGATTCCCGCAAGGGTTCTCTAGTGTGCGGGAATCCGAGCGGGAAGATTTCGGGAACGGCTAATGGTTAGCCGTTCCAAAAAACAAAACAGAAAACAGTTTTTCATTTACCGTTCTTCGGAAAATTAACGGTGAATCATTGCCCTTCTTAAGGAACGACTAACCATCCACCGGTTTTTGTTTCTTATAACAGTTAATGACTAGTCGTTCCTTGACCTTTTTTCGTTTACACTCAATGTACACTCATTTGCAGTTTACGTATTCTTTTACTATTAACAGAATTTATGCTAGACGGGTAGATTATTGTTTGTGGAATATGGTTGTGGTAGTGTACACATGGAGTTGCTAAGTCGTATTTAGTTTGTAGAATATGTAACTATAAGTGACAAAGATGTGTAAACAATCTTATTTTATTTGGGTACTTAAACTATGTAGTACATTAAATGGAAATTACTGTAAATTAATCCTAACTCACTGTCGCAGGCATCGCGACTGCACTTAGTCAGTGCATCAACCCTTTAAACTGTTAGGCGTCCTAACGGCCGAGTTTAATCTCAGGAGGGTTTGCTAGATGTGCCCACAAAATCTATAGTGTTGCCGCAGCCGAACTAATCTTCGTCATCATTTTCACCCTCTTTACGGCATAATATATCAAGATCGTATTCTTCAGGCAACCTCTCCTTCAATATTAAATAACATTCGTATAATTGGAATGCTTTACCGGTTGCATCTTCGTATTTTTGTTTCGAATGAAGTTCCTATATTATACAACCAAATATTAAAATTGTGTTATTACAACTATGTAATGAAAATTTTAAGAAGTCCAAAATTAGTTCACTTACACATTCGTTCATTGTCCATCCAGAAGGCATGTTTCTTAAAAGTGGAACCAAAAAATTTAGTTACAACTTAACCTTTCTCTTTATATTTGGAACCCGTTTTGTAAAACTCTAGATGTTCTTTGGTGTGGGTTTCCGTTCCTAACCGTCAAATGTAGAACCACAAGCTCCCATAAATTGACCCCAGAAACAATATTTCTTGTTTCTCCTTCAGCGACAAAGACATTAATCCAAGACTGGATGATAGCTGCATCTTCAAGAGGGTTGAATCTGACGACCATGACTACTAAAATAATAAAAGGAGGTGCTGAAATTTGAAGAGAAGATATATCTAGAATAAATAAGATGTTGATATTTTGGTTGTGTTGTTATGGTATAAAGAAACATTATTTATAGTACATTTCCTATCATTTTGGTATCTCAATTTTCAAATATTACTACTGTTATTGGGGTCTAGTGTGGTCACTTTGTTTACTGATGCATGTATGTCGGGTCGAGTTATCTTATCACCATTTGTCGATTTAGTCATATCACTCATAAATTTTTAAAACTATTTGCAAATCTGTAAGACTAAGTCTTATGGGGTGCTAGTCTAGCACCTAGATTAGCAGTCAGGAATACCTCCTAAGTCTTATGGGAGTGCTAATCTAGCATCTAGATTAGCAGTCCACGTCAGCCCAGCGCTGAACCATTTAGCGCCCAGCTCTAAATCATTCCGCGCTCAGCGCTAAATGGTTCAACACAACCAATCTCAGCCGTCAGATCAAAAATAAATCCCTCAGCGCTGAATCATTCAGCGAAAAGGTATTTTTTCTAGCGCTGAATCATTCAGCGAAAAGGTAGTTTTTCTAGCGCTGAATCATTCTGCGTATCAATCTAGCATGCTACTTCACATGCTAGCAACTGATAGGAAAGGGAACTAGTGTTAAATTTTTTGCTATATTTTTTTTTGGAATTGCAACACTTATGTGCTAATCTAGCACCTCCAATCTAGCCCATAAGACTTAGTCTAAGTGAGTTTTCTTATCACCAATTTTCTGTTTCGTTGGTTCACTCATTAATTTATTAAAGATTCAGAAATTTAGTTGACGAGTCAATGTATTTTTCATCTTTCGACATATCAACTCACATCAATTATTTCGACTTATCTGTTCTTCATTTTATTTTCATTCACTTTTTATACGTGTCCATCTAGTATTCTAGTTAAGTGCAACTTGATCATGGTCATAATGTATTTGGATTTTTATAATCTTCAGTATGTTTTGCCGTGACCTATTTGGTCGACTACTTTTCCAAATAAAGACATGTACTTGTCTTAAGAGTCATCAGATCACAAATAGTATGGTAAGAATTTTTTACTTTTCTATAAAATCCTCTAAATTGGATCACAAATACCATACCCTAATTCCATATGCAAGTTTTGTAAGTAAAAATTCTAGTAATATACGTGATGAGGTTTAGTAATGAAGAAGATGTCAGTGTTGTGGAAGCATGGATTTTGGAAATTAATCGAGCCACAATCCATGGAGAAGTCAATGAATCAACCGAATTTTGGAACCGCGTTTTGAAGATATTACCGGAAACGACAATAGAAGAACAAAGAAGTTAGTAACAAATAGATTCAACCTAATTCATACTAAAATCCAAACCTTTGTTACTATTCTGTTTGATATTAACTTGAAGCATGCATCATTGTCATACGAAGTTCGAGTAAGGATATAATAAAAACTAGTTAATAAGTTGATTAACTGTGTACTCTAATGTCAAATGTTTTATGTTCAGTTTTCATGTTAATGTTTTCTTTTTATTTTTAAGAAAATGAAAGATCGGATCGAATACCATGTGTTGATGGTGGACTTTAGTTCAGGGCTAAAGTTGTAAAAGCAATATTTTGTACAAGCCATCCTGCTGAGGATAGGGCCATTTGATAAGTGATGAGTACTTCTTCGCTTCATTAATTCACCTAGAATGGAGCATGTAGCAACAATCCCCCGAATATTCTGTGAGTTTTAGCATTATTGATTAATGCATAAAACGCCTTGTATTTCCTGTGATGTTCCTAGCAGAACTCTCATTGTTGATGCGGCATGATGACTGATTGTTACTCGCATCAGAGTAGCATGAATATCCAAGTACCAACAGTGAGGCATGCACGAAATGCCCGTACAGGCTATAAATCTCGGTGTGTTATACTAGCTCGATTGAGCATATAACTCTCGGTGTGTTATACTAGCCCGATTGAGCATATAACTATCAGTGTGATATACTAGCCCGATTGAGCGTCTAGACTGTCCATAGCAGTCTAGAAATGATCACGATCGTCCAACTTCACCAACATGATTGGATGGCTCAGATCGAATCCAATACCCCCAAGCAGGTATTGGAATATTCACTGCCGAATAGCTTGGTCGGGCCCCGCATGGTCGGTCTCCCCAAAAGGGGTGGTATAGCTTTCCAAATTGTCCAAGCCAAGTGGAATGGACAAAAAACCCTAAATTAGGGTTTGCGACATATTACATGTGTCACAAAACGATCTCAACCATCCATTTTCGCAGGCATAGATGGAGGGTATAGATGTAGATTCAAAGGGTCTAGAGCATGTTAACACAATTACCGTGGACCCGTCTACACACACGACCAGTCGGTCAGGACCAACCATGATTAGTTTTCCCAATTCGTGCGCACAAAATCAAGTATGATGCACGACCGGCCAAAACCCTAATTAGGGTTTGTAACGATCACGAGCGTCCGATTTCTCCTGATCGAATGAAGGGCTTAGGAGACAACTAAACAGGTCCAGTGAGCATCAACATGATCACCATGAACCCATCTATCTCCTCACCCGACCGACCAAGGCATACCATGCCTGGTTTATCCAAATTGCACGCCCAAACTAGCGTGGTCACGCTTCCCAAATCATAAACTGATCTCGACCACTCAACTTCGCCGGACGAATTGAGTGGTTTAGATCACGTTTCCATGGGACAGTCAGGTATAGGCGTGAATATCAGCCTACCACATACACGTCGGACCAAACGGCTGAGACAAACCAAGCTTGGTCGTCTCGAAACGCGCGCCTTGAAGGTGGCATATCGCGCCCCTTTTGGAATCCTTTGCGGCATAGGATTTCTGTCGCAAATCAATCTCAGCTACTCAACTTTATCGGTAAATTTGAGTGGCCTAGATCAAACCTTCGTGGGACAGTGAAGCATGGACATTGACATCAACATGCCGTTTACACGCATGCCTGATCGGTTCTCCATGAAACGTCTCCTATGCTTGGATTCGACCAAGATGAAAGAAGGTACTTGCGCACCTCCTAAACCCAAATCCGACGGCCGCAGATGCAGGTCGTAAGCCATCTCATCCGTTCAACTTATCCAGCTTGGACGGATAGCCTAGAATGGGAATTAGGCGACAAGTGAGATATCACCGTGATCACCGTCTGCCACTTTACCACACCGTGTGGTCGGCCAAGGGAGGGCTTGCTAGCGCAGCCTCCAAACCATCACATGAAGTTGGCAGGGCATAAAGCTCAACAACGATGCTTCATATATGCCGAATACATTCGATGCATAACATGCATAGAATACACACAATGCTTTATAAGTATCGACTTCCTAAATAACTTAGTTATTTAACCATCATTACATGCTATCTTCTGTGGGTCCCACGATCCACACACTCGAGACATCAATCATGTCACAAACTAGGGGATACACACTGGGGTATTGGTCTGGCGGTTTACAGCGTGCAACGTGCAACGCGCCATCACAAGAAAATGTCAGGAAGACATGGACGGTTAGTGATGATGGGAGAAATGGGCAAGATTGATCGTGTGACATTAACACACAACTCCACTACTCCATCATTCCACTTCCTCCACTTCCCACGAGAGACGTGAATGAGGCTCAAATGACTTGTATAAATAGGTTCTCCTCCCTATTTCCAATAGGGAGCACAACATAGAAACCAAGGGTTAATACGAGACGTATTCAAACACCCAGAGCATCCTTGCATTAATCGTAAGCCTGCTCATCTTTCTGTTACAAGTCATAAACAGCCTACACCTTCACAATCTCAACACCTTCTTCTCTTCCCTCCATAAGATCAACCCCATCTCCTTCACTTTGTGACCGAAACAAGTCTGGAAAGGCCATTTTTTGGTTTAGGCAATAATTGTATATATTGATCTCTCGAATGAAAAGCACTCCCGTGCAGTGCATTTGTTTAGGGTTTAGATTCACTTTTCATCCACACACCCAAAATTACCGGAACCAGCAGAAGTAGTTTTTACCCATAAACAATTGGCGACCACAGTGGGAGATTAATCTCTCGGTTGCAATATCAATTTCCAAATTTTATTTTCATCTTTTCAATACCCGATTCGATTTCCGCGATTTCAAGGTGGTAGATCTTAGGATCAATTCAATCATCAATTCATTTCAAAATGGTAGAACTCAAGTCTAGATCAATAATCAATTCTGATGGAGATAGTGTGGATAACACTCCCGGTGTCGATGTACCTGTCAGTGGAGATACCGTGGCCAATACATCTCGTGGAGCCGTCATTTCTACCACCAATAGAGCAGGATGAGATATCCCATTAGGAGCGACGCCTCCTGTCACTAGAGCCAGAGCAGCTGCAAACCTTGGCATTTCTTCGAGTGTAACGCCTCCGGCGGTTACCAGAGCAACAACTTCCACTCCTTCATTAGGACGAGTCACTAGAGGAGCAAGAGGAGGACCATCTCCCATTACCATCGCAGATTTGATGGAGAGGTAGGAAGTCCTTGTTAAGACTCAAACGGATATGGCTGCAACTCAGAAAGAGGTACTCACTTTTCTTAAGACATTAACTGATCTATTTCCACAAGATCCGCGACATCCCCTGGAGCCAACAAGGAACTCATTCAATGCACCCAGAGAAGGTACTTCAGCGGCGCAGACCTACATGGACCTGATCAAAGAAGCGACATCAGAAATGAGCGGTCCTGTCATGGAGATTCCTACACTGGGGACTGATCCTCACAACGATCTTCCTCATGTCAATAGTCTCACTATGGGCCAGAGGCCGGTGGATCAGGAAGCGTTTTATCTAGTGGAAAGTTTATGCGAACTTTTACACCTCTCGAAGAATCAGCGGGCATAGACATTTTGCTACAATCAACCAGAAGAAGGTCACAATCGGGCGCTACATGTTACTGCACGCATCAAGGATTCAGAGTCCAAGGGGGCCTTTATCGACACGGAAGCGTATTCGAATGTGATTACTCTCAAGACTCTCAGGACAGCCAAGGTTCGCTCATGAAAGATCGTACGACAGCCTACCACAATGACAGACTTTGAAGGAAACTAGACTAGCACATACGGTATCGTCCCTTCAACGTATCTCCAGTGCCTGAAGACTATGTTGAACGAAGAAGTTGTTTGTATTCCTACATCATTGTCTCCATATGCACCAGTATGCGGGGAGGAACTGTTCGAATCGAGGAAAGCTCCACAGTAAGATTCAAACAAAGTCCATTGCATCCCACTCCCCATATGGGCGTCAATCCAGGAGGTGGACCGACTCACATCATTGAGGGCTAAGCCCCACGACGCATCATTGCTGACGAAATATTCTTCTTCATCCGATGAAGACGAATCCCATGTTCACACCAAGAGGGAACGAACTTTTGTGGAGAGTCATGACCAGAAGGGGAAAACGGTATACCGACGTTGCTATTATCAATTAGCAGGGGAGACTGTTACCTAGTCTCTCCACCCAATGAAATGATACAACAGCAACGAACCACAAGAACAAGTGATAGATGCTCCACAACAGCTGCAAGATGGCACCAACTCCACAACTGATGAGATTGAAATCATTGAGGAATCTCCTAGGCCTATCTCCATCAGCTCAACCTTGTGTATGGATGAACGCACAAAGTTCGTGGAACTTCTCAAAGAGTACCAGGACATATTCGCTTGGAGTTGCAGTTCAGACACGAGGAAAATAGACATATCAGTAGATGCAACCAGCAGACATGGCATGTTTTCCTCCATGGATGGATGTAGCGGCTACAACCAGATAAGGATGTACGATCATGACACAATCTTCCACTAGAGCCGATACCTCAAGGGAGCAGCCTCAAGAAGATAACGATATCCACTCTTCATGTTGAGAAAGATCCGGACGAGTCACTGTATCAGACAGTGGTGCACGTCTATCGTGCTATATTGGAGAATCTGCGCTTTTGTTCATCCTCTGGAGCTGTTGAATGCTCATCTACAACAACATCTTCCCTGCTAGAAAGAACCAGTTTCGCCGAAGCAGTAAGAGGAAAACCACCGAGATACAACATCCTATGCACCAACTCCAACTCTAGTACCGCATACACGACTACCACAATGATGAAACAATGTCCAAGATATTCCATTTTTGTATCGACAGCAGAAATATTAAGAGACACTTTCAGAATTTCCTCTCCCATAGAAGAAGTAGTTGCGTTACTAAAGGAGTGTGACTAGGGACTTCTTAGCGCGTTTTCCATCTCAATCATGGATGCAAGCACACTATCATTATGATTCCAAGATGTTCAAATACGAGTATACACTCAAGAGAACGGACGTATTGTCAAAGATCGGTGATATTCCTAGATGTTTACGAAACGCAGCGTAGTAAATATGGCCTCATGAAACCAGCATGACAACATCTATCAAGTCGAAGGCTCAGTGAATACTCATGGGCATGGGACTATTTTTTCATTCCAGAGGCAACATCAAGAAATCCATCGGTTCCGGTTTATCCCTCTAACAATGAGACGAGCTCTACCACTATATGAAGACTGCCAAGTTCGTGCCCGTAGCTATCACGCCTCTCCCTGCCAGTCTCTTGTAATCACAGCTTCTCCCAGGAACTGTTGTTGCTCGTCGATTAATGTCATCCGGAGCTTCACCATATCAACAACCATTACGTACAAAAGACCTACCGGGAATACAAGATAGAGCCACGTAGACCACGCTTGGGGAATGAGGCTCAGCATGAAGTTCCTTTACCGTCATCCAAGGAATTCTTCAACATGAGAGAGATGGTCAGTCAAGAAGCATGGAATTCGCAAGGGTAAATGATTGAAGATTTTTCAAAGTTTTCGTAGTAGTAATTAAGATTTGTTCTCTCAGACCTGCGAAGATTAAATTTAAAGGTTTAATAAAAATAATAAACAAAGGCGAGAGTTACTGGGCCTAGGATTCCACCGAATTCATATCAATAGGTTCAATTTATTTATTCTCAAAAATTAAAGCTCAATAAACAAAATAACACCGACTCTTATTTTTTCCAATGTAGACTTTCAAAATATTAATTGTGTCCCCTAAGCATAGATTATATAAACAAAGCATAACCTACCGACTACTGAATCTGTTGCAAACATAACATAAGCCTTTACAATTTCCAAATCTTCTTCTCGTGTAAAATTAACCAATATGTTTTCAAACAAGTTCAATAAATAAATCCAAAATATAAAATAATTGCAAAGAAAGATTAGATTTTGAAGTGATTTTAAGGTGAGTATAGTAATATGATGGCTAGATTTAGATTGGTGTATTTTTTTGGTTACCAAAAATCACATATATATAAGTCGTTTAAAAAAAATAACCGTTGGATAAAAACGGTATATGATTAGCCGCTTTTGTTTTTTGTCCGCATGATCATTCAAGTCGTTTAAGATCTAACGAACAAGAATTTTAATGGCTAACACTCAACCTTTCAAACGGTTAATAGTTTGTCCTTTTACTTTGGTTGCTGTTAGATCATCAACGGACTTTTAAATCTAACGGTTACCTATAATAATGGCTAACAATTAACCGTTTTTCTCAAACGTTCTAATTTTAAACCGTGTATATATATCAGAAGCTGAGGTTTACCTCACTACCATAAAAAAAAATTCAGTACTCAAGTGTCAAAGTTCAATTTATCTAATTTTTTTTGTTTACATTTTATTAATTTATATTTGTTTGTAGAAAAAATAATGGTTAATTTTAGTGAACAAGAAGATATTAAACTTGTGAGAAACTTTTGCACTATAGTAGATCGACCAGATTTTTTGGATATGCCAGCTGAAACTTTTTGGAATGATATGTCGGTTGAGTTTCATTCAGGAGAGGGGTGTGACCAAAAGGTCCACGAATGCTCTTCGGTGTCGCCTAGCTTTCCTTAAGATGAATTGCAGGGTTTTTAGGAACTGTCTACGCGAAGAAGGTAATGATGAAATTTTAGCCAGAATTAAGTTTACTGAGGAAGGAAGGGGAACATTTCATTACTCAAGCGTTAACGATATCTTTGGAGTGCATTTGCATATCAATCCACAACATATCTTATAATCTACTGAGTTATTTAGATAATATAATATCCTCATTTTATAGGTTATCTTATTATTGTGTGTTTCTATGTTGTGTTATTTAACAAATGTAATGTATTTTCTTTTTTCCTGAAAATATAATGTTTTTCTGAGTACCTCAAATGTAATGTTTTTTAATATTCTCTTACAAATGTAAATGTTTTTCTTAACTTAAATTTGAATTTGTAGTAACCATGTCTCACCGCTCACATAAATAAAAAAACATATAATAAAATCATTTTGAATCAGATCCCAATTTTTTTTGTCCTGGGTCGTAGTGGTCTTGATCAACATCAACCTCGTCCGTGTCTTCTCCCGAATCCAGCTCGTTTTCTATCGCATCTCCGGGAATTTCACCATCCTGTAGACCTTGACCATGTAGTTCCTATATATGAGCTGCAAGATCCGTACGAAGTCTCTCCAGAAGAACATGGTTTTGTAATGACTCGCTTGTCTGCCTCAAGTATCCAATTATCGGTGCATGAGGTGGGTCAGGCATATATTTCCACTCTGAGTCACGATGATCATCCTCTACAACGATATAATGCAATATCAAGGAGGTTCTCATGATCGATTTCATATCTTGTTTTTCCCAGTAGGCACATCTATGGTAAAGGATCCTAAATTTACTTTGCATTGTCTCAAATGCCCGTTCCACATCTTTCCTCTTTGCCATTTGGTATTTGTTAAATAACTCGAGAATTGGAATACCACTGGGTGCACCGTAAGCTTGGACTAACACATAGTAACTCTTATAAATTCCATCCACTAGATAATACCCCTACGTGTACTGGTTCCCATTGATAGTATAATTACAAGGTGGTGCAATACCATTGAGATTGTCATCAAACAAATTGGAGGACTTGAAAACATTAAGATTATTGCTTGATCCACCCACTCCAAAATACGCATGCCAAAACCACCTATCGTATGAAGCAACCTCCTCAAGAACACAGGTGGGATAACTTTTGTGGCCTGTGTATGTTCCCTCCTCGTTCATCGAATACACCCTTTGTAGGATCAGAATATCACCATGAAAATATTCTTTCGAGATTAACAACACTTCTGCGAGAATACCGAGAGCTCTTCAACGACATTTTGCGAGTATCACATAGTAGGTTAAAGAATGACATAATAGCTGACGATTGAGGAAACACGAGAAGAGCATGATTTATCTGCGATGGTTACAATGCTTGTGAGATTTCATATTATAGTTGTTGCAATAAGATCGCAAATCAAATCCGAAAGTAAAGGACAGCTTAGCTGTCATCCATTATGTATCTACCCTATATATAGAGACCCAGCATGTTCAGAGAGATGATGATGTATTTTTGAGAGTTGAGAAAGTCTTGAGGAGAGAGAAACTTTAAGAGAATAGTTGTGTTCTTGATTTCTTCCCCTTCTGTAAAACATTTCTGAGAATTAAATGATAAAGAGTCGTTTTTAATCTTTAAGTATGAGTTGATTTTTATGAAATCTTAACAAGGGTATAGTGTATGATTTCCTGCAACTACATTTTGGCGCCCGAAACATGGACGAATTGAGGATTACTTGAAGAAAAAGATAAAAATTGACATTGTAATTGAAAGGAATTTGGAACAATTAGTGAAAGTTCTAACACAATAATGGATAAAAGAAGAAGAAACACATCAGAACCACCTACAACCATAAGGAGGAGTAAAAGACTTGCAGGTGGAGGAACAAATGAAATGGGAGAATCTTCAAGAATAAGAACAAGAAAAAATAGAACAAGGAATAATGAAGAAAATCAGGTTCAACAATCAAATCAGCAAACACCAATACAAGGTAGAGCTATGGAATATGATAGAGTTAGCGTGCATACTTGGAAATCAGATTTAGTGGAAGAAGAAGAAGATCGAGAATTAAGAGATGAAATAAGAGAAGAGAGAGATCGAGGAGTAGTTGAAGGATTAATTCATGGAGAAAATGAAAATGAAACAACAGATGATTTAAGACAAAGAATACAGGAGGAAAGGAGATTAGAAGCAGAAGAACGTGCGAATTTAACAAGGCAAAACCATGAGTTAAGAATGGAGAATTTAAGATTGCAAAGAAGGATATCAAGAAGTACTGCTAGATCAAGTTCGAGGTCATTTAGAGAAGAACCAAGGCGAAATTCCCCTATGAGGAATGTGGAAAGAATGCAAAATCCAAATGAAGAACATCATCATAGAGAAGAAGAGATAATTGGTGATCGCCATATTCCACGCGATGAAACTGTAAATGGTAGACAAAATCAAGAGGGAAGAAATAATCAAAATGATGAAGAAAATCGAGAAGAAGGTAAAAGAATATTACATGGGCGAGAAATACAAAGAAATCAAAGAATCATTGAGGACGAAATTGAGAGACATTATGCTGAACAAGCACGTCTGGCTTGCGAGAGGGAAATGGAAGAACAAGAATCTCAGGAAGCGATTCGGCAGAATAATCATGATAATCGAGAAGGAAGACGCACACAAAATCGCCATAACAATGATATCAATGAGGAATATGATAGAATACAAAGAAGAATAGAAAGACAGCGAAGAGAAACAGTGAGAAATGAAGAAACTCGCAGAGAAGAAATTGGAAGACATAACCAGTTGCGAATCCAGGAAGGAATAGAATAGGAAAATCGCAGAGGAAGACAAAATGAAGATGCAGATGAAGATACACAAAATCTCGCAAGACAAGAAAGGCATGAACGTAGAAGAAGAGAAGCTGCGCTAAAAAGACCAATGGAGCAAAATTCAGCTGGAAATGAACAAATTTTAAGAGAATTAGTAGAAATGAGGGGAATGTTGAATAACAGGAGAGAGGGAGGCAGAAGGAAACTTGATGAAGCCATTGAAGAAGCTGCGAGAACTCCATTCACTCAAGAAGTACAACTAAGAGGAATTCCTCCAAAATGCAATTTACCAGCGTTAAACAATATCTTTGATGGGACTACCTGTGTTGTTCAACATGTCAAAGCTTATGTTAGGTGTATGCTACAATGGGAAAACCATGACGTTGTGTTATGCAAATACTTTGCATCTAGTTTAACTGGCGAGGCATTAAAATGGTTCGAAGGCTTACCTAAAAATACAATAACTTCTTTCGACCATTTGCAAGCTACATTTCTAGGAGCATATATAAGCAACAATTCTTCATGACCCGGTATTGAAGATGTATTTGGATTAAAACAAAGGATTGACGAGAGTCTGAAACACCTAACCATAAGATGGAAAACAATGTGTTGTGAAATGGCAAGAAGAGTGGATGAGAGATATCTTATTTTATCTTTTATCAATGCAATGTTCGTAACCAATCTGCTGTACATACAAATTTTCAGAATCAAAAATACCATCACAATGACTGAGCTAAGAGAACTACAAGAAGAATACATTGCTTTGGAGGAAAAACAAAATGAGATAGAATCACACCCAATCGCAAACACCGGATCAATAGCAGCGAACGGGAGTTTACTTCCTAAAATGATCAACAATATAGCGAGCACTTCGCAGCCAAAGCAAGAGAAAGTGGTGATTGAAAATCAGCAAAATTTAGTAGCTATGGGAAGTCGAGATCAAGAGGAGTATGAAAGAGAAAGGAATTATTACAATCGCGGTGGAAATAATAAAATTCAAATATTGGACCAGCCGCAAGAGAATTATGGTGGCCAGAGGCAAAATAATTTCAGAGGACAAGGGAATCAAAGAGTAATATGGGAAGAAATTAAGATGCCACCCTTAAATGCCAGCATAGAAAAGATTTGGGAAGCAATCATTTTGATGGAAAATATACAATCACCCTGGAACATGGGAAAAGAGCCACATCAGAATAATCGAAATCAAGAATTTTGTCTTTATCATCATTTTCATGGACATTCAATAAACGATTTCAGGAATGTAAAAAGAATAATTTTGAGGATGATTGATCAAGGAAAGTTAAATCATTTTCTAATAGGACATCCACAATCTCAGCAGCTACCACCAGCACCAGAAATTCGCAGAGTGAATACTGTAAAAGGAGCAGAAACATTCGTACTAGAGGTTGGAGCAAAGGCAAAGAATTTGTTTTGTAATTCCACCGTACATTCATACAAGACTATTGAGCACTTCCACGATAACTTTTTTAGCCGAGTCTCCGCGAGAGATACAGATGGAAGAGAGATTATGAACATTGCGAGAGTCTCGCCATTAGAGGAATGGCAAAAACAAATCATTTCTTTCACCGCACAAGAAGTACCTGAACCTAGAGAAATGCATGATCAACCATTGGTTGTGAGGTTAGAGATAAACCCAAAACAAAAAGAAGATGAGGGTGAGGATGAAGATAAAGTTGAAGAGGATGAAAATGAAGATTCATGGGCAATTAATAGAGTGTTGATTGATACAGGTAGTTCGGTGGATATCTTATTTTATCACACTTATAAGACCATGGGAGGGAGAGACGAAGATTTAATACCCTCAACATACAAGATATATGGTTTCAATGGTAGCGCTAATAAACCAAAGGGAGAAATCACAATGAGGATACCATTAAAGGGAATCAAGTCCAAAGTCTTATTTTGTGTAGTAGATGTGGAGACACCCTATAATGCCTTAATTGGAAGACCATGGTTATACGGAATTTTAGGTGTGGCATCAACATATCATCAATGTATTAAATTTCCACATCCACATGGTGTCGGGGTCATCAAAGGAGATTGGGGTGAGAGTAGAAAATGTTATGAGATTGATATAAAATCTTGTGAAGATAGAGTTGCGAAGAATAGAAATTGGAAGCAGAACATCAAACAAAGACAAAGATGTGACAGGTTAATGGTAGATACTATAGAGCAGCGAGAAGATGAGATGCTGCAAAATCAATATGAGTAGCAGAAAATAGATGGCGAGTGTATCGGAAATAGAGAAAAAATAACAAAACGCAACAAAAGAGCAGAAGAAAAAATCAGTGAGTAGGAAGGAAAAATGATGAAGTCTATAAATGGTTTGTTATTTTATTTTGTTTGAATGAGAAGGATGAAATTGAGAAAATTATGAAAAAGCTGAAATAAGATCAAAAGAAGAAATTTCATTAGAAGCAGTGAGTACAATCGCAAGATTATTCAAGGTTATTCAAAGAACAAAAGATTGCGATATTCGCAAAAGAAACAAAGAACGGGACGAACCTTTATGGCGTATACCCTAGTTCGCGGATACAATTTCGCAAGAGGCCAATGTAAGACCTAAAGTACGTCATATAAGGGGGTATCTCTTTACATGACTCATGGATAAGGTTATACCACTGCTGGAACCTGAGTCATGCATATGTTGGGGTTAAAGAAAACCTATCCAGGGGAGGTACCTTGGATTTCCAACTATATAAGGTTATACCCTGGTTGGACGACTGAGGACCTCTTCTAATGAGTGCAGAGTATGACTAAGACACCGAGGTACACGGTTGAGCCAAGGATGCCCGGGACGGACGAACCTACCCTGGCCATTCTTGGTAAGTCTTGGCTATGATGCATTCAGCCTGAAGAAAACCCCACTTAGGGTGCAGTCTTGTAACTATAAGCCATATAGGCATAAAGGACAAGAGGCTGCGAAAACAACTGGTTGTTGGTAAATATGGATGGGAGTAGCTAGTCTTGTATGGCTGATGTGCCATCCTTGAAGGGGCAACTACGGGGAAGATAAGGGCGGCACCCTCCATTAGGGAGCTGATAGGTGTCTTAAGACGGAAATGTCATGTGGCTTTACACTCGCAAAGAGCGTTTAGGCCTGTCATATTGTCGCGTGACAAAGATTACATAGAGGCAACAAGCCGTAAGAGAAAAGATGAGATGAGATCAATGGGTTTTTACATGAAAGTGTAAAGACGTCCTGCGATTTCATCGCACGATGACAATGTCATAAAGCTTTGTTCTTGCGAGAGAACTTATACTTGTCATATTGTCGCAGAGAAATTGAAAAAATACAGATAAGGAAAGATCAATGGGTTTTTACATACAAGTGTTAAGACGTCCTGCAATTTTGTCGCAAATACATAAAGTGGAAAAGTAAGACCTTTAACTAGGAAGGCATAATAAGACCACAAGAAGTTGAATGAATGCGATATTTCTGCAGAGATTATGAAATTTGCGATATTCATGCATAGATCATAAAAGTATACAACTGATACTTGCGATGATGCTCGCAACTCAATTTTATTTACAATGGATATCTAAGCTCTACTCAATTTTTTCATATTGCAGATGAATAATGGAGGCAAGTATGGGAATGCACGGAGTGATGAAATTATTATTCATCATTATACGATAAAATTACGTAGATTTTATTATATGACACATTCACGCAGATATGACACATTTGCATGGGCTGTTAAAAAATAATAATTACGTTGATTAATCATGTTACAGAAAAGAATTGTTTTCTAATTCATACAGATAGAAGCAAAATTTATACATCAAGTTGGAGAAACTCGCAGTAATATTAAAAGAAGCAGAAAATAAGTGTACAAAATTACAAGGAAGATAAAAAAAGAAACAAATCTAATTAGATCCACCATCATTGTGACCAGATTTTTCTCCTTCTTCATCCTTACCATCATCTTCATCCTCATCAGATTCCTCAGCTTCACTATCAGAGATAATAAGGTTTGGAGTTTTTGCTGGAACTTCTTTTGCAAGATCAGGATATGTAGAATGAGGGATGTTATGATCATCGCAGACCAATTTAATGGAATCATTGCGGACATCAACAAGAGTATTACTAAAATTCGCAGCGTTAATTCTTAATTGATCTTTCAATCTTGAATACTTCTCGTTGCGAGCAGCAAGGGTACTTGCGAGTTTATTTTTATCAGCTTCAAGTTCTCCAATTCTTTCAGAGTATTTCTTTTCAGCTCCTGCGAGTATACAACAATAAGTTGGAAGTTTTGCAAGGAAGAATAACAAAAGCAAATAATTAACAAGGGAGGATAGTTAACAACCTTCTCTTACAGAAATCAAGTCTTTAATTAAAGCTGCTTGTTCAATATGAAGACTAACATCTACACCTAAATTAGTTCTGGCATTGTCAAGAACTTTCGCAGCCCAAGCAAACTCCTCATCATTATTTATAAGAAGACGGGAACGGATTTGGTTTTCTCTTTCAATAAAACCTTTCTTCTCGCGGATAAGCCCATCCCTTTCAATTTGAACTTCAAGAATGGTCTTATGGAAATTTGCTAAGGTTTCAGCTCCTTGTCTAGATATACGGTCTTTGTCTTTTAAAAGATCTTTGTTCTTGGCCTTTAAAGGTTTAATCTCAACTTTGGAGTTGTGATAAAGTTGTTTGAATCTGTGAGTTATATCTAAACAAGATCTGTGATCAATTTCTAAAAGGCGAAACTTAGATCTGAGTTCATCTATGGAAAGGGAATTAACATTGGAAGGGTTATTCAAAGAATTATTAAGAAGTTCTAGAAGAGTATTATTGTCTATTGGTTCAGGAAAAGAACGAATGGTTAAAGCCTCATCAGTGAGACCATAAATGTCTGCGAGAATGATAAATCAAGTAAGAAAGAATAATAAAACATAAAATTATGAAGGAAAAGAAGAAGATTATCATACCTAAGAGTTGTTTGTTAGCAGTATCAAGATTGGATACTTTGAGTAATTGTTGAGAAATATTATTCTCAAGTTCTTTATTCTTCTCACGAAGACTAGCAAGTTCAGATTCCATTTGTTCATTCCTCTCGCGGAGGTTAGAGAATTCAGATTCTAACTTCTCATTCTTCCCACGAAGAGAAATGTTCTTCTTGTGGGAAGATGCACGTCTTCTATCCAAGTCAGAGGCAACAACAAATGAAGCTTTCCCAACCTGCGAGAAAATAATATAAGTCAAGATATAGTGATAAAATAAACACAAAAGAGTGATAAAGAAATAAAAACATACCAGAATACCAAGCGAATTTAAGAGGCTGGGAGTCAGCGATCTTGAGACTCCTTGGAGAAAATAATCATTACCAGCGATCTTGAGACTCCTTGGAGAGAATCATTACCAACTAATATTGGAGCATCGCAGTCTTTAGCAAGAGCCTGGGATATCCCATTAAGAGCTTCATCCCCCTGATCATTTGCGATGCCATGTGTAACATCGCCAATTTTTTTGGATAATTGAGTCATAGAAGACTCAGGAGGGGAAGAACTATTATTATCTTCATCATCATCATCGTTTCCAATGTTAAAATCATCATCCAAAGTTCCTTCATTGGATTGAAGAGTTGAAGAAGAAAGAAGTTGAATTTTTCTTTTCTTTAAGGGAGGAGCACCAGATTTTCCTCCGCGAGAAGCAAAAGATTTTTACTTGAGAGGCGCAGTAGATTTCTTTGCGAGATGCATCTTTGTCTTTCCCCTTGGTTTTCACAATTTTTACAGGTTCTATTTCTTCAATTACCTGTGAACATAGATAAAGATAAGAAACAGGGGCAACAATATATTGCTAAAATTTATAAAGAAGTATTTCTTACTTCATCTGTGAGTAATTGAAGAGTTAAGCGAGTAGCAGGTTTCCCAGACTTCTTGTAGCTGGATTTTAACATTTCAATCTAATAAAAAAGTACAGACAGCGAGAGCTTAAAGATATGGAAATATTGATAATAATAACTTACTATACAAAGACTTAAGAAGAACATACTTCTTTATTTCTCTCAGGCCATTTGAAGACCCACGGTTGATATTATGTAAGATTAGCATGCAAAGTATGAAGACCAGAGATGTAAGGACCTTCAAGACATAAAGGAAATATGAACCATTTATCATTGCTAGAGTGGCGAGGGCTTTGATTGGTACTTGTATGCCAATCGATATCCAGCATAAGTGCTTTATCTTCAGCGATCTTATCTTTCTTTTGCAAGCGGACACCCCAGCAAGTGCTATCCCTCTTCATGGGGATAATGTCATAATTTATGAAGAAATTATCTATGGTATACATCGCATGAATAATTGGAATATCCTTAAATTCAAGATTCTTCGTGGTTTCAGGATATCAAGATTTTTTATTAGCATCGTGAGTAGCATATTCCATCAACAGACGAATGCAGTCCCCACTCAATTGGTATATCGCTCGCTAGAACTTCTCGTGAGAAAGAATCTCATAAAATAGAGGAAGTTCAGGGTTATAAAGAGGAATGGGAAGACCAGCTTCAAGCTGACCTAGCGATACTATGATTTTCTCGCGATTACATTGAAAGTTAGAAAATAATGGTACCGAAAGTTCAGACTTAGGGTTTTGATTGGGAATGGTGGATAAAGTGAAACCTTTGTCTTGATATTCTTTTTGGATCTTCTCGAAGGAAGCCTCATATTTGCGACCAGCTACAACCATCTTGAGTATGGGAATAAAGATTGGATAAGTAAAAAATTGAGAGAAAATTTATGAAAGTAACAGATCCGGAATTTACGGAAGAATAGTGAATTTGCAGAGAAGTTACGGAGAGAAGAATGAAAGAAGTAAAAAGAAGAAAGAAAACGAATGAGGAAGTATTTATAGAAGGAGAAATTTCTCGAGAAGGTGAATGTAATAAATGCAGAGGAAAGACGTGAACGGTCAGATCGCAGCGGTTGAAAAGGACGTGTCAAAAATTGAATGGAAGAAAATATACATGAAGACAACTGGCGAAGAATATAGAAACGTATCAAAACATAAGAATGCAAAAGATAAACAGTTGCGGCATTATAAAAATTTCAGTTATCATGATCTTTCCTCCTTCGCAGAAACAACATGAGAAGAGGCAAGATGTAGGATCAGAATATCACCATGACAATATTCTTGCGAGATTAACAACACTTCTGCGAGAATACCGCGAGCTCTTCAACGACATTTTGCGAGTATCACAAAGTAGGTTAAAGAATGACATAATAGCTGACGATTGAGAAAACACGAGAAGAGCATGATTTATCTGCGATGGTTACAATGCTTGCGAGATTTCATATTATAGTTGTTGCAATAAGATCGCAAATCAAATCCGAGAGTAAAGGATAACTTAGATGTCATCCATTATGTATCTACCATATATATATAGACCAAGCATGTTCAGAGAGATGATGATGTATTTTGAGAGTTGAGAAAGTCTTGAGGAGAGAGAAACTTTGAGAGAATAGTTGTGTTCTTGATTTCTTCCTCTTCTGTAAAACATTTCTGAGAATTAAATGATAAAGAGTCGTTTTTAATCTTTAAGTATGAGTTGATTATTATGAAATCTTAACAAGGGTGTAGTGTAGGATTTCCTCCAACTATACCCTCCAACCCCAATGCATACAGTCCAGGCTACCAAGCATTCCTGGAAATCCTCTAGCTGCGTTTTCCTTCATCAGCCACTTGATATCATTCACAGTTGGACGTCTCATGTATTCTGTATTAAACCCAGACATAATTGCATCACAAAACTTCTTAATATAATAGTAAATAGTCGAAGCAGCCATACGAGTATAATTATCAATGCTATCGGGTGGGATATCTTTACAAACACACTTCATAACGGCATACATTTTCATGTGTGGGCTATGACCTGGAATTCTTGCAGTATCTTTTATTTGTCGAAAGTCGGGGTCAACCTCACATATTTTGTGCATAATTTTTAAGAAAAGGGGTCGATACATGCCTAAACGGCCATGGAACTTTGTCGGTCCCCAAATGCAACCATCATTGAAATAATCATGCATCAACCTTGCATCCGCTTCGGCACAATTTCTATTGATTGATTCTCTCTTCCTCACTTGGGTTGGAACGGGTTAATGCAAATTATGAGTATGTTGCAGCATACATTGATATAGCATGAGAAGATTTTGATTTGTATGTTCGTCATCTGAATCATCGGCCAGACGAATCCCCAATTTGATTGACATATATCTCCTTAAAGACATTCTTCAATCAACAACCACAGAGTGACAATAAAATGGTGTAAAAATTGACATCTAACAAACTTAACACAAGAATTCAAGTAAAATTTACATTTGCAAATTAATTCCAACTAAAATGCAGCGTTTTATGACCATAATAATATATAAAACGTGTAAATTACATATACAATTAGACATACAATCTAAATTATCTCATTTTCAATCACATCAAATCATATAACTTGTAAATAACCTATAGAATTATGCATACTAAGTAAAGTCCCTAAAATTAACAATCTTAAAAAAATTCAAGTCCTCAATGGTTGTAAAACTAATTGAATATATGTTATTCATCAAAACATTAATGAATGAAATTCTTTTCAATTGAAAAGAATTAAAAAACAATAGGGTTTTAAGTTTATTAGATTACCTTTGAATATTGAGATGATTAAGCTCTCAAAAATAACCTCCACCTGCAATAAGAGTTTCCTCAACAAACCCAAATCCTGAAATTGTGTAGGTGATGTTTATTTGGTTATTTAGTTTTGGTTGAGAAGAGAAGGAAGAAAGGAGAGGGGAAGAACAAGAATAAGATGAAGGAACTGTGTTCGTTCTCCCGGGAACGACTAATGTTTAGCCAGTTCAATCGATATTGACCGGTCATAATAAGGAAAACAATTAATCATTAACCGTTCGCTCTAAAGCGGAACGACTAGTAACCGTTATATGGAGAACGGGTGATCATTGTCCATTTTTTCCCTTAAAACGTCTAACCGTTAGCCGTCCCAGAAAGTCCCTGGAAAAATCCGCAAGACCCGGACCCTTCCCAGGCTGATGTGTAAAGGGGTTGGGGGAGTGGCTGGGAAGATCCACTAGACCCAGTCTAATCAAAAAGATGAGAGATAAGAACAAAAGATACAAATAATAGCGGTTTAGTATGGGTCTCACACTTTATTAATTCAGATACTTGCTTTGGGAGTCTTTCTCTTATCAATTCCGCTTTCCAATGATATTGCGCACAAAATCAGTAAAATATATCTCTTCAAGGATAAGGATCAAAATCTTATAAAAGATTAAATTAGATGGACACTAACTAGATCAGGAGAATATACAGTTAAATCCATATGTGATAAATTAAATGAATCTGGGCTTGACATAGTTAGTTTAACTATGCCCGAAGTTTTTTTGGAAATCAATGTGGAAGTTACATATCTCGGAAAGGATAAAATTGTTTTTATGGAAATGTTTACAAAATGCACCGCCTACAAACTTTTTGGAAAGGTTAAAGATATAGTTCCTCATTGTACCATGTGTAACGCAGAAATAGAAACAATTGAACACATTCTCTTCAATTATACTTATGCTAAGGAGGTATGGAACTCAGCTTCTAATCCTATCTCCTTCTCTTTAGATAATTCTAGTAAGATTTTAGATCTTTGTAAGGACTGGTTTAATAACCCCAGACAAGAAATTTCCATTGAATTATATTTCTTATAAAAATGTGATTTATCTGGAAAGAGAGATGCAATAGGGTTTTTGAAGATAAAGCTAAGACTGCTACTAGCCTAGTTCTAGGAATTCAGGGACATATGTCTTTTTGGTATACATGGAAGGGTAAAACTACAAAAACTAAGCAGGTTCAACAAAAGAAAATAACTCCTATCTGAAAAGCACCACGAAAAGATTCGCTAAAAATCAATGTTGATGCAACATGGATTTCTGACTTATTACCATCCAGCTATGCTTTAATTATGAGGATGATGCAGAAATTTGTAAAGGAGGACGAGCAGGACAGTCGGCAGGCTTAGGCCCACAAGAAGTAGAGGCTATGAGAGTGCTCCAGGCGGCAATTTGGGCTAAGGAGTAGCAGATTCAAAACTTTAGTCTTGAAGGTGACTGTGAAAGTATTTTTAACTTTACCATAAGAAACAGTCACATAAAGTTAAACCTCGATAAATGAATGCCATTGGGACCAAGAAAAAATATTCGTTTAGCGGGGTAATTTATTTATCGATAAATGAATATTTATTTATTTAGACGGTATTTCTTAATTAAGAAGTTAAAATGTATAAGAGAAGATGTACAAATTTACCTAGTGGGTATTGGTCTAAATTCTTATCAATAATTCAATAGTCATAGAAGAAAGATAACCAAAGATTAACTGGTGTCATTTTTAATTTACGTTATAAAAATATGGTGGACGTCGAACATCTTTTAAACTATCCTAACGAAAATGATGCAATTATTGAATCTCCAGCCGACGAAGAAATTATTGAGTCAGTAATATATAATGAGAATGATCCTGAACCAGATGATAGTATCATTGTACCAAATATGTCATTCAAAGATTCCTTTCAAGCGATGATCACCATAAAAAATTACTTGCTACAACATGAGCAAAATATTCCAGAAATTATGCAAGCATTACATAAAATTAAGGATGCAGTGCATTTTGGTTTGGGGGGAAGAAAAAATAATCAACCATAAATAAAGAATTAACTTCACATTTTATTTCATTTCTAATACTCCCTCCGTTCTTAAATAATAGGCTGCTTTCATGTACAAATTACACATGAAACCAACCTATTATTTAAGAACGGAGGGAGTATCTTTTTATGTAAAATTTACTAATTATGTATATTGGTTTATTCTCATATATATATATATATATTTTATTTTTATATAAAATTTAGTGATTATTCGTTTATATTTCTATAGGGCCTTTAAGGATTCAATTTTTTTTATTAGTTAATACATTAAGTGAGGTTATTAATTTATCCCCTTGGCCCAAGTCGAGACCGGAAAAAAATATTCATTTGGTGAGGTTATTCATTTATCGAACATTCGTTTATCGAGGTTCGATTGTATATTATTGTTGTTTTAGGTTCATGTTGAATATCTAATACACTTAATTGCGCAGAATGTGTATATGCCCATTAAAGTGATATCTCTGTCTCTAACAACTGTCACAATATTAGTCATCCATCATGCTGACTGATTAATAAAATTGCAAAGGAATAAAATGGCTACTTTTAAACATCTTGAAGATTCTTGTGAAAGTAGATTAGAAACTTGGCAGGGGAAATACCTTAACCAGCCAGGTAAAACTATGTTGATTAAATCTACTCTAGGTACACTTGGTGGTCATCATCTCTTTGTTTTCCCCATGCCTAAAAAAAAATGACAGATAGGCTTGATACTATTCAAAGAAAGTTTTTCTGGAAGAAAAAAAGCACTGCTAGAGGCTATTACCCTAAGAATTGGGACACAGTGACAAAACCTTTAGAATTAGGTGGTTTAAACATAAGAAAAACATAACATCTCAATACTGCCCTCTTGGCTAAGCTAGCTTGGAGGATGTTTCAAGAGCCCAATGCTCTGTGGGTGCAAAATCTTAGGCATAAGTATTTCCTAAACTCAAAACCTCTACATGTAACTGTTTCTGAGTCCGTGTCTTGGATCTGGAAAGACATTTGTAGAGGTATAGAATTGGATAGAAAACATTATTGCTGGGAAGTTGGGGATGGTAATTCTATTGAAATATGGAAAGATAAATGGCTACCAAATATAAATTCCTTTCTTGATGCTTCTTTTGATTCCAATAATATGAAAATTGTTAACCAATTGATTGTGCAGGATTCTGGTAAGTGGAATGTTCCAATCCTAAACGCTCTTTTTGACAAAAACACTGTTGCTGATATCTGTAAAATTAGAATTCCTTCCTCTGGTAAGGATATTCTAAGATGGTCCCCAACTTATGGTAGTGAAGTTAGTAATTTCCCCTGGAAATCTCTGTGGAAACTTGATCTCCCACAGAAAAAATACTTTCTATGGAAATGTATGCACGAATTTGTTTCTGTGAGAAGTAAACTTGCAAGGTATGTGAGATCCATTAGTAATGTTTGTCCCCTGTGTGAACATGAGGATGAAACTATTAATCATCTTTTTGTTGATTGTAAAGTAACTACAAGATTTTGGTTTGTTCTTCATGCTAACATTGCAGGAAGTATCTTAAATGTTAATATGCAGGAGTGGATTACAAGATGGTTTCAGAACAATAATGGAACATAAGAAGGACATGAAAGTTTTATAAAGTTTGTCAGTTATGCTATATGGCATATCTAGAAGCTTAGGTGTTCTGTTGTGTTTGATAATGCAACAATACAAACACCAAAATTTGCAGCTCAAGTGAATAAAGAGCTTAATGACTGGAATGTTAATTCCATGAACCGTAGGAACAACAGTTTACAACCTATACAAAATAGAACTGTTACCCCTTGGCAACTGCCAGATAATGGCTTTCAAAAGATTAACTTTGATGTTACTTTTTTGAAAAACAATAATTTTATGGGTATAGGACTAATAATGTTCTCAGATGCAGGGATTTTTCGAGGTGCGTAGTCAATCTCAGAGTTAGCGCAAGATGAGGATCAGGCGGAAGCTCTAGCGTCACTTGAAGCCATTAAGTGGGCGAAAGCTTCAGCTGTTGACAAGTTCCATTTGGAGGGAGATAGTCTCAACGTAGTTAATGCAATAAATGGTAGTTTAGGAAGTGTTCGTTTGACAACAATAATATTATTCAAGATTGTTGAAATCTTCTAGTCACTTTTCGAGATTGGAAATGCACATTTGTGCATAGAGAATCTAATGAGGTGTCTAATAGCCTAGCAAAAAAGGCCAGAATTTCTAGGAATGATGAATGTTGGATTACAGATTTTCCAATATGGTTGAAATCTCTTATTAGAGATGAACTAAATGTAAATATTCTTTAAAGTTTTTCAATGAAAATTTTCTTTTCCTATTAAAAAAATATTAATAAAATTGCGCTTTCGACCATGAACTTCTATGTTTTCTTATTATTTTTAACAGTCCTCTTATTAGTTTCTCAAACCATTTTCTTATTTTGATTATGATCAAAGACTTCCCATTCACCTTTATGAGTTGGATTCCTATAAATGCTTTTGTTATTTTTATTTGGAAAAATGTACTCTCCCAAGTAGGGATGCACATGGGTTGGATTGGGTCGGTTTTGGCCTCACCCACCACCCAACCCACTGATGGTGGGTAACATAAGTTGTCACCCGCAACCGACCCAACATCACAATGGTTCGATTTTCACCCGACCCACATTATGGCGGGTCGGGTCGGGCGGGTGGTGGGTATACCCATCCAACATTTTTTTTACCAATTTTTTTCCTTTACCAAAATTACAATTCATTCAATCATCTTCATAATTTCACACAATTCCAAACAAACACAACATTCATAATTATACATAAATTCTAAATCAACCATCTATTGTTTCAATTCGTCCCATATTGGAATGGAAGCACTTGTTCTTCAACATCCTCACAACACCAACAGAACTTCTTTAACGTCCTCACATCACATACAAAACACTATCAGTTCCTCCCTTGTATTTTTCTGATGTACTTCTTCCTGCTTCTCTGTTTTGCACTAATCTTTCCACAATTCAAAAAAAACAACCAAACTCATTATAAATCACAAAAATATCAGATCTAAATGGTTGTATTCAAAACAAAACTCAAACAAAAATAAAAATATTGAAAATCAATACAATCATATGTAGATAAATACACTAATATAACTCAAAACTCAGATCATCTTCTAGAATTAGATTGTCATTAGTTGTGTACGGAATAAAGATATTAGGTTGATAAAGATTATGCAGGATAAAACAAAATTTCTAGGGTATCTTACGATGAGGAGTAATATAAGGTAGGTATTTTTAGGCGGGTGAGTGGGTTGGGTCGGGTGAGGGAAGCTGAGACCCGTAGTCGACCCAACATACGGTGGGTTTTGATGTTGTGACCCATAGTTGACCCACTCCTAGATGGGTTGGGTCGGGTGCGGGTAATTTTAGGAGGGTGTGGGTTGGGTTGGCGGGTTGGGTCGGGTTTGTGCAGCCATACTCCCAAGGTTACAGCTGAAATGAGGAAAGACTAACTGAATGAGACAATTTTAAAGCAGTCTGAATAAGGAAATGGACAGTTGAAGTGCTTGCACGAGTTAGCTTATTCCATTGCTCTGCAGTGCACGCACCGATTTTTCCATAGTTCACCAAAATGGCCTTGGCGCAGCGTGATACATTGTTGGTAGGGAAAATAGGTCACCTTTTATTATATGCCAGTAACAGCAATCGTAAGACCCCCAACAACAAGGGAATACATACAAATATCTGCCATGGAAATGCATCTCTATTAAATCTTGTGCCACCCGAATACCATAGATAAATGGATGACCCGCCATTTTCCATGATACAAATTTCATAATATCCCTTGAGGAATTGCAGGTGCCAATTCCAAAATACATATAGTAAAACGTATCATGCTCATACCATAAACATATATGGCTGTTTCATGGGAAGAGCTCGGACATTTCTTGGCGTGATAAAGCCTGTTTCAATGAGGCAATCATAATAACTAATTTATGCTCTAACTTTTTGGGTTTTCATTTTGTTCCTGGACTAGAAAATAGAGCTGCAGATATATTAGCAAAGTTTGTAAGGCCTCTAAATATGTATTTTGAATCAACTTTCAGTAGATAAATTTAATATTGGGAGATATCCTCAAGATCCCAGATTAGATGGCTCTACTCCTATTGTAACAATAACTCACTTTGAGTCTTAGTCTTTTTAATGAAATATCTTATTTATGAAAATTCAAAAAAAAAAAAAGATACAAAAAGTTTATTGTTATTCATCGTAATATTCCAATTACAAACCAAAATGCTTAAAGAAAAACCAACAATTTTTTTTGCTTCCTACATCAACTAAATAAAATGTTGTTTATTGAAACATTAAGGAGTTGTTGATTGAAGTATCTTTTCATGTGCGCTTCTTTCAAATATTCTACCATATCACAAAAGAAGCAGTTTTCAAATTCCTTTAATTAGTTTTTTTTTTTTCAATCTGAAAACCATTTCTAGATATTGGCTTTAATGGATTCGGTAGATACCCATTTGCTTCCAAAGCTATCAAGAAAATGATGTCAAACTTTCAAAGTCACTGCGCAATGCAGAAATAAACAATATAACGGTTAGTTCTTGAGTTGTACCACGTAACAAATAAGCATTTAAGGTAATTTTCTCATCTCGATATCAACACATAATCCTTGGCGCACCATCATAACATAAAGTACTCAAAAAATTAACTGTTTTTCTCAAACGTTCTAATTTCAAACCGTGTATATATATCAGAAGCTGAGGTTCAAGAAGATTAGTGGTAGAAACGCCTCTCTCTCTCTTTCTCTCTCCAAAAAGAAAACAAAAACTCTTCATTATCATCTTGCTCAGATTTGGTCCTTTTGGACCAGATCTGAGCAAGGATTATTGTTTTTCTTAGTTTTAATAGAATAAGATGTTGTTTTTTAATTTATGGTGTCTTTTGACACATTTCTTCACCATTTTGGTGATTTTATCTTCGCTTTTTGGGCGATCTTTTCTTCGCTTTGAGAGCGATTATTTCTTCACTTTGATGGTGATTTGTTCAATCTTTGTTGGTTTTTTCATGGCTTGTTATTCTAGATTTGAGAACATCGGCGATTCAACACGGCATAGCTTTGAGTTCATCTTCAACAAAAGGGATTTAGGGCATCCGGGTTTTTCATTCACATATACAAGATTAAGGGCTTATCACTCCTTTGTTTTTGGAGCATCTCTTGTTATAGAAGACAAACATTCAAAATGGCCGGAATTGATTCCGGATTATACCATCTTTTCTCTCTACTTTTCATACAAAAATTGGGTACCTTTACGGTATTTTGCTCTTTCTCTTCGCGAATTACATGTAATTGGTATCTTTATTTGTATTTGGGTTTTAAATTTCTTGTATTTTGATGTTCTTTTTCTTGTAAACAATCATGTAATCACCTTTTTGGATTGAATGAAATGTGGTCCGATTGTTGATCAAAAAAAAAGAAGAAGCTGAGGTTCACCTCACTACCATAAAAATAATTCAGTACTCAAGTGTCAAAGTTCAATTTATCTAATTTTTTTGTTTACATTTTATTAATTTATATTTGTTTGTAGAAAAAATAATGGTTAATTTTAGTGAACAAAAAGATATTAAACTTGTGAGAAACTTTTGCACTATAGTAGATCGACCAGATTTTTTGGATATGCCAGCTGAAACTTTTTGGAATGATATGTCGGTTGAGTTTCATTCAGGAGAGGGATGTGACCCAAAGGTCCACGAATGCTCTTCGGTGTCGCCTAGCTTTCTTTAAGATGAATTGCAGGGCTTTTAGGAACTGTCTACGCGAAGAAGGTAATGACGAAATTTTATCCAGAATTAAGTTTACTAAGGAAGGAAGGGGAACATTTCATTACTCAAGCGTTAACGATATCTTTGGAGTGCATTTGCATATCAATCCACAACATATCTTATAATCTACAGAGTTATTTAGAGAATATAATATCCTCATTTTATAGGTTATCTTATTATTGTGTGTTATTATGTTGTGTTATTTAACAAATGTAATGTATTTTCTTTTTTCCTGAAAATGTAATGTTTTTCTGAGTACCTCAAATGTAATGTTTTTAATATTCTTCTGCAAATGTAAATGTTTTTCTTAACTTAAATTTGAATTTGTAGTAACCATGTCTCACCGCTCACATAAATAAAAAAACATATAATAAAATCATTCTGAATCGGATCCCCAAAAAACTTGTCCTGGGTCGTAGTGGTCTTGATCAGCATCAACCTCGTCCGTGTCTTCTCCCGAATTCAGCTCGTTTTCTATCGCATCTCCGGGAATTTCACCATCCCATAGACCTTGACCATGTCGTTCCTATATATGAGATGCAAGATCCGTACGAAGTCTCTCCAAAAGAACAGGGTTTTGTAATGACTCGCTTGTCTTCCTCAAGTATCCAATTATCGGTGCATGAGGTGCTGGCATATATTTCCACTCCGGGTCACGATGATCATCCTCTACAACGATATTATGCAATATCAAGCAGGTTCTCATGATCGATTTCATATCTTGTTTTTCCCAATAGGCACATATATGGTAAAGGATCCTAAATTTACTTTGCAGTGTCTCAAATGCCCGTTACACATCTTTCCTCTTTTCCATTTGGTATTTGTTAAATAACTCGAGAATTGGAATACCACTGGGTGCACCGTAAGCTTGGACTAACACAGAGTAACTCTTATAAATTTCATCCACTAGATAATACCCCTATGTGTACTAGTTCCCATTGATAGTATAATGACAAGGTGGTGCAATACCATTGAGATTGTCATCAAACAAATTGGAGGACTTCAAAACATTAAGATCATTGCTTGATCCACCCAATCCAAAATACCCATGCCAAAACCACCTATCGTATGAAGCAACCGCCTCAAGAACACAGGTGGGATAACTTTTATGGCCTGTGTATGTTCCCTCCTCATTCATCGGACACACCCTCCAACCCCAATGCATACAGTCCAGGCTACCAAGCATTCCTGGAAAGCATCTAGCTGCATTTTCCTTCATCAGCCACTTGATATCATTCACAGTTGGATATCTTATGTATTCTGCATTAAACCCAGACATAATTGCATCACAAAACTTCTTAATATAATAGTAAATAGTCAAAGCAGCCATACGGGTATAATTATCAATGCTATGATAGATTGTTGGTGATGGAAAATCAATACTGGTCTTACATGACAAATGGATCAAAGATTATTCTCTCATTGAAAGATATGCAGATGATCAGTTCATTCAGATGAATTTGAAATTAACTGTTGCTGAACTCATTAAGGAAGGTGCATGGAAAATTCCAACTCAAATGTTTAAATATTTTGATACTTGTGAAGTTCCAACTATTGGTGGTGGAAAGGACAAAATCATTTGGGAAAAGGATTTAAATGGCAATTTCTCTATGGCAAGTGCAGCTCATCAAATCAGAAATAAGTTTGAAGTTATTCCTTGGACTAAGTATGTATGGAGTCCTATAGTGCACCCTTATACTTCAGTTAATCTTTGGAAGATCTTGAGAGGTGCTTGTGCAACAGAAGAAACAGTGAGAAAAAAAGGTTTTCAGACTGTGTCTAAGTGTTATTTGTGTAATAATGCACAGGACACAATGAATCATATTTTGTGGGAATGCTCCTTTAGTTCAGCTATTTGGCATTGGTTGTGTGGATGCTTTGGTTTTTCCAATCCTTCATCCTTTGAGAATATCCTGAGCTATGCAAAAACTAAAAGTAAAGCTATTCAAGAGGTATGGTACAATAGTGCATTTAAGGTTATGGTGGACATTTATAAAGCAAGAAACAGAAGAATTTATGAGGATGAAATGCCTAATCTGGGGAAGTTCAAGAAACAAATCTTAGCCTACACAAAAGAATGTAGGCTGAGAATGAAAGGTCCAAAATGGGGTACTACATATGATCTACAAGTCTTGGTTCAATTTCATATTACAGGTATTGCTACTAAAATGGTGGAGATTAAACAATGCCACTTCAAACTGCCAGAAAAAATTCAAATTATGATATGCTGTGATGGTGCCTCAAAAGGGAACCCTGGTACTGCATGCCTTGGTTTTATTGCCAGAGATGAATATGGGAAATGCTTGGGTGCAGCCTCTGGTGGATTGGGGATTGCTACAAATTTTTTGGCTGAGGTTATGGCACTTATAGTTGCAGGTGAATGGGATGTAAGTAAACACTACAACAAGGTATGTTTTAGACTTGATTCTAAGGAAGTTTTGCTTGCTTTCAGCAGCAATAAGATCCCATGGATTGTTGCAAATAGTTGGCAGAATGTTCAGAAGTGCATTTCAGATATATCTTTTATCAATTCCTATAGAGAAATCAACTTTTCTGGTGATACAATGGCTAACAAAGGAGTTCTCCTTACTAGAGGGACTGTAGTTTATTATGAAGACAAGCCAAGTTTCTTGAATCATATGGAGGAGGAGGATGGGATCTATTTTCATTTTCTATAAATTCAATTCTAGTACTCTGTAAAATTTTATTCAGCTTTCAGATTTTGGGCTAATTTTTTGATTTTCTTCTGGGCCTGTTACTGGGCCTAGTATCTTTGTAAACTGTAACAAAGTTTTTAGCTTAATAAAATTCTATTGCCTAAAATAAAAATAAAAAATTATCAATGCTATCGGGTGGGATACCTTTACAAAGACACTTCATAATGACATACATTTTCATGTGTGGGCTATGACCTGGAATTCTTGCAGCATCTTTTATTTGTCAAAAGTTGGGGTCAACCTCACATATTTTGTGCATAATTTTTAAGAAAAGGGGTCGATACATGCCTAAACGGCCATGGAAATTTGTCGGTCCCCAAGTGCAACCATCATTGAAATAATCCTGCATCAACCTTGCATCCGCTTCGGCATAATTTCTATTGATTGATTCTCTCTTCCTCACTTGGGTTAGAATGGGTTGATGCAAATTATGAGTATGTTGCAGCATACATTGATATAGCATGAGAAGATTTTTATTTGTATCTTCGTCATCTGAATCATCGGCCAGACGAACCCCTAATTTGATTGATATATATCTCCTTAAAGACATTCTTCAATCAACAACCACACCGGAGTGACAATAAAATGGTGTCAAAATTGACATCTAACAAACTTAACACAAGAATTCAAGTAAAATTCACATTTGCAAATTAATTCCAACTAAAGTGCAGCATTTTATGACCATAATAATATATAAAACGTGTAAATTACATATGCAATTAGACATACAATCTAAATTATCTCATTTTCAATCACACCAAATCATATAACTTGTAAATAACCTATATAATTATACATACTAAGTAAAGTCCCTAAAATTAACAATCTTAAAAAAAAATTCAAGTCCTCAATGGTTGTAAAACTAATTGAATTTATGTTATTCATCAAAAAATTAATGAATGAAATTCTTTTCAATTGAAAAGAATTAAAAAAATAATTAGGGTTTTAAGTTTATTGGATTACCTTTGAATATTGAGATGATTAAGCTCTCAAAAGTAACCTCCACCTTCAATAAGAGCTTCCTCAACAAACCCAAATCCTGAAATTATGTAGGTGATTTTTATTTGGTTATTCAGTTTTGGTTGAGAAGAGAAGGAAGAAAGGAGAGGGGAAGAACAAGAATAATATGAAGGAACTTTGTTCGTTCTCCCGAGAAATTTAGCCTAAAAAGGAAACGACTAATGGTTAGCCGGTTCAGTCGATATTGACCGGTTAAGATAAAGAAAACGGTTAATCATTAACCGCTCACTCTAAAGCGGACGACTAGTAACCGTTATATGGAGAACGGATGATCATTGTCCGTTTTTTCCCCTGAAAATGGCTAACCGTTAGCCGTCCCAGGAAGTCTCTGGAAAAAACCGCAAGACCCAGACCCTTCCCGGGCTAATGTGTAAAGGGGTTTGAGAAGTGGCTGGGAAGATCCACTAGACCCAGTCTAATCAGAAAGATAAGAGATAAGAAAAAAATATATAAATAATAACGGTTTAGTATGGGTCTCACACTTGATTAATTCAGATACTTGTTTTGGGAATCTTTCTCTTATCAATTCCGTTTTCCAATGATATTGCGCACAAAATCAGTAAAATATATCTCTACAAGGATAAGGATCAAAATCTTAGAAAAGATTAAATTAGACGGACACTAACTAGATCAGGAGAATATACAGTTAAATCCATATGTGATAAATTAAATGAATCTGGGATTGACATAGTTAGTTTATCTATGCGCTAAGTTTTTTTGGAAATCAATGTGCAAGTTAGATATCTCGGAAAGGATAAAATTGTTTTTATGGAAATGTTTACAAAATGCACCGCCTAGAAACTATAAACTTTTTGGAAAGGTTAAAGATATAGTTCCTCATTGTACCATGTGTAATGCAGAAATAGAAACAATTGAACACATTCTCTTCAATTGTACTTATGCAAAGAAGATGTGGAACTCAGCTTCTAATCCTATCTCCTTCTCTTTAGATAATTCTAGTAAGATTTTAGATCTCTGTAAGGACTGGTTTAATAACCCCAGACAAGAAATTTCCATTGAATTATATTTCTTATAAAAATGTGATTTATCTGGAAAGTGAGATGCAATAGGGTTTTTGAAGATAAAGCTAAGACTGCTACTAGCCTAGTTCTAGGAATTCAGGGACATATGTCTTTTTGGTATACATGGAAGGGTAAAACTACAAAAACTAAGCAGGTTCAACAGAAGAAAATAACTCCTATCTGAAAAGCACCACGAAAAGATTCGCTAAAAATCAATGTTGATGCAACATGGATTTCTGACTTATTACCATCCATCTATGCTTTAATTATGAGGATGATGCAGAAATTTGTAAAGGAGGACGAGCAGGACAGTCGGCAGGCTTAGGCCCACAAGAAGTAGAGGCTATGAGAGTGCTCCAGGCGACAATTTGGGCTAAGGAGTAGCAGATTCAAAACGTTAGTATTGAAGGTGACCGTGAAAGTATTTTTAACTTTACCATAAGAAACAGTCACATAAAGTTAAACCTCGATAAATGAATGCCATTGGGACCAAGAAAAAATATTCGTTTAGCGGGGTTATTTATTTGTCGATAAATGAATATTTATTTATTTAGAGGGTATTTCTTAATTAAGAAGTTGAAATGTATAAGAGAAGATGTACAATTTTACCTAGAGGGTATTGGTCTAAATTCTTATCAATAATTCAATGGTCATAGAAGAAAGATAACCAATGATTAACTAGTGTCATTTTTAATTTACGTTATAAAAATGTGGTGGACGTCGAACATCTTTTAAACTATCCTAACGAAAATGATGCAATTATTGAATCTCCAGCCGACGAAGAAATTATTGAGTCAGTAATATATAATGAGAATGATCCTGAACCATATGATAGTAGCATCGTACCAAATATGTCATTCAAAGATGCCTTTCAAGCGATGATCACCATAAAAAATTACTTGCTACAACATGAGAAAAATATTCCAGAAATTATGCAAGCATTACATAAAATTAAGGATGCAGTGCATTTTGGTTTGGGTGGAAGAAAAAATAATCAACCATAAATAAAGAATTAACTTCACATTTTATTTCATTTCTAATATGTTTTTATGTAAAATTTAATAATTATGTATATTGGTTTATTCTCATATATATATATATATTTTTTTTTATATATAAAATTTAGTGATTATTCGTTTATATTTCTATAGGTCCTTTAAGGATTCAATTTTTTTTATTAATTAATGCATTAAGTGAGGTTATTCATTTATCCCCTTGGCCCAAGTCGAGACTGGGAAAAAATATATTCTTTTGGTGAGGTTATTCATTTATCGAACATTCATTTATCGAGGTTCGATTGTATATTATTGTTGTTTTAGGTTCATGCTGAATATCTGATACACTTAATTGCGCAGAATGTGTATATGCCCATTAAAGTGATATCTCTGTCTCTAACAACTGTCACAGTATTAGTCATCCATCATGCTGACGGATTAATATAATTGCAAAGGAATAAAATGGCTACTTTTAAACATCTTGAAGATTCTTGTGAAAGTAGATTAGAAACTTGGCAGGGTAAATACCTTAACCAGCCAGATAGAATTATGTTGATTAAATCTACTCTAGGTACACTTGCTGGTCATCATCTCTCTGTTTTTCCTATGCCTAAAAAAATGACAGATAGGCTTGATACTATTCAAAGAAAGTTTTTCTGGAAGAAAAAAGGAACTGCTAGAGGCCATTACCTTAAGAATTGGGACACAATGACAAAACCTTTAGAATTAGGTGGTTTAAACATAAGAAAAACATAACATCTCAATACTTCCCTCTTGGCGAAGCTAGCTTGGAGGATGTTGCAAGAGCCTGATGCTCCGTGGGTTCAAAATCTAAGGCATAAGTATTTCATAAACTCAAAACCTCTACATGTAACTGTTTCTGAGTCTATGTCTTGAATCTGGAAAGGCATTTGTAGAGGTCTAGAATTGGTTAGAAAACATTGTTTCTGAGAAGTTGGGGATGGTAATTCTATTGAAATATGGAAAGATAAATGGCTACCAAATATGAATTCCTTTCTTGATGCTTCTTTTGCTTCCAAAATATGAAAACGGTTAACCAATTGATTATGCAGGAATCTGGTAAGTGGAATATTCCAATCCTAAACGCTCTTTTTGACAAAAACATTATTGCTGATATCTGTAAAATTAGAATTCCTTCCTCTGGTAAGGATATTCTAAGATGGTACCCAACTTACAATGGTAAATTTAGTGTTAAATCTGCTTATAAGTGTATTGTCCATGAACTATATGGTAGTGAAGTCAGTAATTACCCCTGGAAATCTCTATGGAAACTTGATCTCCCATAGAAGATAAAACACTATTTATGGAAATGTATGCATGAATGTGTTTCTGTGTGAAGTAAACTTGCAAGTTATGTGAGATCCATTAGTAATGTCTGTACCATGTGTGAACATGAGGAAGAAACTATTAATCATCTTTTTGTTGATTGTGAAGTAACTAAAAGATTTTGGTTTGCTCTTCATGCTAACATTTCAGGAAGTATCTTAGATGTTAATCTGCAGGAGTGGATTACAAGCTGGTTTCAGAACAATAATGGAACAGAAGAAGGACATGAAAGCTATATAAAGTTTGTCTGTTATGATATAGTGTTTGATAATGCAACAATACAAATACCAAAATTTGCAGCTCAAGTGAATAAAGAGCTTAATAACTGGAATGTTAATTCCATGAACCGTAGGAACAACAGTTTACAGCCTATATAAAATAGAAATGTTACCCCTTGGCAACTGCCAGACAATGGCTTTCAAAAGATTAACTTTGATGCTGCTTTTTTGAAAAACAATAATTTTTTGGGTATATGACTAATAATGTTCTCGGATGCAGGGCTTTGTTGAGGTGCGCAGTCAATCTCAGGGTTATCTCAAGATAAGGATCAGGCGGAAGCTCTAGCGGCACTTGAAGCCATTAAGTGGGCAAAAGCTTCAGCTGTTGACAAGTTCCATTTGGAGGGAGATAGTCTCAACGTAGTTAATGCAATAAATGGTAGTTTAGGAAGTGTCCGTTGGACGAACAATAATATTATTCAAGATTGTTGAAATCTTCTAGTCGCTTTTCGATATTGGAAATGCACATTTGCGCATAGAGAATCTAATGAGGTGTCTAATAGCCTAGCAAAAAAGGCCAGAATTTCTAGGAATGATGAATGTTGGATTACAGATTTTCCAATCTGGTTGAAATCTCTTATTAGAGATGAACTAAATGTAAACATTCTTTAAAGTTTTTCAATGAAAATTTTCTTTTCCTATTAAAAAAAGATTAATAAAATTACGCTTTCGACCATGAACTGCTATGTTTTCTTATTATTTTTAACAGTCCTCTTATTAGTTTCTCAAACCATTTTCTTATTTTGATTATGATCAAAGACTTCCCATTCACCTCTATGAGTTGGATTCCTATAAATGCTTTTGTTATTTTTATTTGGAAAAATGTACTCTCCCAAGGTTACAGCTGAAATGAGGAAAGACTAACTGAAAGAGACAATTTTAAAGCAGTCTGAATAAGGAAATTGACAGTTGAAGTGCTTGCACGAGTCATCTTATTCCATTGCTCTGCACGCACCTATTTTTCCATAGTTCACCAAAATAACCTTGGCGCAGCGTGATACATTGTTAGTAGGGAAAATAGGTCACCTTTTATTATATGCTAGGAACAGCAATCGTAAGACCCCCAACGACAAGGTGTTTATGGGTAAAAATTGTTTCTGCCGATTTCGGTATATTCGGTAGGTGAGTGAGAAACTGGTTTAAACCCTAAACAAATGTGCTGCACGTTGAGCACTTTTTAGGTTCGAGAGATCAATCTGTACAAGTCCGGCCTAAACCAAGAAATGGCCGTTCTAGACTTGCTTCGGTCACAAAGTGGAGGAGAAGGGTTGATTTGGGGAGGGAAGCAAAGAAAGGTGTTGAGACCAGAATAGTTATGGAAAGGTAGCGTCTCAACTTGTATCAGAAAGTGAAAGCTTCGGAAGCTTACAAAAGATGAAATCTTTTTGGAGAGCTAGCAAAGTTTCCTTTTCTGAGAGTGTTGTATTTTTTCTCCTGACCGAGACTTGTTTTCTGGTGGAAATATGTAACAACTATTTATACAAGTCGAGATTGAAACGTACCCTGGCCTCATGAAGGAAGATAGTAAAGGTTGAAATAATGGGAGGAGGTGGTAACCGCATGGTGTTTATGGGTGAAAACATTTTCACCATTATTTCCTCATTTATTTGACCGCTTTATTCCTATTCACGCTTTCTAAATATGAGCGTAGTGTACCCTGCATGCTGTGACCACCAAACCAAGACCCTGGAAAGCATCCCCCAGTTTTTGTTGATGTCTCGAGTGTTGGTTGCACTTTGAGTGCAAGTGGCGCGTGTGGCATGTGTGAAATGCCTTTGTTGCGGGTTACACCTTCAGTGCAAGTGGAAATGCCAGAGATGATAGTGGCGCGTGTGGCATGTGCGGAATACCTTGGTGGTAGGTCGCATGTTTAGTTCAAGTGGATATGCCAAAGCTGCCAGTGGCGCGTGTGGCATGTGCGGAATGCCTTAGTGGTAGGTTGCACGTTGAATACAAGTGGCTATGCCAAAGCTTCCAGTGGCATGTGCGGAATGCCTTAATGGTAGGTTGCACATTGAGTGCAAGTGGCTATGCCAAAGCTGCCAGTGGCGCGTGTGCCATATGCCAATGGCATGTACGGAATGCCTTAGTGGTAGGATGCACGTTGAGTGCAAGTGGCTATGCCAAAGATGCCAGTGGTGCGTGTGGCATGTGCCAATGGCACGCACGGCCATTAGGGCCACGACTACATAATCAAAGCTACCAGTGAGCGCGTTGGCATGTGCCAATGGCACGCTCGGCCATTAGGTCCACGTCCTGGTAAGAAAGCTACCAGTGAGCGTGTTGGCATGTGCCAATGGCACGCTCGTCCATTAGGGCCACGACTTGGTAAGAAAAGCTACCAGTGAGCGCGTTGGCATGTGCCAATGGCACGCCCGGCCATTAGGGACACATCCTGGTAAGAAAAGCTACCAGTGAGCGTGTTGGCATGTGCCAATGGCACGCTCGGCCATTAGGGCCACGTCCTGGTAAGAAAAGCTACCAGTGAGCGCGTTGGCATGTTCCAATGGCATGAGTGGCCAATTTGGGTCACGGATAGGGCCAAGGTAAGCGTGCTTGGCTTGGCGTGGTGTCTAGCATAGCTATGTCCAGGGAAGAATGCGTTTGGCATAGCGCGGCTAGCTTGGGCTAGGTGTGGCTGGCATGATTTTCCATTGGCACAGAGGTGCGGTTAGCATGGTTGGCATGCTTTAGTGCGTTGGTGTGACTAGCATAGCTAGGGCCAAGGCAGAGTGTGTTTGGCATGTCGCGGCTAGCTTGGGCTAGGTGTGGCTGACATGATTTGCCTTTGGCACAGAGGCGCGGATAGCATGTTTGGCATGCTTTGGCGCGTTGGTGTGACTAGCATTGCTAGGGCCAAGCCAGAGTGTGTTTGGCATGGCGTGGCTAGCTTGGGATAGGTGTGGCTGGCATGATTTTCCATTGGCACAGAGGTGCGGCTAGCATGGTTGGCATGCTTTGGCGCGTTGGTGTGACTAGCATAGCTAGGGCCAAGGAAAAGTGCATTTGGCATGGCGCGACTATCTTGGGATAGGTGTGGATGGCATGATTTTCCTTTGGAACTGAGGTGCGGCTAGCATGCTTTACGCGTTGGTGTGACTATCATAGCTAGGGCTAAGGAAGAGTTTGTTTGGCATGGCGCGGATAGCTTGGGCTAGGTGTGGATGGCATGATTTGCCTTTGGCACATAGGTGTGGCTAGCATGGTTGGCATGCTTTGGCGCGTTGGTGTGACTCGCATAGCTAGGGCCAAGGCAGTGTGCGTTTTTCATGGCGCGGATAGCTTGGGCTAGGTGTGGATGGCATGATTTTCCTTTGGCACAGAGGTGCGGCTAGCATGGTTGGCATGCTTTGGTGCGCTGGTGTGACTAGCATAGCTAGGGCCAAGGCAGAGTGCGTTTGGCATGGCACGGCTGGCATGACTTTCCTTTGGCACAGAGGGAAATTAGGCTATTGCTCGTTGTGACCCTAATTTGAAAAAATACCCTCCATTAGTTACTAACTACATGCATTAAATGTTCTAATAAATATGTCACCGGTGGCATTAGGTTATTCGGGGTTTTACAATTTTACCCTTTGTCTAAAAACCACCATCAACACAAGGGAATACATACAAATATCTTCCATGGAAATTCATCTCTATTAAATCTTGTGCCACCCGAATACCATAGATAAATGAATGACCCACCATTTTCCATGATACAAATTTCATAATATCCCTTTAGGAACTGCAGGTGCCAATTCCAAAAGACATATAGTGAAACGCGTCATGCTCATACCATATACATATGTGACTGTTTCATGGGAAGAGCTCAGACATTTCTTGGCGTGATAAATCCTGTCTCAATGAGGCAATCATAATAAATAATTTATGATCTAACTTTATGGGTTTTCATTTTGTTCCTAGACTAGAAAATAAAGCTGCAGATATATTAGCAAAGTTTGTAAGGCCTCTAAATATTTATTTTGAATCAACTTTTAGTAGATAAATTTAATATTGGGAGATATCCTCAAGATCCCAGATTAGATGGATCTACTCCTATTGTAACAATAACTCACTTTGAGTCTTAGTCTTTTTAATTGAATATCTGATAGGTGTGATAAACACCTAATTTTATATCTAGTATTTATGCTTTCTTTGCGAGTTTTCATGTAAATTATGTATCTTATGTGTGAATTTGAGTTTGTTAGGTACTTTGGAGTCGCACGGAGGAAAAGAAGAAGAAACCAGCCGTTTTGAGCAAAAAGGGCAAAAAGGTCATTTCAGGGGCAAGCACTATCCGGAGCCTGGCCAAGGTTAAGGGGCAACTATATTTTGGAGGAGTACTAAAGAAAAATCAGCGGTGGTTAAGGGGAGGCCAATTGGTTAGCCCTTATCAGAAGAGAACACTTATTATAAGCCATCCAGTTTGGGGTGGTCCTATCTCTGGGGTATACCATTAACCCCAAACCGTATGGCACTAAACCCAAATCGAGATTTACTTCTCTTCAATCATTGAAACTGAATTTGAAAAGAAAAGAGTTGCACAACATCCATGGAATTGAACTCCCAGAGTGATTGTTGGCTGCTGCTGTTAGAGATCGAGATTGATTAGAAGATTGAGGGGATGAATTCGTTCTTGGTGATGGTCTGGTGAGGCTGTTCAAGCTAGGGTTTGCTGTTGTCAATTGATGGAGATTTGCAGCAGTAAATCAGGGAGTCTAGTGTCTCAGACTAACAAGGAGCATCAGAAGAGCATTAAGAAGGATGGGTATTCGATTTTAGAGTTTGGTCATATTGGGAAGAAACAGACAAGACTCAATTGATTGGTATGCTGCCATTGATATTGGTTGGTTGTGACAATGAATTAGGAATGTGTGTTTGTTGTGTATGAATTTGAATGCTGCAGGGAAGGAGAGGTGTATGGGCTTAGGAATCTACAACAATTCAAATGTGATATCAGTCTCAGGTAGATAATGTGTTTGGGGAAAGTCCTGAACCACTAGTTCATTTCAACATCAACTGAACCACTGCCTGTTAGTATCATCAGTAAGATAGAATGAAAGTTGCAGTTTGGAGGAGGGTGGATTTTGTTGAGGAAAGAGCTGGTGACGAAGGAACTGAAGTTGCAGCGGGAATTGCGAGTAGATGCGGCTTAAGGTGATGCCATTGTTAACTGCTTTTGAGTTAAAGAAGATGGAATTCAGATAAAATGGGTTTTCAGTTCTGATGTTTATGAATGTGAACTAGGAATTGAAGTAGGTGATAATGTTGAGTTTCATGTGCAAGCTTTGCAATGGTGGAGTTGTTGTTAATCAAGAAATTGGCAGCGAAGGTATTGGTAGTGGTCTGAGATTGAACAAGTGTTGTCTTGAACTAAAACTGGCGGTTGCAGCTGAGAGATGCAGATGCAGTTGAGCAGTACAAGGATCTAATGATCGATTACAGGTCAGTCGCAGTTTGCAATGTCCAGAGTCAAGATGGAATGTGATTATGAATGGGGTTGATTGTGAGCGAATTTAGGTGGATTTCTTGCCGTGAAGACAACCACCAAGTGATGTTGTTCAATTGGTTTCGAGTGAATGGTCGATATTTGAGTTGTGTTCTGGAGTAGCAAGGTAATGATGGAGTGCACTTGGTTGTAACCGTGTGTAATAGTGGAATTATGGAGTTGTCCATTAAAGGGAATTGGTGACTCTGGTAGTGTGCTAGATGAATTGGGTTTTGTAAATTGCAGGTTATGGATGAGTGTGCTGTAAAGAGAAATGGATTACAAGATGCATGGAGGTGTTGATTTCCAAGGAGTCTGTGAGCATTGAGCTAGAAGCAATGATGATGCATAAGAAGATCTGATTAGTTGTGTGGAGTTGAGCAGGTGGTTCCAAGTATGGGTGTGTTGGCCATGGCCATAATGGCTGTGGCAGTTGAGCCTTGGTAGTCGCAGGAATGCGGAACTGGTGGGAGTTATGATTGAAGATGCAGTTCAAGGTTCGGAATGGGGGAAATAGGGGGTGTTTGTAGCTACGGAAGGCGCAGAATGGTTAAGGCATTATGATGTCTGATGAGTTGCTGCTGCAAGAAATGAAACTGGGAGCTAGTGGTGAGATAAGATGTTACTGGAAATGGAATGGGTATGAGCTACTTGTGGTTTGAACTGCAACTAAGATTGCAGGGAATGGAGAAGATTGCAGGTGGTAGGTTGTGGCATTGTGAAAATGGAGACAAAACTGTGCAGGGATGAAGATGGTGCTAGAACAGAGTGTTGGCTGGTTAGTTCACTGAAACTGGCAGGTTTATCATGTTGTTGGGCTTGAGCTGTGAAGTGGACTTGAATTGGACTGAACTGAATTGCAAAGGTGCTGTTGGCTTAAGGTGGAGAAATGTAAAGAGAAATGGATTTTGAAACTGCAGAAAACAGTGCGAAAAGCAAGCGAAAATGGCGCGCCGGTGGTACTAGCTTCGGTTGCCGGATTTCGAAACCGAAAGCGGGGATCGTAATATTTCAGTGAATCGTGAGGGGGGTATGAGTCGGATGCAAGAATCGATGGCCAGGCATATGAGCTACGCGCCACGCTTTTGGGTACGTTTTCGCAAGAAACAAGGAATTGGCTAAAATGGTTTATGCAAATGTTTGAAATATAGAAAAGCAAAGTTGATCTACTGGAGTGTAGAATTGCCTGGTGACAGTTTCCAGTGGTTCAAGTGATCGGAGAAAGTTTTCCGGTGACCGGATTCCGGTGATGGTGGCCGGATTCCGGCCAAAAAAACAATTTTCCGGCGACCACTTTTGGGACAAATTTTCTACATGGGTTTCTCTTGCTCATGGGCTTGGTGGACTGGTAGATGGACGTGGACTTGAAGATTTTGAAGACTTTGACCTATTTTTGGAAAGCAAAGGGCTATAAAAAGAGAGTTTCTACAACAAAGATATAACGTTTTTTATTCTATTCTTGGAGCTTTGGCAGAGAACTACTTCTAGGGTTTGCTTTCTTTTATGTTTCATCTTATTTCTTTGAATATTATGATGATGAACTCCATGAATATGAGTAGCTAAATACAATAATTGGTTATGGGATAAAAAGTTGATTTCTTCAAGCATGTAATTTGATTCTATGAATTAGTTTTGTTTCAATTTTATCGTTTATGATTCATTGTTTTATTATCATATGATTTGAATGCTAGTTTGGTTGAGTCCGGAATCAATTGGATTTGTTTTCATCTCTATAGCTATATTAGGGTTTTCAATATGTAAAAGTTGTTATCTATGATTTTTAGTAGCATCTTGTGGTTAATACTTGTAGTGATACATCTTTTTAATCGCATATGAATCATAACCTTTGTTAAAACGAATTAGTGCTTTTACATGTTTGTTTGCATCGATTAGTCTTATTTCATAGAACTTATTTCTCTTAGGGAGTTAAATCTAATTGTGCTTTTACACTTTAGGTTGCTTTTTAAGAAGATTTCACAATAGCATCTTTTAATGTTGTTTGTGATAAAATCAGGAAATAAACGGGATACTCTTGCGATCAAGATATCCTAGGACTTTTGATAATTGAGAGATTAAATACCAATTCTAATCATAGATGAAAAATACATGTTTATGAATGATACTATCCCTTAACCAATATCTTCCCCTTATTGATTATTCCAATTATTTACTTTGCTTTATTTAGTATTATTACTTTGATAAACACAAAAACACAACTTGGGTTATTTGGTTACTTAAGAATCTGAAAATTGCATAACAACAATCGCCTCTCTGTGGATACGAACTCTTTCTTATCGAATACTATATTCATATTAGTTAAGTGAAGAAGTGAAATTATTTTTGATGCATACGACACGCATCAAATTTTGGCGCCGTTGCCGGGGAGGCATTCGGCTTGTTATACAATTTTGGTTTCTTATTTTTATGTTGTTTTTAATTTCGATTTTAGAATTGTGTTTCAGGTACCTTACTGAAATACAAACAAGAAGAAGCAATGGGTGACGTTGCAAATCGTGCACTCAAGGACTTGGCTTCTCATAAGCTGGATACACAGCAGGGTTGCATTCAAACCAACTCTACTTTTGAGATAAAGCCGGGATTGCTTAGAACCAAAGTTCCATGGAATGGTGAATGAAGATCCAAACAAGCATCTTATGGATTTCCACACCATTGTCATGGCCGTGCTTCCAGCGGGTACTAATGCGGATGGTGCAATGTTGAAAGTTTTTTGATTCTCTTTGGTGGATAGTGCTAAGGATTGGTTATATTATTTGCCTCCCGAAAGTGTCACAACATGGAATGGGATGAAGAAACTCTTTCTAGAGAGATATTTTCCAGCATCAAAGGCTACTCAAATTCACAAGGAGATTTGCGGAATGAAGCAACATATGGGAGAATCTTTATATGATTGTTGGGAACGATACAAGAGATTGGTGGAAAGATGTCCTCATCACCAATTCAGTGACGCACTGATTATCCAATACTTCTATGAAGGACTACAATCGAATGATAGGAATCTTATTGACGCTGCAAGTGGTGGTGCACTTATGAACAAGACGGTGACACAAGCTCGAGAGTTAATTGAGAGTATGGCAGCAAATTCTCAACAATTTTCAATTCTTGGGTCAGAACCATCTATCAAGGAAGTTAATCAATTTGGCGAGATTATTGAATTACGTCAACAAATGAACAATATGATGGCAATGATGCAACAAATTGCAGCAGTGGTTGTAAAACCATCACGCCCAACTTATGAGAACGTAGAGCATGTCAATGCTATATTCTCAACCCAGCCGAATGGTATTTACTCCAACACTTACGAGCAAGTTGCAAGTGCAAGTTCTGTTTCCAGCCATCCGAGTGAGTTCCAACAACAAGTGCAACAACCACAACAAGGGCATAATCCAGAATTGGAGAAGATGGTTACTTTGGTGGAGGCTCTAATGTCCGTGGTACAACAAAATCAACAACTAGCGATCTTAAATCAGCAGAAAACGGATAATGCAATTAAGGAGTTGCAATCACAAGTTGGTCTACCGCAACAACAACAATTCCAACAACAACAACCACCTGAAAATCAAGGGTCCAATATGGAAGAGTTGCTGAAATATTTTATGCAAAGAACGGAGGGTGTGGTCCAGGACTTGCAAACACAAGTAGGTTCAATGGAAGAGGAGATTATTCAGTTGCATGCACAAAATGGTGAGAAACTCCCTTCCCAACCTCTTAACTCAAGTGAGGGTGTCAATGCTATTAAGTTGGGAAGTGGTACACAATTTGTGCAACCCGAAGTTACAAACTCGGGTGAAGAAGAAGCGCCAAAGGAACCAATTTTGGAGGAAAAGAACGCAGATTTCCCCCTAACTCCCGAGGTAACTAAATCAAACTCTAAACCTCTTGTTTCTACTTATGTTCCTCCTCTACCTTTTCCTGGCAGGTTCGCTAAAGCTAATGAGAAGGTGGAACAAGATAGGGATATTTGGGATGTTTTTAAGAAGGTCCAAGTGAATATTCCACTCATTGAAGTAATTAGGAAATCTCCTCACTATGCAAAGTGTGTAAAGGAATTGTGCACTAACAAGCACAAGCTAACCGGTAATGAGGTAATGAGTGTGGGGGAGAACGCTTCGGCGTATCTTAAAAAGAAACTCCCACCTAAATTGAAAGATCCCGGTAGTTTCACTATTCCATGCACAATTGGTAAAACTCGGTTTACAAAACCTATGCTAGATTTAGGAGCTTCCATTAATGTTATGCCTACTTCCATTTATGATGCTTTAAATCTTGGTCCTCTTAAGGAAACCGGTATAGTTATTCAACTTGCCGATAGATCTAACGTTTACCCAAAAGGGATTGTTGAGGATGTTTTGGTGCAGGTAAAAGGACTAATATTTCCAGTGGATTTATATGTTCTAGACATGGGTAATGTGAATTCATCCTCGTCTACACCGTTACTATTGGGTAGACCATTTTTGAGTACCGCTAGAACGAAGATTGATGTTTACAATGGCACCTTGACTATGGAGTTCGATGAAGAAGTCATATACTTCAACATCTTTGAGGCGAGGAAACACTCAAGTAACATACAATCAGATTTCCATAATGTGTTGGACGCCGGCTAAGGCATAACAAACTAAGAGCACGTCGGGCTGACGACTTTAAACCAAGCGCTAAGTGGGAGGCAACCCACCGGTTTTGTATCTTTACCCTTATCTTTTTATTTTTATGCATTTTATTTTATCTTTATTTTATTTGTTTTTGCATATCATTTGCGGAATTTCCCACCTTGAACTTTCTTTGGATGATTCAATTTTACATTGAGGACAATGTAAAGTTTAAGTGTGGGGGAGCATTTATATGTTTGTATAGTTTGTTTTAGTGTGTTTTATGCATTTAAAAAAAATAGAAAAATAGAATAACCAAGAAAAAAAATTGTGCTTTTTGAACTCCGAAATCTAGAAACTTGTGCCTTTAGGATGACACCATTAGTGGATGGAACCATTTTGAATGCATGAGTTGAGGAACCAATTAACTAAAAGGGACGAACATATCTCATAATCATAAATACCATGATAGTTGTTACCATATCTCGGAATATCACCATATCGCATTCTATTTTTATTTTTCCATATTTATCTATTGTTCTCTAAGTGCTTTGGTGGGTCACTAAACATCGACGTGTTATTACTGATAGGATGAAATAGAGTGATTGAGTTACTAGAAAAAAAAATATATATATATAGAAAAAAAGAAGAGACCAACCAATTAGACCAAAACGGAATAAAATGACACTTGGGAATAGCAGTATGTGTGAAACGTAGTCCCTGTCTCCGTCGCCTAAACAAGCGTGGAATGCAGGATTCAAGGCAACTATCATGTACTTGCTGACAAGAATCATGCGCTTGGATCCAGTTTGATCCAATCATGTTGTCTAAAAAAGAAAAAAAAAAGAAAAAAAAAAGAAAAAAAAAAAAAAAAAAAAAAAGTGAAAAAAAAAAAAAAAAGGAAAGTATTATATTGGTTGAATAAAGTCACTCCTGGTTCCCTTGTATATGCTAGTGAGTTGATGTAGAATTCATACCAAGTAGCTCAATCCAATAGGAATAGGTTCATCTTGGCAGTGACCTTCAGATAGATATGGGAAACATCGAACACTTGTGAACATTCGCCAACATCTACATCTATTTCCATCTTCTTAATCTTTTCATTGTGATTGTGGTTTGTTAGTTTCCGAGTATTGTGGCTTGTTCGACTATCTAATTAGAGCTTTATTTACTAAAATATGAACTGAATTTGCGCAAGGTACCTCCTCCTGTAGTCAATTTGGATTCGTTCATTGATTTGTCACAAATAGACGGAGTTTGAAATATAGGTTTTGTAGGCAGACCTCTTGTAAACCTTCACGAGACTAAAACTCGTCCACTAGGGACACCTAGGGGTTTAAAGGCTTGTTATTTATGCTAAAAATTAACCGTAGCCTCGACGAGACGGAGTTGTATGTATTTTATTTAGAATTGTTTTGTTTGATTTGCTCGAGGACTAGCAAAGTCTAAGTGTGGGGGAATTTGATAGGTGTGATAAACACCTAATTTTATATCTAGTATTTATGCTTTCTTTGCGAGTTTTCATGTAAATTATGTATCTTATGTGTGAATTTGAGTTTGTTAGGTACTTTGGAGTCGCACGGAGGAAAAGAAGAAGAAACCAGCCGTTTTGAGCAAAAAGGGCAAAAAGGTCATTTCAGGGGCAAGCACTATCCGGAGCCTGGCCAAGGTTAAGGGGCAACTATCTTTTGGAGGAGTACTAAAGAACAATTAGCGGTGGTTAAGGGGAGGCCAATTGGTTAGCCCTTATCAGAAGAGAACACTTATTATAAGCCATCCAGTTTGGGGTGGTCCTATCTCTGGGGTATACCATTAACCCCAAACCATATGGCCCTAAACCCAAATCTAGATTTACTTCTCTTCAATCATTGAAACTGAATTTGAAAAGAAAAGAGCTGCACAGCAGCCATGGAATTGAACTCCCAGAGTGATTGTTGGCTGCTGCTGTTAGAGATCGAGATTGATTAGAAGATTGAGGGGATGAATTCGTTCTTGGTGATGGTCTGGTGAGTCTGTTCAAGCTAGGGTTTGCTATTGTCAATTGATGGAGATTTGCAGCAGTAAATCAGGGAGTCTAGTGTCTCAGACTAACAAGGAGCATCAGAAGAGCATTAAGAAGGATGGGTATTCGATTTTAGAGTTTGGTCATATTTGGAAGAAACAGACAAGACTCAATTGATTGGTATGCTGCCATTGATATTGGTTGGTTGTGACAATGAATTAGGAATGTGTGTTTGTTGTGTATGAATTTGAATGCTGCAGGGAAGGAGAGGTGTATGGGCTTTGGAATCAACATCAATTCAAATGTGATATCAGTCTTAGGTAGATAATGTGTTTGGGGAAAGTCCTGAACCACTAGTTCATTTCAACATCAACTGAACCACTGCATGTTAGTATCATCAGTAAGATAGAATGAAAGTTGCAGTTTGGAGGAGGGTGGATTTTGTTGAGGAAAGAGCTGGTGACGAAGGAACTGAAATTGCAGCGGGAATTGCGAATAGATGCGGCTTAAGGTGGTGCTATTGTTCACTGCTTTTGAGTTAAAGAAGATGGAATTCAGATAAAATGGGTTTTCAGTTCTGATGTTTATGAATGTGAACTAGGAATTGAAGTAGGTGATAATGTTGAGTTTCATGTGCAAGCTTTGCAATAGTGGAGTTGTTGTTAATCAAGAAATTGGCAGCGAAGGTATTGGTAGTGGTCTGAGATTGAACAAGTGTTGTCTTGAACTAAAACTGGCGGTTGCAGCTGAGAGATGCAGATGTAGTTGAGCAGTACAAGGAGCTAATGATCGAGTACAGGTCAGTCGCAGTTTGCAATGGCCAGAGTCAAGATGGAATGTGATTATGAATGGGGTTGATTGTGAGCGAATTTAGGTGGATTTCTTGCCGTGAAGACAACCACCAAGTGATGTTGTTCAGTTGTTTTCGAGTGAATGGTCGAGATTTGAGTTGCGTTCTGGAGTAGCAAGGTAATGATGGAGTGCACTTGGTTGTAACTGTGTGTAATAGTGGAATTATGGAGCTGTGCATTACAGGGAATTGGTGACTCTGGTAGTGTGCTAGATGAATTGGGTTTTGTAAATTGCAGGTTATGGATGAGTGCGCTGTAAAGAGAAATGGATTACAAGCTGCAGGGAGGTGTTGATTGCCATGGAGTCTGTGAGCATTGAGCTGGAAGCAATGATGATGCATAAGAAGATCTGATTAGTTGTGTGGAGTTGAGCAGGTGGTTCCAAGTATGGGTGTGTTGGCCATGGACATAATGGCTGTGGCAGTTGAGCCTTGGTTGTCACAGGAATGCGGAACTGGTGGGAGTTATGATTGAAGCTGCAGTTCAAGGTTCGGAATGGGGGAAATAGGTGGTGTTTGTAGCTACGGAAGGCGCAGAATGGTTAAGGCATTATGATGTCTGATGAGTTGCTGCTGCAAGAAATGAAACTGGGAGCTAGTGGTGAGCTAAGATGTTACTGGCAATGGAATGGGTATGAGCTACTTGTGGTTTGAACTGCAACTAAGATTGCAGGGAATGGAGAAGATTGCAGGTGGTAGGTTGTGGCATTGTGAAAATGGAGACAAAACTGTGCAGGGATGAAGATGGTGCTAGAACAGAGTGTTGGCTGGTTAGTTCCCTGAAACTGGCAGGTTTATCATGTTGTTGGGCTTGAGCTGTGAAGTGGACTTGAATTGGACTGAACTGAATTGCAAAGGTGCTGTTGGCTTAAGGTGGAGAAATGTAAAGAGAAATGGATTTTGAAACTGCAGAAAACAGTGCGAAAAGCAAGCGAAAATGGCGCGCCGGTGGTACTAGCTTCGGTTGTCGGATTTCGGAACCGAAAGCGGGGATCGTAATATTTCAGTGAATCGTGAGGGGGGTATGAGTCGGATGCAAGAATCGATGGCCAGGCATATGAGCTACGCTCCACGCTTTTGGGTACGTTTTCGCAAGAAACAAGGAATTGGCTAAACTGGTTTATGCAAATGTTTGAAATACAAAAAAGCAAAGTTGAGCTACTGGAGTGTAGAATTGCCTGGTGATAGTTTCCAGTGGTTCAAGTGATCGGAGAAAGTTTTCCGGTGACCGGATTCCGGCCAAAAACCCAGTTTTCCGGCGACCACTTTTGGGACAGATTTTCTACATGGGTTTCTCTTGCTCATGGTCTTGGTGGACTGGTAGATGGACGTGGACTTGAAGATTTTGAAGACTTTGACCTATTTTTGGAAAGCAAAGGGCTATAAAAAGAGAGTTTCTACAACAAAGATATAACGTTTTTTTATTCTATTCTTGGAGCTTTGGCAGAGAACTACTTCTAGGGTTTGCTTTCTTTTATGTTTCATCTTATTTCTTTGAATATTATGATGATGAACTCCATGAATATGAGTAGCTAAATACAATAATTGGTTATGGGATAAAAAGTTGATTTCTTCAAGCATGTTATTTGATTCTATGAATTAGTTTTGTTTCAATTTTATCGTTTATGATTCATTGTTTTATTATCATATGATTTGAATGCTAGTTTGGTTGAGTCCGGAATCAATTGGATTTTTTTCATCTCTATAGCTATATTAGGGTTTTCAATACGTAAAAGTTGTTATCTCTGATTTTTAGTAGCATCTTGTGGTTAATACTTGTAGTGATACATCTTTTTAATCGCATATGAATCATAACCTTTGTTAAAACGAATTAGTGCTTTTACACGTTTGTTTGCATCAATTAGTCTTATTTCATAGAACTTATTGCTCTTAGGGAGTTAAATCTAATTGTGCTTTTACACTTTAGGTTGCTTTTTAAGAAGATTTCACAATAGCATCTTTTAATGTTGTTTGTGATAAAATCAGGAAATAAACGGGATACTCTTGCGATCAAGATATCCTAGGACTTTTGATAATTGAGAGATTAAATACCAATTCTAATCATAGATGAAAAATACATGTTTATGAATGATACTATCCCTTAACCAATATCTTCTCCTTATTGATTATTCCAATTATTTACTTTGCTTTATTTAGTATTATTACTTTGATAAACACAAAAACACAACTTGGGTTATTTGGTTACTTAAGAATCTGAAAATTGCATAACAACAATCGCCTCTCTGTGGATACGAACTCTTTCTTATCGAATAATATATTCATATTAGTTAAGTGAGGAAGTGAAATTATTTTTGACGCATACGACACGCATAAATATCTTATTTATAAAAATTCAAAAAAAAAAAAAAAAAAAGATACAAAAAGTTTAGTTGTTAATCATCGTAATATTCCAATTACAAACCAAAATGCTTAAAGAAAAACCAACAAAAAAATTTGCTTCCTACATCAACTAAATAAAATGTTGTTTACCGAAACAATAAGGAGTTGTTGATTGAAGCATCTTTTCATGTGCGCTTCTTTCAAATATTCTACCATATCACAAAAGAAGCCGTTTTCAAATTCCTTTAATTAGTTTTTTTGTTCAATCTGAAAACCATTTCTAGATACTTGCTTAAATGGATTCGGTAGATACCCATTTGCTTCCAAAGCTATCAAGAAAATGATGTCAAACTTTCAAAGCCACTGCGCAATGCAGAAATAGACAATATAATGGTTAGTTCTTGAGTTGTACCATGTAACAAATAAGCATTTAAGGTAATTTTCTCATCTCGATATCAAAACATAATCCAATGTCGGTGCACCATCATAACATAAAGTATTAACCAAAAAGAAAAAACATTTAAGAAATCTTAGGATTCCAAAATTGTTTTTGTGGGAAAATTAGAAATCCATCAACAGTGAGGAATAACAATTAGAAATCGTAAATGAGTCTTCAAAGTGTCACTTTCTTTCGTCATTCATAGTTGAGGAATTGATTGAGGTTAAAAAGTCACCTAGTAACTGAAGCATGTTGAAAATGATTGGGGAACAAATACACCACCAAATTTTTCGTTCGGCAACCTATATGGACAAAACCTAATACAATTAGAAGTGGATCTAGAATAATTAATTAAAGATCCTAGAACAATATGTATATAGAGTTTCCTCTTATCTCTTTCACAATCAATATGTCTAGACGTAAAGTACGTGAACCTGATTATGTAGAGAAGTTCTTGGATGGTCCCACAAATCAATATCCGAGATCAATCTTGTCGTATCCAAATCAAGAGGATCTGAATTTTTCCAAGTATGAAACTTATTATCTATCTTTTAAGATACGATTTCTACAAGAATGAGTCTCGTAATTGACCACAATTAATAAGGACTTAAATTAACTAGATTGATTATGTACTACTTGTGTAATAATATTATTAAAATAAAAAATATAATGAGGAAAAGGAAAAACACAAGATACCAGAAGCTTTGTTAACGAAGAAAACTACACTTGCGGGACTTAGTCCATATTAGAATACCGAAATGTATCAAGACGCTACAAACACTATCCTAATATCATACTTCAGACTAGAATGTAGTTGAAAACGAATTAACCCTCCAAGAAATTCAGCTACATTCGTGCTCCTTACGTCTCTTGAGCCTCGTATGGGTCTACGCAATTGACTCCCTTAGATGACGTTCTTTACAGTGTAAGAGTTTCTTCAACATAATTTGAGAATTTTGGTTCCAATCTGCCTCTAACAAATAAGCCTATTTTATTTTCCTTTAGATCATTTAGATCAAATCTTGGAAATATGTTTTCAATTGAAAAAGTTATAACCTCCCGAATATGAAACCCTTACATTCAGTTAGTGAAAAGCATGGATTACTAAGCACCTTTCAAGAACAATATTATTAAACTGATTTACAAAGAATAGTTTTAGATATCTATCTTGAGGAATCACAAAGTCTGAGATGAACAAAACTTTGTTATTTCTATCTATCTCGTTCTTCATCTATTATAACAAGAACCTCGAATATCAATAAGAACAAGATCAAGATAGGTGTACTATCAAGGTGAAGATGGTCGGACTTGGCTTCACGAATCCCTAAGTAAAATCTTTAAGTTGTAATTCGATCTATGTTTCTCATAGGAAACATAGGTTGATAGAGGATGACTTTAGCATACAATTCTAACACCGAAGTGTCAGGGATGAAATTCTCAGTTACTTGAGTCCCTCTATTTACGGACTTTAACTTTGGATTCAAGCTAATATAACTTGAGATTCAAGCAAAGACTTTCTCAATCAAGATGAAACTCTTGTAAGGAGTTGATGTAAGCATGTGAGAAGTTAATATTTAAATAAAATAAAATAATATACACTATGGTCCAGGGTACTAGAACCATGTACAATGATAGTTCATGACAAGTATACCTTAAAAACTAATAGGCATAATCATATTCATTTAACACTCAAGACTTGAACCATGAATCATAAACACAAAGTGATTTAGTGATAAAAGTTCTCTTAGAAGTGTTTACGAGAGTGGTAGTATTGCCAAAAATATTTGTGAAAATAGTGTATGAGCATCTGCAGAATGTGTTCTGGGTATGTATGTGTCGGGGTACACATACCAATATATGAACCAATTCGTTAATTCATGCCCTTTGGGTACACGTAATGGGTTTGCATACCCTAAGTCATTCACGAACTCAGACCCTTTGGGGTACGCCTACTGGATATGCATACCCCCTATTCACGAATTCAAAAATTAGGGTATATGCGTACCTACCCTGCATTCTGGAACTCGGATGTATAAGGTACAAGTACTGGGTATGCATACTGTCATGTACCTGAGTACAATGACAAGAGGGATTGATAGATTGCGGATAAACCTCTCTTGATTCGTGAGAGTCAAGCCTCTCTGAGTTCAAATGAACACAGTCTAAAGAACAAAAGTTATTTTGATTTATTAATATTTGATGCCCTTTCAATTACAGACACATGAGTATATAAATCTCTCAACTACTACCCTAGAATCTACGACTAGATAGCCATCAGGTGGTACAATCACAACCCACCATTGCAAATAACTACTAAACAACTAAACACAAACATAATTACAATATGGGGCACCCCAAGGATATGACATTCCACTCCCCTTGAAAACATCCTTGTCCTCGAGGATGCGAGTTAAATAAACCTGTTTATGGGAGAAAACTACTTCTGCAAGTTTAGGTAATTTTGGGTGTGTGTGGATGAGAAGTGAATTTAAACCTTCAATAAATGTGTTGCACGATGAGCACTTTTGATTCGAGAGATAATCTGTATAATTTTGTCCTAAACCGAAGACACGGTCGTTCCATATTTGTTTCGGTCACAGGTGAAGGATGTGAGGTTGATCTTAGGGAGGGAAGCGAAGAAGGTGTTGAGAGTATGAAGGTGAAGGATATTTGATGACTTGTTAACAGAAGGTTGAGCAGGCTAGCAAATGTTGCATACAGGCTCTGGGTGTTGAATACGATGGTATTAACACTCGTTTTTTCTGTGTTATTGGAAATAGGGAGGAGAACCTATTTATACAAGTCGATAAGCCTTCAACACGTCTTTCGTGGGAAAGTGGAGGAAGTGGAGTGATGGAGGAAGTGGAGTTGTGTGTTAGTGTCACACGGTTGCTTGCCCACTTCTCCTATCATCGCTAACTACCCATGTTTCCCTGACACGATCTTGTGATGGCGTGTTGCATGCTGCACGCTGTAAACCTCCAGACCAATACCCCAGTTTGTATCCCCCAGTTTTGACGTGATTAATGTCTCGAGTGAGTCGTGGGACCCACATAAGGTAGCAAACGGTGCTAGGTAAAATAATCAAGTTGTTTGTAGGCGCATATTGTATGCATGCGGTGCATTAACTATGCTTAACATACTTGAAGCCTACACAACCTTGATGAAAAGATTGCAAGTTGAAGTGACTCAACTAGCTATGTTCAGGCGTTGTTCGGAGGTCGCATGAGCGGGACCCACCTTGGCCGGTTATGCCATGGGGAAGTGTGGAGGATGGTGATCACGGTGATACCTTGTTTTCCACCTAACTCCCTTCCTAGGCTATTCATCCAAGCATGCGAACTTGGACGGACGAGATTGATGGAGGAATAACCGTTGGATTAGGGTTTGGAAGTCTTGCGAGCTTCCTCTTTCACCTTAACGGTTTTATGCCTTGGGAGGCATGCATGGAGTGGCCGATTGTCCCTCCATGTAGGTGGGACGCCACTCTACACGTCCACGCCAGCTGGAAGTCAATCAGAGTAATCTGGGTCGCCCGTTCTAGCCTGCGATGACGGATGGCCGAGATTAGAAGGGATATCGCATGCATCCTTTGGGCATGAATTTCGAGATGACTGGTCTGCAACTGACCGTGGCCGATTAGCTGGCCGTGTATCCGGTCCCGTGGTGAGTACACAGGCGTCGTCGGCCAGCAGTTGTGCTTCGAAATCGTTAGTGCGCGCATGCCCAAAGTTGCTTGGTCGCAACCTGTAAGCAAACCCTAATTTTAGGGTTTGTGAGCCGCAGCTTCATGTTAGTGCATCTCGACGTCCATGTCTCCTATGGTGAAGACGTTTGCACCATTAAGAAGGTAGACCGGCGGTGAGCATGTGCGTGCGTGCTACTCGGTCCCGCACGTGATCTAGGCCATCCAACCATGCCTGCGAAGTTGGACGGATGATGTCTATTTTTGAGTTTGTTTTCAGCAGGTGAGACTAACATGGGTAGTCTTGCATGCGTTCAACGGGGCTAATATAACCCACCGTCAGGTAGCCTACGGGTGTTTGCATGTCGAACACAAGGCTTTGAGTTGGGCATTAATTGTAATGATGAAAACCTACGGAAAATCGGGATGGTTGCTACATGCTCCGCTCTGGGTAGGTTTTAATTCTCAGGGATGGTTGCACATGCTCCAATGAATTAATATGGTGAGAATATTCACCGTATGAAGGCTTTATCCCTTGCAGGACGTCATCTTAGAATTTGTCTTTTACAATTTTAGCCCTGAATAGAATTCCACCATCAACCTTAAGTCCCCTGCCTAGCATGCAATGGTTACACTATTGTAGGGTAGGCATGAGATGGTGACAATTTGCATACAAAAATAACTAAAGTCAGAGTAAATACATGTTTACCGCGTGGGAGAAGGTATGTCATGTGTGTTAAATGCCTTGGAACCGGTTGAGTTGATCCTTCCAATGGTAAAGCTCGGCTGGGGAAGTACATCTTGGTGGGTCAATCCACCTTGGCCTTCCTCTTTCTGCGTGCCTTCTCATATGCCTAGCAAGCATCGTGCATTCGATAAACATTGTTGATCACAATCCCGACTTAACAGCCTCAGAAAGCGGCAAAGGTGGACTTCTTTTCTCCTGGGGATCTTGATGGATCGTGAAGCATATAAAGAAGTTTTCCTGTATTCTTCTCATTAGGCGATCGTCTTCTTCAACATCTCAGGTATTGCTCCACACGTTGATTTCTTAATCGATTGGCGATAGTTGTGATTAGAATACTTTTTATGTGCCGTAACTTATCTTCCTTTTTTTTTTTTTGCAGTACATCATGAAAGGAGTAGGTGATGATCACTCTGCAGCTTCTTCAGAAAAAAGTTTTGAAGTTGATAAACCAGAAGCTAACGCACATGAGGAGGTGATGTCTAAAATTGATTCGCCATTTCGTGAAGTCGGCCATGCCGTACAGGGAATGTCTGTCTTGCATTTAACCATTTTCAGTGGGAGGCTCCATGCTCTTTCAGTTGTAATCGATATGGAGGAGAAACAAAGACACGAAAAAGCATTGCAAGCGAAGTGGAAACGTGAGGCGTCACAAGCACTAGTAAGCTCGAGAGCTGAAAGGTTTGCGGCTCGGTTGAAGAGACGGAGGGTTGAACACGAACGTCCTGGGGTTGATGGGAAGTGTGATTACCCAATACGTGGTGGTGTGATAATCCTTGACCATGATATTGATGAGACTGAAAGTCCGAAAGTGATTGGCACGATTTCCAAGGTTGCAATGGATTCTGTAGAAGGTGCAAAAGATACGCATGCTGAAGATGTTGAGGCGGTAGCTGCTGTGCCCGAAGAAGAAGTTGAGGCGTCTCTGGATAAAGCGTCACAATATGTGGATCCCAACAGTGATGAAGACGCAACCAGCAATTGAGTTTCCATGTTATTCTTCTTTGTAGTTTTTTTTTATACTCAGTGGCGGCTGAGTTTGAAGTTTTCTTCTTTGCTTGCTTGTCTTGAACAAAGTTTTATTCAATGTTTCTTTCGAAACATGAATATTTTTTATGCTTGTGCCCCTTGACGTGAGTCTGGCTCTGTTGAAGTAGATCATGTAGGATACCTTCCTCCTCCCCTTTTTACATGTTTTATTCCTCCCATATTACCAAGATGGTATGAAGATTTGGTATGAGGATTTAGGGTTTTCTTTCTGGGTAATGGTGGTTTGAAGGTGACTCATAACTTTGTGTGATTTTATGAGAAATTATAAAAGGAATGAAATCTTGATTACTTGAAGAAATATTGAAACCCTAATAAGTATGAAGGCAAGCGGTGCCATCATTTTGAAGGAATTACAAATATTGTGAAAAGGAAAATTGTTGGAGGAATCCCCCCGGGGGGATTAGAGAGGTAATGTCGTGTCTTCAAGTGAGGTAGGGATTGAGCCATCGTGAGTGAACAACCACACCTTCGAGTTTGTCTTCATTGATGATCTTGCAGTAATCGCCCAAGATAACATCTGCCACTAAGAATACTTCTTCTTCCTTTCCAGGCATATCAGGCTGGGCAGTTATTTAACTGCCATGTTTCCAACTTGGAACGTGGTTACCTTTGCTACCATATCTCCGATTTGAAACAGATTTGGACTTGTTATAACAGCTTGCTTCGGACACGTGTCGTTCTTGACTGCTTCCAAACTTTTGGTGAAGCGCTTAAAGGGGACAGCACTCCATTCACATCTCTTGGTGGTGGCCCGCCTGTCAGGTGAAACAGTCCCCTGTGGTACAACAAGACAATCATCCACTACTTGCAAAGAGGGTTGTTCAATGAGACTTACCTGGGATCGGAATCTCTTGACGTAGGACGAAGGGCTTTCACTAGGGAGTTGCGTTATGCTTGTGAGTTGTTGGTATGGAGGCAACAAGCAGTCTTCGAGTCTCCAAGGTTTGTTGGAAATTATCGGAGCTGGCTTGTTGGAGATTCTTCCAGGTACTGAGATTGGTAAGGAATGTGCCTTGTGTACCCACGGGTGCCCCAGAATCATGTCGTAATCTGGATGTTCCTTAATTATATGGAATCTGGCTTGTGTTGGAGTGTTACCGATCTTGACATCAAGGTCAATGTATCCGTAGACATCCACAAACTCTCCCGCTGGGCTCTTGATCACAGTCGGACCACGGGTAGCCTCCTGCTTTGAGATTTTCGCAGCTTGCAGGGTCTTGATAGTAACGATGTTGAATTCAAAAGATGTATCGATTAATGTGCTATCGAACTTGACATATTTCAAATTGGCGACGGTCAAAAGTCCCCAGTTTCCTTTGTTGGCGCTATCTTCCAAGGAGGCTTGAGATGCTGGAACAACTTCTTTTTCTGGGTACAAGCGCATGCCTGACACAATACGGTTGAGGGCCATGAATATATCTTGACGTTGTACCTTGGAAAGGTACAAGATTTCACACAGGTGTTCCATCATGGATTGTGCAGTCTTGCGCACAGAGTCTCCAGAGATCATGCAACTTCGGACAGGAAGAGGGTCTCTGTGAACTCCTTCATTTCCCAATTGAAGCTCTCCTGCTGCTATCTTTTCCCTGAATATTTCTTTCAACTTGTTGCCATCCTTAGTTGGGTGGTGGACAAACCTATGATAACGGCAGTACTTAGGGTCTGCCATGTCTTTCTCAGTTGGTGGACGTCTGATAGGAGGTAGCTTGATAGCATCATCCTGAATCCATGACTCCAAGAGTTCCATTACTTCATTTATCGGAAACGGGAAGCCTGTGTATTCAGTGTTCTGCGCAGGATCTTTGCATGTTCCCTTTCGAGGCGAAGCTTTATGCGTTTGAGCCGCATTCTTGGGTAGTTGTTCTGCCGCCGCTGGAGCTTTTCTCTTTCCGCCTTCGCTTACTACACTGACAGAAGGGCCAGTATTATACTGCTTGTTGATGAGGCGCATGTTTCCCCGATTATCTCGTGAATCGTCGCTCCGAACGATCCTGGTTCTTTCCAATAATGCTGGGGCAGTGGTGGCTGAACGTTTGGATGCTTCATGGAGCTCTAAGATCGTCTGGAATCCCAAGTTTTCCAGCAGGGCGCGATATATGGGTATCATTCCGTTGATGCATAATTCCTCCAGCTATCGTTCTGTGACATTTGGTTCATGGCAGTCCAACGCTTGTGTTCAGAACCTTTTGACAAAATCATTTGGATGTTCGTTGTTCCGTTGGGAGAATCTCCCCAGGTCTGAGAAAGTAACTTGCTCAGATACAAAGAAGTACTTCTTATAAAACGCGCTGACCATCTCACTCCAATTGGATATGCTGTCGGGTGCGATGTTGTTGTACCACGTATAGGCTCTCCCCGTAAGTGATTTGGAGAATTCCTTCAGGCAGAGAACGTGATTGTATTCGTGTTCTCCTAAGGATTCTAAAAATAGAGAGACGTGTTCACGAGCATTACCGGTACCATCGCAAAGGGTGAATTTAGGGGAGGTGTATCCCCTGGGAAGAGGAATCCGCTGCACGTCTTGTGGATATGGAGGCTGGTGTCGATGCGCGTCCATCGGATTTTCTTTGCCATGATTTTGGAGGAGTCTCTCCAGATCTTCACGTGTAATAAAGTTGGATGATCGGCTCCTTTCCATGAGACGCTCCTGGTCCCTTTCTCTTGCGTGGTCAGCAGCATAAGACTCTTTGTTCAGGTAGGCTTGCGTAAATGAGGCACCTGCTCCAGGTGTGCTGAACATATTTCTTGTTGGCCCTTGGGGATGTCTCGACTCTTGCGGTAATCGATCGGTTAATGTTTTAAGGAAGGTGAGTACCTCCTTCTGAGTGGTTTCCATGTCTGCCTGAGATTTAGAGAGGGTTTCTTGTCTCTCCATCAAGTCCACCATGGTGATAGGAGGTTGTCCTCCTTTGGGTCCTCCAGATCCTCGTCCTGAAGGGGGAGTAGCAGTCGTTCTGGTGACGGAAGGAGGTGTCATGCTTGAGAAAATGCCTGGATTTGCAGCCGCTCTAGCTCTTGTAATGGGAGGTGTCACACCTCTTTGGAATGTCCGCTCTGCTCCGCCGGGTACTGGTGGTACTTGATGGTAGAATACGCAACTCCACGGGACACGTTGGTTGTACTGGCGGGTTGTATAGTGACACCAGTTATTGGGATATCAGCGCTAGAAGTGCTGTCGGCGCTACCTCCCCCGGGATTGGTTGCTGATCCAGATCTAAGATCCACCATTCTTGAAAATTGAAATGGTATTGAAGAGATCGACTTCACAACCGATAGATTAACCTCCCACTGTGGTCGCCAATTGTTTGTGGGAGAAAACTACTTCTGCAGGTTTAGGTAATTTTTGGTGTGTGTGGATGAGAAGTGAATTTAAACCTTCAACAAATGTGCTGCACGATGAGCACTTTTGATTCGAGAGATAATCTGTACAATTAAGCCTAAACCGAAGACACGGCCGTTCCAGATTTGTTTCGGTCACAGGTGAAGGATGTGAGGTTGATCTTAGGGAGGGAAGCGAAGAAGGTGTTGAGAGTATGAAGGTGAAGGCTATTTGATGAATTGTTAACAGAAGGTTGAGCAGGCTAGCAAATGTTGCAGGCAGGCCTTGGGTGTTGAATACGATGGTATTAACACTCGGTTTTTCTGTGTTATTGGAAATAGGGAGGAGAACCTATTTATATAAGTCGATAAGCCTTCATCACGTCTCTCGTGGGAAAGTGGAGTGATGGAGGAAGTGGAGTTGTGTGTTAGTGTCACATGGTTGCTTGCCCACTTCTCCTATCATCGCTAACCGCCCATATTTCCCTGACACGATCTTGTGATGGCGTGTTGCACGCTGCACGCTGTAAACCTCCAGACCAATACCCCAGTTTGTATCCCCCAGTTGTGACGTGATTAACGTCTCGAGTGAGTCGTGGGACCCACATAAGGTAGCAAACGGTGCTAGGTAAAATAATCAAGTTGTTTGTAGGCGCATATTGTATGCATGCGGTGCATTAAATATGTTTAACATACTTGAAGCCTACACAACCTTGATGAAAAGATTGCAAGTTGAAGTGACTCAACTAGCTATGTTCAGGCGTTGTTCGGTGGTCGTATGAGCGGGACCCACATTGGTCGGTTATGCCATGGGGAAGTGTGGAGGATGGTGATCACGGTGATACCTTGTTTTCCTCCTAACTCCCTTCCTAGGCTATTCATCCAAGCATGCGAACTTGGACGGACGAGATTGATGGAGGAATAACCGTTGGATTAGGGTTTGGAAGGCTTGCGAGCTTCCTCTTTCACCCTAACGGTTTTATGCCTTGGGAGGTGTGCATGGAGTGGCCGATTGTCCCTGCATGTAGGTGGGACGCCACTCTACACGTCCACGCCAGCTGGAAGTCAATCGGAGCAATATGGGTCGCTCGTTCTTGCCTGCGATGACGGATGGCCGAGATTAGAAGGGATCTCGCATGCTGCCTTTGGGCACGAATTTCGAGATGACTGGTCTGCAACCGACCGTGGACGATTGGCTGGCCGTGTAGCCGGTCCCATGGTGAGTACACAGGCGTCGTCGGCTAGCAATTGTGCTTCTAAATCGTTAGTGCGCGCATGCCCAAAGTTGCTTGGTCGCAACCTGTAAGCAAACCCTAATTTTAGGGTTTGTGAGCCGCAGCTTCATGCTAGCGCATCTCGACGTCCATGGCTCCTATGGTGAAGATGTTTGCACCATTAGGAAGGTATACCAGCGGTGAGCATGTGCATGCGCGCTACTCGGTCCAGCGCGTGATCTAGGCCGTCCAACCATGCCTGCGAAGTTGGACGGATGAGGTCTATTTTTGAGTTTGTTTTCAGCAGGTGAGACTAACATGGGTAGTCTTGCATGCGTTCAACGGGGCTAATATAACCCACTGTGTCGGGTAGCCTGCGGGTGTTTGCATGTCGAACACAAGGCTTTGAGTAGGTCATAAATTGTAATGCTGCAAACCTACAGAAAATCGGAATGGTTGCTACATGCTCCGCTCTGGGTAGGTTTTAATTCTCAGGGATGGTTGCACATGCTCCAATGAATTAATATGGTGAGAATATTCACCGTATGAAGGCTTTATCCCTTGCAGGACGTCAGCTTAGAATTTGTCTTTTACAATTTTATCCTTGAATAGAATTCCACCATCAACAAAACCACTGCGAAAATTGGATAGTCACGCATCATAAGACCAGAACGGAAGTCTCCCAATACCACTGAAAACCCATGTGAGGCCCATACACACCTGCATAACAAGCCCAACCTTGGTCCTCCTTGCAGACTACCTGGAACGCTCACAGTTACAATGGCTCAAGCATGAATCGACACTGGTGCAGAACTACCTTCCATACCCACTTGCAAACTGATGCGGAAAACTCTTCATAAGGTTTCAGATTGTGATGATGTCTCCATAGTATGCTCTCACTGGCACCCCAGGAAAACCCGTCTCTATCATGCCATTAAGTAACCATACACAGATGCTAGTTGAAATACCCTTTGCGAACATGGTCGGTGAGAATTCCTATTGAACTAGAACCACTAGCCATATCATCCTACGAGGACTCTTTGAACCTGCAGTCCAACTACCCCGGCCTTCCTTACATTTTGCAGTAACTTGAAAACTAGAATTTTTGGGACTTCCGCAAATCCCTCCATATGGTTCCTTAATAAAGCGGGTTCTCTTAACCAGCACAATAACTCCAGTACATACTATTAAAAACGTAAAATGAGAAACGTCAGTGGAAACTGGTCTTGGTACAAACCTAATTAAACTTCCAACCTAAATAGAAAAATGAGCTTTAATATTTATAAGATGAATTGTTACTAGCGTCATAAAGATCCAGCTATTGCCCCTTCTTAGTTGGTGCAGACAAAAGAGTATATAAATATCTCAACTACTCCCCTAGAATCTACGGCTAGATAGCCACCAGGTGGTACAATCACTACCCACCATTACAATTAACTACTAAACTACTAAAGATAAACACAATTATGATATGGGGAACCCCAAGGATATGACACGTACCTACCTTGTATCTAGAATTTCAATGAATTATAAAAACTCTCTTTTCATGATTTGAAACATTTCTAATAGACATAGATATCAAATATCATTGCTTGGAAAATTCTCAAATGATCAATTTGAAATAAAATAGTACATGAGCAACAAATTATTTTAAACCAAGATTGTTAAGGATCTATGAACATCCATTGCTTGAATCATATTCGAGAATTTTAACCAGATAAGCATGTCTTGAAATTTCTTCTTTGCAATATAAAATCTAGTGAAATCATACGACATAGTCTAATAAAGATATAATGGTAATGCCGTGATTAAATATGATGGTTCAATCTTCACATACCTCTTTGTCGATGAAGTTCTTCAAATATCTTTGTTTGTTCTTTAGTGATTTCTGAAACTTAACTACCATACTCCAACCGTAGTCCGAGACTTGACTTTAGTAGACTAGAAATCAAGATATAATTGTGTGCAACTAACATTGACAACAAGCTTGAGATAACAAAACTTGCGAGTTCGACGAAAAAGTGCTCTAACAATCTCCCCCTTGGTCAATTTTAGTGACATAACTATCAATACATACAGACTGAAAATAAATAAATATTTTAGTTCAAAATGCATCATGCTTGATTTCCTTGACTCTTCAACATCGTCTTAAATTATTCGTTCTTCAAGTTCTTTTATGGTTATGCATATGATCATTTTTGCACTTTTATTGTTGAAGATACGTAGCAATAAAAACTTATGAGAATACTCGAATGATAAAATCACTCAACTCAATGGTTGCATGTTATACCAGAATAAAATATTGTTACCTTCCTCAAAGTTCAAATATACCGCAACTTTAAAGCAATACTATGGTGATATGTTCTCCTTCTTAGTGTTTACTATCTCTTTGCATAATAGGTAAAACATATTGCTTATAATCCACTCCCCCTTTCATAATGCTCCGAAAAGTCATATGTTGTAGTTACTACTAAATAATTCTCCCTATTTTTGTTAACAAAATTGGAAAAGGCGAAAAAAAAAGGATCATAATGAATTAAACCAAAAAAGTTATTGTTAGAGCATTTCTCAGTCGAACTCGCATGCGTTGCTATCTCAAGCATGTTTGTCAATATTAGTGATCAAAACTATATGTCTTGATTTCAAGTTTACTTATGACTAAGTCTCGGTCTAGGATAGTCAAGTGTAGTTGAGCTCTAGACTCCATGGCGATCATCTTACGAAGACGAAGAACTACTCGAGGAACCAGTGGAACTTCATCCGACTGAAAGGTATGTGGAGACTTGAACTTATCCATCACTCAAAAGTCTACTATATCTCCTACTCTTGAGAAAAAATCGTATAAGTATGATAGTTTTCATACATACACATTTGCTATTTCGAGCCGAGTTTACTCGCCTATCTTTTTCTCGAAATATGTGTTGGTATGCTTTCGCTTTAACCAATTTCATCTTTACCCGTGACGAAAGTCATGATGTTTCAATCTTGAAAATAGCTTTGATGATGATAGTCATGAATAACGATTGTTATAACATTATAGAAGAATGTTTCAATGATTGAAATGTGGAGTTGAGATTACCACCTATGGATATAAGCATATATAGTGTGTTCGTAGATTAGTATATAAATCCATGTGCCATAAACCAAGTGCGTGCATATTTGTGCATGCGATATTGGTGAATGAGACATTTTGGGTACGCGTACCCGCGGAAGTTTTCGAACCGAGAATTTCTGCTGAGTTTGTAGTTTGCAAACTAGTAAACCAATCACCTTAGGTACGCATACCCGTACGCGTACCCACGAAAGTTTTCGAACCGAAAATTTCTGCAGAGTTTGTAAACTCAAATCCGGTAGCTAAGGTATGCATACCCAAGCTGGTTATTTCTCAAATCGGTAGTTCATGAACTTAAACAGTAAAATTTAAGGAATGCAATCTTTGCAAACCGTGGTTATATTGTTCATAAATTGATTCAAATGAATCAAACTGATTTTGTTTCAATTGTGTCTATGCATAAAGACCTGAGCAATTGAAAAACTCTTCAACAGTTCTTATGAGTCATTTGAACTAGTTATGAGAAAGATGAATATGGTTAATATGAAAGTGCTCATATGGATAACCATTGGTTAACTATTTGTGAACCAACTAAGTGTACACGTTTAGGTACGGTTACTCAAACCTAAATGAATACATTTCATTTGTGTGCGACAATCTAAGTTTCGATTTACCGGTTGAACGATATTAGCTTGAATAAATCAGGTTTTTCATCTAACGGTGAATATTGAACGCTTTGTTACCAAGGTAACTTAGACTGCAAACCCTGATTTGAAAACTATATAAGGGGAACTCTAGCAACTCGAAAAACTAATCCCCACACCTCTTATATGATACTAGTTGGTTTTTCTAGAGTCGATTCTCCTTTAATCTTAGGTTTCTTCTCGAGACCCTGTAGGATAACGACTGAAAGACTTCATTGGGATTGTGAAGCCAGACGAAACTACTTCTCTTGTAGTTGAGCGATCTGATCTTGAAATTTTCTATCGTATGAGTTCAATTGAATAATTGACTTGAGATTATATCTCCAATATGGCAATATAAAAAGAAATCACAAATATCTTCGTCTCATCGTTTGTGATTCCGCAATATCTAGTTTCGCTACCATATGATTTAGATTATTGTGAGGTGATTGATAATTCTAGGCTATTCTTCGGGAATATAAGTCCGGGTTATTAATTAGTTTCTATTCACCTTGATTCCTATCAAAAGACGGAACAAACTCATAGGTTTATATGTGGGAGACAGATTTATCTATTATCATAGACTTTTCTGTGTGATACAGATTTTTTTATTAAAGTCTTCGACTTTGGGTCATAGCAACTCTTTGTTGTGGGTGAAATCAGCTAAGGGAATCAAGTGCGTAATATCCTACTGGGATCAGAGACGTAAAGAGCGCAATTGTACCTTGAATCAGTGTGATATTGATTAGGGTTCAACTACAGTCCAGACCAAAGTTAGTTTGTAGTAGGCTAGTGTATGTAGCGGCTTAATACAGTGTGGTTTTCAATCTGTACTAGGTCCCAGGTTTTTTTGCATTTGCGGTTTCCTCGTTAACAAAATTTTTGGTGCCTGTGTTATTTCTATTCCGCATTATATTTTGTTATATAATCGAAATATCACAGGTTGTGCGTTAAGATCAATCAATTAGAATATCCAACCTTTGGTTGTTGCTTTACATTGATTGACACTTGAACATTGGTCTTTGGTACCGTTTAAGTTATTTCACATAATATTCAGGCTCACGGATTTCTATCTGTTCGATTTGCTAATTACATTGTGAAATAGAGATATTAGAACTCTTTGATATACTTTATTAAGATTGAGTCTAGTTGATTCTCTTAAAAGTATATTAGAGTTTGTCCATACATATTGTTAATCGAAATATTGGGTGAGGTTGTTAGACCCCCGCTTTTTCGGTTACCAAGACTAGAGATAACATATCATCTTTAATGTATATGATTTCACCAAGTAATCTTAACTTATTCATCAAGAAGAGATAAAGGTACACGTCATCTCCTACAATTCCACAGCCGCGCTCCTATCAAAGATATATCAATTAAGCACAAGTTCAAATTGAACTCTTCCCCATTTGATGCCATTCCCAAAAGAACAACATGAGTGACCTTTATCTAACAATAAGAGAAGGATTTTCTTAAATATTAACAATTTTACTCGCCAGTTCCGAACAAATTAGATTTGTATCCCAAATATTTTTTTCCCTTCTCGCCAGCTACTAAGAAAGAAGTCAAAAAAATGATCTTAATGTTAAGGCACCAAGATACATTACTTTTATGAGAAAATTAATCATCGAAAAAATATATTCTCTAATCCAGTTACGAACACAAAGGATAATTTTAGCGATATGACTCAACATAAGAATTATATCTTCTCGCCAGTTACTAAGAAAGAAGTCAAAAAAATGATCTTAATGTTAGAGGCACCAAGATACATTATTTTTATGAGAAAATTAATCATCGACAAAAATATTCACTAATCCAGTTATGAACAAAAAGGAAAATTTTAGTGATATAACTCAACATAATAATTATATCTTCTCTAGCCATATACGGACGTACAGATTAAAGTTCTCGATCTTGTTCCCCGCCAGTAACAGTTTCGTGGAGGAAAAGCGGCAACCAGAGAAAATCTTACGGAGTCCCTACAATATATTCACAAAGTGTAATCCTGGGAAGATCAATATTGCAATTCTCAAAAATAATTTAATCCTATTTTAGTTATAAACACAAAGAGTTAAGAGCATAACCTATGAGAACATATGCCATCTTTGTTCTAATCAGAGATATGATAGCAAAGAACAAATCTAAAAAAAAATGCAATACATATATAAAATCAATAAAGATTAGGTATTGCAATCATCTCCAAAATAAAATATAAATAAATAAACTTTAATCATTGCAAGATGATAGTATTTGGACTAGCTAATGTAAAACATATAAAAGCACTACTCCAAAAGCTATTGTTCCTCTTAAAATAATAAGAATAAAATTCCAACGAGGAGTTAACCAGAAAACAAAAAGAATGAAACATTTAATTAGGTAACTCTGCAAACAATAAGAATAAAATTCCAACGAGGAGTTAACTAGAAAACAAAAAGAATGAAACATTTAATTAGGTAACTCTGCAAACATCATTGGTTATGAGGCCTTTGAGTTTTTCTTCAACAACATCCACGAACTATGCCGGAAAAATCTCTCCATTGAGAAGATCATTGACATGTGATTTTATGAGAACAAGGTCAACGAAAACCTTTTTGAGCTCAGTTCTTAACATGTCTTGAATCTTTGCTTGTTCAAATTGTTTTAGAAAATCATAAACAACATTTGCAGAAATTATCTCTTCTTGGTTTATAGATTGATGATCATAAGCAAAGTAGCAATTTACAACAAGAAGATCCTCAAAAGTATTAGAATTTTTATCTCCATCTTCTACCGAGGTTATTTTCTTCTTTCCTTTTGACCAGATAATATTGCCATTATTAATGAGAGCTTCTTCCATTTTTTCGGGAGACAGGGTAAGTGACATGGGAGACATGCTTAATTGTATAACTACTTGAACACTTAGATTTACTCTAGTACTTTACTTTCAATCTTATCTTAAGAAGCCATTAATTTCGGAGTTTACTGTACATAACAAACACACCCAATATTTAGCTTAGCAATCTGTATGGACAACTCCAATATAATTCCAAAAGAATAAACTAGACAGTTAGACTCAATCAATGGAAATATATCCAAGAGTTGTATCTCTGTTTCACTATGTAATCAGCAAATCAAACAGATAGAAATTCGCGATCCTGATTATTATGTGAAACAACTTGAACGGTACCAAAGACCAATGTTCAAGTGTCAATCAATTTAAATCAACAACCAAAGGTTGGATTATCTAATTGACTAAACTACGCACAACCTGTGAAATTTCAATTATATAAACAAATATAATGCGGGAAAAAAAATAACACAGACACCAGAAATTTTGTTAACGAGGAAACCGCAAATGCAGAAAAACCCCGGGACCTAGTCCAGATTTGAACACCACACTATATTAAGCCTTTATAGACACTAGCCTACTCCAAGTTAACTTCAGACTGGAATGTAGTTGAGCACTGGCCAATCTCACACTGATCAAGGTATAGTTGCGCTCCTTACGTCTCTGAATCCCAGCAGGACTCTACGCACTTGATTCCCTTAGCTGATCTCACCCACAACTAAGAATTGCTACAACCCAAAGTCAAAGACTTGATAAACCAATCCGTTTCACACAAAAAAGTCTATTGAATAGATAAATCTTTCTCTCACAGATAAGCCTTTGAGTTTCGTTCTGTCTTTTGATAAATCAAGGTGAACATGAACCAATTGATATACCAGACTTATATTCCCGAAGAACAGCCAAGAAATATCAATCACCTCATAATAATCTTAATCATATGGTAGCAAAACAAGATATTATGGAATCACAAACGATGAGACGAAGATGTTCGTGACTACTTATTATCTTGCCTATCGGATATTAAATCTCAAGCAAAGCTTAAAGAATATAGTACTCAATCGCGATAGAAAACAGCAAGATAAGAACACGCAACTACAGAGAAAATAGTTGGGTCTGGCTTCACAATCCCAATGAAGTCCTCAAGTCGTTAACCTATAGGGTTTCGTGAAAAACATAAGGTTAAAAGAGAATCGACTCTAGTCGCAACTAGTATCACACAGGAAGTGTGGGGATTAGGTTTCCCAGTTGCTAAAGTTCTCATTTATATAGTCTTCAAATCAGGGTTTACAATCAATGTTACCTTGGTAACAAAGCATTCAATATTCACCATTAGATGAAAACCTGATTAGACTCAAGCTAATATCTTTCAACCGTTACATCGAACTTAGATTGTTAAACACAAATAATTAGTGACTTCATTTAGATATGAGTAACCATACCTAAACGTGTGCACCTTTGTTGGATCAACCATAGTTAACCGAGCTTAGCCATATGTACACTTTCATATCAACCTTATTCATCTTAACCATAACTAGTTCAAATGACTCAAATGAAACTAGTTATAGAGTTGTTCAATTTTTTATATTCTCATAGATAGAAGTATACAAGATACAATTGAAGAAAAATAGATTTTGATTCACTCGAATCAAGTCATGAACATTATAGCCACGGTTTGCAAAAGATTGCATTCCTTGTTATATAAATGTACTAGTTCATGAACAAACCGATTTTAGAACATTATCCACTCATGAATGCAAATGGGTACGCATACCTAAATGGTCGGACTAAGTTTGGGTTCGCCAGTACATGAACTGCTACACATACCTTCCAAACTCACCAGAAATTCTCGGAACTAAACCTCATGCCAATATGCGTACAAGGTTCCCGGACTTTCACCAAACCAAGCAGTACACATACGGGTATGCATACCATGGTTCCCGAACTTGGATTACATATATGCAAGTACGCATACTATGCTTATATCCAATTGTTTTAAACTCTTATTTCAATCATTGAAACATTCTCAGAAGAAGACAACAGCTGTCTCACACAAACTATTAGCTTCAAAGTAATTTTCAAGTGATTGAATGATCAATACGAAACATCCCGAGTCTACATCAAATGACTGTCTCACACATATCATGTAAGATGTTACCAGGCGATTTTCACATGATCATTTTTTGACTTTCGTCAAGAATATAAGATGAACTTGGTTAAAGCGAAAGATTACCAACACATATTTCGAGAAATATGTAAGCGAGTTAAACTCAGCTCTAAATATCAAATGTGTATAATTGAAGTCTATATAGTTATACTGAAAAGGCAAGGGTACCCCAAATATACCTCAAGCTATTACTTTCCTTCCTATAAGTCCTTTCCCCGAAAGTGTTTGTATATGGACTGAGTCGAGACAATACAACCAATCGGTTCACACTTTGTGTGATCGTCTATGGATACGAGATCAAGACAATACAACAAAAAAGTGTGTTTACTTGATACAAAGGTTCGGACTTAACCAAACTCAATAGGATTCACGTATCAAGTAAATAAGAATTAACGTTTGTGCAATTTACTTTAATTATAATAAAACAATTATAATACGGAAATATAAAGTAAATGACACAGCAAGATTTTGTTAACGAGGAAACCGCAAATGCAGAAAAACCCCGGGAACTAGTCCAGAATTGAATACTCTCATAATTAAGCCGCTATACAAAATAAACCAACTTCGTATAGTTAAGACCAAGCAACTAAACCTATAGTTCACCTAGTTCCGTCTGTATTCCCGCGCCTCCAACATGTAAACAAGTCACGTACCTGGACCAATTCCTTTGGTTCGTATTCCAAACAATAAAGGAACAATAAATCTGTTTGGTATCAACTCTCTTCAACCAAGTGATATGAGTTGCGCAAAGGTTTCATTGTTTATCTTAACATAAACTCCTTTGCCAGGTTCCAAGATCTATCTTATGTTCAATCACCCAAAGGCAATCGTTAAGATTAAGCCAATTAATACGTTTAATCACAAGGAATCGTATTGATGCTGATCTTCCTCAACTATTCTATCAAAATACCCAAAAGGATAAATCAATTATTGTCGGATCCTCTTTTTCCCAAACAAGTATTGTGCACACCAAAGATAATAAAAACCAAGTTAGTAATCTTCAATATCTTCTTTGTATTCAAATCTTCTTAGATCTTCAATAAACACCTGCACACAACTACTTAAATCTCTTGTGATCAATCACACACATAACGGAGTCTGTTAACAATGGATTATCACAAGATCGTCTTTAGATCTAACAACAGTCTAAAGATCCTTGTTGAAATCTTGAACTAGTTTGAGTGAATCATATATCAGAAGAGAAGATTCTCAAGCATAAACAAACTAGGTGCAGTCAAAGTTCAACCAACGTTAGTCAATCAAATCAATACGAAAACTAAAGATAAACCGCAATATCTAGTTTCCCACCAACGGGTCGCACTAGAGCTTCTCAATCCCAAAGAAGACTTTAAATTGAGCGGCCATTAGATATTTCACCTAATTAGATTACTCTCCTCTCCGATAGGAGGCTTCACCAGTAACAAAGACTAAAGAGGAAGTCTGTGTTACGAAGAATTAGTTTGCTAGAAATGCAAACTCAAAGTATTTATAGACAAGGAAGTTTGGACACCAAGGAATTTCCAAAACCGAAAATATTCTCAAGATATTTTTTCATTACTCTACCAAATTCGGTTTTCATAATTCATGTGAATGCACTGGCCAGAAATAGATAATCAAAATCTCATAGGAAAATCTTTAATTAACAAATGCACATTACTAATTCTTATTTTCCATATATAATTAAAAATCCTTAATTAAAAAGATTCTTAACTTATTTAAATTTTATCTTTGGATTTACTTCCTTCTTAGCCGTTAAGGAATATATTTGACCAATATAGAATAAGCATTAATGCACCGTGTTCAAAGTGTATCGACATCTTACTCTTGCAAGTCCTTTTTCATACTTGCTCACTTGAAACCGATTTACCGCACTTCCAAACAAGTTTAGAATTGGTTTATCTGAATTTCAAGAACTACGTGATTGATCATGTTAGATATTAGGGTTGGATCCGAATATGGTCGCCCATATTGTATGTGGAAAGCCCGGTAGGGTTCCATATTCCTTAGGGTTTTGAACCTATATAAACATCTCTAGCATATGTGTAAAGGGTTGCGTGATTCCACCAATATCACACACAAGTTTACCATAAGAAAAGTGGTAAATCTAACCCTAAAGAGAGTTACCATTAGGAGAAAAAGTTTTTAAGTTCTTATCCTGTGAATCAAGTTTGTGCTCATCTTTGGAGATTGTAGTACCTGCTGATCGTCGATTTGAAACGTTTTTGTTGTTGTTGATGCTGGTGCTTCTTGCTAATCGGAGCTCAAGTTCAAGGTACGAACCAATACCCGCTTCCGCTTAATCGTATAATCTCAGATATTGGTATCAGAACTATTGGTTTGCTGCGTTTTCGTGCTTGATTTAACTTGCTTTGGTTGCTTGAAAGTTGTTGATAACATGATAGTATCATGATTAGGGTTCTTGTTGTTTTTTGGGTTAAAAACCATTAATGGATGTATAAATATTTTGGATCTTGATAAGGGTGTTTTGGTTTGAAATATTTAATTGGGTATGTTCATTATTGATTCAAATGATCTCCTGGAAAGTTTTGTATTGTTTGAACGTGTGGTTTGAAAGATATTGCAAAAACCCTAGTTTTATATCATGTTTGTGAGCAGTAGTTTGATTATTGTTTTGATGTATATATGTCGATCCATGTTAATTAAAATTAATATAGATAGATAGTTCTCTCTGAGGGCTTTCTTTTGACATATTATTTGCTTGAATCAGAGCTCGTATGAGTGAGATATCGTCTCCCAAAGTTGGTCATGCACGTCTGTACACTGCTGGAATTTTAGAGAAGACGATGAACAGTAACCGGTGGTTCGGACCGGTGGGTCAGCTCGCGGTTCGGTGGGTCGGCTCGCGGTCCAGACCGGCGGTTCAGCTCGCGGTTTGGCCCTAATCATTTGTTTTTCCGTTTTTTCTCTATCTTCTAGTTGTCGGATCAACTCCAATTTTGGTACCTTAAGGTTTTTCGACGCTCCGAATTCAATAAAACTATTTTTAGAACCTAATTAGATTCACATGATAGAGTTTCTTTGAAATTATATGGTTAATCGCTTTATCCATGATAACATGTGAATGGTTTATGTTGTGATTGTCTAATTTATTTAATATACAACATGTATGGTAATGGATTGAATTCATATCTTACTGAATTTTATGTCTAGATAAAATGTTGATTGATTAGATAATCATCTTGGTTTGATGACATGTTTGATTGAATTATTATTTTGATTAAATAACATGTTAAAACAATTGAGTGGGAGGTTGTTTGGTTGAGTTTGTTTAATTCCCAAAAACCAATAACTTGCGCATATATTAAATAGATGTAGATAATATTACTTGTGGCGCGAGAGATGATTAGGATTTCAACGATTTTTCGATCTTGCGACTTGTAATGTTGTTTTTCTATTTATTTAGATTAATGCTGCAAAGTTATTCTTTTTTAATATGTGTATAGTGCCATAAGTTTAATATCCTTTTATTTATTTATTTTCGCATTTTATGTTAGACTAAATGGCTTCCAAGAACATTATTGCTGATTTGAACAAGGGTGAACAACTTGATGGAGACAACTATAATATCTGGCGCCGAAAGATCGTTTTTCTCTTGAATGATGATAGGCTGCAGGAAATAACTAAGCATGTGATTCCTCGGCCTGAGGAGGGTACGACGGTTCAACACCGTTGCACCCTCGAGGCTTACCAGGAATGGATTAAGAAGGATCACAGTGCTCGTCATATGATCCTGAGCTCAATGCATAATGATCTCATTGGAGAGTTTGAGAACCACCAGTTTGCTCATGACATGCTAGAGGCAGTCAGGCAGAAATTTGGAGTTACCTCTGTGGCTAAGTTGCGCGCTTTAACTATGAAGTTTGACACTTGTCAAAAGAAGCCAAATGTTACAATGAAGCAACATTTGAGGACAATGTCGTCAATGATACACGAACTTGAGGCTGCAGGTCATCACTTGACAGATGAACAACATGTACAAACTGTTATTCATTTGTTACCTAACTCTTAGGAGTAGATGAAGCAAAACATGACACATAATGATAATGTCCACCCTTTTGAGGATATTTCTTGTCGTGTGGAACTAGAAGTCGAGCGCTTGGAAGCTGCTAAGACTGACAGTTCTGTTTTCGCTGCTGAATCTGTTTCGCATAAGACCAATGGGTCTAAGCGCAAGAGGGGTAAGGGTTCTTCTTCTAAGAATCCTCGTGATGGATATGGGTCATCCACTACCAACGCTCCTAAGCGCAAAAGAGGCAAGCGTGCTGGTAAGAAAGACAAAGCAGAGATGAAATGCTTTAACTGTGATAAGAAATGACACTTTGCTCGTGAATGCACTGAGCCAAAGAAGGTAATTTCTGAACCTATTCCTCGCTATGAATGTTTTGTTTCTAGTCAAGCATTAGTTGCTCATTCTCCTTATTTGTGGGTTGTAGATTCGGGAGCAACCGACCATGTAGCGAGGGACCGAGATGGGTTCCTAGATTATCGTCGAGTTCCTGCTGGGAGCATGAGAGTTTATATGGGGAACACAACTAGCATAGAAGTACTTGGCATCGGTACCTATATGCTAAATCTGCGACAAGGGAGCAAGATAATCCTCCATGATGTACTTTATGCTCCAGATATTCGACGAAATTTAGTTTCAGTTAATAGTATGTTGCGTCTAGGCTTTAGTTTTCTTTTTGAGGGTAATTCTATTAAGATTTGCTTGGCAACTGAGTTTTATGGTTTTGGTTTTATGTCAGATGGTTTTATGGTTTTGGATATTGATAATTCTAGTTCTTTTGATGCTAAAAATCTATTTCATTAGTCGCGTCTTCCTCAGATGTTAATAATGATTCTGTGATTTGGCATGTTAGATTAGGTCATATAGGGCAAGAAAGGATGACTAGGTTAGCTAGAGAAGGTCTTTTAGGCCCCATCGCTAAAGTCTCTTTGCCTACCTGTGAACATTGTCTTGCAGGTAAAGCCATTAGAAAACCGTTTGGGATAGCCAAAAGGGCCTCTGAGCCTTTGCAATTAATTCATTCTGATATATGTGGCCCAATGAACGTTAAGGCAAGACACGGAGCCTCTTATTTCATCACTTTCATAGATGACTTTACGCGATATGGTCATATTTACTTGATATCCCACAAGTCAGAAGCATTGGACTGTTTTAGACGCTATGTATGCGAAGTGGAAAATCAACTAAATAAGAGCATTAAGGCTCTCAGAACTGACAGTGGACGCGAGTATCTATCTGACCTATTCAAAGGGTATTGTGAGGAAAAAGGGATCCTAAGACAATTGACTATTCCTGGTACTCCGCAACAAAATGGTGTAGCAGAGAGAAGGAATCGTACTTTGTTAGACATGGTTAGGTCAATAATGGCACAAGCTCATCTTCCTATTTCTTTTTGGGGAGATGCGTTACTGACTGCTTCCTATGTCCTTAATCGATTGCCTTCGAAGTCAGTGCCTTCCACCCCATATGAATTATGGACCGGCAGAAAACCTGAATTGGGTAATTTGCGGCCATGGGGTTCAGCTGCTTATGTACACAACAGTTCTCATCGGTATGGGAAGCTAGGCCCTCGAGCGAAAAAGTGTATCTTTATTAGGTATTCTGATCACTCAAAAGGCCATGTGTTCATTGGTGAGCATCCTGATGGAAGTGTAACTGAGATTGAGTCACGTGATGCAGATTTCCTAGAATAGGATTTTCCTAGAATGAACGAGGTAGGGGAGATCTTAGCCTCTTTGAGGTGGAAAAGTCAATGGAAGATACACCAATTCGTCTAGTTGAGAATAACGAAGAAATTCCTCGTTCTCCTAGGGAAAGTGGGAGTGTTCCACCTGATAATGGATTGGATCCATCAAATCAGGATCCCCAATCTCGGAGAAGTAAACGTGGAAAAGTCCCTCGTCGTCGTTTTCAGATTGAGTGGGAAAGTTTCATGGTTTGTTCACATGATGACGCAGAGCCTAAGAATTTCAAAGAGGCTATGTCATCTCCTAAAAGGGAAAATGGATTATTGCACAGGAAGAAGAGATAAAATCAATAAGGATAAATGGTGTGTGGAAATACGTTGACCTTCCAGAAGGGCGCAAGGCAATTGGAAACAAATGGGTTTTCAAAGTCAAACGCAATGCGGATGGTTTAGATAAAATATATAGGTCTCGCCTTGTGGAGAAAGGTTACACCCAACAGGAGGGTGTTGACTACGAGGAAACTTACTCCCCTGTGGTGAGAATTGCCTCAATACGCCTTATGCTTGCTATTGTCGCACATATGGATTTGGAACTTCATTAAATGGATGTTAAAATTGCATTTCTCAATGGAGAACTAGATGAGGAAATTTACATGGATCAACCAGAGAGCTTCGTGATTAAAGGTCAAGAGCGCAAAGTTTGCAAGCTCCAAAAATCTATTTATGGCCTAAAACAATCATCTAGACAATGGTATTTAAAATTTGATCGATCCATTGTTTCCAATGGGTTTACGATGATATAGGAAGACCATTGTGTGTATGTTAAACGGTCCGATAAAGGTTTCCTTATCTTGTCCTTATATGTTGATGATATTCTCATAGCTGGAAGTAACATGTAAATTGTTGTTGCCACAAAAGAGTGGTTGTCCTCAACTTTTGAGATGAAGGACATGGGAGAATCAAGATATGTACTAGGGATTAAGATCCTTAGAGATCGTTCAAAGAGACTTTTGGGTATGTCACAAGAGACATACATTAAAAGGGTTCTTGAGCGATTTCACATGAAAGATTGCAAGCCCGTAGACATACTAGTTGCTAAAGGTCAGAACTTAAGCCTTGAGATGTGCCCTAATACCCCTGAAGAGAAAGACAGGATGTCGCGGGTATCCTAATTGGTTAAGGAGGTTCTTTGAGAGTTTTGAATTTGTTACTCACGATACTGATGCGGTGAAAATTTACACTGATAGCACATCAATGATTTCTTATGCAAAAGACCCAAAGTACCATGGAAAGACTAAGCACATTGATAGGAGGTGTTGTTTTATTAGAGCTGTTCTTGCGAAGAAAGAAATAGTTTTGGAGTACATGCCTATAGAATTGATGATAGTTGATCCCCTTACTAAACCTATACCAAGAGATGTTTTCATGTCTTATGTTAGGGAGTTATGTTTACGTAGGTGGTAATGGATGTCTCTTTATTCATTTATTTATTTTTCTAAGACATTATGATCGTAGATGCATATGTTTTATGGATATTAATTAATAATCAATACAATTTGATAATGGTTCATTGTTATGATTGATTATTTACTTATGGGCATGGATATACACGCTGACATTGGTACATATAGAATGCATTATGTCAGAACTTGATTGATATGTCACCTGGTATGGACTAGCTTACTCACATAAGCAGTCACCTTTTGGCGCTAAGGAGAGCGAGCAAAGATGAGATGATGCATCGCCTTAGCAATACCAAGATGAGATATATATAGTGAATATCGATGATGAATGTACCTACTGTTCATCATACCTTAAAGGATAGCCAAATAGGAAATCTCTTTTACAGCGCTTGTTGAAAGCGAGCAGTTAGAAATTTCGGATTAGGCGCAAGAGTTGCGACTAAGTCAAGATTTGTAGAGTGTAAGAGTTTGTGACATATACTTGTTTAGTCAAGTAAAACTCCACTCTAGCGCATTTTCATATTATGCGTGCTTGCGACCACTACGGAGGTGCGAAAATCGTTCCCTGTTTTTCTCACCATGTGAGTCCGTATGATAATTAGATTATACACAGGTAACCTTACGACTTTTGACTTTGTTATTAAGTAAAGATTCGATGATTGCTACTTTAGTATGTGTCATGTGGCCATGGATGATTCGGCTTAAAGGGTATATATCTGGGAAAGCAGTTGATTCTGAAACTTCATGGAAATAGGGCGAAAGGAAGGTCATCAAACTCATGAATGTTTTTATATTCACAGTCGACGACTTGGGTTTCCTTGTTGGAGTTGCAACACAAGTGTGAATGTATTTACAATAAGCTAGCATGAGGGTTAGACTAGCACTACGAGGGATCAGAGTAGTCTAGACCAATGAGATTTTGATGGACCTAGGATACTACGAGATACAAACATTTTTTTTAAAGGGTTGATGTCTCTATGATGACTCATATTGAGCTGCTAGTATGGAGCTCCCAAAATGCAGGTACCTCGACGGTCGCACGGGCTATTTACTAATATGAACTTTTCTTTCTTCTGGTACAATCCACACACACTATGTGCGAGTGGGAGATGTTAGATATTCGGGTTGGATCCGAATACGGTCGCCCATATTGTATGTGGCAAGCCCGGTAGGGTTCCATATTCCTTAGGGTTTGGAACCTATATAAACATCTCTAGCATATGTGTAAAGGGTTACGTGATTCCACCAATATCACACACAAGTTTACCATAAGAAAAGTGGTAACTCTAACCCTAAAGAAAGTTACCATTAGTAGAAAAAGGTTTTAAGTTCTTAGCTTGTGAATCAAGTTTGTGCTCATCTTTGGAGATTGTAGTACCCGCTGATCGTCGATTTGAAACATTGTTGTTGTTGTTGTTGATGCTGCTGTTTCTTGATAATCGGAGCTCAAGTTCAAGGTACGAACCGATACCCGCTTCCGCTTAATCGTATAATCTCTAATAGATCAAGTAACACTCAATCACCAATCATGGGTTTACGGTTCTACCAAAACAAGTTTCGGTTCTACCTCCATGTGAGTACTGTGCATAGTTACACTAGCTTACCAAACATACGGCTGACTAGGTACTAGGATCGGTTCCCTACATATATTTGGTATCTAACTTGTATGCACTGCACATGTCCATAGGATCGGTTCCCCCTTCCCAAAAATGTGTTGCACATGTTCATAGGATCGGTTCCCCTATATTCCATAAACCTTGCTGCACTTCATACAAGGATCGGTTCCCCTTGTGATGCACTGCACCTCTTACTAGGATCGGTTCCCCTTCTTCCAGTAATAAGTTCAGACACTCACAACCCGATCATACCCCAGGTGATTACTTAAGATCGGTTTCACTAATAAAAGTAATACCAATACATAAGTCAGGCCTCATGTGAATAGTTTTACCAAGAACACAAACAAGTCATGAACGGTTATACTAATCACACATATTGGTCGTTCATAAGATATGCAATGAAGAACAGCCCCAATAACGCCTGGTGATTTCCTTTTCGGTTCACAACACATATCATGAACTTACTTCCTTAGAACACATGTAAACATTGTTCCCTAGGATGAAATCCTCACCTCATACCCATACATAATCACAATAGCATTCATGCGATTATGTCGATGTCTTATATACAAATTTAATGGTTAAGCAGGAAACTTCATATTGTATTCCTTAATACTATGTCTATCTAGAGTGTTCATGTTTTGCAATTTTATGTTTTTAATACGCACGACTTGAAAGATACGTTAGGGAATGAAACAGTTCAAGTCAAATATCACTAACCTCAAGTGGAAGGATGATGTTGTGGTTGTAGCTCCGTACTTCTTCAAGTCTTCGCAATACTTGTAATGTCTCACCCTAATACTTTCAAGCTAACCTAAACGAAGTTGACTCTAGTACATTTAAATCAAGCGAATCTTAATGAGTTTTGGTTCACTGAAATATGACAACCAAACTTGACATACCAATGCTTGGTGGGTTCAACCGAGCAATGCTCTAACAATCTCCCCCTTTGTCAATTTTAGTGACAAAAATCTTACAATCATATGGATTAACAAATTAAAAGAATTCATTACACATATGCTTGATTCCCGAATCCAACAGCATAAAACCTACATTCATTCAATCCTTAAAATGCAGCAGCTGCACTATAATAACAAAGCTTATACTCCCCCTAAAGGTGAGATAGGTAGATTTTCAATTCGCACGTCTTTGTTATCCCAATCATATGATATGTTACTCCCCCTTAGTCTGTGTTTTTCCTCATTCGTTAGATAAACGTTCAATCACTATTGTCCTCTTCCCTAGTGACACCAATCAACAATAAAATTGATACCAGCATCACTTGTTTACTCCATATTTTTCTTCCCCTTTTTGTCACAAAAATTACAAAGAAACGAAAAAATAAAGGACAACACGAAAAGGATCTTACAAATCTCAAAATAGACTTGCAACCTGTTGAGTCAAGCACGAGGGTTCCACATACCATTTTTGATAACCAATATCAAAACCGAAACTACAAAGTAATTACGTTTTGATATGTTATCATGGAAATAATTTCCCGAATCAATTTTCCCAACTAGTTTAGCAAACCAAAAATCAACTAAGCAAGTTATTTCCTTTGCTAAACCGATTGTATAAATACAACCGCTTCATTAGATAAGACCAAAACAAAGATAAATTCCATTTTTCTCATCGGGTTCTAATTATCCATATAACTTAAACCTTTAGATTTTAAACAAGCCAAATACTAGATTAGTTAACTAGCATTTTCTTGTTTAGGCTTTTGGCTAGACTTGAATAACCGAAACCTCCACTTTGATAAGTCTAACTAAGATCAGAATTAACTTAGTTTATCTTATCCGAAATCGAATTGGACTAAACAACTCATCCCGTCAACATAATCATCCGTTAAACCATAAATAATCCATACGAACTAATAAATCAACTTGCATAATTATTCACCTCAATCGGATACAATCGAAACAACATATATATCAAGGTTTCATTATTGCACCGAAATTTTGTAAGCCTAAACAATTGATACAACACAATAAAGCAAAATAACAATTGTTTTACTTATCTGGAAGTAATTGAATTAACATAAACATTAAAGCACCGCAATTGCACCAAATTTCGTAAGCCTAAACGATTGATATCACATAACAAATCAAGATAACAAAAGTTTTACTTAACCGGAGACAATTGAATCACACAAACATCCACACATACATAATGGAATAAACAAATCAATTGTACCAACTATTTCGTTTAAGCAAAAGCAATATATATCAAATAAAAATAGGCTTTTCTTAAAAACAAGAAAACAATTAACTATCAAGATTGTTACCTCAATTTCGCATCCAACTTCTCCAAATATGATCGCATCGTTTTCTTCTTCCGGGAGAAATGACATCGAAATACCATTATGTTGTCATTCTCATGCCAAAAACAAAAGAATAACAACAACCAACCTTTACCGGAGAAAGGTTGAAAATCGGTTCTAACAATTGCAAGCAAAAGTTAAAAACTGTCGAAACACATATGCTTTTATGCTAAACCAAAACCGATTCAACATATTGTGACTTTTTCACTTATTGTTTCTACAGGAACCCCTCATGATCCTTTGATAAAGCCTACCAACATGGGCTAGAACTTAATCCTGCCAAATCAAAAAGTCACCCAAACCATAAGGGTTCACAACATATTATGAGATCGAATATCAAGGTAATAAAACCGAAATCAAAACATGTCATATACATACATAGCAAATAAATAAAGCATTAAGTATCATCTATGTAAATAAAAAACTATCATAATAAAAATTATAAATTAAATAACTTTATTCATAATAGTTTTTTATTCAATAGACTCATATAATCAATGAAAGCAATCTAAAATTGATGTCTATTTTTCTAATCTTTTTTTTTTCAAAGATCATCTTCAATTTCCTCAAATTTTTCAGGATCTTCAACAGGATCTCGACTGATGTCTCGGATTCTACACACAATACCTTGATTATGTTCACAGGCTAGAGCATTAACCTTTCGATTAATATTACGAGAGAACTCCCTATTGCCGATTCCAAGTTTGATCAGCTTCCTTTGGTTACGAATAACAGTTATCAGAAGTGATGCCTGTCTATGATGAGTTTCTATGGTACTGAGGAGAACCTGTTGAAGATTGATAATATCAATCTTGGTATCCAGACTGTTTTTGACAAGGAGATTAGTAACATTTTCCTTTTCTTTTTCTGCATATTCACAACCAGATTTCTTGAAGGTATTATCAAGATGAACTGTTTCCTTAGAAGTCATTTCACTCAAATCTTTCAGAAGATTTGCTTGAGATCCGGTCTGAGAATACATCCTTTTGTATACTTTTTCAGACATGCTGAGAACTTATACTTGAAATACCTTTAACACATACCAAACATAGATATCAACCTTACATAAATAATTTTGATCAGATTTGAAAATATTTTCGCATTTAATGTGTTACACACAATTTTCTCAAAGAGATTATCTTCGAAATTAATACCACGGGATATTTCTTACCACAATCCTTCTTGCACGAGTTGTTGTAACACAACCTTTCTACTCATAATATTATCAAACGTTCTTAAGGTAGATCTTGTAATGTCTCTATGTTGAATAAGAGATGATATTAGGGTTCTAATTTCCAAGCTACATGTGCTTCCTTACATCTGAAGATTGGGAAAAGTAAGGATGCACATTCTAATGTGTTCTAAGCATTAGGATGAGGATTTACCTCATCAAGTCCCCTTTTTGAAGATACTTTCTCCCGATCATGGGTGTTGAACCCTTCCTCTTGATTAGGATTATTTCGAGATGCAATCTCTTCAAGTATATCCTGAGCCCAGAATGGAATGTTCTTTGAACTAGAACCCGTGTGATCAAGATTATTCATTTGACTAATTGTTAATGTCTCTTGTTCTAGACATTCTATATGTTCCCTTAAGGTATTCATTCCTTGATGTAAATAATTTTCTAGATACTTGTCTAGATATACCTTTTGGCATGTTCTTATAAGAAGATCTTTAGTAAGGATCTTATTTCTCATTAGTGAGTTCTTCAGCAAACCAGTGAGAGTTTCACACTTTGTAGCTTGCAGATGAACTTTGTTACACAAGTTCATAATTTGTTCCTTGCAATCAATCAGATAATTTTGAAGAGTGACTGAATATCGCTTTTCTTCACACATCCTTACATTCAATTGAACTATAAGTTCTATGACTTCATCTAGACTATCAATAGTTTCTCCTTTTCTATAAGGTTCTCGATTTGATTGAAAAATCTCCTCATCATCTTGCCAGATTCAGAGCTTGGACATATTAGTGAAACGAATCTCTTTCCAGATGATTTTTCACCACAAATTGTACTCGAATCCAAATCAGGTTCCTTGAGTTTTGAACTCAACCTTTTCTGATCAGCAACCTGATATGCAATTGAGTCTTTAGTCATAGACCTTTTCTTTTCCTTTTGAAAAGACTTTTGAGACTGGTTTTTATTGGCCTTCTCTGAGACGTTGTTCTCATTATCCTGCCATACGTTAACTGAGTTCTTCATATGTTTAGATTTTCTTTTCTTACTTTGACTCATATCTTATAGGATGGATCGCACCAAACACAGATTGTTAGATATTTTCGTGTTAGCCTGCTCTGATACCAATTGAAAAGGCCTCAAGCTATTATTTTTCCTTCATATAAGTCATTTCCCAAAAAGTGATTGTCTATGGACTGAGTCGAGATAATACAACAAATTGGTTCACACCTTTGTGCGATCGTTTATGGATACGAGATCGAGACAATACAACAACAAAGTGTGTTTACTTGATACAAAGGTTCGTACTTAACCAAACTCAATAGGATTCACGTATCAAGTAAATAAGAATTAACGTTTGTCCAAGTTACTTTAATTATAATAAAATAATTATAATGCGAAAATATAAAGTAAATGACACAACAAGATTTTGTTAACGAGGAAACCGCAAATGCAGAAAAACCCCAGGAACTAGTCCAGAATTGAATACTCTCAGGATTAAGCCGCTATACAAAATAAACTAACTTCGTATAGTTGAGACCAAGCAACTAAACCTATAGTTCACCTAGTTTTGTTTGTATTCTCATGCCTCCAACCTGTAAACAAGTCACGTACCTAGACCAATTCCTTTGGTTCGTATTCCAAACAGTAAATGAACAATAAATCTGTTTGGTATCAACTCTCTTCAACCAAGTGATATGAGTTGCGCAAAGGTTCCATTGTTTATCTTAACATAAACTCCTTTTCCAGGTTCCAAGATCTATCTTATGTTCAATCACCCAAAGGCAATCGTTAAGATTAAGCCAATCAATATGTTTAATCACAAGGAAACGTATTGGTGCCGATATTCCTCAACTATTCTATCAAAATACCCAAAAGGATAAATCAATTATAGTCGGATCCTCTTTTTCCCAAACAAGTATTGTGCACACCAAAGATTATAAAAAACCAAGTTAAAAATATTTAATATCTTCTTTGTATTCAAATTTTCTTAGATCTTCAATAAACACCTGCACACAACTACTTGAATCTCTTGTGATCAATCACACACAGAACAGAGTCTGTTAACAATGGATTATCACAAGATCGTCTTTATATTTAACAACAGTCTAAATATCCTTGTTGAAACCTTGAACTAGTTTTAGTGAATTATATATCAGAAGAGAAGATTCTCAAGCATAAACAAACTAGGTGCAGTCAAAGTTCAACCAACGTTAGTCAATCAAATAATTACGAAAACTAAAGATAAACCGCAATATCTAGTTTCCCACCAACGGGTCGCGCTAGAGCTTCTCAATCCCAAAGAAGACTTTAAATTGAGCGGCCGTAAGAGATTTCACCTAATTAGATTACTCTCCTCTCCGATAGGCGGATTCACTAGTAACAAAGACAAAAGAGAAAGTCTATGTTACGCAGGATTAGTGAAAAAGCGGGGGTCTAACAACCTCACCCAATATTTCGATTAGCAATCTGTATGGACAACTCCGAGTTATTTTCTAGAGAATCAACTAGACTCAATCAATAGAAAATATCTCAAGAATTTATTATCTCAATCTCTCGATTTGATTTAATCAAGCAAATATGATTCGCGAGTCTAATCAAAGAGTGATAACTTGGATGGTACCAAAGACCAATATCCAAGTGTCGATCGATTTGAATCAACAACCAATAGTTCGGATATTCTAATCGATTGAACAACGCACAACCTGTATTATTTCAATCATATAACAAAATATAATGCGGAAAAAAAATAACACAGACACCAGAATTTTGTTAACGAGGAAACCGCAAATGCAGAAAAACCACGGGACCTAGTCCAGAGTAAACATACACTGTATTAAGCTGCTATAGACACTAGCCTACTCCAAATTAACTTCGGTCTGGACTGTAGTTGAACCCCAATCAATCTCACACTGATCCAAGGTACAGTTATGCTCCTACGCCTCTGATCCCAGCAGGATACTACACACTTGATTCCATTAGTTGATCTCACCCACAACCAAGAGTTGCTACGACTCAAAGTCGAATACTTTAATAAACAAATATGTCTCACACAGAAAAGTCTATAAAATAGATAAATTAGTCTCCCACGAATAAATCTATGAGTTTTGTTCCGTCTTTTGATAAATCAAGGTGAACAGGAACCAATCAATAAAACCAGACTTATATTCCCGAAGAACATCTCAGTTTAATCAATCACCTCACAATAGTCTTAATCGACGCAACGAAAAAAGATATTGTGGAATCACAAACGATTAGACGAAGATGCTTGTGATTACTTTTATATCTTGCCTATCGGAGATAGAAATCTCAAGCCAAATATTACAATTGTACTCCTACGATAGAAACAGCAAGATCAGATCATACAACTACAAGAAAAGTAGTATCGGTCTGGCTTCACAATCCCAATGAAGTCTTTAGGTCGTTAACCTGGTTTTAGAAGAAGAAAACCAAAGGTTAAAGGAGAATCGACTCTAGCTTAGCAAACTAGTATCACACATAATGTGTGGGGATTAGGTTTCCCAGTTTCTAGAGTTATCCCTTATATAGTCTTTCAAATCAGGGTTTGCAATCAATGTTAGCTTAGTAACAAAACATTCAACATTCACCGTTAGATGAAAACCTGATTAGATACAAGATAATATCTCTCAACGGTTAGATCGAAAACTTAGCTTGCCATACACACATGTACATGACAATTTTGGGTTTGTGTAACCGTACCCAAACGTGTACAATAGTTGGTTCAATATTAGTCAACCAAATGGTTAGCCAAATGATAACTTTCATATCAACCATATTCGTCTTCACCATAACTAGTACAAATGACTCAAATGAACTAGTTAGAGAGTTGTTTAATTGCCATGAGATATTCTATACTACACAAGACACAATTGAAGCAAAAACGATGTGATTCACTCGAATCGATTCATGAACTATAAAGCCACGGTTTTCAATATCATTCCTTAGATAATTTATAAGTTCACGAAAATTGTTTTTAGAAATAACCACTCAAGTTCGCGGACTCACATAGCCGGTTGGAGTTCACAAACTCCAGCAGGAATTCTAAGACTCGAGAACTTCCGTCAGTTCTGGGACTGAAACAAAGCTACAACTCTAGCATAAATTCTCGGGTTCGAGAACTACGCATGTTCGCGGACTGCGTTCGCGGACTGGGTTGACTGCTCAAGTTCCGGTTCTCACTTGATCAACAAAGTTCGCAAACTTCGGTTCAAGTGCTAAGGACTTATACATATATGTGTTACCACCACAATGTTTATATCCCCCAATGGTTATATTGTCTAAACTCTCATTTCAATCATTGAAACGTTCTCAGGGGACGTCATATAGTTGTTATTCACAAACTATTTTTCATCAGAGCAATTTCCAAAGTGATTGAAACATAACATGACTTTCGTCACTAGGCAAAGATGAACTTGGCTAAAGAAAAAGCTTTACCAACACACATTTCGAGAAATAGATAAGCGAGACATACTCAGCTCGAAATGTCACATGTGCATATCTTTAGTCTATATAGTAAAACGACTTTTGTCTCAAGATAGGAGATAGAGTAGATAGACTTTTGAGTCATAGATAAGTTCAAGTCTCCACATACCTTTTAGTCGATGAAGATCCACTGGTTCCTTGAGTAGTCCTTCGTCTTGTATGATGATTGCCACGGAGTTCTTGAACTCAACTACACTTTCTATCCTAGTCCGAGACCTTAGCTATAGTAGACTAGAAATCAAGACTTTATAGTTTTGATCACTAATATTGACAAACGTGATTGAGATAGCAACGCATGCGAGTTCGACCGAGCAGTGCTCTAATAATCTCCCCCTTTGTCAATTTTAGTGGCAAAACTACTAATACATATGGGATACAAAAAATATATAAATAAACTTTATAGCTCTTATTCCACATGTCTAATCTTCAAGAATACTCGAAATCTTCGTCACTTCCAAGTAGTCCAATGATCCTAAAGGTTGTAAGTTTAGCATCATCGTTGTTGAAAATCCGTAGCTATAACAATGAGAAAAGCATCGGTTCTCAATCATTGTTATATAGTGTCATAGTATTATTACACAACGTAAAAGTCCAATTACATCACAACTTCAACAACAATACTATGGTGATACTTCACTCCCCCTTAGTCAACACTCCATCTCACATGGAAACCAGTCCCCCTTACATAATGATACGAAAACCATATGTATTTGTAGTGTGAACTACTATTAATTCTCCCCCTTTTTGTCAATAAAATTGGCAAAGGTATAAGAACGGGATCCTAATGAAATTTCCGTAAGAGACATTTCATGACCAAAGGTAAATATGTATCATCTTGTTTAGATGCAATCATAAAGCCGAAGCTAAATGCATTCATCAAGGAGTTTATAAAGATGCAAGATAACCCTAAAATATTCCATAGCGCACTCCCCACAAAGATTTGGCAATTAAGCACAAGTTCAAAAGAACTCTCCCCCATAATATGTCATTCCCTAAGGAACAACAAGAGCGACCTTAATTTCAAAAAAAAAAAAATGAAGGATTTCTATAGACTCAACAAATTACATACAAGTATGAATTTGGAATCTAACAAGAAATATTCAATCAAATAAACCACAGCGAACCAAGATTAATTTGACTAAATATGCTCAACATAAGTAAACTTATGGAGACTTAAAAAATCAATTAAATTAATCACAAGAGAACTTGCAAATAATATAATTGTCATACTCAACCAAACTAATTACAAGAGTAATCAATTTAATTGACCACACTCGACATAAGAAGAACTTACAGAGTGCTAACTAAATAACCATACTAGATGATTGATATAGTTAATTTGGGCTCAACTCAAGAGATTATGGAACCCCGACTAAGATTATCATAAGATGACAACCTTAACCGTATATGTACTAAACATAAGAAAACTTATGGAATACAAACTAAACAACCACACAAGTTGATTAATTTAGTTCTTAAGGCTCAACATATAGCATCTCATGGAACAACCAACAATGCCCATAAGAAATCGACTTAGTTGTATCGTGCTCAACATGAGATACATAATGGAGCCTTCACGGTAATACATAAAAAATGGACCAATAAGGATCTATACCGTGGATAACACATGGATTCATTCTATGTTTCATCACCAATTGCACAATGGCACACAATAGACATAATCCTTGAATCACAAAAGATTTTAACCTATCTTACATCAACAATTGACAATATAGGCTTAACTTTTGTGTTTGTCAAAAGTCTATTCATCCTTTTATCAATATATGCATATCAATTCACGGCCGAATTTACTTTTGACAAAATATGGGACAATCAAGTTCACGCATGTAAACACACATATCCCATCAAAATATTGCAATGTATAAAACCATAAAGATTAATACTGCAACCATCATCTTTCAAACAAACTTATAATTTTTAAACCCAAAAATCTAAAAACAAGAAGAAGATGAAAACATTGGATAGCTATGTGTAATCACAATAATGGATATTCCAAAACACTAGTTATTCTTCTAAACAAAAGGAAACGATAGAAGATTTACTAGGCATAAAAAAGAACTAACAAACTAAACTTAGCACACATCCTCCATGTCATAGTGAACTAAAGTCATATAGACAGTTCAGGACCTTATTGAGCCTTAAGGTCTTGGAGCTTGTGAAAGGCAGCATCATCTGCATTGAAGAGGATATCAAGTTTTTTGACACGTGTTTTCATGAGAACAAGGTCAGACTTAACCTTTTTCAACTCAGTTCTTACCACATCAAGACACTTTATTGTATCAACAAGTTGTTGCTTAGCCTTCTCAAATTCCTTAAGGAAGTCGATAACTAAATCCGATGAAATCTCTTCAATCTATTATATATCCGAAAGTGAATCAAAGGATTGAGGAAGAGAACCTTTAATTTCAACAAGAGTTTCCTTCTCTTTATCGAGTTCGTAGTATACCGCCTTATCAATGACATCTTTGGTCAAATCTGATGAGCACGAAGATGAAGAATCCATTGATAACATGAAACCTAGAGTAATAAGAGTAACTCAATGGGATAGGTATATGAAGAAAAACTTGAGAGATTTTGGGTTGCGAGATAGCTTTAAGGGATAACCTGAACCGTACGTGTACCCGTAGGATAGTTTTTCACAAAGCTCTACATGGAAAAAGAAAACACTTTTATTTAAAAAAGGTTTTGACTAAGTATATCAAAAAGGAAAAATACTTACGAACCAGTGTTTGACCAATTATCCTTCTAAAAACGATAAGAGATTAGCTAGATAATCAGAGTCACTTAGTTATGGAGTATACCTATTCAATTCTCCCACAACTAGGCTTTCTTTATGTGAGATATTCAACCTTGTGATTACTTTACACAAGTATGAGCCTTTAGCTCATCAAATGAATATTGTTCCTTTTTATCCTTCTGTCTTTGATATGTGCTCTTTCTAGAGAAATAATACACTGCTTGATTAGCATACTTATCAGAAGGACTAAATCTAGGAACTCTAACAATAGGTTCAAGAGGATCAGAATAGATAGGAATCCATCTTCTAGATTTATATTTACTAGAATTATTCTTATAAACATGAGGAATGTGACCAACATATTCCTTCTGATGATTTCTAGAGTAGAGATCATTGTTATAAGATTTCTAGTTTCTTGTGGACATACGATTCACTGCTTTAGTCGATTGACTATTTGTTCCATTGACAGTGAAGAGAAGCAAATTATGAAGCTTAGAAATTTGTTTCCTTCTTGCAAAATAATGGATAGCATAGTGATTTTGTTTCACACAAAAAGTACAAATTCGAGGAGGAGAAGCAATAACTGGAACCTGTTTAAACTCCATAGCCATATGAGAAGATTGCAAGTTATGTAAACTTTTCTTGACACAATCTTCTTCTGGAGAATACTTTATCTTGTACAGAACATCACGAGACTTAGTTTGTACATATGATTTTCTCCTTAAGACAGAGTTTTCCTTTTCCAAGGATTTGCACTGTTCATGGGCTAGAGTAAGAGATGCACATAGTTTCTCTTTTTCAGCACGAAGTCTGTTGAGATCTGATGAATGAGTCTCGATCAAATGTTTTTCTCTAATTGAGTCCTCTTTAATAATATCCTCAAGAGTACTAATCTTTTCATGTTGAAGAGTAGTTTCTTGAAGAAGTTTCTCAATATTCTTAGAGAAGGACTTAATGATATTGGAGAGATCACGTTCTCGATCAAGAGACTTTTCAAATTCATCAATGAGCTGATCATGATTATTAAAATCAATATCTTCAGTTGTATGTTTTGAAATTCTGGTGAGTTCCTTTTCATCCTTTGCCAGAGTGTCACATGTCTCATGTGAGAAATAAATGTCATTATCACATTGAGCATTCTTTCTACCTCGGGATTCGGAAGATTCAACTAAGGAGTAATCCTTTGAGGTGTTTTCAAGACACTTGACATACTCAAAAGCTTTAGGAGACATTTTGGTATCCGCAAACAAGATTTTGTCCACAGACTCAGATTGCCACAAACACAGACTAGTAAGGTCTTAACGTGTTTGCCTGCTCTGATACCAATTGAAAAAGCGGGGGTCTAACAACCCCACCCAATATTTTGATTAGCAATCTGTATGGACAACTCCGAGTTGTTTTCTAGAGAATCAACTAGACTCGATCAATAGAAAATATCTCAAGGATTTATTATATCAATATCTCGATTTGATTTACTCAAGAAAATATGATTCGCGAGTCTAATCAAAGAGAGATAACTTGGATGGTACCAAAGACCAATATCCAAGTGTCAATCAATTTAAATCAACAACCAATAGGTAAGATATTCTAATCGATTGAACAACGCACAACCTGTATTATTTCAATTATATAACAAAATATAATGCGGAAAAGAAATAACACAGACACCAGAATTTTGTCAACGAGGAAACCGCAAATGCAGAAAAACCCCGGGACCTAGTCCAGATTAAACATACACTGTATTAAGCCGCTACAAACACTAGCCTACTCCAAATTAACTTCGGTCTGGACTGTAGTTGAGATCCAATCAATCTCACACTGATCCAAGGTATAATTATGCTCCTACGCCTCTGATCCCAGCAGGATACTGCGCACTTGATTCCCTTAGCTGATCTCACCCACAACCAAGAGTTTCTACGACCCAAAGTCGAAGACTTTAGCAAACAAATCTGTCTCACACAGAAAAGTCTACAAGATAGATAAATTCGTCTCCCACGATTAAACCTATGAGTTTTGTTCCGTCTTTTGATAAATCAAGGTGAACAAGAACCAATCAATAAAACTAGACTTATATTCCCGAAGAACAGCTCAGTTTTATCAATCACCTCACAATAGTCTTAATCGACGCAGCGAAAAAAGATATTGTGGAATCACAAACGATGAGACGAAGATGTTTGTGATTACTTTTATATCTTGCCTATCGGATATAGAAATATCAAGCCAGTTATTACAATTATACTCGTATGATAGAAACAACAAGATCATATCACACAACTATAAGAAAAGTAATATCGGCATGCCTTCACAATCCCATTGAAGTGTTTAAGTCGTTAACCTGGTTTTAAAAAAAGCAAACCAAAGGTTAAAGGAGAATCGACTCTAGCTTAGCAAACTAGTATCACACAGAATGTGTGGGGATTAGGTTTCCCAGTTGCTAGAGTTCTCCCTTATATAGTCTTTCAAATCAGGGTTTGCAATCAATGTTAGCTTAGTAACAAAGCATTCAATATTCACTGTTAGATGAAAACCTGATTAGATATAAGCTAATATCTCTCAAACGTTAGATCGAAAACTTAGCTTGACATACACACATGTACTTGACGATTTTGGGTTTGTGTAACCGTACCCAAACGTGTACAATAGTTGGTTCAATATTAGTCAACCAAATGGTTAGCCAAATGATAACTTTCATATCAACCATATTCTTCTTCACCATAACTAGTCCAAATGACTCAAATGAACTAGTTAGAGAGTTGTTCAATTGCTATGAGATCTTATGTACTACACAAGACACAATTGAAGAAAAAACGATATGGTTCACTCGAATAGATTCATGAACTATAAAGCCATGGTTTGCAATAGCATTCCTTAGATAATTTAAATAAGTTCACGAACATCGTTTTTAGACATAACCACTCAAGTTCGCGGACTGGGTTCGCGGACTCACATAACCGGTTGGAGTTCACAAAATCCAGCAGAAATTCTCGGGTTCGCGAACTTCCGTCAGTTCGTGGACAGAAACCGATCTAAAACTGCAGAAATTCTCGGGTTCGAGAATTACGCACGTTTGCGGACTGCGTTCGCCGACTGGGTTACCTGCTCAAGTTCCGGTTCTCAATTGATCAACAAAGTTCGCAAACTTCTGTTCAAGTGCTAAGGACTTATACATATATGTGTTACCACAATAATGTTTATATCCCCCCAATGGTTATATTGTCTAAACTCTCATTTCAATCATTAAAACATTATCAGAGGATGTCATATAGTTGTTCTTCACAAACTAGTTTTCGTTAGAGCAATTTCCAAAGTGATTGAAACATAACATGACTTTCGTCACTAGGCAAAGATGAACTTGGTTAAAGAAAAAGCTTTACCAATACACATTTCGAGAAATAGATAAGCGAGATATACTCAACTCGAAATGTCACATGTGCATATCTTTAGTCTATATAGTAAAACGACTTTTGTCTCAAGATAGGAGATAGAGTAGATAGCCTTTTGAGTGATAGATAAGTTCAAGTCTCCACATACCTTTTAGTCAATGAAGATCCACTGGTTCCTTGAGTAGTCCTTCGTCTTGTATGATGATTTCCATGGAGTTCTTTAGCTCAACTACACTTTCTATCCAAGTCCGAGACCTTAGCTATAGTAGACTAGAAATCAAGACTTTATAGTTTTGATCACTAACATTGACAAACATGCTTGAGATAGAAACGCATGCGAGTTTGACCGAGCAGTTCTCTAACAATTAGTTTGCTAGAAATGCAAACTCAAAGTATTTATAGACAAGGAAGTTTGGACACCAAGGAATTCCCAAAACCGAAAATATTTTCAAGATATTTTTTCATTACTCCTACAAATTCGGTTTTGATAATTCCTGTGAATGCACTGTCCAAAAATACATTATCGAAATCTCCTTGGAAAATCTTTAATTAGAAAATGCACATTACTAATTCTTATTTTCCATATAATATTAAAAACCCTTAATAAAAAAGATTCTTAACTTATTTAAACTCGATCTTGGGATTTACTTCCTTCTTAGCCGTTAAGGAATATCTTTGAACAATATAGAATAAGCATTAATGTACCGTGTTCAAAGTGTGTCGACATCTTACACTTGCAAGTCCTTTTTCATACTTTCTCACTTGAAACCGATTTACCACACTTCTAAAAAAGTTTAGAATTGGTTCATCTGACTTTCAAGAACTATGTGATTGATCAAGTAACACTCAATCACAAACCATGGGTGTAACGGTTCTACCAAAATAAGTTTCGATTATACCGCCATGTGAGTATTATGCATACTCATACTAGCTTATCATAATTCGGCTGACTCGGTACTAGGATCGGTTCCCCACATATATTTGGTATCTAACTTGTATGCACTACACATGTCCATAGGATCGGTTCCCCCTTGCCTAAAAACGTGTTACACATGTTCATAGGATCGGTTCCCCTTTCTTTTATAAACCTTGATGCACCTCATACAAGGATCGGTTCCACCTTGTGATGTATTGCACCTCTTCATAGGATCGGTTCCCCTTTCCCAAATTTGCTTAGACACTCACAAACCCGATCATACCCCAAGTGATTACTTAAGATCGGTTTCACTAATAAAAGTCATACCAATACATAAGTCAGGCCTCGTGTGAATAGTTTTACCAAGAACACAAACATGTCATGAGCGGTTATACTAATCACACATATTGGTCGTTCATAAGATTTGCAATGAAGAACAACCCCAATATCGCATGGCGATTTCCTTTTCGGTTCACAACACATATCATGAACTTACTTCCTTAAAACACATGTAAAAACATTATTTCCTATGATGAAATCCTCACCTCATACCCATACATAATCACAATAGCATTCATACGATTATGTCGATGTCTCATATACAAAGTTTAATGGTTAAGCAAGAAACTTCATATTGTATTCCTTAATACTATGTCTATCTAGAGTGTTCATGCTTCGCAGTTTTATGTTTTCAATATGCACGACTTGAAAGATATGTTAGGGAATGAAACAGTTCAAGTCAAATATCACTAACCTCAAGTGGAAGGATGATGTTATGGTTGTAGCTCAGTACTTTTTCACTTCTTCAAGTCTTCACAATACTTGTAATATCTCACCCTAATACTTTCAAGCTAACCTATACGAAGTTGACTCTAGTACATTTAAATCAAACGACTCTTAAATGAGTTTTGGTTCACTAAAATATGACAACCAAACTTGACATACCAATGCTTGGTGGGTTCAACCGAGCAATGCTCTAACATATACGACTTTTATCTCAAATAGGAAAATAGAGTAGATAGACTTTTGAGTGACAGATGAGTTCAAACCTTTTGTTGATGAAGTTCCACAAGCTCTCCTTAATAGTTTTTCATCTTCATTTGATGAACTCCGTGAAGTCTAATGCTCAACTACACTTTTTATCCTAATCCGAGACTTAGCTATAAGTAGACTAGAAATCAAGATTTATAGTTTTGACAACTAAACTTGACAACAAGCTTGAGATAGCAATGCTTGCGAGTTCGACCGAGAAGTTCTCTAACAATCTCCCCTTTTGTCAATTTCAGTGCAAAACTATCAATACATATGGAATACAAATGCTTGATTTCCTTGGTTCTTCAATATTACTCGAAATATTTGTCACTTCCAAGTACTACAATGATTCTAAACGTGTTTAACTTAGCATCAATGTTGTTGAAGATCCGTAGCTATAACAATGAGAAAGAAGTTTCTCTCAATCATTGTTATACAGTGTCATAGTATTATTACACAACATCAAAGCCCAATTGTATCATAACTTTGACAACAATACTATGGTTATATGTATCACTTCTCCTTAGTCAATACTCCATCTCACATGGAAACCACTCTGCCTTACATAATGATCCAAAAACCATATGTATTTGTAGTGTGAATTACACATTAATTCTCCCCCTTTTTTTCAATAAAATTGGTAAAGGTATGAAAACTAGTGGGATCCTAATGAAATTTCCATAGAGACATTTCATGACCAAAAGAAAGCACATATCAACTTTTTAGATGCAATCATATAGCCGAAACTAAATGCATTTATCAAGGAGTTTATAAAGCTACAAGAAAACTCCTATAATATTCCATAGTCGCACTCCCCATAAAGATTTGGCAATTAAGCACAAGTTCAATTAAGAACTTTACCCCATAAAATGGCATTCCCGAAAAAACAACAAGAGCGACCTTACTTTCACAAGAAAAGAAGGATTTCTTTGGACATTAACAAATCACATGAAACATGAATTTGTATCCAAAAAACTCAATTAAATTAACCACAAGAGAACCCATGATTAATTTAATCGGAAATATTCACATAAGAGAACTTACGGAGCCACACAGTACTTACACAAATATGTGGATCAGGGAAAGACCAATACTGCGGAATATTCAAAGATTCATTCTATTTTTCATCAATATTCAAAGATGTGTATCGAAACTTAATGCACTCATCAAGGAGTTTATAAAGATACAAGAAAACTCCTATAATATTCCATAGAGGCACTCCCCACACAGATTTGGAAATTAAGCACAAGTTTGATTAAGAACTCTCCCCAATAAAATGACAGTCTCGAAAGAACAACAAGAGTGACCTTGCTTTCACAAGAAAATAAGGATTTATTTGGACATTAAAAAATCACATGAAACATGAATTTGTATCCAAAAAACTCAATTAAATTAACCACAAGAGAACCCATGATTAATTTAATCGGAAATGTTCACATAAGAGAACTTACGGAGCCACACAGTACTTACAAAAATATGTGGATCATGGAAAGACCAATACTACAGAATATTCAAATATTTATTATATTTTTCATCAATATTTGCATAGAGACATGTAATAGACTTAATCTTTGTAAACAAAAGTTCACCCTATCTTCCATCAATATTTGCATAATGACATAATAGGCTTAACTTTTGTTGTCAAAAGTTCATTCAATCTTATATCAATATTTGCATAATGACATATGAAATACTTAACTTTTGAGCAAATATGGGACAATCATAGTTCATGGACGCAAACACACATATCCCATAACAAGTTGCAATATATAAAACCATAAAGATTAATACTGCAAAATCATCTTCCAAATAAACTTCAAATTTAAATAAATAAATCTAAAAACATTGCAAGATGAAAATCGTTGGAAATAGCTATGTGTACTCATAATAATGGTTATTCCAAACCCTAGTTATCCTTCTTAAAACACAAGAATAAATTATCATAAGAAGTTTCATAGACAAACAAAATAAAGACAACAGGAAAAAATCAAAAGACTCCTAAATCAACAAAATCGATTATGAACGGAAATCAAAGATCACTTCTGGAACCCTCATGAGTCTTTAGTCCTTCAAGCTTGTGATTGACAGTATTCACTGCTTCTTCATAGAAGATATCCTCATTGAGAAGATCTTTAACATGTGTCTTCATGAGAACAAGGTCTGAATTAACCTTTTTCAACTCAGTTTTTAACACATCAAGACCCTTCATAGTATCAATGAGTTGCAATTTTGCTTCCTCAAAGTATTTAAGAAAATCATGAACCACTTCAGCAGAAACCGTATCCTCATTCTCAACATCCTGATGAGTATAGGCATAGTAGCATGAGGTATTAGGATTTTGATCATTATCTTCTACTAGGGTTCTTTTCTTCCTTCCCCTGGATTCGAAACCAATACCATTATCAAGAAAACCGTTTGCAAAATTACCAGAGCGAGAAGGTGAAGACATTCTTGACAAAATGACAAAAACCTAGAGTATGCGTACGTGACTCAACAAATTTGGTATTTAAATGGTTTGTAACGGAAGGTAATTTTTTAGGGGTTCTAAAAGACAGTTCGTGACAAGTAAGACAATGGTACCGTATGAACACAATCCGAACCTAAGACAAAACGGAATGTACTATTTTTCTTTTTATTTAAAACAAAGCCAAACAGTACATTTTTGCTACGTGAATAATTTTATTTCACAAGATTTTGGCTCAATAAATTTTATATCTCCATAGAGAAGCAATTTAGAGCACAAGAGTAGCAAGCAACATAGTTGCAACAAAAAAAATTCCAACAAATAGTCGACGAGATTCTTGAGACATAACCAATACTTAGGAAAAGCTGTCTGTGGACAATAGTTTAGCTATGGACGATAAGAAAATAGCTCAACTAAACAGAAAGTATTTTTTGCCAAAAGTATACCTGATTATTAGCAAATCTTACTCAACATGATTTTTATGAGTAAGCATTCAACCCTTGTGATTACTTAGCACAAGTATGAGCCCTAAGCTCATTTAATGAATGGTGTTCATGATTGAGTCTCTTTTTCCTTCCAATTCTAGGAAAAAATCCTTTTTGATGTGAAAAATTATCATAACACATGCTGTCATCAAAATATGAGACATAGTTTGAGTCCTTACCAGAAGAAGTTCGTTCGGGGGACTTTTGACAGCCTATTGATAAGATCCTTGTATCCTTCAATTATCATATTAAGGTTATCCTTCATATCTCCACCGTTGCTTCTATCTAAAGAAACCTTTTTCACATCTAGAACAACATTCATAAAATTAGGTTGAGAGGGACCATTTGAAAGATTTGTATTAATGCTACAATTGGTTCGAACATTCGTTGAGCAATTTGAACTGACATTCCTATGATAATTTACATGGAGAGTACTAAAACCAATTGATATACCAGACTTATATTCCCGAAGAACAACCTATAAATATCAATCACCTCACAATAATCTTAATCGTATGGCAACGAAACAAGATATTGTGGAATCACAAACGATGCGACGAAGATGTTTGTGACTACTTTTTATCTTTCCTATCGGATATTAAATCTCGAGCAAATCTTATAGAAGGTAGTACTCAATCACGATAGAAAACAACAATATCATAACACCCAACTAAAGAGAAAATAGTTGGGCCTGGCTTCACAATCCCAATGAAGTCTTCAAGTCGTTAACCTATACACCTAAGGTTAAAGGAGAATCGACTATAGTCGCAATTAGTATCACACAAGAGGTGTGGGGATTAGGTTTCCCAATTGCTAGAGTTCTCCTTTATATAGTCTTCAAATCAGGTTTTACAATCAATGTTACCTTGGTAACAAAGCATTCAATATTCACCGTTAGATGAAAACCTGATTAGACTCAAGCTAATATCTTTCAATCGTTACATCGAACTTAGCTTGTTAAACACAAATGAAAAGTGACTTCATTTAGATATGAGTAACCATACCTAAACGTGTGCACCTTTGTTGGCTCAACAATAGTTAACCGAGCTTAGCCATATGTACACTTTCATATCAACCTTATTTATCTTAACCATAACTAGTTCAAATGACTCAAATGAAACTAGTTCTAGAGTTGTTCAATTTTTAATATTCTCATAAAAGTATACAAGACACAATTGAAGCAAAATCGATTTTTATTCACTCGAATCAAGTCATGAACATTATAGCCACGGTTTGCAAAAGATTGTTTCTTTATTATATAAATATATTAGTTCATGAACAACCCAATTTTAGAACAGTATCCACTCAGGAATGCAAACGAGTATGCATACCTAAATGGCCGAACTAATTTTGGGTTCGTCAGTACGCGAACTGCTACGCATACCTTCCAAACTCAGCAGAAATTCCCGGAACTGAACCTCATGCCAGTACGCATACCGGTATGCGTACATGGTTCCAGGACTTTCACCAAACCAAGCAGTACACATACGGGTATGCATACCATGGTTCCCGAGCTTGGATTATATATATGCAAGTACGCATACTATGCTTATATCCAATTGTTCTAAACTCTTATTTAAATCATTGAAATATTCTCGGACGAATACAATAGTTGTCTCACACAAACTATTAGCTTCAAAGCATTTTTTCAAGTGATTGAATGATCAATACGAAACATTTTGAGTCTACATCAAATGACTGTCTCACACAAATCATGTAAGATGTTACCAGGCGATTTTCACATGATCATTTTTTGACTTTCGTCAAGAATATAAGATGAACTTGGTTAAAGCGAAAGTTTACCCAACATATATTTCGAGAAATATGTAAGCGAGTTAAACTCAGCTCGAAATATCAAATGTATATAATTGAAGTATATATAGCTATACAACTTTTGTCTCAAATAGAAGATAGAGTGGATAGACTTTTGAGTGATAGATGAGTTCAAGTCTCCACATACCTTTTATTGATGAAGTTCCACGAGCTCTCCTTAGTAGTTCTTCGTCTTCATTCGATGAATGCCATAAAGTATAATGCTCAACTACACATTCTATCCCAATCCAAGACTTAGCTATAAGTAGACTAGAAATCAAGACTTATAGTTTTGGAAACTAAATTTGACAACAAGCTTGAGATAGCAACGCTTGCGAGTTCGACCGAGCAGTGCTCTAACACATATATTACCAACATATTAAGAGTTTTCATTTCGTAAAGAAATAACTATAGCATCCAAACAATCTACACAACCAACAGACAAAATTCATTCAACATAATGAATCCCAACAATAGTAATATATACACTACCAACGTTCAAAGAATATATGCAACATAATAAATCCACGAAGGTTCATTTTCCAACATGAACTCAATCAACAATTGCAGCTAAATCTATATCACTAACATTTTCATAGTATATTTTACAACATGAACTCCATCAATAGTAGTAGCATGATCTGCATCACTAACATTTTTTTTCTTCAGAATTCTATTGAAAATGTATTTTTATTTAAGTGTAATACTTTTTTATTTCCTCCCCATATTGTGAACACCTCATGTCCAAGTGTCTGCGAATGGTATCTATGTTCCATCTTTAAACCTAGGAAGGTAAATGTTGTTGTCATTTCAATACTTCCTATCTTGAGTTGTCTCATTCGAATGCTCAACAACCAAATCTGAAACAACCATTTCATGTAACAGTTAGTTACCCATGTAATATTATTTTTACTTGTGATAATAATAATAGTATATATATGGTGTCTCACCAAGAGATACAATAACATCCTTGAGAGTCTAGTCTATACTTCTTCATGTTTTTCAGGTCTTCAAGGTAATACTTGTATCTCTCAACATTGCTAGACTTTCTAGTATAACCTAAACGAAATTGACTCTAGTATTTTTAATCAAGTGACTATAATTGAGTTTTGATACTAAAATATGACAACCAAACTTGACATACCAACACTTGGTGGGTTCACCCGAGCAATGCTCTAACATTCTTTTTTCTTAGCTTTATCCCCGTCATCATCTACATAATTATTTTTTTTACAATTGTCAGCTTTTTTCTTAAGGAGAATGAACTGCAATAAGTACATAATCAAAAAACTTTCTACATGCACGAATTTTAAGGACAAAAGCAGGCCTAACAAATCTGAAAACAAAAGCAGGGCAAAATTATTTTAAGAATCATCTACATGACCAAATTTTTCAGTCATCTAGACTATTTTATACATAATTAACTTCTCGTAACAAAGTCATTTATACATCCAACTTTTATTGAGTTTATCTTAACACATTAATGAACTCGAAAGTATAGAAACCACCGATATTTGTTTATAAATCATTCTAGAGAATGAACTCCAACAACAATGCATAATAAACTCATTCTATATTAACATTGTACTCTAACAATATTCACATTTCCCAGCACGAGGTCCATACAGAAACCACAATGCACTCTAACAGTAATGCACAATGAACTCATTTTACTGAGGCTTGTACACTAACAATGTTCAGAGTTCATTACCCAACATGAAGTCCATATATAGGGTCATACACACTAATAAAAAATTCACAAGACAACATACAAAAGTATAGAAGGTAGAAATCACCATCAATAACATGTAGATTTATATTATTGATCTAGGTCAAGTCGTTTTCATTTTTAGAGTTCATTTTCAGCCATATAAAATAAAATAAAATAAAAACAACTGCATCTGGACTATAACTATTCAAAGTTCATTTTTGGAAATGAATTCTGACATGATATGGGTTTAACCTGTCAAAATCTAGAAACCGAAAATCATTTGGAAAAATGAATTCCAACAAGATATAACTACTAATAACATAATCAAAATTGACATGCAAATATATACGGTAGTGTATATTCAACATCTAAAAGAAGAAAAACAACTTTGCATGAGAGATTAGTTTATTTTTTTTACCCTTATTCAAGGGTCATTCTGCTTCTTCTACTGCAACTATTTGTTTAATCTGTGATTTGTTGTTTTGTTTTTGATCTTGTATTTGTTATGTTTCTTCTATTTTCTCTCCATTTTTTTTAGGTTTTCTGTTGTGATTTTTTTTTTCTAAATCGTTGTTGCAATGGTTGATTTTTTGAATGTTTTCGAAGATATATTTTGCAGAAATGTATTTTTAAATGGTTTGTTTTTGGATTTTTTAGGGTTGTTCGAGATACATTTTGCAAAAAGCGAATGAATGGTCGGTGTCTTTTAACGCACAATTATGGAAGATTATTTTTGTATTTTTCATATTTTCAAACAAATAAAGACCAAACCGATGTTCCATTTTTTCCAAGGAGCAAACTAATATGGGTCAACTAAAAAAAAAAAAAAAAACGTTATTTCATGATAAGAACAAGGTTAAGTTGTGGACAACATATTCTTTCAGTTTCAAAAGGACTCCGCAAGCATTGCTATTAATCAAAAAAAAAGGAAAAACAAAGGCTTATTTATACTCTACAATTATAGAGATATATATTGTTGCTATTTTGTTTATCATAACTGTACACTTAACTCCATTAAAATCATCTTAACACAATATATTTTTAAGAGCAGTGCTGCCCCGCTCAGCTGCGCGGGAAAGCTCCATAAGCAAGCAGCTTAATAAACCACTGGATAATGCCTCCACCGTTGGATTAAGTTTATACTTTTATAAAAACATTACAACTGCCAATATTAGTAATAGGTCCTTGTTCTTTATTTTCATTTTATCCCATTTCCTACGTTCTCCATCTTCTACTACTCTTGACAAACTTATTAAGATCTATTGATTCTTAGAACAAGAATTTAACATACCAAAATAAAATCTATAAATTATTAATGTCAATGATTGTGGAGTAACGAGGGATACTGTTGTTTTTTGTAGTGGTATAGAATCATCAAGGGTGGAATTCCGTTGGATGGTTCAGTAAAAAAAATATTTTTCAGCTCAAATTTTCGTTTGAGGTGAATAAGTTTGGTTATGATATCAATTATTTGTGTCAAGATTTATCTTGATCTTTTACTGTGTAAATACAGTGAGTTTCTCTTGAACCGTGTAAGTATTTGTTCGATTTTCAATTTTCTTCATTTGATCATCAAATGTGTTTCAAACCCAACAATAACAACTCCACCAGCGTCACTTAACATGATCAAGACGATAAACAATAAACCGAAGTAAGAATTTAAATTAGTATTTCTTTCTGTAAGCTTTTGGATTTCGAATTAATGTAATCGGTATGATCTAATTAGGTGTGGAAGAACCAAGGAATAATTTTGAATCAAAAGAAACAATCCCTGTCTTAGAGAACGACTGTGTTGTGAAAAAATCGAAAGATGCAGTTAGGTAAAAGGGCACCTAACGAAAAATACTAAATCAGATAAGGATCGTTATGATTTAGTTAGATTAACTTAGAGGACTTTCTTACTTTTAATGTTGCAGACAGTTGGACAGTTACCATCAACAGCTGAGTTTTATTTTATAATATAATCTGACGGTGACCAAGTTGCTTGCTTATGGAGTTTTCCACGCACAACTGTGCTGGATAACACTGCTCTATTTCTAATACCTAACAAATGGTAAAATACGGAAAAATAAAGACAAACAATCGATGCATTCATTATATCATCATGATTAGACCCTTCCATAACTCTCTATTAAATCGAAGAAAAAAGGAAAAAATTTTGTGTCTCGGAAAAAGTAATTGACACCTTATTACAACATTTTACGAGCAGTAATAAATTATGGATATCACAATCCTTTGAGGCAAAGAACGATGTTGAGATTACTAGTCCCATATTATCTGGGCATCTAAGATCATGCGGTTTATAATTTTATGGGCCATTCCACTCAATATCAATTGGTTTTGAGTTGGATGCTCATATTCTAATAGTTTCTGCATCAGTAGCTTCCTTTTATGCCTTTGCTCTGGCAGCTCATGCAGTTTTTAAATTCCGCTTCTAGTTTTCCTTATGCCTTTGCTCTGGCAGCTCGTACAGTTTTTTAAATTATGTTTCTAGTTTTCCGATTGATCATGTTTTATCTTTAAGAGAAACCAACTTGTTGGGAACTATTCCTCCACTGGCATTTCTAGCTATGAGAAGAGTAACCAACAGCGTATAGTTTCTCTTGCTCTATTTCAGTCCGGTTTGATCAGTATTAATATATACCGTTAATTGCAAAATGTTAATAGGACCCTTTCATGACTTCATAATAAATTTAGAAAAGTAGGAAATACCAATTGGTCCTAGAAAAAATATATTAGAGAGGGTCTAGTCCAATTGACCTGGTCAATTATATGTTTGGTCCTATTTGGTAATATAAATTATCATTTGGTCCTAAAAATTATCATTTGGTCCTACGCTGATGTCATGGATGATGTAAATGTCACCCTGTAGTGGCAGAAATACTCTTTTGGATAAGGACCATATATATAGTCAAAAGTTAAGAGAGAAAAATCATTTCTCAGATTTACTTTCTCTCTCCACATATTTTCAGATCTAGTATTTTCTCTCCATTTCTTTTTTTCTTTTTCTTTCTGAAACTGTTTTTATGATGAAGAAGATGATGCTTTATGATGAAGAAGAAGAAGAAGAAGAAACCGATGACGACGATGTCTTGCTGCTGTTTTTGATGTTGTTGTTGAAGACGGTGATGAAAAAGAAGAAAAAAACAATGGCGACAATTTTTCTGATGCAACTTTTTTCAGATCTAGTTTCTTTTCTCCATTTCTTTTTTTCTTTTAGAGAAGAAGAAGAAAAAGGCGAAGAAGAAAAAAAAAATCCGCTACTGTTGACCAAGAAGAAAAAATGATGAAGAAGAAAATGATGAAGAAGAAAATGACGAAGAAGAAGAAAAAGATGAAGAAGAATAAGACGAAAAAGAAGAAAATGACGAAGAAAAAGAAAAAAAAAATTCTTCTGCTGCTGTTGTTAACAAAGAAGAAGAAAAAGAAAGAAAAGAAACACATTTTTAGAAAAAATGACGAAGAAGAAACACATTTTTCTGCTGCTTTGTGTATGATGAAGAAGAAGAAAAAGATTTTTATTTTTTTAGGTTTTTAAGATGAACTTCATTTCTAGAATGAAGTCTATTTTTTAGGTTTTTATATGGACTTCATTCACGGAATGAAGTCTGTTTTTTAGGTTTTTGTATGGACTTCATTCCTGGAATGAAATCTGTTTTTTAGGTTTTTATATGGACTTCATTCTTGGAATGAAGTCTGTTTTTTTAGGTTTTTGTATGGACTTCATTCCTGGAATGAAGTCTGTTTTTTAGGTTTTTGTATGGACTTCATTCCTGGAATGAAGTCTTTTTTTTTAGGGTTTTGTATGGACTTCATTCCTGGGAATGAAGTCTGTTTTTTTTTTAGCTTTTTGTATGGACTTCATTCTCAGGAATGAAGTCTGCTTTTTTTTAGCTTTTTGTATGGACTTCATTCCTGGGAATGAAGTCTGTTTTTTTTAGCTTTTTGTATGGACTTCATTCCAGGGAATGAAGTCTGTTTTTTTTTTTTGCACGGAAGAACTGCTACAAATAAAAACACGGAAGGGTATTTTTGTCTATTTAAATATTTTTAAATAATTATGGACCAAACAGTAAAGGCGTTTGACCAAAGGACTAAACAGACATGGGCCCACCTAAAAAGCCTAGTTTAATTGGGGGCCCTTTTTTTAATTAGGGGCCTTGAACAATTTATACCCACACCACAAATTATAAGGGGGCTTCCAAAAGGTGGTGCAAATACTATTTTACCCTTACTACTTAAAAACCTATTAACCCTAAACATAAGGCCCCCAATTCATTTTCTAAAACCAAAATCAGAAAACTCTCCACCCCTCCCTTCCTCTCCCACCCAAGTTCTCCCCTTCTCTTCCATTAATGACAACAACAAAAAAAAAAAAAAATATTCGTCGATTAGAAAATTTTTGTGTAAATTTATGTTTAATTTTCAAAAGGAATTAATTAATTAAACAAAAACAGTTAGAAAAACCCACTTATGTTTTGACTTTTTTCTTGAGTTTTGATTGTGAAATTTAGTTCTCGAACCGTACCGTTTTTTTGTAGTAGCAGAATTAGGGTCGTTACTATTATGATGTTATACCCTAACGACCCTATTAGGGTCGTTACTATTATGATGTTATACCCTAACGACCCTAATTCTGCATGTATACTCTATGAAAAATCGTTAATCTGTATGATGTTCTAGTGAACGACCTTAATTCTGCTACTACAATTTTTTGCCATAGATTTGGGTCGTTACCTCTGTAATTGAATCTATTGACGACCCTAATTCTGCTAAGAACAGTCTCTCTGTCTTAAAAATTGGTAGTGTCGTCAATATATATAAGCGAGTCGCCATTGAACTCTTTTGGTTTAGAATAGAGTCGTTACCCATATATAGTAACAAATGACGACCCTTGTTGCAAACAAAAATACTCACTGTCCAAAATATTGATAGGGTCGTCAATCTGTATCACACTACCCTAACGATTTTTCATAATCCATGCCAAAAAATTGTAGTAGCAGAATTAGGGTCGTTACTATTATGATGTTATACCCTAACGACCATATTAGGGTCGTTACTGTTACGATGTTATACCCTAACGACCCTAATTTTGCATGTATACTCTATGAAAAATCGTTATTGGTAGTGTCAGTAAAGTGACGACATATGAGAGTCGTTTGGGTATACACCCCCGACTATGACGACCCTTACACTGAGTTGTTCCATGGTGTGGATGATTCGACCACTTGGAGCAACAAACATACAAATCGATGGGTATAAGATGTTTACCTGATTGTTTTCACCATGGGGTTCCTCATTTTGAGGGTTGGTTCCTTCATTTTGGCAAATGGGATCTTCATTTGCACCAATATTCATGGCTTCCTCTATTAACATTTCTTCATCAAACATCCGATCCATAGGATTAGTTGACACAATCTCACCATCAACACAATCATGGTTGTAATTAGAAGCTTTACCAACATCATTTCCTACACTAGAATCATTCATTTCAAATAACCTAAATTTTTAACCAAAAAAGTCTACTTCTCCCTACCCACAACACCAAGACACAATTTTTTCTTTAATAAAAAAAAAAACATCAAATAACAGATTTAAATCTAACCTTATTACTTAAAACTTTAATTAACTAATTAAATTTTATTAACACTAATGATTAAGGGGTATTTAAGGCATTTCGAAAAATATGGGATAAGGGATAACCCAAAATTGCTATTTCATAATCCTTTTTTATCACGTAGTGCAGGGCCCCTAATTGTTTTTCGGGGCCCAATTAAACTAGGAAAAAAAGGTACCAAATGATATTTCTCCCTTTAGAAAAACTATCTTTGACAGGCAATAGTAAATTATAGATATCACAATCCATCGAGGCAAACACGATGTACAGTGAAAAGGAGAGATTAAAAAGTTGCAATTTCGAATGACTAGTAAAAGAACGGAAAGGTAAATTGGTAATGTCAGAAAACAAACGTAAAAGACAGCTTCAGTCATCAAAAAGCATCGTCAAAAATATCAAAAACTAGATCTATAATATTGAGCACTGCGGAACATTTGCAGCACGAGCACGAGCGTGCTCAGCCTCCCTTTGTTTTGCCTCCAGCTGTACTTGCATCTTTCGGCTTTCATTAGCCGATTTCGTTTCTGCATCAGCAGCTTTCTTTTCTGCCTTTGCTCTGGCAGCTCGTTCAGTTTCTAACTCCTTTTCAAGCCTTAAAGTCGTCTCCTTCAACTTCATTTCAACCTGGACAAGTAAAATTAATAGAAAAGATTGGAGATTTAATGTTGACTACATTGAATTGATACAAAAAAAGAAGAAGTTATTTCTTACCATCTCTCGGTTATTCGATTAACATGCTCTTCCAGTTGATCGGTTTGGTTACCTATCACTATAGAGGCTGCTTTCTGCAAACAAATATTGCTTTCGCAGTCTTAGATAGAAGCAACACAGGGGATTACATATCTTAAATTTATTTTCAAGTGCTTATGTTATGTGTGAAATAATATTAGCAGAGGGTATATTGAGCATGGGTGTTTCCCATGCTCCTCCAGTCAGATCTCTAGTGCGAGACATATAACAGCAAAATTTGTAATCGTTAACATCATAATCACCTTCATTTCTTCAAAGAGCTCATTTGTGTAAGATTGTAATCGTTAACATAATAATCACCTTCAATCAGTATTATGTGCAATCAGCAATTTCACGAGTGACATCTAACTTTCAACCTGCTGGACACGTTGCTTTTCATCTTTAGTCTTGTTATAAAAAAGAAGTGTCTATCACATTAACGACTTGTCCATCATCGAGGACAGTAGTTTGCAACTCCGAAGTATATGTAACTCCAGAACAGAGCCAAGCCTTGATTTGAACGCTTTTTTACCCAGGATGCTGTTTCCTGTGGCGCTTTTACCATTTCCTGATCTTCCGACTAATACAATCGTTTTAGCAGCATCATCAGCACCTGATGTCACAGATGCCAACTCCCAATCATTTTCAATTGAAATGACTCCACCACCCATTTTTTCCTTACAAAACAAGATCATATAAACATGTAGCAAAATAAAATAAAATAAATAAATAACACGTTAGATGAATCAGAATAAAGCTCTCCTTGGAGTAACCCTTCCTGCGAAAAGGAGAAAAAAAAACATAGGATGAGTCAAATGTCTTTCAAAAGTGTCGTTTCAGCTTCTTAAAATTTATTTTTGCAACAACTTCTTCTCTATCGCTGGCGCTCATTTACTTGTTATGAATTTATAGGGGTGAAAAGGAAAGCCGAGAAAGTTTTCGCATAACAACTTTAGATGACCGTCGAATTTGAAGAAATTAAAAAATAAGTGCAAAAGGTCGAATCTTAGGTCGCCACCCAACGCCTATGGTAATCTAGCATAGTGGTGATGTATTGCGTATGGCCTTAGTTTAATATTTGTCAGTACCGAATTCTTTATCAACCAAAAAAAAAAAATGAAAAGTGAAAAGAACTTCCACTAATGAAGAATTATGTGACCGTGAATAAATAGAAAATGAGTTATTTGTCCAAATATTTTTAAAATTTGGTTCTAATAAACGATTAAAAATTAGTATGAGTGAAATGGACACAAAAAAGTAGTAAAAATGAAACTAGATTCATCCCGTCTTAAACTTAAAAAAGAGCGAGGATGAAACTGGATGCATCCTGATGTAAATTAAAAATTAGAAAGAATATTTGAAAATGAGTATGATGAAACTGTTTACATCCTGACTATTTTTACATTTTCGTCCATTTGAATAATATCAAAATTTTCAAATCTTTTTTATTCAGGAACTATTGATTTTGATCTTTTAAAACAATTTTGTGATGAATAAAAGCGAGGGCCCAAGGTACACCAAGATAACATGAAGTTGGACAAAATTATGTGCTGATTTTTATGAATTTCCATTGGAGTTTCAATTTTCAACCATAAATTCAAAGAATGATTACCCTAATAGCCCGTTTGGTTGGGAGAATTAGAATCCTAGGAATTCAATTATGGGGTAATCCAATTCTTGGAATTGGATTCCAAGGAATTCGATTTCAATCCAAAAAATTCATGTTCGGTTTAGGTAATTCAATTACCTTTGTTATTACCCAGGAATCCAATTCCATTGCATCATTGGACCAATGCAATGGAAATCTATTATTTTGGAGGGAATTGGATTCCTAGGAATTGAAATTCCCAATTACATAGAGTTCACTTACCCCATTCGGTTCGAGGAATTGGACGCATTCCCTAGGAATTGGATTCTCCCAACCGAACGGGCTATTCAAGCACCTCCATGAAGTCTAGAATATGAGTTAGCACCTCTTTGTTATTGGGAAATTCAAGCACCACAGGATACTATCAGGAGCTCAAGACTCGGCTACCCCACACCATGAAGTCTAGAAATTTAAAAAGATCTGAATGTTTTCACGGTTTTTCATTTTTCTAGCATGTTTCTTTGTTTTTCTTGACAGGAATGTTTGGTCAGGTGTTGCTCTCATAACAAGCAGCCAAATTTAGAGAAATTATTGGAAATCTCTTAAAATCCAATGTATGCCGATGTTTGTTAAATTATGATTCCGTACACAGAAACCTTTTCTTAAGATTTTTTAGTTGGCGAAACTGAACAAAAACAGTGCACACTGGGAGAAAAACAAAAAACTACTTACAAGAGAGCAAAGCCAAAAGGGAAGCAGTAGAACAAATCGCCACAACCCCAACACAAAATAAAACTAGGCTAGGAAAACTCTGCAATGCAGAGCACCCCTGCTACAAATTAAAACAAACCGAAATTGGCTTAAGATGGCTCTTGCTTGAAAGAAAATTGATAATGTGAGATGATGAAGCCATGGAGAACAACAGATAGTCCCAAGGAACAAACCTAACAAAAACAATATTCAAAGTACTACAATTACACCAACGAAATAAAAGCAAATGAAAACGCAACTAAGTACTCCCTAAAATGTCATTTTTTACCACTCACAACCAACAATGGAGTTAACCAATTCCTCCTCAACAATCTCCTCTTCTTTCTCTAACTTGTCTTCATGAATTACATCTTCTTCAGCTTCACATTTCTTCATTTTCAATCTTTTCTTCATTTCTTCAACTACATTCCTCATACCCATGTCCACATCTTCGTCGCAACTCATAAAAATCTCAGCAACATCAGCTGGTGTCATCTTAACTATGCCTAACAATTCCTCAACTTGTTTCATAATCTTATGCTCTTCGACTAACAAATAATTCTTCGCTAGAATCTTGAACGATTTATAATCGCAAAACGTCAAGTTAATATGTTTATCCATCCGACCTGGTCTTAATAACGCGGCGTCGAGTTTTTCTTTATGGTTTGTTGTGAATATTATCAACCTTTCTCCACCACATGAAGACCAAAGTCCATCCACAAAATTCAGCACCCCGGATAAGCTCACGCTGCTACCAAAACTTGACTGACTACTTTTCTTAATGTTACCCATATTAAACTTATCGTTTTCGGCATCACTGTTATTGCATTTCTTCTGTCGATCAGAAAGATCCAATGAACAATCTATATCTTCAACCACAATCACCGACTTACTTGTAGTGGAAATCAATAGCTTTCTAAGCTGCGAATTGCTCGAAACAGCCGTTAGCTCCAAGTCATAGATGTCAAACTCCAGGAAATTTGCAATGGATGCAATCAAACTAGTCTTTCCTGCAAAACAATTTTAAGCACAAATTAGTCTAAACTTTTTTACCATATAATAAAAAATGGTTGGCAAGACCAAATTCAAGATTCTTACCTGTTCCTGGTGGACCATAAAGAAGATACCCTCTTTTCCAAGATCTTCCAACTCTAGTGTAAAACTCTTTTCTGTTCACAAACTTAATCAGATCATCTTTAATCTCCTTCTTAAGTACCGGGTCGATCGCAACCGTATCGAACGTCGACGGATGAGTAAACGGCACAGAAGACCAAAGCCGACCATTCTCATCGGCCGATCGGTTCGTAAACAGTTTTCTTTCTCTGTTCTTGAACTTGATAATCTCAGCTTCTTTCATGATATAAGGTAAATATTGAGAATGCACTAAATCCTTGTACTTTGTATGAAAACTAAGCTGAAAATACTTACATTCATGAGACCTTGAGAACCCTATATCACTTTTCTTCTCAATTGTATGAAAAGACCAATTGAGTTTGAACCCATTGTAAATATCATCAAAAGTTTGGTTTGCATCCATTGTGAAGCTCAAGTTTTTGGAGTTTTTGGGTTTGGAGAGTTTTAAAATCTGTGCTTGTGAAACACATTTAGAACCTAAGTAACACTGAACGGAATCATAGAGATCATTGTTATAAGAATTATCAAACTCTTCAATAAGAATTGATACTAGTTTTGGTTGTAAATATGCGAGAATTTTTGCAAAAAATCTTTTCAGTGCTTGGTTTACTTCTGGTGGTAAGAAATCTCTGATAGCAGTCCTAACAAACATTAGAGTTGCTAGTAATGAACCTATTGACTTCCAATCCAACAAAATTTCCATTTTTTTTTTCCAACTTCACTAGTGTCCTTGATCTGTGAAAAAAAAATGCAAGAATTTTGAAGTTAGACTTATGACACCCTCAAAAATGAACAAAGGGGTTATTTAAAATCTCTTTTTAATCTCAAGATAGAGGTAGAAAGAGGATCCTGAAGTGGAGGTTTGCTCTTCTTCACTGATTTTCTTAGGGTTTATATACTTGATTGAGAGATATGGGGGGTCGTAGGTTCAAATTCAATGAATTCTTCATTAAGTAAAAGAGAGTGTATAAAGACAGTTAAAGTGGTGGGTTCCAATTCCAATTTATAATGCAAAGAAATTTCATTGTGGTGGTAGTGGTACAATTGAAAGTGAGAAACCAACAGTCATGCACGACGCGACAGACAAACAGAAAATCCAAATGCACATTGGGTTTCACTTCACAATTCACATACTTTGGATTGGATTATCTTTTTTATTGGAGCAAAACTAGCTAGGATGATGACGATGTTCACGAAAAATGCCGAGATATTCATGGCAATTTTATGTTTGGATGGTATGAGAAGTTATTTTTTTTTTGATTTCTAAAAATAAAAAAACCAACTGTCCGTTGAATATCAAATTTCAAAATAATTTTTATAAGTTGAAAAATTATTTTTTTGTGAAATAGATAGCTTTATTCTGATTTCTTCTTCTTCTTGCATTCAACCAAATTTCAAAATGAAAGGTGAACTTTTTCTGTTTCTTCACAGATTCCTCCTCGTACTCTCTCCATTTCAAACTGATAGGATGGTTTTGAGGTGTTCAAGCATTATTGGTAGTTTCTGTCATTCCTCCTCGTACTCTCCATTTCAAAATGATAGGATGGTTTTGAGGTGTTCAAGCATTACTGGTAGCTTTTGGGAATTGTGTGTGAGTAAAATATTAAAAAGAGAATTCATCGATCGACATTAACACACGTGGAAATTAACTTTATCTGATTCCAGGGATTTAGTTGGTGCTAAAACTCAATAATAATGTTTGTTTAATAACAACATTTACCAAACAAACTTTTTTTATTATAATAATGGAAATTATTTCTACAGTGACTAACAGATAGTGAAAGTTGAATGAAAACGAACCAAAATGAAAGGGGCCATTAGTCTTTTCTTTTGGAAGTACTGTTTAGTGCAACTTTCACCGTAATCTCCAAGTCAGTAACCGAAAGAATTCTTGTTGTTTTATGTTATTATGTGAAAAGCTAATACTAGGCCATTTTGTTTTTGTTTGTAAGATGGCACACATCGACACCAATACACACTAAAGTTAGAAACATAATTGAGCTTCTGAATATTCAATAATGGGTACGAACTGCCAATAGAATCATCAGCACAATTCTGGAAATGATATTTAAGCTCAAGAGGAACTTAAAATCTCCGCACACTTTGAGATCAATAGGAAAACAATTTGCCCTAGAGTGTATTTGATCTAGTAGCGCCAGGTAACAATTTGCCCTAGAGCGTATTTAATCTAGCAGCACCAAAGCTGAGCACCTGGCACTTTGCGTTGTCGGTTAATCTATGATTTAACTAGTGTGAATTTTATTTTTAATAAATATTTGGCTGTATTTTGAAAGAATTTGGATCGAACAAATGCAAGAATTTTGAAGAAACATAATTCAGTTTCTGAATATTCAATAATTTGTACGAACTACCAATGAACAACCAATTCTACAAGGAAACATCTCCATTCCATCATTTTTCGGCTCTTAATGGAGACAACTCGCATCAATTATCCCTACCATGCAAAATTTAATTTTCCATCGTATTGGAAATGGGTTATCAACACCAATAGAAGCTCTTATTCCTTTTCTCTTTTCCTTTTCTCTCTAAGAAAAAGCTCTTATTCTCCATTAATCTCTTGCTCATATTTGGTCCTTTTCGGACCAGATCTGAGCAAGATTTCTTTTTCTTTTCAAGTTTTAATCAAATAAAGTAGATTTCTTTTGTTTTTGATGTCATTTGACATATTTCTTCGCTATTTGGAGCGATTTTTCTTCGCCATTTGGGGCGAGTTTCTCTTCGCTTTGAGGGTGATTTATTCAAACATTGATCGCGGGTTCGTGACTTGCTATTCTCGATTCAAGAACATCAACAATCCAATTCGGTATTGCTTAGAATCTATATTCAATCTAAGGTATTCAGGGCATCCGGGTTCGTTTGGATCTACAAGATTTTGTGCAAATAACTCCTTTCTTATAGGAGTATCTCTTATTGAAGAAGAAGAAAATATGATTAAATGGTTGGAATCGATTCCGGATTATACCATCACCCTTCCCTACTACATTTACAAAAATTGGGTATCTTTACGGTATATGGCTCTTTCTCTTCGCGGTGTATTTGTAATTGATATCTTCATTTACTAAATGGGGTTTTATTATCTTGTACCTTGATGTTTTTGTTATTCTTGTAAGCGATCATGTAATCAAGTTTTGATTTGAATGAATTGAAATTTGTTGATTGACCAAAAAAAAAAAAAGAAGCTAACTGGATTCCACACTCTCCAAATCTGAATCCAACACATTACTACCCAATCCAAATGGTAGCAGATATCATTGACCCAATCTCCCACTCCTGGAATCATGAAAAATTGAACACCTTTTCCAATCAAATATTTCAAAAAATCATCAACATCCACCTTCCACAAAATAATACCCCAGATAAAATTATCTGGCCACAATCAAAATCTGGAAGCTACACCACATCTTAAGGATACAAATGTCTAACCCATGGTCAACCAACCCACACACCTCTACAACCTACCAAATTCTTATGGACTTTACCATGTCCACCAAAAATTCGGCTTTTCTTATGGAAAGCCATCAAATGAAGGATTACCAACCTTATCTCTCTTACATCGAATCAATTTGACCAACTCAGACATATGCCCGAGATGCAATACTGATACGGAATTAACAAGCCACCTTTTAATTCACTGTCCAACAGCAGCCACTTCCTGGAACAACTTATTCAATCAACTTACAAATACACCAAACACCAACCATACCCAAACCTTCCCCTTAACTCCACACACAACTATATCCCAAATCCTGCAACAACCAACATCAACTTCGACAATCTCATCATTCTGTTTTCTATTCTGGACCCTATGGCTATCCAGAAATGATCTAATTTACCAACAAAAACAAACAACGTCAGAAGAAATCCTAGCATGGGCACAAAAACTACAACAAGAATATTCATGGGCACAACACGCTTCACCACCAATCATACCAGGAGCTACACCAACAGTCAATCACTCAATAACATATAAAAGGATAACAACAATATCGGTAGGCTGGTCCGTTCCGAATATCAACTGGATTAAAATTAACACAGATGGAGCATCCAGGGGCCACCCGGGATTTGCAGGGACGGGATTCGTCTGTAGAGACTCTGATGCACGAACAATAATAGCTATGACTCAACCACTAGGAATTACGACTGCACTAACTGCAGAAACTTGGGCCTTACTATTAGCTAGAACAGCAACAGAGAGACAATGGCCTAGAATTCTCTTTTAAACAGATTCGGAGAACCTCCTGCGTTTCATTACATCAACTACCACACCACCTTGGCACATAATATAAATGATTGAAGAAATAAAAAATAGACTTAGGAAAATCCCGCAAGTTGCTATACAACACAATTACAGGGAAGGAAATCAAGTAGTGGACGTATTGGAAAATCATGGAGCAGATGCAATCCAAACAGGAAACTATTCAACCAAAATTTGGGACCAGGCAATCCCATTTTTTATCAGTCACATTTTATTTCAAGACTATGTGGGTACCACATACCCACAACAAGTTGTAATCTAAGCTTTCTATAATAAATATATGCTTCAAAAAAAAAAACGATACATGAAAATGATCGGGTAACACAAAATTGGTTTAAAACACCAAAATCAACAATTCCTAGGTGAAAAAGACATCTAGATTTTGATACTGTTTAAATGGAAAAAAATGTAAAAATAGCTAGGATGTAAACAGTTTCATCCTACCCATTTTCAAATCGGAAAATGGTCATTTGTCTAAATATTTTTAAAACATGGTTCAAATGGACGAGTAAAAATTAGTACGGGTGAAATGGACACCAAAAAAATAGCAAGGATGAAACTGGATTCATCCTGACTTGAACTTAAAAAATAACAAGGATGAAACTGGATGCATCCTGATGTAAATTAAAAATAAAAAAAAATATTTGAAAATGGGTAGGATGAAACTGTTTACATCCTGGTTATTTTTACATTTTTGTCCATTTAAACAGTATCAAAATCTAAATGTCCTTTTCACCCCAGGAATTATTGATTTTGGTCTTTTTAGCAAATTTTGTGTTTTCAAATACATTTTTTATTTTTAATTTACATCAAGATGCATCCAGTTTCATCTCTCTATTTTTTAAGTTTAAGCCCGGATGAATCCAGTTTCATCCTTATTATTTTTTTGGTGTCCATTTCACCCATACTAATTTTTATTCGTCCATTAAAACCATGTTTTAAAAATATTTGGATAAATGACTCATTTTCCGATCGGGTAACTGGTAGCCGAATTTCTTTTCGGTTTCGATTTTTTGTTCTTCGGTTGTATTTATTGTGTTGAAAGTCTTTAATGTTCTTTTTTCAGTAATTATTCTTTTGTTATAAATTTAATATTGAAACAGATTCACGAGTTATTACATAGAAGGCAAGCGAGCAACAAGCTGCGCCGCAAGCCCTTTTTGAATGGCAAACCCTATCCTCTTAAACACAAACTCTCTAGAATCAGGAGTCATGACATTACTGTGCATGACTCTTTGAACTCTCGCTAGGAGTCCAACCGCCTCCGGAGCTAAATACCCAAAAGTGTCAAAGGCAAAGGGAATAAAAGCATGTCCATTATCAATACAAGCCTTTTGTTATTACTTTTTTTTTTTTTTTGAGAAAAAGCAAACTTTTATTACCGGAGTAACTTCATCAATTTACCATGGAAAAAAAAAGGCTGCTGAAGCTACCTATCAATTATAGCTTCCCGGTTGCTTATTAAGGTACTCAAGGAGCAACCTTGAAATATTAGAAATTTCTAGATGCTTCACCCAAAAGATAAAAACAAAATCCTTTCTCTGATTACGGTAGTATTTCTCTTTGATATATGAAGCCCAAAACTCAACTTATAATAAAATTTCTTCTCTGATATTTAAACTGTTTTCCACATACATGTTAGCAGCATTACTATAATGCATCATATGCTTTTGTGTCATGCAGCATTCTAGTGGTCTGACGGCTTTCCTCTTTGTTTACTTGAATCAATGTCTCAATTAGGTTATATATTAATTAAACAAAATCATAAAGCAAGATTACCGAATCTTGCGCAGCATGCACCCATGTAGGACTTATTTTGTGTATTAAAACTTTGTTTTGATGACCATCACTTTTATAAGCTCTTATCCGATTTGAGGATTAACTAAACGGTTAAATGAGTGGCTTACGAGAAACCACGTCAACATCATTAGATTCTTTTTCAGATTTTGCAATGCAAAAGCAGGACGTTTAATTCCATTTCCTAAAAGATTAACAATTAATTAAGTAGCTTATCACAGGCTTTATCTAATTCAAAAGAACCTGCTGCCTATTTCTTGCTGGATGTCATAATCTACCTATCTATGATGACGCGAAACGGTAAGAAAAAAAAAAGAACTTTGGTCATCCATTAGTGGGAAGGGTCATCGTCATGATCACTAGTCTTTTGGACACAAAGGGGACGTCTAGGAGGACTCCGCAGTCAAGATGAAAATAATGAGTAATTTCAGACTACTTTTGACTGGCACATTTAGGGGCGACTCGTTCACAATTAGAGATGACTTTTTTATTCCCAACCCAGAGGCCACGTTAAGGGGTGTCAAAAAACGTGGAGATTACGTTAATGCCCTTATATAATCGGAAGCAATTTTGTGTCCGATTATGTAACACAAAATCGGAAGGTTAATAATCATATTTGACTACCGATTAATATAGATTTCGTGCCAAACGTGAATCTTGGTCCTATAACAATCGGTAGTAATAATAACCTCACTATACTACCGATTATAGTATCTCCCAAAGAAGAGATTTGGGGCAACTTATAATCGGTAGTCATATAAACTACCGATTATCATAGTTCTCAAAATCGAAAAATTTGAGATTTCTCTCAAAACAATATTTGGGGCAACTTATAATCGGTAGTCATATAAACTACCGATTATTATAGTTCTCAATTTCGTAAATTTGAGATTTCTCCCAAAACAAAATTTGGGGCAACTATATAGTCGGTAGATAAATTCCTTATTTGGCTACCGATTATACAATTTCCCCAACAAAAAAAGAGCCGTTGGAACTCTAAACCCTATATAAGGATTGTATCCTTGTACCCTCTATGGAACACAAATACCTGTAAACTCTCTCCAACTTCATCTTCAACATAATGGCCCAACCATTCATTAATCCAACGGAGTTCACGATTGAAGAAGATTTATCTTTATGTAGGCGCTACGTTCAATTCTATCCGAGACGGGGAGCAGAACGGAGGCAAGGAGGCATAATGAGTATGAGTTATTTGAGGAGAATTCACGAAAAATTCTGCGCCGACACCGGTAACCCAAACAACCGTCACTCTGCTGATCTTTTCTGCCGAATTGGTTCAATAAACAGACGCGTCGGAGAATTTGTCGATTTAACTTATCTTGTGAATCAATATCGGTTGAGGGGTGCAACCAATGATGAGGTTATAGAACAATCTCTTGGGGAATGGCGGAGATGGAAAAGATCAAGCTTCCGTTATGAAGCTCATTTTAGAATCCTTATGGCGATGGAAAGATTTAATCCGTTTAGGACTCGTCCAACACATCCACGTCGCTAATCACAATACATTGTAATAGAATTTGTGGAAGTTCAACGTAAAATTATGATGATGTTGAGGTGATATTGTACTGAATTTCCCAAACACCAAGAAAATCGGAAGTTTATGTTATTTATTTAACTACCGATTATACTCCAACGGCTATTTTTGAAGCCGAGCCTCGAAAACACACAAATCGGTAGCGAAAACATATTGATAAACCTATGATTATACCTCCCTAATGAAACTTTCTACCCTGTTAACAAAACAATCTATAATCGGTAGTTTGACAAGTATCCTAAGGTTCCGAGTTAATATAATCAGTTACTTATGTTACAGAATTTACTACCGATTATGTGTAATAATTGTACGCAACTTCAGTACAGTCTTGTAAAGTACGCATCAACGGCCATATTTTCCAAAAAAAAAGAGACGTTGTGAGTGTCATCTATATAAGATGGTTAAACTCTTCTTATTTATGCAGCAAACAACACATATATAACATTGTGTATTCTACAAATATCTTTTCCATCGTCTACTCTAGTTCATTCCTTATATATCTCAACTTACTAGCATGGCAACGTTTGACGCAGCAGAAGATTTGGTCATTGTGAAAACCTGGTATCATGAAACAAGACGTGAAGATTTCATGGCGGGAACGTTAACATTCGAAGTCTTTTGGTCGAGGGTATATAGACAATTTGTGCGAGAGTATGGAAATCCAAAGCAAAGATCACTCCAACGAGTTCATGATCGTTTCCGACTTGTCCAAAAAGGGGTAAATGATTATATAACGATAGAAAAGAGGATGTTTAATACTAGCCACTTAAGCTTGTCAATCCAACAATTTGTAAGTATGGTTTAAATTCTTTATTTTTAACACCGGGTGTCTAATCCTTCTTACTAAAACTAACTTGGCATTATTTTGTGTTTGTTTATGTAGGAGGCACTCGCAAAAAGACAGTACTTTGTGGAAAAGGGCGAAGAATTCCCTTATGATGGGAGTTATGAATTCCTGAAGTCCGTGACCACCGTATAAATATTGATTAATAGTTACAATCGGAAGTTATTGTTATCTCTTATCTACCGATTCTGGGGAGATTTTCATCTTTTCATGTCAGAGTTTGATAATAATCGGACGTATATTTTAAGTTTTGTCTACTGATTCTTGGAAACTTTTTCAAATTGTTTTCAGAGTTTGGTGACAATCGGATGTTAATGTAAGATGTTATTTACCGATTCTGGGGAATAAATTTCAGTAATTTTGTTAAACTTGCAATCGGAGGGTAACTTAGAAGTTTTAATAACCGATTATAAATTTGATTGAGTCTGTTTACAAAAGCATTTATAATCGGTTGACATATTTATAATTTAACTACCGATTATGGATTTATACTTCACAAAGCATTCCAAAAAATTCCAAAAAATTCAAATTCCGCAAGTAACGATCATTCATCTTCATCATCCGAGGGAACTAATTCGAGTATGCCTGCCGGAAAGTTGATTTTCATGACGCAATCCCAATCGAACATGTTGGTCTCATATTGTTTCAACCAATCCTTACAATGATTCGTTGTGAAGTAATCCGTCGCACCATCCAACGGAGGTAATGGGGAATCTCTCTTTACTCTTAAACCGATAAAATGCATCTCATTCACAAATGCCATCACAATTCTTCTATCTTTAACAGAATCATCGCAAACCGTCCTTGTAGGTGCAAACGTAAAGGAATGTCCATACATAAGTGGAACAAAGAAATGTACCAAAAAATTCAAAAACGTCCACTAAGAGATATCCACATGAAGGCATTCTCATCCAATACTTTGATCCGATGGTCTTCAATCCCTTTCGGCACTTTACACGCGCAACTAAGTTTTTGAACTCTAGCTCTTTGTCGTGTCTATCTCCTTGCTTCATCATCCCCATATAGAAATCCTTGTCCTTTATTATTTGTACCGCCATCTTAGTTCTTAAATATTGCCATTCGGTGACATCTTCGTCCAAAACTTCTCCGAAGTAACCAATTTGTTCCGTAGCGACGTGAAATCCACAATTACCATCCCCATCCACCTCGTCGGTGGAAAAAACAAATGGAACAATGATGGGAGGGAGTTGTTTCATATACTCTTCGATAATTGTATACCTTGATCGCGTAGGTTTTCCATGAAAATCCCTAGGACAACGAAGAGTACCATACTTCTCTCTTATAGTCACCATTTACGTTGATTGTGTTTCTTGGGAGTTGCTCATTTGATCTATAACTACGGAGGTAGTTTGGGTCTCCACTAACAAAACTTCTTCCACCGCCACGGCTTGACTCACTTGAGAAGGCTTCGTAGAGACATTTGGCCCCACTTGTCGGCCGGTTGGTCCACTTTGATCTTTTCTTGGGTTGCGGCTCATCCTCAAATTGGGCTTCCGAACGCTCATGCCTACACAATATTCTTCGATTAGACAAATACTCTTTCAATTTTTTTCTTCCCATGGCCCAAGACACTTCGGAGGGCCTACCCGCCCCCTTTTGCTTAATAGGTTCATCAACCTCCCTTAGACTAGGGTGAAGAGCTTGCTCCAAATCATGCATCAATACTTGCTTCTTGGCGCCATTTGTTGTAGCATAACGCTCGGCTATTCTTGCACACAATTCCGAATCCAAGAACGACGGACGATCAACTACGGGGGTGCTTGGAGTGAAACTTAATTGCTTCCAAAATGGATGAATATCATTGATGTCAATCACATCGACGTACGTACCAATTTTATGACGACATGGGAGACCAATACCTATCATATCTTTTCAAACACAAACCGTATTCTCGTCATTGTAATTTCTATATAACTTCAATTGTTTCATCATGTGATTTATTGCCCATCTTGAAACATTATGAACAATTCCCCTTAGAAGCAATCTTTCCTTTTCATGTTCCGTCGGGAATCTATGTACACTAAATTGCATAGAACCCTTAATCTTAACGAGATCTCGATTCGTGAATTCATGAATTGCTTCTTGGATAGATACAACTCCATTTTTACTACCTTGAAGTATTTTCTTTAACCGGCCATGAAACCCCTCCGCTATGCTTGTCGCCTCGTTCTTGAAATTGCGACATTCATATGTCCATGCAAACACAAACCTCTCCTTGATCGTTAACCATTGTGTTTTACAATATTCAACCGGTTTTGGGTAGTCCTTGCCATATTCATCCTCCAATTTCTTCAAGTTCCGTTCGTAAATTTCCTCGGTCTTCGACCACACGATTTTGTCCCACTCTTTCATGAACATTCTCCAAATAATTCCATCGTCCTTCCATTTTTCATCAAATAACCTCTTATCTTCCTCTTTTTCTTCCACGGTTAATTTACTAATGCGCTCATCCTCTTCCTTCGACCTCTTGGTACCCTTCTTCTGTTTTTTAGCTTGGAAATGGAGATGGCAATTGTGTTTGATGTTGCATTGAATGTGCCACGTACATTGCAAGTTTCGGGCTTCAGGAAACACAACCCTTATTGCATGCATTAATGCTTGATCATTATCCGTTACAATAACCCTCGGAAAATCATCCCCATTATAAATGGACCTCAACGTCTCCAACATCCAAATGAAACTCACGTTATTCTCATGATCCATTAAACCCCATGCAATTGTAAACGTGTTTTTGTCCGACGTGTGACAATCAATGTTCAACAACGGCATGTTATATTTGTTTGTCTTGTAAGTGGCATCTATCAACAAAATTTGATGAAAACACTGAGCCAATTTTATCATTTCGGGATGTGCCAAGAAAATACGTACCACTTTACCATCCCTTTCTTCCGTTATCAACGTGTAGTCATGTAATGCAGCTAACCACTGAGATTGTTGCATGACCATTCTACCATCCCATTCCGTCCTTTTGATCGTAGCTAGCGCCGACTGAATAGTAGACAAAGAAGACAAGTTGTCGGGGTCGTCCGCCTTAATTTTACTTAAGATCGCACTCGGATTTTGGATCCGCATTGACCGCACCGTCTCCATTTCATGTGGTTTTAACTTCGCAACCATTACATGTCCAACAAGAGTATCCGGATCATCATGGTTATGACAACCATTAGCAACTTTAGACATTTTCCACTCTACACTATCCTTACCATTGGGCTTATAGAAGACAATCTTAAAGGGGCATCCAATTTTCTTTGTATGAGTTCAGTATTTCTTTCTCTCCATCTTTATTACATACTTACTATTCTTTCACTCGTGACTCTTCTTCACCCCACCTCGCTCACAAGTCATTTCAAACCGACCCTTCTTCACACAAAGGTTTTGAACTACCACGCACATGTTCTCTTTTGCCTTGTTCATTAGCCAAGCCTTGGCCTCCTTCTTACTTTGAAATATCTAAATGCGTATAAAACAAAACAAACAAAATAAGCATAACCATATAACATACATGATTCGAAAAAGAAAAGATAATTCATGAACATACCAAATCGTTTTCATAGTGTACGGCAGTATCAGGCCTTAAATAATATTCGTCATCCTACGCACTACAACAACTAGTTACGCATTAATAGTCGGATAAAAGTTTTATGATTGTACAACCGATTGTATAACAATCGGTAAAAGAATACTAACACACATTACCGATTATTTATAATCGGAAGTTTTGTTAATTATAAAACTTCCGATCAATACAAATTGAACATCTCAATTTGGGATTTTTATTGTATTCGGTAGGTTAATACATAAAATACTCTCGATTGTAAATAATCGGTAGATAATTATACTAATATGACTACCGATTAATATTCGTTAATGGCATTCAATGCATAACAGGTGATGAATTTTCACATTCAAAATCACACACAAGCACACATAACATTGCTATTAGAGTTTGTTAACAACATACCTGATTGTTTGACGCATGTTACCTTTGATTTCGGGTGATTGTCCAAATTCCTCCATTAAATCGTCCTCTAGGGTTTCATCTCCATCAAAGTGTGGATCATTCAATAAATACCCCAAATCGTCATCTTTAAACGGTAATGAATCTTGAACTTCAACAACTTCACGTACTTCTTCGTACCTATTCATGTTTATGGAAGTTGGCTACCTATAATCGGAAGTAGTGGAAAAATATACCCACTTCTCCTATTTTTTCTTCTTCTTCTCTCACTCAATCGGGAGTCATTGGGACTATTACTCCAAAACAAATTCCAAACACCATAATATAGTACCTTTCCTACCGATTGCATGTGAAAGAGTCCGATTATTATAATCGGTAGTTAATTGAGTATAATAAACCACCGATTATGCTCCACGTAAGAAACACGCACCAAGTGGTTACTGCTGGCTCATTAACCTCAAACTTGTGAAATTTTGGCAAAGGTGTGGTTAGGGGAAACATATAATCGGTAGCCAAATTGTCTACCGATTATATTTATTTTCAAAATTTTGTAATTGAAGGGTTTTAAGAAAAACTCATTTTTGGGGCAACCTATAATCGGAAGTTAATTTAGTATAATAAACCACCGATTATGTTACGTCGCAAATCAAGCTTCAAGTGGTTAGGGGAAACATATAATCGGTAGCCAAATTATCTACCGATTATATTTATTTTCAAAATTTTGGAATTGAAGGGTTTTTAGAAAAACTCATTTTTGGGAAAACATATAATCGGTAGCCTAATTGTCTTGTTTAACATCCGATTATAGTACCTTTGAAAGATAAAACCGATGTAAACCTAAATTATTTTTTCATTTCGTTTCTTTTCAACTTCAACTCTCCCATCCTCTTCTTGCTCTCCGAATACAGAGAGCAAAACTCTCCCCCTCGTTAACTCCGCTTCAATACATCGTTATCGTTAATCATCGAATCGAATAATCGTCGAATATTCTCTAAGAAGATGAAAGATAAAGTGCGTAAATCGGGTCGAAACCAAAATGTGGTTCGTGGGGGTGATTCAAACATTGGAGTGCCTGCCCGTAATAAAGAGGTTCTCACCGAAGAACACGAAGAACGCGAACAAGGTGATGAAGAACAAGTCCCTGATGTAGATGATTCCGATAACCAAACTCTCATGCAACTCCAGATGGCCCCTATTAGGTAACATTCTACTGTTAGATTTGGGTTTTTATTACTTTAATTCGAAGAAATCACGAAATTTTTTCTTAGGGTTTTCGGTTATTATACAGAATCGGGAGGTTATATATTTTTGTAAACTTCCGATTATTCCTACAATTCGCACTGTTAAAGAACATTTGTCATATTCGGTTGCTAAAATCATAGGTTTCCTTCCGATTATAATAGGCTTATGTATCTCCTGGACACAAACTGCTGCATATTCGGCAAGTATAATATTTTTTTGGTGTCCGATTATGTGTATTCGCTAGAGTATGGTGAAATTATGCTTCTGATTATTTATAATCGGACGCTTATTCTTAACTTATACTTTCGATTATAAATCTATTTTACCATTTCATGCTATTTAGGGATAGGAGAGGAAAAAAACCCGAAGACGCAGTGGTCTCGGATAGTGCAAGGATGGAAAGGCGTAAGAACTTGACAGCTAGTGCCCGGAGAGCTAGGGTCACTAATCCACTTCAAGTGCTAAACATGAAACTCAACAACCTTCCCCACAAGTAGACCCACTTGAAGAAGGTGTTCGCTCAAGTGCCCCACAATCACAGCCAGTTAAATCAGTTGTACAACCACCTGCTCCACAATCACATCCTGAAATTCAACCTGCTATTGAACCAGAAGCACCAGAAGAAAGAGTTATGGAAGATGGAAAAACCAGTGGTGCGCAAGAAGAAGGAGAAGCCGAAAAGAAAAATCCTCCTCGAAAGAAGGCGAAACACCTAGTCCCAAAAGAACTCAAGGTGAAGGATATTCCAGAAGGAACAATCCTTGGGATGCCGGCTGATGGAGGAGAATTGTTATTTGGATACAAAGATTCCTGGGCAAGAGAAATATATGAAACTGAGGTAATAATCGTATCCGTTTTATGTACGTATTTTTTTGTGTAATCGTAGTAGTAGTTTTAAGGGTAATAAGTTTAGGTAATTATAATTTGTTTTTAACTTGTCATGTGTATAATAGTACCATTCCGATGCGGTTCGTTTACTCAAACCCACCGCCGCACCACCTAAAATTCTGGAATAGCCTTTATCCGGTGAGTGTCAAAGGTTCAACACAATTATTGCAAATTCGGGGTTGGCTAATGCTGCTGAAAACTCTATGCTGGAACATGACCGGGTGGCTATATTGGCGTTTGTGGAGAGACTTTATCCTGAGACCGACACCTTCCATATGCCGTTTGGAGAGATGACGATTACCCCAGATGATGCTGTGCAAATTCTTGGACTCCCTGACCATGGAAACGGTGTCAGGGCTGAGTTCACAAAGCAGTTGGAATGGGTCAAACTCTATGCTCTAACTAACAAGTGTTTTGGTTGGGATGAAGAAACATCAAAAACTGAGTTCGAGAGATGCATGGGGTATATAACCAGACAATTCAACATTGGTACTCTGATGAATATGTTCAAGGGGACCAAGGCAAAAGAAGAGAATGGAAATTTAACTGATGAGCAAGTGAACCATGCGGCCACCGCATATCTCCTATGTGTATTGGGATGTGTAATTTTACCCAATACTAGTGGCAATCGGGTCGACGCCAACCTTTTACAACTTCTGGATCCCCTCAATAAAGTGCATGAGTACTCTTGGGGCATGGCATGCCATGCGTGGTTGATGGAAGAGTTGAGAAAGGCGTCGAGGCTTGGAATTAGCCAAGTGGCCGGGAACGTGAGTCTACTACAGGTATTTTTATTATTCCTACATACTTTGTTGTTTTTTTATTTTTCTACCATTGAAGAAACAATTTCTTAAAACTTTCAAAAATGTCAATACAGACATGGATCTACGACCACTTCCCTATCTTGGAATTGGCCATTCAAAAACCGAGGTGGGCGCCAGGTCATCCTAGAGGAAAGAAGTACGTCTTCGATGACAACAATTCTAGATCAAAAGAGCAGCAGCTGATTCGTTTGAGGGAGGTTTTGGACTCACTAAAAGCCCAAGACGTATGCTTTGATCCATATAAGGAAGACCGAGATAATGGACATATCGCAGGTCGGTCCAATTTGGCCCTTTATTTTGGGCCATTATGGTACCCAACCGGATACGTGATGTACAATGCCTCGAAGGTGATGCGACAAAACGGTTATGTACAAGCTTTACCAAAGTGCCACATCAATGGGAATTTTTGGTTGGATGTGGATAAATGTAATTCAGATAAAACTTCTATCACAGTGGTTTACAAGGGTAACCCATCCTGCAAACACCATTGGGATAGAAGGATGGATTACTTGATCAGCGGTGGAAGGCAAGCCAACAACGGTTATGAAAATGCTCCCAACTATATGGATTGGTATCGGGATGTTTCTCATTTTCGCGTAATCCGTGATCTTAAATCAAAGCCCGCACCATATAAGAGTATCCTCAAAGATAAACCTCCAGGTTTCGATAGATTGGTACTATTGGTTTCTTAATTTAGTTTTATTTTATGGGTCAAAATCAGGCTAGAGCCGTCCTTGATGGTATGCTATGTTTTAAAGCAGATGAACAGGTTAAGAGGTTTGTCCAAATGGTGCACTAATTGCATAAAACCCGGACAGCCTGTGCCACTTGATAAGATAAAAGTGCACCAAGAGATGATTGATAACATTGACAATGAAGATTATGCATCTCGGTTTGGGGATAAAGTCAAGCAACCTAAAAAGGTTGTGAAAAAAGAACTCGGGCGTCACCGAGCACTCAAGTTGATGAAACCGGTGATGATGTTCGTCCAAGTGGTAGAGGCAGTAAGGGTCGCAAAGTCATGGGAAAAAAGAAGAAATAAACTTTCGATGTTGTAAACTCTCGCTTTTTTAGTTAACTTTATGGTTTTCAAAGTTTATGCCGGATTAGGTCGTTTTAAAAGTTTGGGTCGGATTATTAGTTGCTACGTTATGTTTATGGATTGTGAATTCTTCCTTTTATGGATTATGAATGGCTATATTGCTATGTTTATGAATTTAACGATGACTCTCAAGCGAATCACATGATAACACATGTAAGTGTTGAATTCTGGAACACAATCGGAGGGTTAAGTTTATAAAAGAACCTACTGATTCTGGGGTTTTTGCATTTTTGGTCAGAATCGGGAGCTTTATATATTTTTAACCTATCGATTCTGGATATTTTGCAAAACATGTAGTCAGAATCGGAAGGTTAATAATATAATCTTCCATTCGATTATTATGTGTAAAGAAAACTTTCCTTCTGTATCAAAAAAACACCACAATCGGAGGGTTATTTTTCACCAATCCTTCCGAATAACAATATTCGGTAGTGTTGTTAATGGTTCATTTCCGATTATTATGTGTGAAAACAATGTGTTTCCTGGAACCAAATAACACCATAATCGGGAATATATATTCCTTCACTGGTTAATGATTATATTAAACGGTAGTTTGTTTTTATGAGATCCTTACGATTATTCTGTGCCCAAAAACTTTCTTTTCTGTAGCCAAACCACCCAACAATCGGATGGTAAATCTTCACCCTGACATCCGAATAATGATATTCGGTAGGATATTTTTTTTTTAATATCCGATTATTCTGTGTGAAAAAAATTGGTTTCCTGGAACCAAATAACAACATAATCGGAAAGTATGTGGACTCACAAAATTACCGAATATTTTAATCGGAAACTTAGTTGGAGAGATATTCTACCGAATATGAATAATCAACAACTTTTTTAGATTAATATTTATCCGATTAAGTGCATTACATAAACCTCAAAATACCACAACCGTACAATTTCGTCAAAAGCACCTAAATCCATACTCCTTATTGACCATAAAAGTATTACGAAAGATCATAACGTCCAGACACCGCAGAAATTGTCCCTCTTGATTTTGTAACATCCTTCATGTTCAAATCGTTTCCCGTAGAGGTCCATATACCGATAATCAGCAAGATTTCTCTGAAATTATGAATAAACAAGTTAGTATTAACGAATGAGTAACAAGTGAGCCGGAGTTATGAAACATACTTACTCGTTTTTAATACGTCCATTGAGGAAAAGCATCCCTAACGAATCGTTTTTCATCTTCGAGCTTGTCAATCTCCTTATCGACCGCCTTCATTCTCATCTTAATGTCATTGGATGATCTTCGAATTCGATTACCATCTAACGCCTCATATACCATTAAAATACGATTCCATAACTGCTCTTCGGATTCCCGTTTGTGGAGCTTGTGAACAATATCATGAACAGTTACCACAATCCACGCTCTATAAATAGCACAATCTTATTCTTCTGCAAAAGCAATATCCATGTTTTAGGTTTTCTAAATTAGAACTGAAGAGAGAAAAGAGTTTGGTGCAATTGGGGTGATAGATATTAGTTTCTTTATATAGACTTAGGGTCCAACGACTCTTTTTCCTTTTCCAAAAAACTCTAACGGATATTTCTGAAATTTGGTTCAACATGCAACGGCTAATTTGACGAATGTTGAAAGTGGAGAAACCAATAATCGGTAGTAATTTGATTAATAATACCTACCGAATATGGTAGCTTACAAAATTTGAATTTAGGGCAACCAATAATCGGTAGGTGGTGGAACAAATTTTCCTTACGAATATGTCTACATTCAAAACACGAACCATGTGGTTACCCCTACCTATGAACACTCAAAACCTATGGAATTTGGAAATGGTTCGATCTGGGGCTCCTTATAATCGGTAAGTTGTTTAAGGTAGATACCCTACCGATTATAGCAGATTTCAAAATTCAATACATGAAGGATTTTCGAAAAAACTCATTTTGGGGCTACTTATGATCGGATGGTTTTGTAATATATAAAACTTCCGATTACCGCTGCACCCAAAACACGCACCAAGTGGTTATGGCTGGCTGTGTACACTCAAAACCTATGAAATATGGCAAAGATTCGATCTGGGGCTCGATATAATCGGTAGGTTTTGTAGTTGTATAAATTACCGATTATCGAAGATTTCTAAATTCTCTACGTGAAGGATTTTAGAAATAATATCATTTTGGGGCAACTTATAATCGTTAGGGTTTTAACATATTATCCATCCGATTACAGATAAATCCACAGCCCAATCCAAGTGGTTATGGTTGGCTCTGCACCCCTCAGAACCTCCGGGATTTGGCCAAGGTTATATAAGGGGATCCTTATAATCGGTAGCCTTAAAATTTCGATAAGCTACCGAATAAACAAAGGATTATTTTCCGAAGTATCTACACAATAATCGGTAGGTATATTTTCAATTTAACCTACCGATTGTTATTTTGGCTACCGATTATAAAAGGGTATAATTGCTATTTTGAAAAATCGCGGATAAGGGGTATCTTAGTTTTACGTTTGGGTGACCTTTTTTGTCATTTAGTGTCGCCCCTAATTGCGACTGAGTCGCCCCTAAATGTGGGAGGTACTTTTGGTTTGAAATTTCACTACAACTAAGTTGGATAGGAGTTAATTGCATAGAATCGGCAAAAAATAAATAAAAAATATTGTGGATGTTTTCATGGTTCGATTGTAAATTTATTTTCATGGAATTGTGAGTTCATTTACGAAAGAACGTGGTCTGGAGTAAGTTTTAAACTTAGTTTTATTCGAGCTTATTATTTGCATCTCCCACAAGTGAAGAACCGGATTCAATGGAGAAGGCCGAAGAAGGAGCAAAAAAGAATAAAATGAAGAAAAATAAAATAAAAAAAGACATTGTTAACCAGTTATTGCCTACTGAAGAGGTCGGTCATGAGTTACCCAGAGCTATAAGGGTGAAGTCATATTCAGATATAAAGGCCGCGTTGCTGCTAGAATTTGGTGTCTCCGGTCGTAAAATTTGTTTAGGTATAGTACATGTGTTCACCAACATACTTTTACTGTGTCACTGGCCCAGGAAGTGAAGCTAGAATTATGAAGCTCTATAATCTACATAAAACAAGGTCAAGTTGGCCACTGGCCCAAGAATGTATGGAGGTTCAATATATTGTACACAAGTTAAGATCACACAACACACTTAGAACTGCTCATTAGGAGGTTGATATAGATGCCATATCTGCATTTGTGGAGAGGTTTTTCATCTACCCATTGCTGAAATGGCAATAGTTTCAGACAACGTTGTCCATAATTTGGGTTTACCCGTGGTTGGAGATTCAGCAGATGATGATTACGACCCCAAAGTTTATTGGAAACCCTTGAAAGACTAGGTTTTGAATTTGCTTGGATGGAATGGCCCGAAATGGAGGTTAAGTTCAAGGTTGCTGCTAAATTTACTAAGTATAAACCCGGTTGGAAAACCTAAGAATAAAGAGAATGGATTTAAATTCTCCAAGCTATCAGAGTTGAGGGCCTGTTTTTATGGGGAGTGCGAAAAGACTGATTCATTTATTCTCAGGCGAAATCAAGTGAGCTCCTACGGCTGTAACACCTCGTGTCTTTAGCATGGCGCATGCTAAAAGATGCACCATTAGATTGTGATGAAGCTTTATCCAAAAGCTTCTGTTGGTTGGTAAGAGGTAGATTGGTTTAAGGACAATACCGCGCCAAAATGACGCATTATGTTTGACATTTGGCCAAGAGACAAATCTCGCATCAAAGGATGCGTTTGGCCAAGGGCCAATATTTGGTGCCAGGTAAGGCATATCGAGTATGCATATTGTCTAAGGCCAATATGACATTAGTTGGAAGTTACATTGGCCAAGATCCAATCTCGCACCAAGGGTGCTTCCGGCCAATTGGGTAGATGGCCTTAAGAATGTTCAGCCATCCTGGACGGACATTGTAACTGGCATTTGAGCCAGAATTGAATGTACAACCATCTTGGCCGATTATTCAGGAAAATATATGGCAACTGCCATGAATAGTAAAGTGGGGAATTGATAAATGATTTTTGGTCCCCCAATTTAAGTTGTAAAAATGTCATTTTTACGTATATAGGTAGGGGTAGTAGGTTGATGGTGCATATGCGGACTATGCACCAAGTAAGCTTCATAGCTTAGCCGGAAGAGTATAAATGATGCCTAAGGCTCATTTGCGTAGCCTCGCGAAGAGGGCATTTGATGCTTAGGCATCGTTATGTCATATTGCGGACCAAACATGCATCACTTGTGTAGTTGCAGGAAATCCTACACTACACCCTTGTTAATATTTCATAATAATCAACCCATACTTAAAGATTAAAAACGACTCTTTATCATTTAATTCTCAGAAATGTTTACAGAAGTGGAAGAAATCAAGAATACAACTATTCTCTCGAAGTTTCTCTCTCCTCAAGACTTTCTCAACTCTCAAAAATACATCATCCTCTCTATGGACATACTGGGTCTCTATATATATGGTAGATACATAATGGATGACAGCTAAGCTGTCCTTTAATTTTGGATTTGATTTGCTATCTTATCGCAACAGTTATAATATGAAATCTCGCAAGCATTGTAACCATCGCAGATAAATCATGCTCTTCTCGTGTTTCTTCAATCGTCAGCTATTATGTCATTCTTTGAATCATTCTTTAAGTTATTATGTGACACTCGCAAAGTGTTGTTTGAAGAGCTCGCGGTGATGATCGCAGGAGTGTTGTTAATCTCTCAAGAATACTGTCATGGCAATATTCTGGTCCTACATCTTGCCTCTTCTCATGTCTTTTCTGAGAAGGAGGGAAGATCATGAGAATTGAATTTTTTTACAATGCCGCAGCTGTTTATCTTTTTGCATTCCTCCGCTTCTGTATTCTTCGCCAGCTGTTTTCACATACTTTTTCTTCCATTCAATTTTTGACACGTCCTTTTCAACCGCTGTGATTTGACCGTTCACGTCCTTCCTTTGCATTTATTACATTCATCTTATCGAGAAATTTCTCCTTCTATAAATACTTCTTCATTCCTTTTCTTTCTTATTTTTACTTCTTTCTTTCTTCTCTCCGTAACTTCTCTGCAAATTCAATGTTCTTCCGTAAATTCCGGATCTGTTACTGTTACAAATTTTGTTTCGATCTTTCACTCTTTCAATCTTCACTCCCATACTAAAAATGGTTGTAGCTAATCGCAAATACGAGATGGATTTCGATAAATTTCAACAAGAATTTCAAGACAAAGGTTTTACTTTATCCACTATTCCCAATCAAAACCCTAAGTCTCAACTTTCTCTACCATTATTTTCTAACTTTCAATGTAATCGTAAGAAAATCATAGTCTCTCTAGGTCAGATTGATTCTGGTCTTCCCATTCCTCTCTATAACCCGGAACTTCCATTATTCTATGAAATTCTTTCTCACGAGAAGTTCTCGCGAGAGATATATCAGTTGGGTGGGGATTGCATTCGTCTGTTGATGGAGTATGCTACTCGCGGTGCTAATAAAAGATCTCGCTACACTGAGACTGCGAAGAATCCTAAATTTAAGGATATTCCAATTATTCCTACAATGTATATTGTAGATAATTTCTTCATAAACTATGAAATAATCCCCATGAAGAGGGATATCACCTGTTGGGGTGTTCGTTTGCAAAAGAAAGATAAGATCGCTGAAGATAAGATTCTTATGTTAGATATCGATTGGCATACGAATAATAATTAAGGCCTTCGCCACTCTAGAGATGACAAATGGTTTCTTTTTCCATTATATCTTGAAGGTCCCTACATCTCTGGTCTTCATGCATTACCTGCGAATCTCTCAGAATATCAACCATGGTTTTTTTAATTGGCCTGAAAGAACTAAATAGGTATGTTCCCTCCAATATTTTGCACAATTATCACCATTGTCTTTCTTATATTTTTATATTCTCGCTAACTTCTTCAATCTTTCCAGATTGATAGGCTGAAACTCAACTACCAGAATTTTAGGAAACCCAGTACTCTTTTAGCTCTTAAATCCTTCACAGATGAAGTAATAAATACCCCTTCATGAATCTTGACAATATATTGTTGACCCTATTTCTTATCTTTATCTGTGTCCGCAGGTAATTGAAGAATTAGAACCAATAAAACCCGCGAGGACCAAGGTGAAATCTACAGTTGATCGCAAGGGGAAATCTACTGCCCCTCCCAAAGGGAAACCTACTGCTCCTCACAGTGAGGAATCTGGTGATCCTCTCTTAAAGAGAAGAAAAACCCAACTCTCTTCTTCTTCAACTCCTCAACCTATTTCTGAAAATTTAAGTGATGATTTTGATAAGGATAACAATGATGATGATTTTGATGATGATGCTGATGTCTTTTCCATGAAGAATTCTTCCTCTTCTGAGTCTTCTATGACTCAACTATCCAAATTTTTTGGCGATGCTACTTATGGTATCGCAAATTATTATGGAGATGAAGCTCTTAATGGGATATCCCAGGATCTCGCCAAAGTCTGTGATGCTCCCATATTAGTTGATAATGATTCTCTTCATGGGATATCAAGATCGCTAATTCCCAGCCTCTTAAACTCGCTTGGTATTCTGGTATGTTTCTACTTTTTCAACGTGTATAGATATTTGTTTTATCGCCATATTTTAATTTATATTATTCTCTCGCAGGTTGGAAAAGCCTCTTTTGCTGCTGCCTCTGATTTGGATAGAAGGTGTGCATCTTTTTCACAAGAAGAATATTGTGCTTCGCAAAAAGAATGAGAAGCTAGAATATGAATTCATTAATATCCGTAGGAAGAATGAACAAATGGAATCTGAACTTGCTAGTCTTCACGAGAAGAATGCAGATCTTGAGAAAAATCTTTCTCAACAATCACTCAAAGTATCCAATCTTGACAATGCTAACAAACAACTCTTAGGTATGAAAATTTTCTCCTTTTCTTTCATATTTTTACTTTTCATTACTCTTTATTACTTGATTTATCATTCTCGCAGACATTTATGGTCTCACTGATGAGGCTTCAATCATTAGTTCTTTTCCTGAACCAATAGATGATGATGCTCTTCTAGAGCTTCTTAATAATTCTTTGAATAACCCTTCCAAAATTAATTCTCTTTCCATAGAAGAACTCAGATCTAAGTTTTGCCTCTTAGAGATTGACCACGGATCTTGTTTAGATATAACTAATAGATTCAAACAACTTTATCACAACTCCAAAGTAGAGATTAAAACTTTAAAGGCCAAGAACAATGATCTTTCAAAAGACAAAGACCGTATATCTAGACAAGGAGCTGAAACCTTAGCAGATTTCCATAAGAACATTCTTGAAGTTCAAATTGAAAGGGATGGGCTTATCCGTGAGAAGGAAGGTTTTATTGAAAGAGAAAACCAAATTCGTTCCCGTCTTCTTATTAATAATGATGAGGAGTTTGCCTGGGATGCGAAAGTTCTTGACAATGCCAGAACTAATTTAGGTGTAGATGTTAGTCTTCATATTGAACAAGCATCTTTAATTAAAGACTTGATTTCTGGAAGAGAAGGTTGTTAACCGTTCTCCCTTGTTAATTCCTTGATTTTGTTATTCTTCCTTGCAAAACTTCCAACTTGTTGTTGTATACTCGCAGGAGCTGAAAAGAGATACTCTGAAAGAATTGGAGAACTTGAAGCTGATAAGAATCAACTCGCAAGTACCCTTTCTGCTCGCAATGATAAGTATTCAAGATTGAAAGACCAATTAAGAATTAACGCTGCTAATTTTAGTAGTACTCTTGTTGATGTTCGCAATGATTCCATTAAATTGGTCTGCGATGATCATAACATTCCTCATTCTAGATATCCTAATCTTGCAAAAGAAATTCCATCAAAAACTCCAAACCTTGTTATCTCTGATAGTGAAGCTGAGGAATCTGATGAGGATGAAGATGATGGTAAAGATGAAAAAGGAGAAAAATATGGCCACAATGATGGTGGATCTAATTAGATCTGTTTCTTCTTTTATCTTCCTTGTAATTTTTGTACACTTATTTTCTGTTTCTTGAAATATTACTGCGAGTTTCTCCAACTTGCTGCGAGTTTCTCCAACTTGATGTATAAATTTCTTTTGCTTCTATCTGTATGAATTAGAAAACAATTCTTTTCTGCAATATAGTCAATCAACATAATTATTATTCTTTAACAGTCTATGAAAATGTGTCATATAATAATGTCTACATATATTTATCATATGATGATGAATAACAATTTTATCATCCTGTGCATTCCCATACTTTCCTCTGTTATTCATCTGTAATATGAGAGAATTGAGTAAAGCTTAGATATTAGTTGTGAATAAAATCTATTTAAATATCTGTACCTCCAATCTTGCGATTGTATCGCGAACATTAGATGCACAATTTTATGGTTTCTGCGTAAATATAGCAATGCTCATAATCTTTGCGTTCATATCGCAATCATTCAACCTTAATTTCTTGTGGTCTTATTATGCCTTCCTAGTTAAAGGTCTTATTTTGCCACATTTTTCTTTCCGTGACAAAATCGCAGGACGTCCTTACATTTGCATGTATTGACCCATTGATCTTGTCTTATCTGTATTTTTTCAATTTCTCTGCAATAATATAACAAGTCTAAGTTCTCTTGCGAGAACAAAGTCTTATGACATTGCCGTCTAGCGATGAAATCGCAGGACGTCTTTATACTTTCATATAAAAACCCATTGATCTCATCTTAACTTTTTTCTCATGGCTTGTTGCCTCTGTATAATCTTTGTCACGCGACAATATGACATGCCTAAATGCTCTTGCGAGCATAAAGCCCCATGACATTGCCGTCTTAAGACACTTATCATCTCCCTAATGGAGGGTGCCGCCCTTATCTTCCCCATGGTTGCCCCTTCAAGGAGGGAATATCGTCCATACAAGACTAGATCCTCTCATCCGGATTTACCAACAACCAGTTGTTTTCGCAGCCTCTTGTCCTTTATTCCTATATGACTTATAGTTTCAAGACTGCACCCTAAGTGGGGTTTTCTTCAGGACGAGTGCATCATAGCCAAGACTTACTAAGAAGGGCCAGGGTAGGTTCGTCCGTCCCGGGCATCCTTGGCTCAATCGTGTACCTCGACGCCTTAGTCATACTCTGCACTCCTTAGAAGAGATCCTCAGTCGTCCAACCAGGGTATAACCTTATATAGTTGGAAATCCAAGGTACCTCTCCTGGATAGGTTTTCTTTAACCCCAACGTCTGCATGACTCAGGTTCTAGCAGCGGTATAACCTTATCCCTGAGTCTTGTAAAGAGATTCCCCCTTATATGACATACTTTAGGTCTTACATTTGCCTCTTGCGAAATTGTATCCGCGAACTAGGGTGTACGCCATAAAGGTTGGTCCCATTCTTTGTTTATTTTGCGAATATTGCAATCTTTTGTTCTTTAAGTAACCTTGAATAATTTCGCGATTTAACTCGCTGCTTCTAATGGAATTTCTTCTTTTGATCTTATTTCAGCTCTTGCATAATTTTTCAATTTCATCCTTCTCATTCAAACAAAATAAAACAACAAACCATTTATAGACTTTATCATTTTACCTTCCTGCTTACTGCTTTTTGCTTCTGCCCTTTTGTTGCGTTTTCTTATTTTTTTCTCCATCTGAGATACGCTCGCCATCTATTTTCCGCTTCTCATATTGATTTTGCATCATCTCATCCTCTCGCTGCTCTATTGTATCAAACGTTAACCTGTCATATCTTTTATCTTTGTTTGATGTTCTGCTTCCAATTGCTATTCTTTGCAACTCTATCTTCACAAGACTTTATATCAATGTCATAACATTTTCTACTCTCACCCCAATCTCCTTTGATGACCCCGACACCATGCGGATGTGAAAATTTAATACATTGATGATAGGTTGACGCCACACCTAAAATTCCATGTAACCATGGTCTGCCAATTAAGGAATTATAGGGTGTCTCCACATCTACTACACAAAATAAGACTTTGGACTTGACTCCCTTTAATGGTATCCTCATTGTGATCTCTCCCTTTGGTTTATTGGCGCTACCATTGAAGCCCTATATTTTGTACGTTGAGGGTATTAAATCCTCATCTCTCCCTCCCATCGGTCTTATAAGTGTGATAAAATAAGATATCCACCGAACTACCTGTGTCAATCAACACTCTATTAATTTCCCATGAATCTTCATTTTCATCCTCTTCAACTTTAACTTCATCTTCACCTCCATCTTCTTTTTGTTTTGGGTTTATCTCTAATCTCACAACCAATGGTTGATCATACATTTCTCTAGGTTCAGGTACTTCTTGTGCGGTGAAAGAAATGGTTTGTTTTTTCCACTCCTCTAATGGCGAGACTCTCGTAATGTTCATAATCTCTCTTTCATCTGTGTCTCTCGCGAAGACTCTGCTAAGAACGTTGTTGTGTAAGTCCTCAATAGTTTTGTATGAATGTACGATGGAATTACAAAACAAATTCTTTGCCTTTTCTCCAACCTCTATCACGAATGTTTATGTTCCTTTTACAGAATTCACCTTGCGAATATCTGGTGCTGGTGGTAATTGTTGAGATTGTGGATGTCCTATTAAAAAGTGATTTAACTTTCCCTAATCAATCATCCTCAAAATTATCCTTTTTACATTTCTGCAATCATTTACTGAGTGACCATGAAAATGATGGTAAGGACAAAATGCTTGATTTAGATTATTTGGATGTGGCTCTTTTCCCATATTCCAAGGTGATGGTATATTTTCCATCAAAATGATAGCTTCCCAAATTTTTTCTATGCTGGCATTCATGGGTGGCATCTTAATTTATTCCCATATTACTCTTTGATTACCTTGTCCTCTGAAATCATTTTGTCTCTGACCACCATAATTTTCTTGTGGCTAATCAAGTCTTTGGATTTTTTTATTTCCACCGCGATTGTAATAATTCTTTTCCATTTCATACTCTTTTTTATCTCGACTTCCCATGGCTACTAATTTCTGTTGGTTATCGATCACCACTTTCTCTTGTTTTGTCTGCGAGGTGCTCGCTACATTGTTAATCATATTAGGAAGTAGACTTCCATTTGCCGCTATCAAGCTGGTATTTGCAATTGGATATGATTCCATCACATTTTGTTTTTCCTCCAAGGAAATGTATTCTTCTTGTAATTCTCGCAGCTCCGTCATGGTAGTTGTATTCTTGATTCTGAAAATTTGTATGTACAGCAGATTGGTTACGAACATTGCATTGATAAAAGATAAAATAAGATATCTCTCATCCACTATTCCTGCCATTTCACTGCACATTGTCTTCCATCTTATGGTTAGGTGTTTCAGACTCTCGCCAACCCTCTGATTTAACCCAAATACATCTTCAATACCTGGCCGCGATGAATTGTTGCTTATATATGCTCGAACCATTTTAGCGCCTTGCCAGTTAAACTAGATGCAAAATATTTTCATAATACAACATCATGGTTTTCCCACTGTAGCATACACCTAACATAAGCTTTGACATGTTGAATAACATTTAGGAGGTATTCCTCTTAACTGTACTTCTTGAGTGAATGGAGTTCTCGCAGCTTCCTCAATGGATTCATCAAGTTTCCTTCTACCTCCTTCCCTTTTATGTTATTTATCATTCCCCGCATTTCTGCTAACTCTCTCAATATTTGTTTGTTTTCAGCTGAATTTTGCTCTATTGGTCTTTTTAGTGCAACTTCTCTTCTTCTGCGTTCATGTCTTTCTTGTCTTGCGAGATTTTGTGTATCTTCTTCTTCATCTTCATTTTGCCTTCTTTTGCGATCTCCTCCTTCATATCTTTCTTGAAATCGCAGCTGATTATGCTGTCTATTTTCTTCTCTGCGAATTTCTTCATTTCTCATCATTTTTCTTCGTTGTCTTTCTATTCTCCTTTGTATTCTATCATACTCCCCATTGATATTATTGTTATGGAAATTTTGTGTGCGTCTCCTTTATCGATTATCATGATTATTCTGCCAAATCGCTTCTTGAAATTCTTGTTCTTCCACTTCTGCTCTTAATCTTTCCCTCTCGCAAGCCAGACGTGCTTGTTCTGCATAATGTCAATCAATTTAGTCCTCAATGATTCTTTGATTTCTTTGTACTTCTCTCCCATGTAAAATTCTTCTACATTCTTCTCGGTTTTCTTCACCATTATGATTATTTCTACCCTCTTAATTTTGTATACCATTCACAGATTCATCGCGTGGAATATGTCAATCATCAATCATCTCTTCTTCTCTATGATGTTGTTCTTCATTTGGATTTTGCATTCTTTATCGAATATTTTCTTCAACATTTCTCATAGGGGAATTTCGCATTAGTTCTTCTCTAAATGACCTTGAACTTGATCTAGCAGTACTTCTTGATATCCTTCTTTGCAATCTTAAATTCTCCATTCTTAACTCATGATTTTGCCTTGTTAAATTCACACGTTCTTCTGCTTCTAATCTCCTTTCCTCCTGTATTCTTTATCTTAAATCATCTGTTGTTTAATTTTCATCTTCTCCATGAATTAATCCTTCAACCACTCTTCGATCTCTTTCTTCTCTTCTTTCATTTCTTAATTATCGATCTTCTTCTTCTTCTACTGAATCGGATTGACAAGTATGCACGCTAACTCTATCGTAATCCACAGCTCTATCTTGTATTGGTGTTTGCTGATTTGATTGTTGAAGCTGATTTTCTTTATTATTCCTTGTTCTATTTTTTCTTGTTCTTATTCTTGAAGATTCTCCCATTTCATTTGTTCCTCCACCTGCAAGTCTTTTACTCCTCCTTACGGTTGTTGGTGGTTCTGATGTGTTTCTTCTTCTTCTTCTTGCCATTATTGCGTTAGATCTTTCACTAATTGTTCCAAATTCCTTCCAATCACAATGTCAATTTTATTTTTTTCTTCAAATAATCATCAATTCATCCCTGTTTCGGGCGCCAAAATGTAGTTGCATGAAATCCTACACTACACCCTTGTTAAGATTTCATAATAATCAACCCATACTTAAAGATTAAAAACGACTCTTTATCATTTAATTCTCAGAAATGTTTACAGAAGTGGAAGAAATCAAGAATACAACTATTCTCTCGAAGTTTTTCTCTCCTCAAGACTTTCTCAACTCTCAAAAATACATCATCCTCTCTCTGGACATACTGGGTCTATATATATAGGGTAGATACATAATGGATGACAGCTAAGTTGTCCTTTAATTTCGGATTTGATTTGCGATCTTATCACAACAGTTATAATATGAAATCTCACAAGCATTGTAACCATCGCAGATAAATCATGCTCTTCTCGTGTTTCTTCAATCGTCAGCTATTACGTCATTCTTTGAATCATTCTTTAAGTTATTTTGTGACGCTCGCAAAGTGTTGTTTGAAGAGCTCGCGGTGATGATCGCAGGAGTGTTTTTAATCTCACAAGAATACTGTCATGGCGATATTCTGGTCCTACAACTTGGATACATTTCGTCGGAATGACCTATACAGACTAGGTCATTTCCATTATTGCTTGTCCAGGGCCATGCAAACGAGTTGGCTTAAGTTTCTGTCCCTTGGTGGATGAACTACGGTATGTGCTTGATCCCTTTAGAGTAGTAAGGGTACGTAGGCAGCCGCAATGAGTTGCAGCATTGTCGGTCCAGCACGTTGTCGCTCATATCATCTAATTTAGAGATGATTGCGCCCCTTTTGCATCTCATATCATCTGGCTCGGTAGCTCGACACAAGAGATGATTGTGGCCATACTTGATGAGGCTAGTTGCATTCCGTTCCTTGGATGCTCATACTTCCTATCAAAGCGTTCGACATAGGCTAAATATCCGAGTGTCGTAATTTAGCTCAAGAGGAGTCCATTTTGATGGGAAATGGCCCAAAGATCAAGACATGTTGATTTACAGATCCACATGGTCACCATAATTTAGCCAAATTCCATCGTTTAGAGCCTCAAAAGGCCGTTTTTGCCGTATTAAGAAAGTTTTTGGTTTTCTTAATAAACCCTTTGAGGCACAAAGGTAAGTTAGAACAGTGTGGAAGTATAAATAGCAGCATCATGCTCCACGATCATGCATGCAAGGGAAAATTAACGTGCATTTTCCTATCTTTAAGGCTCGGATCGTAGCTTCATCATGGCGCATCGGGGAAGTTACGGCATGCGGGGTAACACGCCAAAGGCTTAATTTTACGGTCTATCACAGTTGGTATCAGAACAAGTTTTGAGATAACTCTTGGACAGTGAGGAGTGGACTTGTCCACAAATATTTTTCTTAAAAGGAAATAAAGTTGGAGAGTAGGCCAACTTTTGCGCGAAAAAAGTTAGTAACTGCTGGGCCAGTTACTTTGCGAATCGAGTTGATCTTGTATAAGTACTGTGAGTTTACCTGACCTAAGTGGCACCCCACTTACGAGTGGATATCCTGAAGACCGTTTGGGACGGTGGGTAGATAATGGGACTGATCATTGACACACGTTGGAAACTGGCCAATGGTGTGCATTGTCAGTCCCGGCTAGCATCCCACTTGAGAGTGGAAACCAGGGAAATCCTTCAGGGACGGTGGCTTGCTCCCCATTGCACTGGCATTAGAGATTGGTCTTCACATTGTTACGTTAAGTTTTTATATGTCATTTCCATGGCATCTTACAACTTGTGAATTAGGGACTTCTGAGTGTGTAGTATGGGATACATACTTAGGATACCTGGTCGAGATATCCTATTGGCACTGGCCAATTTCGATTTTTGGTATTTTTGTGGGAACTTTTGATTTCCTGGGAAGGTGGTATGGGATATTTGCTCAGAATGTCTTATTTGTTGTTCACCACAACTTGAAGAAACCTGTGATTTCTGAGCATCTAGTATGGGACTTTTGCTCATGAAATCCAAACCAAAGAGATTGTCCACAATAGTTTTTGTTTTGAATTTCGAGGACGAATTTCTTTGAAGGTTGTGATAATATAACACCCCATGTTTTTAGAACGACGCATGCTAAAAGATGCATCATTAGCTTGTGATGAAGCTTCATCCAAAAGCTTCCGTTGGTTGGTAAGAGGTAGATTGGCTTAAGGCCAATACTGCCCCAAAATGGCGCACTATGTTTTCCATTTGGCCAAGAGCCAAATCTCGCATCAAAGGATGTGTTTGTCCAAGGGCAAATATTTGGTACCAGGTAAGGCATATCGATTATGCATATTGGCTAAGGCCAATATGACATTAGTTGGAAGTTACAATTGCCAAGAGCCAATCTCGCACCAAGGGTGCTTCAGGCCAATTGGGTAGATGGCTTTAAGAATGTTCAGTCATCCTGGCCGGACATTAGAACTGGCATGTGAGCCATAATTTAATGTACAGCCGTCTTGGTCGTTTATTCATGAAATATATGGAAACTTCCATGAATAGTAAACTGGGAAGTTGATGAATGATTTTTGGTCCCCCAATTTAAGTTGTAAAAATTTCATTTTTACATATATAAGGACGGGTAGTTGGTTGATGGTGCATATGCGGACTATGCAGCAAGTAAGCTTCATAGCTTAGCCGGAAGAGTAATGAAGGCTCATTTATAGTTGTGTAGGCACGCGAAGAGGGCATTTGATGCTTAGGCATCGTTATGCCATATTTCGGACCAAACATGCATCACTTGGATGCATTTCGACGGAACGGCCGATACAGAATATGCCATTTCCATTAGTGCTTGGCCACGACCATGTAAACGAGTTGGCTTAAGTTTCTGTCCCTTTGTAGATGAACTACGGTATGTGCTTGATCCCTGTAGAGTAGGGAAGAGTACGTAGGAAGCCGCAATGAGTTGTAGCATTGTCGGTCCAGCACGTTGTCATTCATATCATCTAATTTAGAGATGATTACGACACTTTGGCCTCTCATATCATCTGTCTCGGTAGCTCGATGAAAGATATAATTGTGGCCATACTTGATGAGGCTATTTGCTTTCCATTCCTGGGATGCTCATACTTCCTATCAAGGTGTTCGACATAGGATAAAAACCCGAGTGTCGTAATTTAGCTCAAGAGGAGTCTATTTTGATGGGAAACGTCCCAAAAATTAAGGCACGTTGATCTATAAATCTACATGTTCACCAAAATTTAACCAAATTCCATCGTTTAGAGCCTCAAAAGGTCGTTTTTGCGGTATTAAGAAAGTTTTTGGTTTTCTTAATAAACCCTTTGCGACAAAAGGTTAAGTTAGAACGGTGTGGAAGCTTAAATAGCTGCATCATGATCCATGAGCATGCTTGCAATGGCAAATGAACGTGCATTTTCCTAGATTTAAGGCTCAGAACGTAGCTTCATCATGGTGCATCGGGGAAGTTACGACCTGCGGGGCAACGCGCCAAAGGTGTAATTTTCTGGTCCGTCACAGTTGGTATCAGAGCAGGTTCCGAGATAACTCTTGGACTGTGCGGAGTGGACTTGTCCACTAATATTTTCCTTTAAAAGGAAATAAAGTTGGAGAGTAGGCCAAATTTTGCGCCAAAAAAGTTATTAACAGCTGAGCCAGTTACTTTGCGAATCGAGTTGAGATTGTGTAAGTACTGTGAGTTTTCCTGGACTAAGTGACACCCCACTTAAGAGTGGATATCCGGAAGACCGTATAGGATGGTGGGTAGACAATGGTACTGATCATACCCACATATTGGAAACTTGCCAATGGTGTGCGTTGTCAGGCTCGTCTAGCATCACACTTACGAGTGTTATCTTGCATCCCACTGCACTTACATTCGAGTGGCCTGCATCCCACTACACTGGCATTAGATATTGGTATTCATAGTGTTGTGATAAGTTTTTTATGTAATTTCCATGACATCGTTCAACTTGTGAACTTTAGGGACTCCTGAGTGTGTGGTATGGGATACATACATAGGATACCTGGTCGAGATATCCTCTTGGCACTTGCCAATTCTGATTCTTGCTATTGTTGTGGACACTTTTGGATTCCTGGGCAGGTGGTATGGGAAATTTTCTCAGAAGATCTTAATTGTTGTTCACGACAACTTGAAGAATCCTATGATTTATGAGCATTTGGTATGGGAATTTTTCTCAGGAAATCCAAACCGAAGAGATTGTACACAATAGTTTTTGTTTTGAATTTCGTGGACGAAATTCTTTGAAGGGTGTGATAATGTAACACCCCGTGTTTTTAGCATGGCGCATGCTAAAAGATGCGCCATTACCTTGTGATGAAGCTTCATCCAAAAGCTTCCGTTGGTTGGTAAGAGGTAGATTGGCTTAAGGACAATACCGTGAAAAAAGGCGCATTTTGTTTGGCATTTAGCCAAGAACCAAATCTCGCATCAAAGGATGCGTTTGGCCAAGGGACAATATTTGGTTCCAGGTAAGGTATATCGAGTATTCATATTGTTTAAGGCCAATATGACATTAGTTGGAAGTTACATTGGTCAAGATCCAATCTATCACCAAGGGTGGTGTAGGACCAGAATATCGCTACAACACTTCTCTGCGAGATTAACAACACTTCCCAGCGAGCGTCACCGCAAGCTTTTCAACAACACTTGGCGAATAACATAAAAGAATGACATAATGGTTGACGATGGAAGAAACACGAGAAGAGCATGATTGTTCTGCGATGGTTACAAAACTTGCGAGAATCAACATTAAGACTCTCGCGATATGATCGCAGAGTAGATCCGAAATAAGAGGAAAACTTAGCTGTCATCCATTATGTCATTTCCTATATAAAGAGTTCTAATAGATTCAGAGAGAAGATGATGTATTTTTGGAGAGTTGAGAAAGTCTTGAGGAGAGAGAAACTTAAAGAGAAAAAGTTGTATTCTTGAGTTCTTATGTTTTCTGTAAAACATTTCTGAAAATCAAATAATAAAGTGTCGTTTTTAATCTTCAAATTTGAGTTGGTTATTACGAATTCTTAACAGGGGTGTAGTGTAGGATTTCCTGCAACTACATTTTGGTGCCCGAAATAGGGATTGAATTAACGAAAATCATAGAAAAAGTGAAGAAGAAGGTAAGAATTTTTCAAGATTAAGAAAATCATTAAACAAATCGGTAAAATAATTGAAGGAAGAATGATTAAAATCAAAGAGGATTATAGAAAATTGGAGTGTGATATGGTAACAAGAACAATGATTGTTAGATTTCATGAAGATATTAAGGGGAAGATACATAAACAGGATTTTGAAGGAAGGAAAATTATGACAGTGGAGAAAATATCGTCATTGAAAGATTGGGAAAAGCAGGAGATCACATTCACAGTAGCAGAAGTACCAAAAGAAAATTTGAGTCATACATCTCCTTTGGTAATCACGGTATCTACTATACCAATGAGAAGAGAAGAATCAATAAAATCTGTAGAAGAGTGGGCTATGAATAAAACTTTGGTGGATGCAGGAAGTTCTGTGGATATAATATTTTATCATACTTTTAAGAAAATGGGATATAAGGATAAAGAAATGTCTTGTTCAACATATCATATTCATAGCTTTGGAAAATCTTTAACAAAACCTAAAGGCGAAATAGTAGTACGAATTCCGCTAGGAGAAATTGAAACACAAGTAACATTATGTGTGGTAGACGTGGAATCACTGTATATCATGATATTGGGAAGACCATGGATACATGCAATCAAGGCTGTAGCATCAATATTGCATCAATGCATCAAATTCCCTATGCCCAGTGGAATTGGAGAAATTAAAGGAGATACAAATTTCGCGAAGTTGTGTTATCAAATTGAAGTAAGAAATTATGCAGAGCGTCCAAAGTTGCGAAAATCTCGCAGGAAATTGGCGAAAGAAGCGGAGAAAGAAGAAGAATTTAAAATGTACATGATAAGAGCAAAAGAAGGAAAAGGAATACCCAGCGAAATTTCACGAGAAAGAGATGAACTCACGAGAATCATGAAAGCACCAACACCAATGGGAGAACCTGAAGCCAGTTACACGGCAGCAGAACCAACAAAGGAAGTGAATATTGGGAGTAAAGAAGAGCCTAAAATATTGAGAATTGGGACTAAAATAGAGGCAGAAGAGGAAGAGAGAACTATAAATCTTTTGCGAGAATATAAAGACATCTTCGCGTGGAGCATGGATGAAATGACAGGGATAGATCCCTTAGTAGCATGTCACAAATTAGAAATCAACAAAGATGTAAGACCATTCAAACAAAGAATAAGGAAAATCGCAACAACATACCATTCCCAAATAGAAGAAGAATTACAGAAAATGCTTGATGTAGGAATTATAAGGCAAGAAAAATATCCAGAGTGGATTACAAATATGGTGGTGGTCCCAAAGAAGAACAAGGGGATAAGAATTTGCATAGACTTTACTGACTTAAATAAAGCTTGTCCTAAAGATAGTTTTCCATTACCAGATATCCCACAAATGGTTGAATCAGCAGCGGGAAATGCTAGAATATCTTCATTGGATGGATATAAAGGGTATAATAAAATCCCTCTCGCTGAAGAAGATCAAGAACATACCGCATTTTTTGCTCCAAGAGGATTATATTGTTATACAAAGATGCCCTTTGGCTTACGAAATGCTGGCGCAACATATTAGAGAATGGTGGAGAAGGTGTTCGCAAAGTGGATCCACAAAACATTAGAAGTGTATGTAGATGATATGATGATTAAAAGTAAATAAGCTGAGAATCATGTGCAAGATTTGAAAGAGATTTTTGATCAAATGCGACAATTTAATATCAAAGTGAATCCTGACAAATGTAATTTTGGAGTGACTTCAGGAATTTTTTTGGGATATATTGTTTCAAAAGAAGGAATACAATTTGATCCAACAAAAGTGCAAGAAATTCGCGATATGCTGACGCCTGCGACGGTAAAAGATGTGCAAAAATTGAATGAACTCTTAGCCTCGCTGGGAAGATTCATCTCACGATCTTCAGACAAGTGCAAACATTTTTTCGATATCCTCAAGAAAGGAACAAAATTCAAGTGGACAGATGAATGTGAAAAAGCTTTTCAAGGAATAAAAGAACATTTAATGAACATAACTATATTACAGAAAGCTGAACCGGGAGAGGAACTATTGATTTATCTCGCAACAACCACATATGCGCTAAGTGTTGTATTGTTGCGAGTAGATGCAGGAGTAGAAAAACCAATTTATTACATCAGCAAAACATTCAATTCTATAGAGAGAAATTATTCAAAGATTGAGAAACTAATTCTAGCGTTGGTGCATGCAACTTTTAAGCTTCGCATATACTTTCAAGCAGATAAGGTCAAAGTGTTAACAAAAGTGCCAATTGAGTCAGTAATGAAAAATTCAAAAAGATCGGGCAGAGTTGAGAGATGGAATGAACAAGTAGGACACTTTGATATCCAATATGAAATATTATCCTCGCCAAAGTCACAAGTTATCTCGGATTTCTTAGCTGAATTTCCTTTAGAAGATGATGAAACCGTGGAAGAGATGATGGATATAGAAGAGGAACATAGAGATCCGAAAGAACTATTAACAGAACCCAATATATGGGAGATATTGGTAGATGGATCATCAAATGGAGAAGGAGATGGGATTGGAATTAATTTTATTTCGCCAGAAGGAGAAAAAACAGCTTTTTCATTTAGATTGGAATTTGCATCCACTAATAATGAGACGAAATATAAGGCCGTGATTCATGCTTTAAAATTTGCGGTAGAAATGAAGTTGGAAAATGCTAGAATCACTAGCGATTCACAATTGGTTATTCGCCAGATAAATGGAGAGTACACAACAAACGAACCATCTTTGAGAAAGTATAAAAGACTAGTCGACGAATTGTCTGCGAGGATTCCGAAAATAAAATGGAGACACATATCAAGGAAAGATAATAGGCTCGCAGATGCTTTTTCTTTCATATCCAGTATGATGACAAATCCAGCTGCGAGATGCATAAAAATTCAAACACTTTTATTACCAGCGATAGACAAGGAAGAAGAAGAGGAAGATGTGATTATGGTGGAAGTTGGCGCGGAAGAATCAAAGAGCAACATTACATATTGGCGAGAAGATCTTCATGCATACTTGGAAAGAGGACAAATCCCAAGAAATCGATTAGAGGCACATAAATTAAAAATTAGGGCAACCAATTATGAGTTAAGAGATGGAGTATTATATCACATATCTTTTAATGGACCATCGTTTAGATGTTTGACAAGGGAAGAAGGACAAAAAATATTGAAGATGTTGCATAGTGGTGATGCTGGTAATCATAGCGGAGGAAGATCTTTGGCATATAGAACAAAAATGCAAGGCTATTACTGGCCATATATGCATGAAGATGCAAAGCAACTCTCAAGGCGTTGTGAAGATTGCCAGCGATATGGAAAGAAGATACATGCACCAGGAGCACCATTATCATCTTCAACAAGTGTATGGACTTTTGGGAAATGGGGATTAGATATTGTGGGACCATTTATGCCTGGATCTGGACAAAGAAGATATTTAAATATCGCAACAGATTATTTCACAAAGTGGGGAGAAGTAAAATAAGTACAACATATCTGCGATAAAGATATTTTTACATTCATATTTGAGAATATAATTTGCAGATTTGGGATTCCAGCGCAGTTAGTGTCTAATAATGGAAAGAAATTTGAAGGGCATAATATAGAATTGCTACTCAATGCATTTAAGATAAAATGTGCAAAATCTACTCCTTTATACCTACAAGCAAATGGTCAAGCTGAAGCAACTAATAAGATAATCGCAGATATCTTAAAAAAGAAGCTAGAAGGATACCACATAGCATGGTGCGAGCAAGTGCATAATGCAATATGGGCTTACAATACAACAAGACGAGAAGCTACTGGAATGTCGCCTTTTTGTTTGACATATGGGGTTGAAGCTGTGTTACCAACAGAAGTAGCTATTCCTACTCGATATGCCTTACCTGCCTTTTTATTTGTTGCTAGGTAAGGAATATCAAGTATGCATATTAGCTAAGGCCAATATGACATTAGTTAGAAGTTACATTTTCCAAGAGCCAATCTCGCACCAAGGATGCTTCAGGCCAATTGGGTAGATGGCCTTAAGAATGTTCATCCATCCTGGCCGGACATTGGAACTGGCATGTGAGCCAGATTTGAACGTACAACTATCTTGGCCGGTTATTCAGGAAATATATGGAAAATGCCATGAATAGTAAAGTGGGAAGTTGATGAATGATTTTTGGGGCCCCAATTTAAGTTGTAAAAATGTCATTTTTACATATATATATGGAGGGGTAGTTGGTTGATGGTGCATATGCGGACTATGCACCAAGTAAGCTTCATAGCTTAGCCGGAAGAGTACAAATGATGCCTAAGGCTCATTTATAGTTGTGTAGCCTCGCGAAAGGGAATTTGATACTTATGCATCGTTATGCCATATTGCGGACCAAACATGCATCACTTGGATGCATTTCGACGGAACAGCCTATATAGACTAGGCCATTTCCTTTATTGCTTGGCCATGGCCATGCAAACAAGTTGGCATAAGTTTCTGTCCCTTCGTGGATGAACTACAGTCTGTTCTTGATCCCTTTAGAGTAGGGAAGGGTACGTAGGCAACCGCAATGAGTTACAGCATTGTCGGTCCAGCACGTTGTCGTTCATACCATCTAATTTAGAGATGATTGCGACACTTTGGCCTCTCATATCATCTGGCTCGGTAGCTCGACGCAAGATATGATCGTGTCCATACTTTATGAGGCTAGTTGCATTCCATTCCTTGGATGCTCGTACAGTAAAAACTCCATATATTAATAAACTCTATATATTAATAAAAATTCATGGTCCCAACTTGGGACAGTTACAAATAGTAATAAACTCCATATTTTAAAATTAATAGATTTTTCTATTCCCACCTTAATGAATTTACCTCCATATATTAATAAAATCAACATTATAGGAAAATTATAGATCTTGTTACATCAAAATTTAAGATGAAGAAAAATATTTATCTATAGTTGTTTGAGAAAATGATATAATTTTTTGGATTGTTATGGCAACTTTTGATTTGCATATTCGTAAGACCTCGTTGCTATGTGCACCATCTTGTTGAAGCCAAAACATTTCCAACTTGTCGAGCATGTTTAAAACTTCTTGGCACGAAACTTTTGGTATCTCTGTACTATCATCATCGGGATTATCTCCCTCCGCTTCTTGTCTAATTCCATCGATTATTTTTTCTTCGGTTGAAGCATATACGACTTGTTGCTCATTGGGATGATAAATGATATATTATTCAATAGAATATATTTTTCAATATATTATTCAATAGAATATATTTTTCAATATATTATTCATGAAGGATATATATCCTTCACATAAAGGATACATTATTCAAGATGATTTACATACTATGAATTAGCAAAACCAAAAAAAATCATTTTTTTTTGGTATACCTCCCTATATTAATAAACTCCATATATTAATAATTTTGTAAAGTCCCAAGGTTATTAATATATGGAGTTTTTACTGTACTTCCTATCAAGGCGTTCGACATAGGCTAAAAACCCGAGTGTCGTAATTTATCTCAAGAGGAGTCCATTTTGATGGGAAAGGGACCAAAGATCAAGACATGTCGATCTATAGATCCACATGGTCACCAGAATTTATCCAAATTCCATCTTTTAGAGCCTCAAAAAGTCGTTTTTTGCCGTATTAAGAAAGTTTTGGCTTCTTAATAAACCCTTTGCGACACAAGGGTAAGTTGGAACGGTGTGGAAGCATAAATAGATGAATCATGCTCCACGAGCATGCTTGCAAGGGCAAATAAACCTGCATTTGCCTAGATTTAAGGCTCGGATCGTAGCTTCATCATGGTGCATCGGGAAAGTTATGGCCTACGGGGCAACTCGCCAAAGGCATAATTTTCCGGTCCGTCACAGTTGGTATCAGAGTAAGTTCCGAGATAACTCTTGGACAGTGCGGAGTGGACTTGTCCCCAAATATTTTCCTTTAAAGGAAATAAAGTTAGAAAGTAGGCCAACTTTTGCGTGAAAAAAGTCAGTAACTGCTGGGCCAGTTACTTTGAGAAATGAGTTGAGCTTGTGTAAGTACTGTGAGTTTTCCTGGTTTAAGTGGCACCCCACCTATGAGTGGATATCCGGAAGACCGTCGGTAGACAATTCGACTGATCATCCCCACACGTTGGAAACTGGCCAACGGTGTGCGTTGTCAGGCTCGGCTAGCGTCCTACTTACGAGTGGCAACACATGAAATCCGTCAGGGATGGTGGCTTGCATCCCACTGCACTGGCATTAGAGATTGGTGTTCACAGTGTTGCATTAAGTTTTTGTATGTCATTTCCATGACATATTTAAACTTGTGAACTTTAGGGACTCCTGAGTGTGTAGTATGGGATACATACTTATGATACCTAGTCGAGATATCCTCTTGGCACTGGCCAATTGCGATTTTTCGTATTGTTGTGGGAAATTTTGGATTCATGGGCAGGTGGTATCGGACATTTGCTTAGAAGCTCTAAATTGTTGTTCACGACAACTTGAAGAAACCTGTGATTTCTGAGCATCTGGTATGGGACTTTTGCTCAGAAAAACCGAAGAGATTGTTCACAATAGTTTTTGTTTTGAATTTCGAGGACGAAATTATTTGAAGGATGTGATAATGTAACACCATGTGTTTTTAGAATGGCGCATGCTAAAAGATGCGTCGTTAGCTTGTGATCACTAGTCCAAAAGGGGCCATAAATGACGATCAAAGTCTGTTATAAAACATGATTTATCACGATTTTCATCTGTCATTCGAACCGTTATTTATCTTGTGTGATTTTTCATAAATGACAAATGGATTATGTTATTAAATACGATGACTAAATTTTGTGATTTAAAATCACTTACAAAATCTATTATTAAGTACCACGGTTATCGTATGTAACATATAATAACTGTTGATTATTATCATAAAAAAATCACGGTTACTATATGTAAATTTTAATAACGGTTGAAATATGCCATTTAAAAAGCACGGAAGATGTATGTTAAATAAAATAATGGTTACTATATGTAAATTATAATAACGGTTGAAATATGCCATTTAAAAAGCACGAAAAATGTATGTTAAATAAAATAATAGTTCACACTTGTTATAATTCGAGGTATTTTTGTTGGATAGAAAATTTTAATTCTAACAAAAAAGTTTTGTCATTTTTTTGGATAACGATTCAGATATTGGCATTCAGATTTTCTGAATATAAAATTCGTTCAGAAATATGAAATCCGTTCATAATTATATTTGTGTCGGAAATTCATCCACATTGAAAAACAAAATAGACGTTAAAAATTTGACTTTATTAATAAACTTTATTAATATTATAATTTGTGTGACTTATTTAATACAAGTTACTAGTTTAAACATTAAGATACTAATGCTTTTGATGCATAAACTTCTATGTTGAAATGTGCTAATTCGTTAATTAAATGCTTATGATAAACACTAGTAACATTAACTAAGAAGTAGAAAATTCTTTTCTTATGTTTCTTTCAATCACTTATAGTAAAACTCAATGTATACATAATCAACAATACATGGCTATTTATAGCTAAATGAAAGGTATCAATGGTGAGACACTTGTATCAATTAGGAAAATGGTGAGAACAAGTGTCCCTTTGAAGTGGAAATATAATCAATGTTTATGCCACTAAATTATTCTTCATGTGACACATTTCATTTTTCTAGAAATTCTTAGGACACTTAATAGGACATGTGTACACATACTTCATTGTTTTATAAATGTTGGGACACATGTATATACAATACTCCCCCTTGGACCATCATTTCTAAAATCGTTGCCTTATTAAAACCTTGTCGGTAAAACCCAATGGGAAAAAACCCGGACAAAGGAAAAAGAGTACAACAGAATCTTAGAATGGTGTTGGATATGCATACGCTGCCCCGTTAAAACCTTGACAAGGAAAACCCAGTGGGACAAAACCTTGACTAAGGAAAAAGAGTACAACGCGTTATAATCCATAACTCCCCCTTAACATAATCTCCGTCAATTTGTATGTTTGTATATGTGGCGCATCCCGATCCCGTAAACCAGTTTCCGGAAGAGAGTTGTCGGTAATGACTTGGTGAACAGATCAGCATAATTTTCACAAGATTGTATCTTCTGGATCTCAATCTCTTTGTTCTTCTGGAGGTGGTGAGCGTAAAATAGTTTTGGCGAAATATGCTTTATCCTATCACCTTTGATGTAGCCTTCTTTAATTTGTGCTATACAAGCTGAGTTGTCTTCACAAATTATTGTTGGCGTACTGTTAATGGAAGGTAGGCCACAAGAACTTCTGATATGATCGACTAATGATCTCAGCCACACGCATTCTCGACTTGTTTCATGTAGAGAAATTATTTCAGAGTGATTGGAGGAGGTAGCGGGCATGCTTTGCTTGCAAGATCGCCAAGAAAATGCTGTTCCTCCGCTTATAAAGACATATCCTGTCTGAGAGATTGCTTTGTGGGGGTCCGAAAGATAACCAGCATCTGTATATCCCATAATTTTCGAGCAGTTTTCTGAGTCTTTCGAGTAGAATAGTCCCATGTCCGTAGTTCCACGCAGATAGCGGAAAATGTGTTTTACTCCAGCTCAATGTCTCTTTGTTGGTGCAGAACTGTACCTGGATAAGAGATTTACTGCAAAAGAGATGTCTGGTCTAGTGCACTGAGCTAAATATAATAACCCACCGATAGCACTTAAATATGGTATTTCTTGACCAAGGAGTGTTTCACCTTCCTCTTTGGGGAGAAATGGATCTCTTTTGGGATCAAGAGTTCTCACAACCATTGGAGTGCTAAGCGGATATGATTTGTCCATATTAAAGCGTTTGAGAAGTTTCTCAGTATACGCTGATTGATGGACAAGGATTCCGCTCTCATAATGCTCAAGTTGTAGACCAAGACAAAACTTTGTTTTACCGAGATCTTTCATCTCGAACTCCTTCTTTAAGCATCTTTGTGCTTTGGAGAGTTCATCAGGAGTTCCAATAAGATTGATGTCATCTACATATACATCAATAATGGCAAACCCAGTGTTTGTCCTTTTAATGAAAATACACGGGCATATTGGATTGTTTACATAACCCTGATTTAACAAGTATTCACTCAGACGATTATACCACATTCGTCCAGATTGTTTCAAACCATACAAGGCTCGATTTAATTTTAGTGAATACATATGACATGGTTTATCTGCTGAAAATAGAAAACCTTCAGGGATTTTCATATAGATATCTGTATCCAATTTTCCATACAAATATGCAGTAACCACGTCCATTAGATGCATGCCGAGTCCTTCATGGACTACTAGGCTAATCAAATACCTAAAGGTAATTGCATCCATTACAGGAGAATATGTTTCCTCGTAGTCAATCCCTGGTTTCTGTGAGAAACCCTGTGCCACTAGTCTCGCTTTATAGCGAACGATTTCATTTTTCTCGTTTCGCTTGCGCACAAACACCCATTTACAGCCAACCGAGCTCACATTATTTGGTGTTCGGACTGCAGTACCAAAAACATTGCGCTTAGCGAGAGAAAGTAATTCTTCTTGGATTGCCTTTTTCCATTTTGGCCAATCATCCCTTTGACGACATTACTCTATAGAGTGTGGTTCAACACCATCATCATCCAAGGCAATATCAGTAGCTACTGTAAATGAAAATATGTCATCAACAATCATTGTACTTCGATCCCAAACTTTTCTATTGCATGCATAATTAATAGAGACTTCCTCATTTTGAGGTTCCATTGTCTCCACCGATACATTCTCCTCGTCAGGAGATCTATTTTCAGAAAGTTTGGATCCCTCTTTAATAGTGTCCTCAAGATCACTATTAGTCAATGATTGAGATTGGCTTTTCTTCTTTCGAGGAGAAGAATCCTTTGACCCAACTGGCCGTCCACGCTTACGGCGTACCTCGGACGACTTGTTTGCTGCCACATCCACGGATTGTTCCATAGGAATATCAATGCGTGATGGAGCATTTTTAGCTGGCACATAAACTTTCCTTATTTTTGCTGTATCTGTAAATGCATCAGGCATTTGATTTGCAATATTTTGAAGATGCAAAATCTTCTGCACCTCAGTTTCACACTGACTTGTGCGTACATCAAGATGAGACAATTCTGGTGTATACCAGGATAATTCACGCCGTTTTTCAGGCGGTAGTTTCCCTCCCCCTAACGGTGGGAAAACTGTTTCATCAAAATGACAATCTGCAAATCTTGCCGTAAAAACATCCCCTGTTAATGGTTCAAGATATCGAATTATAGATGGTGAGTCAAATCCGACATATATCCCAAGTCGACGTTGTGGGCCAAACTTGGTGCGTTGTGGTGGTGCAATGGGAACATAAACAGCACAACCAAAAACACGCAAATGAGATATGTCCGGTGGATGACCTAACACATGTTGTAAAGGGGAATACTGATTATTCGCACAAGGTCGATAACGTACCAGTGCAGCAGCGTGCAAAATAGCATGTCCCCAAGCTGAAACGGGGAGCTGAGTTTTCATAAGCATAGGTCTGGCAATGAGTTGAAGATGCTTAATGAACGATTATGCTAAACCGTTCTGTGTATGCACATGAGCAACCGGATGCTCAACCTCAATGCCTAACGACATGCAATATGCATCAAATGCTTTTGAAGAAAACTCTGCTGCGCCATCAAGTCGAATGGACTTGATAGAATAATCAGGAATATGAGCACGTAATTTTATAATTTGGGCAAGAAGCCGAGCAAATGCTAAATTACGTGTTGATAGTAAACAAACATGTGACCATCTAGCGTACATCATCAGAACCATAAAATATTGAAAGGGTCCACTATAGGGATGTATAGGACCGCATATATCACCTTGTATTCTCTGCAAGAAGGTAGGTGATTCCAGAACTACTTTTGTCAAAGACGGTTTTATAATCAGTTTCCCCAAAGAACAAGCAGTACAACCAAGTTCTTTGTTAAGCAGAAGTTTCTGCAAAGGATGTCCCTGACAACTCTGAGAAATTCTACTCATCATAGTAGAACCTGGGTGTCCAAGTCGATTGTGCCACAACACAAATGTATTCGGGTCATAAAATTTTCGAACTATGACCGAATAAGATTCAACTTTCCAAATTTTGGTACAACCCAGAAGTGAGGGCTGGAAGCCTCTCAGCAATGTGCCTTCCATTAGACGATGTAATATACAAGTACTCCTTATCGTTCTCATCAATCGTTTTAATGTGGTATCCATTATTGCGTATATCTTTGAAACTCAACAGATTCCTATGGGATCCGGAGGAATATAACGCATCATTGATAGTGAATATGGTACCACACGGTAATGAGACACAAGATTTACCAGCTCCTTCTACAAGGTTAGCTGAACCACTGATGGTAGTGATACTAGCCTTGAACCTTTTCAAGGTTATAAAGTACTTAGTACTTAGGAATATTGAATTTGTCGTCCCACTATCAACGAGACAAAATTCACCATCGGGGTTGCTATCAGTGTCCATATCCTTCCATATACATAAATAAGGTATAAGATAGTTGCACAAAATAATTTTAGCAACACATGTATATTACATACACTCATACATATTACACATACAAAACCCAAAATTAGTACAAGCCAAAAATACCGAAATAGGTAAGTACAAATAAAAACAATACACTTAAAACAGAATACTACAACTTTAATTTACACGAAACAAACCATCAGCAAACTGGTCAAAAGTAGTCTGGTATTTATTACCCTCCAAATCAAGTAGGTAGTCAGAAACCTCTAACTTTGGTGGTTCAGTGGAAATATTCCGTTCCGCCAAATTCATCTCAACGTTTGCCTCCTTTTTCTTGTGAGGCTCACGGAGATCAGCGCGGCAGCATCTATACCAATGTTCTTTAGAACCACAACGATAGCAACCCTCATCATTTTTCTTGGGGGAATTCTCAAATTTCCTTTGAGAAGTGGAAGTCGATCCCTTCCCTTTGCCTTGCTTCGCTTCCGTATTTTTGTTATACGGATGGTAGTTGGCATTTCTATGCCTATAGCCTCCGCGCTTACACTTCTTTCCACGATAACCCTGCTTACCACGATCATGTCCATGTCCAGAATATGATGCCCTATTTACTTCAGGCACCGGAGCAGAACCACAGGGACGGGACTCGTGATTTTTAATTAATAATTCGTTATTCTGCTCATCCACGAGAAGACATCATATAAGATCAGAATACCGTGTAAAACGGCGTTCCCGATATAACTGCTGGAGTACAATATGGGAAGCATGAAAAGTACTTAGCGTCTTCTCTAGCTTGGATTCTTCTGATAACGGCTCACCGCACATCTCAAATTGAGCAGCGATCTTGTGCAATTTAGAATTGTAAGCCGACACGGATTTAAAATCCGAAATCTCGATGAATCCATTGGTCACGAATTTTTGGCAGGGTGACCACCTTAAAATGGTCATATTTCCCTTTTATGGTATTCCATAACCTTTGAGGTTCTCTACAGTGTGCTACCTCATGTTTCAGGGTTGGGGAGAGGTGACGGTGCAAGTAAGCTACAGCTCTGGCACGCTCGTATGATGTACAGTCTCCCCCTATGATCGTATGACCAAGTTTATTCGCTTCCAAATGCAACTCAACATCGAGCGCCCATGAGAGGTAGTTCTCACCGGAGTCCTCAAGTGGCATAAAATCCATACTAACTAAATTTGCTGACATTTTAAAAATTTAAAAGATGTAACAGAAAAATCAAACCTGCAGATGTCCACTTCTTTAGTTTGATGAACTAGCTGGAAAACCACGAACACGCCGAGCTAATTCGTGCTGATAACGTATTATAATTTGTGTGACTTATTTAATACAAGTTACTAGTTTAAACATTAAGATACTAATGCTTTTGATGCATAAACTTCTATGTTGAAATGAGCTAATTCGTTAATTAAATGCTTATGATAAACACTAGTAACATTAACTAAGAAGTAGAAAATTCTTTTCTTATGTTTCTTTCAATCACTTATAGTAAAACTCAATGTATACATAATCAACAATACATGGCTATTTATAGCTAAATGAAAGGTATCAATGGTGAGACACTTGTATCAATTAGGAAAATGGTGAGAACAAGTGTCCCTTTGAAGTGGCAATATAATCAATGTTTATGCCACTAAATTATTCTTCATGTGACACATTTCATTTTTCTAGAAATTCTTAGGACACTTAATAGGACATGTGTACACATACTTCATTGTTTTATAAATGTTGGGACACATGTATATACAATAATTAATTATTTTTTAAAATAAAATGGAATATTCCCAGATGAATTAGAAGACATATCCTAACAACAAGTTACATGCTAAAACTCAAAAAAATAATCAATCTACTGTCACTGCCGCTCTAACTTGATAGCTCTGCTATGGGAGTCACATGGGCCTTTGGCCACCTAATAAAAGTACCAATAGGAACATCCCGAAGTACAACATCATCTCTGTCGCACAACATTGCATTTGGGTCAATGATTCCTTGAAGCATGCAGTTGTAATCGTCATCATTCAGCACCGAAGTATCGACATATGCAATTGCAACCGGCTTTTTCCTTAAGTTCCTCAAAAAGAAAAGACCAAACGACGAGGGCATCACTGGCATGCCAGTATCCTGTATATTTAACAAACAAGACCAAGTTAGTTTAAGAAATCATGATAGCAACATTGTATGCATCTGACTACACATTACTAAGAGGTATTAGAAGTCACCTGCTGGTAAGAGCTATTAGAGATCTGATCTTGTACTCCAGTGTTGTTTCTCTATCTTTCAGCATCCAACTGTGCTTTCAAAGCTTCACTTTTCTGCTTCTCTTTCAGCACATTGTGCTTTTCTTTCTGCAACCTGGCCTTCATAAACTCAGCAGCAAGAAACTGAGATTTAGAAACACCAGCACCCATTCCGCGTATATATCCCTTTCCATCAGCACCAAATATCTAGCCATATTTAAGAAGCAAATTCAAATTCCATGAAACTCAGCTAAACAAATAACATAACACAAGGGCATTTTTTCATATACAGTCTAGCACTTATGTCTTCAAACATATGAAATCTGCATAATGGTGCTGGGGCTGGCTACTTGAAGCAGCAATTACTATTAAAACATAAAATAAGAAAGTTCTACGAATGCAACAGTATTACAGTATGGCAATGTGATTGTAAGAGATTAAAAACAATTGCAAACCAAATCAGTAAGCGTCACTGTAAGAGAGCAACTTAACCACTATCACCACTAACCTTGGTAACAGCGTCGGTTCCCAAACAATTTTGTGCTGAAGGATCTTTATCATATTCCTCCTGCACTAATGCCTATACATCAACAGAAGCCAACTAAAGTCAACTGATATCATAAATATCAATAAATAATTTTAGACAAAACATGAGAACTTACTAATTTTGCAGCTGCCAGTGATTTAGAAGATGAGGGATTATCATCTGGGGTGACTTTATGCGTCTTCAGAAACACATTTGGCCTATATATCTCACCAGTAGGACTTTCTTTTTCCTGTGACAACACAATGCATCAAATACTTGCACAATTTTGCATCAAAAGACGACATCTACAAGACATAATAAAGATTAGGTTTACTGACAAGATAAGTGCATCAAAATTCCATTAGCTGCAGTTAATGCACGTCTTACAATCTAACCAGCTGGGTTTCTTCAGTTAATGCACTTTAAAAACCAAATGAATTGAAACTAGTATGTGTGCCTAAACAGCCACGGGTTCCATTTTGTTAACTAAACAAACTAGCTTGTCAACTTGTCGGTTACATAAAGCTGACAATACAATCCCAACAGTATTATGTGTGCCTATAACCAAAATTTCCATTTTAAAGGAATATGAATACTCGTTTCATATATAACTGACATGCACACCTAAAATATCAAGACCAACTATAAAACTGGAATCTGTCTTTTTCATTTCTTTTTCTCTAATTTTTTTCTTTTTCTCTTATTCAAGCAGCAGATCAAGAAAGGCTCAATTGTGTGGCGCGGTAAACAAAACTCAAATCCAATAACCCTTTATCAAGGGGGTGATACAAGTTGATGTAGACGAGATGGTCAATCCCATAGTCCTGATTCATTCAACAGCATACATGAGAAATAAGATACAAGTTGAAATTTTACTTTTAACTGAAAGTAAATGCAGAGGATGCCACAAGATAAAGTGATGATAATGCAGATGACAACACAAGTTTAATTGGGGGCTCTCAACTTACCCAAGTTAGCTCTTCCAAAGCTTGTACATATCTTGTTGTGAAAAATGCGATCTGCCATTAAAACAGGGGGAGGGAGATGGAGTTGGAAATCGTTCAACAAATTAAAAGCTTTTTTAATTCAACAGCTCAGTTGCAGTTGAGATGGATTGAGACAGTAGTGGTGTGCTGAGAGAAGTCGGAGTTTAAATGAATGCCTAGCAGCATTCAAGTGAATTCCGAGATGAGATTAATAAAGATAGCGATTAAATGTTTCAGTCTAATTCCGGCTCAACTTTACAATAGAAAATTTTAAGATGGTCTAATCCTAAACACTTGCGAGAAAAAGGGGCTTATGACTCTTGCACAAAACTCCAGTGGTGGAGGTGGAGCTGACAAAGCTACAACGAGTATCAGGAACAAAATATAAAGGGAAAAAAAAAGACAAGAAAATCTCCAACTGACTAACAGGGAAGAAGAACTAATCAGGTATGGAAGGTCCGATCTAATGCGGTGCTTTGTTTTCTGTCCCACAGGAATACGTTCTGGTTGTTTAGATAAAAAGAGGATATTATCTGAATGTCATAAATCTCAGTAAACAACTAAATGAGACAACAACTTCTCAAGTTCTGTATCCTTCTTAAATATTGTTATCAGACAATTTCTTTTTTCTAATGGTATATAAGTTTATAACACTAGGATCACAAAAAAAGCAGGACTGCAATGACAGTTCTTCTACTCTAATATAAGCTCGGTTAAGGCGCTAAGCGACGGAACAAAACTGCATCTAATATAATGATTTAAGAAGCTCAAAAACGAATACTTCCATCCTACTCAAAGCTGATGCATAATTTACTGACCATTTCCTTTTTGATCGTCTCAAACAATTGCTTGTCTAGATTAACAAGGGGACTGATATAAGAACCATAAAATGAAAACATATTGCTTACAGGGGACTGATACAAGAAAAATCCAAAGCTTGTACGTTTATCTGTATGGATAAGCAGGATACATATGTAGAGTAATTAAGCCACAAAACTCAGTTAAAAAGTACAACTCTTAATCTAGGTCATGGTAACTTATGTCCCCAGAAGCTGCATCGAGCACAGAATTCCCAATCTAATCTTATATTCGTGATGAACAAATTACAAAGTCTAGAAGCACCTATTACATTACTGAAATACAACCAATTGCACCTTCCAAATAAACTAGTCTAAACATGGAGTCTATCACATAAACTAGTCATATTCACCTGATGCGCAGAGGCTGAAAGTCAAGCAAAGAACATACTTATGCAAGATTTGGACAGGAGTTATATTATTGTGCCCCCTAATCATCTATTCGCACAAGAACTGAACCATAAAAGGAATCGTTCGAAGTAACTAGCCAATTTTTGATCTTCAAAAAATCTAATTTTTTGAAGAAAATCACCTTGAAAATTAGCAGGGATTTCTTGTTCCCATATATTTCAATTACCAACTAATAGATATGGCTATCTATTGACAAAGACAGCACAAGCCTTGATAAACATATTTCAGTTAAACACATTTCAGTTACTTAGTTCAATTGTCCAGTCAAAACAATAGGGTAAACCCCCACAGACTGAAGAAAAAGCACAATTTACCCAAATTTTTAGTATTTCAGTGATTTCAAGGGCTTCTATATGTTACTAACACTTGGATGGTGCCAATCAAACAGAAAACCAAAAGAATACATTCCAATTCAGTAGAAATTACACAAGACCAGCATAATCAATCTCATTATATAAACTGAATTCCGAGAAGGAAGGTGCAAATTACCATTCCGAGAAGGAAGGTGAAAATTATCCCTGATGCTATCATCTTTCCATCTCCTTCCACCTCTAAATCAAAACAAAAAAAAATCCCCCTCAAATCCCTCTCCAATTTCTCCTCAAAATCAAATTTATTCCTAAAACCCTAGAAAATAGATAAGATTTTCTCGGGTTTAAGAATCACAGATAGCAATAACACTGTAATCCTTATCCTATATAATGGGTAATGCTTTGTTTCAATTTTTTACTAGTAAAACTCGTATTTAAAGAACCTCAGACCTAATATGGAATACGAAATTAACAACCAGACATTAAACAACTAATCATTAGAAGGGGTAATTCAGAAACACATGAAAGTATACACTTAATGATCAAACCAATTCATTCCTTTCTGATTATAAGTATAATGTTCAAAATCTTTGCAATTATGGATTCTACTAGATTTGAAAACGAAAAAGAAACTTAAGCAAAAACCAGTTCAAAGATGAAAGGGTTTACTTACTCAATATCGTCTTCTTCTTCTGATCAGTTACAGTATTAGAGATGAATCTGATATTTCTCCTCTTGGGTAGTTAGGTTTCCGGAGCGAAAATAACAGCGGGCGGTTTGCAGAGGGAACTGGTTTTGGGGTTTGCTAGATGTGAACTAATATGGCTCTATCTGAAAGAAGGATGGAAAGTATGCTGGTGGCTAACCATTTCAGATGCATTTTGCTAACCCGCTGGCTAACCGTTATGTGAGGATGGCAAGTATGCTGGTGGCTAACCATTTCAGATGCTTTTTCTAAGTCGCTGGCTAACCTTTTTTGGGCACATAATAAAGGAATAATGATGGGCGTATAAAGACCAAAATATATGACGAATTTATTTCGTAATTTTATGGTTCATCATTAAATCACACGCCTAGAAAAATATCACGTTTTAGAATAACAGTTTTTTTATGTTAAATGGTGGACCCCATTATTTTTATATAATATGACGGAATTTATTTGTAAAATCCTATCACATAATTAATCTGTCATTTAAAAGCGTGATTTAGAGCCCTTTCTGAACTAGTGGATGAAGCTTCATCTAAAAGATTCCATCGGTTGGTAAGAGGTAGATTGGCTTAAGGCTAATACCGCGCCAAAATGGCGCATTATGTTTGGAATTTGGCCAAGAGCCAAATCTCGCATCAAAGGATGTGTTTGGCCAAGGGCTAATATTTGATGCCAAGTAAGGTATATCGAGTATGCATATTCTCTAAGGCCAATATGACATTAGTTGGAAGTTACATTGGCCAAGATCCAATCTCTCACCAATGGTGCTTCAGGCTAATTTGGTAGATGGCCTTAAGAATGTTCAGCTATCCTGGCCGGACATTGGAACTGGCATGTGAGCCAGAATTGATGTACAACCATCTTTGCCAGTTATTCAGGAAATATATGGCAACTACCATGAATAGTAAAGTGGGGAGTTGATTAATGATTTTTCGTCCCCCAATTTAAGTTATAAAAATGTCATTTTTACATATATAGAAGGGGTAGTTGGTTGATGGTTTATATGCGGACTATGCACCAAGTAAGCTTCATAGCTTAGCCGGAAGAGTATAAATGATGCCTAAGGCTCATTTATAGTTGCGTAACCTCGCGAAGGCGAAACATGCATCACTTGGATGCATTTCGACGGAACGGCCTATACGGACTAGGCCATTTCCATTATTGCTTGGCCACGGCCATGCAAACGAGTTGGCTTAAGTTTTTGTCCCTTCGTGGATGAACTACTGTTTGTGCTTGATCCCTTTAGAGTAGGGAAGAGTACGTAGGCAGCCGCAATTAGTTGCAGCATTGTTGGTCCAGCACGTTGTCGCTCATATCATCTAATTTAGAGATGATTGCGAAACTTTGGCCTCTCATATCATCTGGATTGACGCAAGAGATGATTGTGGCCATACTTGATGAGGCTAGTTGCATTTCATTCCTTGGATGCTCATACTTCCTATCAAGGCGTGCGACATAGGATAAAAATCCGAGTGTCGTAATTTAGCTCAAGAGGAGTCCATTTTGATGAGAAATGGCCTTAAGATCAAGACATGTCAATCTATAGATCCACATGGTCACTAGAATTTAGTCAAATTCCATCGTTTAGAGCCTCAAAAGGCTGTTTTTGCCGTATTAAGAAAGTTTTTTGTTTTCTTAATAAACCGTTTGCGGTACAAGGGTAAGTTGGAACGGTGTGGAAGCTTAAATATTTGCATCATGCTCCACAAGCATGCTTGCAAGGGAAAATGAATGTGCATTTTCCTAGCTTTAAGGCTCGGATCGTAACTTCATCATGGCTCATCGGCGATATTCCCGAACAGAAGAGAGAACTTGGTGGACGCAAAATACCTTCAATTATTTAGAAATGTCCATGCTGTTGGTAGGAATTCATATGGCACTGCTTGCGTTGCTTTTTTAATCAAGAATTTGAGAGAAACCTCTCGAAAGAAATATCAAAAAATGGGTGGTAATATAACTCTTATCTACGTAAGAAATCTTTGACCCCCTTGATAATGTATTTTGGTCTTATATTATTTAACCCTTGATTTATTCAAGATTATGACATTCTTGATTAGTAGTTTTAGATTTGGTTACTTATACGTGGTTGGTAGTTACGTAATATATTGACTAATTAATTTTCTTTGTACATAGGTTTGAATATATGGACAGTTTCCATCATTGGGAAAGAGGATCGTGACAAAGTAAATAGAGTGATCTGCAAGAGTGCCCATTGTAATGCGATACCTAGAATAGGATGTGTCCTCGCACCACCAAGCTCGAGAATTTGTGCGCATAACGGTATCGTTGGATCTCTTGAAGTGGGACAACACAAGAATGTCAAATTGACACTTATGTCGATCTGAGATATGAACAAAAAAAAAACAATGTCTTTGTGCCATGGACCCTTGTTTTATTAAGGTGGGTACATCCTCTACAATCCGAATAGACTCATGCACTAACTTTCTTACCACCATAAGAAAATGTGTATTAAGTTTGAAGTTGATGTGAAAAAAATTAAAATTAAAATTAAAATTAAAATTAAAATTAAAATTAAAATTAAAATTAAAATTAAATAAATAAATATATATATATATATATGTGTGGTTTAGTACAATCAGGATATATATATATATATATATATATGTGTGGTTTAGTACAATCAGGATGTAGAGTCGAAGGAATGGGTTGAAAGGGACAAGATTCTCATACATTACATGGATATGAAAGGGTTGGCAGAGGAATGGTTCATTTCGGACTCTTCTCTGAAGTTTTTCTTCTTCGATTGCTGTTTTTGGGACCTGGTTCAGAGGGCTCTCTTTTCTCCTGAGATCTATCCAGCTGAGTATATTTTATGATCCGAGTTGGGGAAGCTCGACTTATCTTGCTCTCTTTTGATGAATTTTCCAAATCTGGTATAAACATCATCTAGGTATTCGAGCTCCCCTTGAACAATGGCATTTCCGAACAGTCAGCAAAGGATTTTTCCATATATTTTCTCAACTGGGGTTACTGCCGCCTTAAAGCGTCTGAGGAAATCGATAAAGCTTTCATCACTTCCTTAAATGATTTTACAAATATCATCTAAAACATATCCTTGTTTGATATTGCAGGAGTAGTTCTGGATGACCAATGATTTTAACTCATCAAATATGCCGACTGAATTTGATGGGAGACATATGAACCATGTCAAGGCATCTTCATGTAGACTTCTTGGAAAGAACCTCGTCATTATCTGTGTGTTGTCGAGATACAAAGCCATCATTTTCTCATAGTGAAATATGTGTTCGCTTGGGTCTGAGTTCCCTTTGAAACTTCTGAAGGTTGGCAAATGAAACTTTTTGGGTAGTCGACAATCACAAATTTCCTTTGATAATGGATTTTCTTTGAAGATATAACTTGGGTCATCCTTTGATTTGCTAACCATTAGTTTTCTCATTTCCTCTTGAGCTTTCATCATTTTATCAATTTCCCAGTCTATAGACTCATGAACCAGATCAACCGTGGAAGCTGGTAGAGACTCAAAAATTATTTATCTTGAGTTTTGTAGCTGATTGGATAACGGGTTGTAGTTTATGAGTCCCTGTCTTAGATCTCTCTGTTGATGACCCGGTAACTGGTTCACTAAGTATGTTTAGGTGTAATTCTGATTGTTCCAGCTGTGTGATTTTGTTAGACCACTGCTCGGTCGAACTCGCAAGCGTTGATATCTCAAGCTTGTTTGTCAAGTTTAGGTGATCAAACTATAAGTCTTGATTTCTAGTTTACTTATAGCTATGTCTCGGATTATGATTGAATGTGTAGTTGAGCTTTAGACTTCACGATATTCATCGATTGAAGATGAAGATTTACTGAGGAGAGCTTGGAGGAACTTCATCAATAAAATGTATGTGGAGACTAAAACTTATCTATCACTCAGAAGTCTATTCTATTATATCTTCTATTGATACTAAGTCGTATAGCTATATAGACTTTTACATTATACACATTTGATATTTCGAGCTGAGTTTAACTCGCTTATATCTTTCTCGAAATATGTGTTGAAATCTTTTTACTTTAGCTGCGTTCATCATTATTCTTGATGAGTTTAGTTGGAAATAATTTATTTATTGGAAACTAAATAATAAGTCAAAAGATGATCACGTGAAAATTTCCTTGAAACATCTTACATGATTTGTGTGAAACAGTCATTTGATGCCGACTTGGAATGTTTCATATTGATCATTTGATCTCTTGAAAATTACTTGTAAGCTAATAGTTTGTGTGAGACAACTATTGTCGTCTTCTAAGGATGTTTCAATGATTGAAATGGGAGTTTAGAAACAATAACCATTGTCTGGATATAACACTATGTGCATACCAGTATGCAAACTATTGTCGTATGATTTAGGTCTGGAAACCAAGTTTGCATACCAATATGCGAGCGATTTTAACTGTTAAAGTCCGAAAACCAAGTATGCATACCAGTATACGAACGGTTCTACCTGAGTTAGGTCCGGGACGATAGTATGCATACCGGTTTGCAAACTGTCGGACTAGACCACAGTCCGGAACTTAAGTTTGCGTACCCGTATGCAAACTGTGTTAGTTTAAGTTCTAAAATCGGTTAAGTATGATCTCATACTCATGAACAAATACATTAATAAATAAAGGAATGCAACCTTTGCTAACCATGGCTTAATGTTCATGAATTTATTCTTGAATAAGTATTTTGTACAATCATGAATCAAATCCGATTTTGTTTCAATTGTGTCTTGTATACTTCTATGAGAATATAAACAATTGAACAACTCTATAAGTAACATAATTAGGTTATTTTGATTTAGAAGTGTTAGATTAATGTGGTTAATAACAAAAGTGTTCATATGGATAACTTCAGTTAACTGTTATTGAGCCAACTCAATATACACGTTTAGGTACGGTTACCCATATCTAAATGAAGGCATATTTTATTTGTTTGTAACAAGCTAAGACCATCTAACGATGGAGAGATGTTGCTTTGGTTTTAAGCAAACTTAGCTTGAATCTTAAATCATGATTTCATTTAACAGTAATTGTTGATTTCTTTATTTTAAAGCTATCAAACCCGGATTTGAAGACTATATAAGGAAGAACTCTAGCAACTGGAAAACCTAATCTCCATACCTTATGTGTGATACTAGTTGCGTACTAGAGTCATTTCTCTTTTAACCTAGGTTTTTCCTAAAACCATTATAGGATAATTAATTAAAGACTTCATTGGGATTCTGAAGCCAGACCCAACTATTTTATCTGTAGTTGTGTGTTCTGATCTTACATTTTCTATCATATTGAGTATTATGTTCTCTAAGATTGGCTCGAGATTTATCTCCGATAGGTAAAGATATAAAAAGTAATCACAAAGATCTTTGTCTCATTCTTTGTGATTCCACAATAATTTCTTCTACTACCATATAGTTAAGTTATTGTGAGGTGATTGATATTTCTAAGTTGTTCTTCGGGAATATACGACCGGATTATCAATTGGTTCATGTTCACCTTGATTTATCAAAAGACGGAACAAAACTTCATAGGTAAATCTGTGGAGACAAATTTATCTATCAGAATAGACTTTTCTGTGGGAGACAGATTTGTCTATAAGTTTCCGACTTTGGGTCATAAAAACTCTTAGTTGTGGGTGAGATAAGCTAAGGGAATCAAGTGCGTAGAGTCCTGCTGGGATTCAGAGTCCTACAACATAACTGTACCTTAATCGATGTGATACTTGCTTAGGGATCAACTACATTCTAGTCTGAGGTTAACTTGTAGTAGGTTAGTGTCTGTAGCAGCTTAATACAGTATGGTGTTCAAATCTGGACTAGTTCCCGGGTTTTTATGCATTTGTGGTTTCCTCGTTAATAAAAAATTTGGTGTCTGTGTTATTTCTTTTTCGCATTATATTTGTTTATATGATTGAAATATCACGGGTTGTGTGTAGTTCAATCAATTAGTAAATCCAACCTTTGATTATTTATTGAAATTGATTGACACTTGAACATTGGCCTTTGATACCATTCAAGTTGTTTCTCATAATAATCAAGCTCACGTCCTATTTGCTTGATTTTCTAATTACATTGTGAAACAAAGATATAACTCTTGGATATATTTACTTGATTGAGTCTGACTATCTAGTTAATTCTCTTGGAATTATATTGGAGTTAGTCCATACAGATTGCCGAATGAAATATTGGGTGTGGTCATTAGACCCTCTCTTTTTCAATTGGTATCATACAATGCAAATACACTAAGACCTCATAAGTTTGTGTATGTAGCAATCTGACTCTATGGACAGAAGTGTTATCTTTATAAATGTACCGCCAGTCATCGACATATCGAATTACTTATGGTGAAAAATTGATATGCGTGTCTTTCTTCAATCACGTGATTTTCAATCATGGGTGTATGTTGTTAATGGCTATAATCCTCTGATGGTTATAATAGACGGTCTAACTGTTGCAAAGGATATTGGTAGGTATGAGCCTGACGAGATTCTCGCTACAAAGCAAAATTATGACGGCTTAAATACTATCATACATGACATTACCCCAGATCTTTGCACCATGTGACTACGTGCACTCGGTCTAAAAATGCTTGGGATATCTTAGAAACCGTATTTGAAGGGAATACCCCTGAAAAAGAAGCGAGGCTTCAAAACCTAAACTCTGATTGGGAAAACCTTCATATGGATGATAAAGATTTAATTGATAATTTAATCACAAAGTGTCTGAAATTGTTAATACATATTTTGCGTTAGGTAAGGCTATTCCTGAAAAGGACATTATGATGAAAATTCTCAGATCGTTACCAGATAGATATGATTCTAAGAAACATGCCATTGTTGAAGGAAATAACCTTGAAACTCTTTCCAGAAACTCGCTCATTGGAAAGTTAAAAGTTCTTGATCATTATCAGAACACACTTAGAACAACCGCGTTCAATGTTGTGACTAACATAAGCAATTCTCCTAAATTATCTTGGTCTGATTAATGTTGTCCAAATCATATTGATCTTGACATGTCATTGATTATACAAAAGATTAAGGATATTATGAAAAGAAGCAAAAGTTCTGAGGAACATCTCTCTCTTTCGGTGATGCTTCAGATGATTTAATATGAAAAAAATCACTTAAGTTGGTAAATTCGCATACTTCCGAAGTTTGCACATAAATTTCAGCTCTCACAAAAAACAACTTATACTAACTCAAATTCTGATTCAGAATACGAGTCTCACACTGATATTCTGGAAATTTTGGATAAAAATGAAAAAATTCACCAAGAAAATCTTCAACTAAAGATGATGTTGGAGAAACTTGAATCATCACTTCAGGTGAAAAATCTTGAGATTGACTATCCTAATGATGAATTCACCAGAGGCCTGTCTCTAAAAGAAAAAGAGATTAGTACTCTTAAGTGTGACCTGCAAAGGTTGTCTGGAAGCTCTGACGAGATTTCAACAATGTTATTTGGTCAGAAGTCTTTTGGTAACACAAATGGTTTAGGCTTAAAAAAAAAGACTGAGAGCACAACCAACTTTTTTGTTCCATCCAGTTCTGGAATAATAAATGTTAAAAGTTGTGATAAACAGGAGTCAAATCAAAAAATAAAAATTATACCTTAAATTGTTTGTTTTGTGGAAATATGAATCATGTTCAAAGTAAGTGTTGGAAATTCAAGAAGAACAACAAACGAATTACCAAACTTCAGAATGACATGCAAAGGATGAATCTGGCTTTATGTAACCAACGGGGAACTCCTGGAGACAAGAAGAAATCTAAGAGAACCAGAGTCAGACGAGGTAAGAAGTCTGTTTATACAAAAAACCTTGATAAATCATCACGTGGCACAAGATGTGAGCATTCTGCTCACTCTATCACTATCTAATTATAGTGATGTATGCATCCTCATTATTAACTTGAGAATATGAGAATTGCATCAAGGTTGCTCAAGTCATGTATAATTGTTGATTTCATATTTTCTTATATTTGTTAGTTTATGCAAGTTATGCTTTGCAAATGAATATTTTCTTATCAAAATAGATAATTGATCGTGAACCGTGAAGACTTTTTCAAAGTTTTTAGGGAATTTGGTTATCTTATGCTCTATATATATTCATTTGTGAGCAAAATTCCCTTTTACTCTCTCTTTTATTTGAAAGATACAATATCATGGCTCCTGTAACTAGAGGTACCAAAAAGGGATGCAGTAGAAGCATTTAATGTGTATATTTATGAAGGAATACAACCCTCAAGAAAGAAAAATGAGGGGTCTACAAATGATTAAAAAGGTCCTTCCCCTAACTATTTTTTGTCTATTTGTCAAAATGATAATTACTTTAAGGCTACGGTGAAGGATTTCATCAACAAAAAAATTTAAAATATCAAATCATGTTATGTTTAGAAATGATAGTTCACTACGAACAAATGTTGTCTCTAACAAAGAATACCTTGTGTGGACTGAAAAGAGAACTTAGTGAGTTACATGACATTTCTGAAGATCTAGAAGAATTGAATGATCCCATAACCAATGGGTTTTTCAATAATGAGAAGGAATTATCGGTTGATGCCCTGAGAAAGCTCTATAATGTCTAGGAAACTTATTATGAGAATTTATTCTTGTGTTATTAAGAAGGATAACTAGGGTTTGGAATAGCAAATATTGTGATTCCACATAGCTATTGACAACGATTTTCTTCTTGTAATGTTTTAGATTTATTTATTTAAATTCTAAGTTATTTGGAAGATGATTTTGCAGTATTAATCTTTATGGTTTTATATATTTCAAAATTATTATGGGATATGTGTGTTTACGTCCGTTAACTATGATTATCTCATATATGTCAAAAGTTAAATCTATTATGTCATTATGCAAATATTGATAAAATATAGAATGATCTTTTGAATATTCCGCAATATTGATCTTACCCTGTTCCACTTCTATGTGAAAGTAATGTATATCTCCGTAAGTTTTCTTATGTTGAGCATTTTCGATTAAATTAATCATTAAGGTTCTCTTGTGGTTAATTTATTCGAGTTTTCCGGATACAAATTCATGTTTCATGTAATTTGTTAATGTCCAAAGAAACCCTTCTTTTCTAGTAAAAGTAAGGTCGCTCTTGGTGTTCTTTCGGGAATGAAATTTAATGGGGGAGAGTTCTTAATTGAGCTTGTGCTCAATTGCCAAATCTTTATGGGGAGTGCGGCTGTGGAATATCGTATGAGTTATCTTGTATCTTTATAAACTCCTTGATGAATACACTAAGTTTCGACTATGTGAAATCATCGAAACCAAGTTGAGATGTTCTCTTTTAGTCATGAATAATCTATTTGAGAATTTCATTATGATCCCTCTAGTTTTTGTACCTTTTCCAATTTAAATTGAAAAAAATGAGGAGAATTATTTTGTAGTTCACACTACATACATATGGTTTACGGATCATTATGTAAGGGGGAGTGGTTTTAATTGTGAGATGAAGTAGTGACTAAGGGGGAGTGATACATATCACCTTAGTATTATTGTCAAAGTTGTGATACAATTGAACTTTGATGCTATGTGATAATATTATGACATTGTATAACAATAATTGAGAACAACTGTTTTTTTATTGTTATGGCTATGGATCTTCAACAACAATGATGCTGAGTTGAACACGTTAATATTCACTGAAGTACTTGGAGTGACGAAGAATTCAAGGAATGTTGAAGAACCTAAGAAATCAAGCATGTTGGATGAGAATCTACAAAGTTTATTTATTTTGCAATCCATATGTATTGATAGTTTTGTCACTAAAATTGACAAATGGGGAGATTGTTAGAGCACTGCTCGGTCGAACTCGCAAGCGTTGCTATCTCAAGCTTTTTTGTCAAGTTTAGGTGATCAAAACTATAAGTCTTGATTTCTAGTCTATTTATAGCTATGTCTCGGATTATGATAGAATGTGTAGTTGATATTTAGACTTCACGGCGTTCATCGATTGAAGACGAAGATCTACTGAGGACAGCTTGGAAGAACTTCATCAAAAAAAGGGTATGTGGAGACTAAAACTAATCTATCACTCAGAAGTTTATTCTATTCTATCTCCTAATGAGACTAAGTCGTATAGATATATAGACTTTTATATTATACATATTTAATATTTCGAGCTGAGTATAACTCGCTTATATATTTCTCGAAATATGTGTTGGAAGTTATTAGCTTGGTCGAACTCGCATGCATTGCTATCTCAAGCATGTTTGTCAATGTTAGTGATCAAAACTATAAAGTCTTGATTTCTAGTATACAATAGCTAAGGTTTCGGACTAGGATAGAAAGTGTAGTGTACTATTATTAGTACAAATATGCAATCAAGATCCAGTAAAGATATGAGAATCAAGATAGACAAGAGAAATTAGACGAATTATGGGAGAAGATTAGACGAATTGAGACAAGAAATTGAAGAAATCTGGTTCAGGGTGAACACAGCCTTAAGAGAATAGAAATTCATTAATCTTCTTACAACCAAAAATACTCAACAGTAGCTTGAGTACCAATTAGCTAATACCCTAAGATCGACCACCTGAAGTCCAACACGTGGCAACATCTTCCTGGGTACTCAATTACAAAATAAGCCAATGACTATAGTTTATAAAAGCACACCATATAATATTCAGGGCAGCCCAGGTACATAACATTACTCCCTCCTTAGAAAGTATCCTTGACCTCAAGGATGAAATTTAGATAATGAGCTTGAATGTTGGACCTGTCTTCCCAAGTAGCATCTTCTGGAGCAGAATTAGTCCACTGTATGAGAAGTTGAGTATGGTCCCTGTTTCTGGTAGTGACTGATCTAGTAGCCAAGACCCTTTCTGGTCTCATAATTACCTTTCCGGCATGGTCAACCACAGGTAGTACTGGAGAGGGTATGTAAGTCTTACCAATATGTTTCTTTAGCTGCGAAACATGAAACAAAGGATGGATTATAGCACTAGATGGCAATTCTAATTTATAGGCTAAAGATCCAACCTTCTTTAGAATGGTTAAGGGACCATAATACTTAGATGAGAGCTTGCAGTTCTTACGTAGTGAGACTGAAGCTTGCCTGTAAGGCTGTAACTTCAAATATACTCTATCTCCCACTTCAAAACTCCTATCAGTCTTTCTCTTGTTAGCAAATAATTTCATTCTCTCTCGGGCCTTCTGCAAACTTTCCTTAAGCAAGTCCAGCATGGCATCTCTTTGCTTCAAGTAGGACTTAACTGCTACAACTGAAGTGATATCTGTGGATGGGAAGGCTATATGAGGGGGGTTGTAGCCATACAAGGCCTTAAAAGGACTCATCTTCAGGATTGTGTGATAACTGGTGTTATACCACCATTATGCCAAAGCCATCCACTTGAACCAATGACTAGGTTGATGCCCTGTTATACATCTTAAGTAGTTATCTAGGCAGGCATTCACCCTTTCTGTCTGCCCATCAGTCTGGGGGTGGTAAGATGTGATGAGATTTAGGCTAGTACCCAAAGCCTTAAAAAGGTCTTTCCAGAAGTTGCTGGTAAACACTTTATCTCTATCTGAGATAATTGAATAAGGGAGCCCATGTAACTTGAAAACTTGGTTTAGATAAGCCTTAGCCACTGTAGCTGCTGCGAAAGGGTGTTGAAGCCCAATAAAATGGTTGTATTTGGTGAGTCTATCCACCACCACCAGGATAACACTCTTCTTTTCACTAACAGGTAACCCTTCTATAAAATCCATAGTCACATGCTGCCAAGCTTGTTCTGGAATGGGAAGGGGTTGGACCAAGACATTTGGATAGTGATGATCATTCTTTTTCCTTTGGCACACATCGCATGAGTATACAAAGGATATGACATCTTTCTTTAAGCCAGGCTAGTAAAAATACCTCTTGGCCCTGACATAGGAGGCTTGTATACCTGAGTGCCCACCAACTGCAGGAGTATGTATTGACTCTAAGATGGTTCTTCTGACCTGGTTACCAGTCCCCACATAAATCATGCCCTGGTACCTCAACACTTATTCCTTTACTGAGAGTTTACCATCAACAATAGGAGATGCTAGAGTCAAAGCAATGAGCTGCTGGGTCTTGTTATCTTGGGAATAGCTGGAGAGTATATCAAGATTCCAAATTGGCTTGGAGAGTGCTAGTGAGTTACAGTCAGCATCACCCTGTGGCCTTCTGGATAGTGCATCAGCCACCACATTATCTGTCCCCTTTTTGTACTTGATCTCATAATCAAGGCCAAGAAGCTTCATTAACCACCTCTGTTGAAGGACAGTGGTAATTTTCTGATCTAAGAAGTATTTAATACTCTGATGATCTGTTTGAATGATAAACCTTCTAACTTGCAAGTATTGTCTCCACGTGGTGATAGCCATAACTACAGCTAGTAGATCCTTCTCATATACTGACAAAGCTCTTGATCTTGTCCCTAACCCTTTGCTGAAAAAAATAATTGGTTTTCTTCTTGAGTCAGCAATGCTCCTACACAAGAATCACTAGCATCAGTCTCCACATTATACTGTTTGGAAAAATCCGGCAAAGCCAATACTGGTGTATTAGTCATGTCTCCTTTGAGTTGTTCAAAGGCTATGGTGGAAGATTCACTCCACAAGAATGAGTTATTCTTCAAGAGTTCAGTAAGTGGTCTACTAATAGCTCCATATCCCTGTACAAACCTTTTGTAATAGCCAGTGAGCCCCAGAAATCCCCTTAACTCCTTAATAGTGGTTGTTGTAGGCCATTCCTTCATGCATGCAATCTTGGTTGGATCAGACTTGACTCCTTCTACTGTAATAATATGGCCAAGGTACTTTAGCACTGTTTGCCCAAAATAACATTTAGATACCTTAGCATAAAGCTTGTGAGCTCTGAGAAAGGAAAAAGTCTTTTGGAGATGTTCTAAGTGCTCTTCTAATGATGAACTATAAACAAAAATATCATCAAAGAAAACAAGTATGAACTTCCTCAAATGTTCTTGAAAAACTTCATTCATTAGATCCTGGAATGTTGCAGGGGCATTTGTTAGTCCAAAGGGCATTACCTTGAACTTATAATGTCCATGGTGAGTTCTGAATGTTTTCTTATGAATGTCTACCACATGAACCCTTATCTGATGGTAGCCAGTCCTCAGATCAATTTCGGTGAAGTACATTGCCCATTAAGTTCTATAGAAGTTCTTCAATGACTGGTATTGGAAATTTATCTTTCTTCTTAACAAGCAAAATGGGAGCAGCAAAGGGATTATGGCTTGTTTGGATGATACCTGAATTGAGCATCTCCTTTACAAGTTGTTCAACTACTCCTTTTTGTATGTATGGGCACTTATAAGGCCTCTGGCTAGTGGGTGTGGAGTTTGGATTGAGGGGTATAGTGTGGTCCAGATTTCTGGTGGGTGGTAACTGCTTGGGTTCTTCAAATATATCTTGGAACTCCTGTAATAGGGGAAGTATGGTTGTGGGAGTGATGGGAATGGAAGATTGTGGAGTAATGGAAAATAGTTGGCCCACTATGCCATGATTGTTCTTGCTAAGGTATTTTGATGCAGCTTCATTACTCATCATTCTCAAGCTTGGATGTTTAGGTTTACCCATGAGTACCATCTTCTTGCCTTGATAATTGAATGCAATGCTTAACTTAGCAAAATTAAAAGTTATTTCACTTAACTTTCTTAACCAGTCTGCTCCTAGCACCATATCACAACCCCCTAATGGTAGTATCCACAAGTCCTCTTTAAAGTGGTGGTTCTGCATTTCCCATTGCAGCTGTAGGCATATGCCAGTACTTACAGTCTTCTCCCCATTAGCAACAGTCACCAAAATGTGTTTTGTAGGTTCGATGGAGCAGTTTAATTTCCTTGCCAAGTCACGGTTAATAAAGCTATGTATGCTTCCAGTGTCTATGAGTATTGACACCTTCTGCCTTTTAGTGGTTCCAGGTATTCTTATGGTGTCACCAGCAGCACCACTAGTTAGAGCATGTAGGGATATCTCCATGTCAGACTCCACTGGAGATTCCACAGCCTCTTCATAAACTTCTTTTTCTACCTCTTCAGAAGATTCTGGTTTTTCTACTTGCACCATGAACAATTGTTGTCTTTTGCAGATATGGCCAGGAGTGGATACAATATCATAATTGTAACATAGTCCTTTCTCCCTCCTGATCCTCATTTGCCCTTGTGTCAATCTTTTGATAGGTGGTAGTGGTGGACTGGATTTTGGGGTGGAGTTGCCTGATTTGGGTGTAAAAGGGCTAGAGACTGTGGTGGTAGTTTGAATGGGTTTAGGCGGGAAAATAGATGTTGAAGCCTGGTAGGGCCTTGTGTTGGAGAAAGAATTGGTAGATTACCTCTGTAATGGCCTTGAAGGTTTAGATTATTGAACACATTTTTGCTCTTGCATCCTGGCAAGGGAGAAGGCTTGTAACAGTGTAGAGGGGTGAAACATCAACACTGAGTTATTTATTTCAGTCTTTAAGCCACTAATAAAGCTCATTACAAAGTATTGTTCAATTAAATGTGGGTTACTATTTAACATAAGAGCCTTGAGATATTCAAATTGTTCAAAGTATTCTTCTACAGTAGTAACTTGACACAATTTATTAAAACTCCCTATAAAGTTATCATCCACAGGATTTTCAAATCTAGCACATACACCCTATGCTAGTTCTCTCCATGATAGAAAACGTTTACCGATTTGAAAATTAAGGAACCACTTATCAGCCTTACCTTCTAAGTAGATGGAATCTACGCTAACCTTTTGATTCTCCCCAGTACTGTGAATCTGAAAATACCTATAGTTCTTTTGAACCCATCCACGCGGATTCTCCCCATCAAATATGGGAAAATAAAGCTTTGGGGTACGTTGTTGTCTGACATAAGAAGTCTCCCCTATAAATCCATGACCGAATTGATAATTACCTCCTTGCGGTGTAAAGCCTGGTGTACCCAAAATTCCCTGACCTCCATTGTTGCGTCTAGAATTTTGAAGTATCTCAGCTATCTGACCAGTTAGTAGATCCAAACTAGAATTCGTCTTTTCTCGAAAAGATTTTGAATCGGATGCTTGATCATCTAATTGCTGGCTCACTTTGGTTACTTTAGTGTCTAGGTCAAGAAATTTCTATTGATTTTGTCTATGAAAATCTGATAATTCCTTGATTGTGAAATTATTGGAACCCATTGAGAGAAGGACAGAACGACTCTGATGCCAAATGTACTATTCTTAGTACAAATCTGCAATCAAGATCCAGTAAAGATAGGAGAATCAAGATAGACAAGAGAAATTAGACGAATTAAGGGAGAAGATTAGATGAATTGAGACAAGGAATTGAAGAAATCTGGTTCAGGGTGAACATAGCCTTAAGAGAATAGAAATTCATTAATCTTCTTACAACCAAAAACACTCAACAATAACTTAAGTACCAATTATATAATACCCTAAGATCGACCACCTGAAGTCCAACACGTGGCAACATCTGCCTGGGTACTCAATTACAAAATAGGCCAATGACTAGAGTTTATAAAAGCACACTATATAATATTCAGGGCAGCCCAGGTACATAACATGTAGTTGAGCTCAAGAACTCCATGGTGATCATCATACAAGACGAAGGACTACTCAAGGAACCAATGGATCTTCATAAACTAAAAGGTATATGGAGACTTGAACTTATCTATCACTCAAAAGTCTATCTACTATATCTCCTATCTTGAGACAAAAGTCATATTACTATATAGACTAAGATTATACACATGTGGTATTTCGAGCTGAGTATATCTTAATATTTATGGGTGAAAATGGTTTCTGCTGATTTCGGTAATTTCGGGTGTGTGGGTGAGAAACGAATTTAAACCCTAAAAAATGTACTGTGAGGGAGTACTTTAGATTTGAGAGATCAATCTGTACAAGTCCGAACTGAACCAAGAAATAGTCGTTCCAGACTTGCTTCGGTCACAAAGTGGAGGAGAATGGGTTGGTTTTGGGGAGGGAAGCAAGGAAAGTGATGAGACCAGAATAGTTGATTCTGGAAGAGTAGTTGTGTTACTACGACTTGTATCAGAAAAGTGGGAAGGCTAACAAATAGTAAGCTAGCAAGTATTTTCTGAGTGTCGTATGCTCCTGACTGAACTTATTATTCGGTGGAAATAGGTAAGACCTATTTATACAAGTCGAAGTGAAACATACTCTGGTCTCATTAAGGAATGGAAAAATGGGTAAGTAAATGGGAGGAGGTGGTGATGCATGGAATTGATATTCCCTAAAACCGTTAACACATGGAATTGATGTTCCGTAAAACCGTTAACGCATGGAATTGATGTTCCATTAAACCGTTAATGCATGGGATTGATGTCCCAGAGCGTTTCACCATTTACTCCCTATATTTACTAACCGCCTCACCCTTATGAAACTTCCTTATAAAGGGCGTAGTGTATGCCGCACGCTGTAAACCGCCAAACCAATATGCAAACAGGATCCCCTAGTTTGTGATATGTGTTGATGTCTCGAATATTTTTGTGAAAAACATGTAGCATGTTGTTGTTGCCTGGAAAGTAGAGCTTGGGAGGCTTGTTAGCTTGGTGACCTTCGACGGTCGAGATTTTGCATCTTAAGAGGAAAGGTAACCGCTGATCGTCGCACGCTTTCGTTTGTTGGTGGCCGCATAGTGGCGCGGCTAGGTTGGCATGCCATTAGCGTGGCATGGTGGCGCGGCTAGGTTGGCATGGCATTGGCGTGACATGATGGCGCGACTAGGTTGGCATGCCATTGGCGTGGCATGGAGGCGCGGCTAGGTTGGCATGCCATTAGCGTGGCATGGTGGCGCGGCTAGGTTGGCATGCTATTGTCGTGGCATGGTAAGTTGGCATGGCATGGTTTGGCGTGGCCAAACTTAGGTTTTCGGGCAAAAGGTTACCATGCATCGTATGGTAACCTTGGATGGATAGGATTTTCTCCTGGGATTGAAGGGGGGCCGTCGATTGTCGCACGCCTTTGATTTGGTAGACACATATGGAAGGACAGCATGGCATGGCTAGGTTGGTATGTCATTGGCATGGCATGGTTTGGCATGGCCAAACTTAGGTTTTCGGGCCAAAGGTTATCATGCGTCGTCTGGTAACCTTGGATGGCTAGGATTTTCTCCTGGGATTGAAGGGGGACCGTCGATTATAGCACGCTTTTGCTTTGTTAGCCGCGTAGGGAAGGACAACATGGTGGCGCGGCTAGGTTGGCATGCCGTTGGCATGGCATTGTTTGGTGTGGCCAAACTTAGGTTTTCGGGCCAAAGGTTACCATGCGTCGTCTGATAACCTTGGATGGTTAGGATTTTCTCCTGGGATTGAAGGGGGGACTGTCGATTGTCTCAAGCCTTCGTTTTCGTAGCCGCATAGGGAAGGCCAGCATGGTGGCGTAATTAGGTGTGTTTGGCATGGGGGGGCCAAGGGCTTGGCATGGGCGCATGGTGTGGATAGCTTGGCTAGGGCCAAGGTAAGGTGCGGTTTGGATTTCCATGGTGGGGCTAAGGGTTTGGTATGGGCGCATGGTGCAGCTAGATTGGCTAGGGCCAAGGTAAGGTGCGGTTTGGATTGGCATGGTGGTGCCAAGGGTTTGCCATGGGCGCATGGTGCGGCTAGCTTGGCTAGGGCAAAGGTAAGGTGCGGTTTAGCTTGGCATGGTGGGGCCAAGCGTTTGTCGTGGGTGCATGGTGCGGGTAGCTTGGCTAGGACCAAGGCAGGGTTTTGGGCCAAATGTTCCCATATGTTGTCTGGTAACCTTGGACGGTTTGGATTTGCTCCTATGATTGAAGGGAGACCGTTGATTATCGCACCTTCGTTTTGGTAGCCGCATAGGGGAGGCCAGTATGGTGGCGCGGCTAGGTTGGTATGCCGTTGGCGTGGCATGGTTAGGGCCAGGGTAAGGTGCAGTTTAGCTTGGCATGATGGACGTGGCTAGCACGGTTTTCCATTGGCACATTGGTGCGGCTAGCATGCCTTGGCGTGGTAGGTGTGGCTGGCATGGCTTGCCATTGAAACAGTGGTGCAGATAGCATGTTTGGCATGCCTTTGCACGGTAGGTGTGGCTGGCATGGTTTTCCATTGGCACATGTGGTGTGATAATTAGGGTTTTGGCTTGTCGAAACCTTAATTAGCATTTTAAAAAAAGGTACCCTGGTAATTTTCTCGCAGACAAATTGAAAGGTTTAATAAATGTGCTTGGTTTGGATATTATTACTCAGGTTTTGTGACGTCACTATCTGACTAGGGTTTTATGATTTTACCCCTAAGATAAAAACCACCATCAACATTAAGTCCCCTGCTTAGCTCGAAACAGGTGCCTTGTTGCGAGGTAAGCATATGATGGTGACAAACGAGGACAGAATCGAAACGTAGGACATGCAAGATGGTTAGGGAAGCCCGACTAACCTTTTTTTGAGAGGTAAGGAGAGTTCATGATCCCGTGTTTGGAGGCCTTGCGTAAATTGTACTGGGACGCAGACCGTGGAGTGGTGAGACGAAGATTGCTGACTTGGTCTGGCCGCGTATCACCTTGACTGAGCTAGGGAGCATCATGACGCTGACTTGGAGAATTTATTGGTATTGGCAAGTCACGACGCGGACGGCTTGGAGAGGTAAATCACGTGCGGACGGTTCGGCATGTGAGGCCAAGGCATGTCACATACTTAGAAGGGCAAAGAAAATGCGGTCTTGCAAATGCAAAGCATGGCGGACGTTTTGGGATGTGGGGCCAAGGCAATGGCGTTAACAATCTTGGCGTGGCAGCTTTGTCTTCGCGGGACCGGTCGCCTTCTTTCCTTACTTGGCTCAAATTGGATTTTTTATTTCTTTAAAAACCGAGAGTGTTATGCCCACTAAAGGGGCGTTACTCCTTCTTCTCAAGTTACGTTACCGGTTTTGCTTCTGTATCTCAGTGCTGACGGCGGAAAAAAAAAACACGGGCGAGTGTATCTCAAACACGTTCTTCCACATCTTCTCAGAAAACCCTAATTATTTCGCACAGCCAGGCGTGAGGTTTTCCCTTATATTGGCTGGTCTAATGAGGTTTAATTAGGGTCGGATGTCACCCCTTAAATCATGGCTAGTAGAAAATCTTTCCTTTTCTGGACTGCATCGTTCTGCTGAACATAAGAAATGATCTTGAATCCTCCATCTGCATAGTCCATTATGAAAATCGCGTTCACTTTCTTTACATGTATCGTCTCGTGTTTTCTCCCGGTTTCCATTTTATCTTCTTCTTTATGCATGTCATTGGTATAGATAGGGTGAAAACTTGCCCATTTTCTCTATTTCTTGTAGTGCATAATGGGATCTTCCAGAGGCAGCCGTATCTCTAATTCTCCGTAGAAAAACTTTGGAATCGGCGAAAATCAGTTTCTTCTCATGAGGAGGCATTAGGTATAATCGAATCTCTGTTCGATGAAGCTAGCGTAATTATCCAGGTGTTGATGGTGGAATTCTGTTCAGGGGTAAAATGGTAAAAGCCAAATTTTAAGTTGACATCCTGCAAGGGATAAGGCCTTCATGCGGTGAATATCCTCACCATATTAATTCATTGGAGCATGTGCAACCATCCCTGAAAATTAAAACCTACCCAGAGCGGAGCATGTAGCAACCATCCTGATTTTATGTAGGTTTGCAGCATTACTATTAATGCTTTAATTAAAGCCTTGTATTCGACATGCAAACATCCATAGGATACCTTACGGCGGGTTATATTAGCCCCGTTGAGCGCAGGCAAGACTACCCATGCTAGTCTCACCTGCTGAAAACAAACTCAAAAATAGGTCTCATCCGTCCAACTTCGCAGGCATAGATGGAGGGTGTAGATATAGATTCATGGGGGTCTTGAGCATGTTACCATGATCACCTCGGACCTACCTTCATGCATGACCGAACGGTCAAGACCAACTACAGTTGGTCATTCCAAAACGTGCGCTCAAAGTGAGCATGACGCACGGCTAGGGTTCCTTTTAATCGTGAACGTCCAACTTCGCAGGCATAGTTGAACGGCTTAGATTATACCTTAAAACAAGTAGTGAAGTGATGATACACCATTAGCGGACCCACTTTCTACCTACATGACCGACTCCCTCATATTCAAGCCGTGTTACAAGAAACGATTTCCCAAACAAGGCTAGGTTGACGCCTTATGCAGGTTGAGAAGATCCAAAACGATCACGACCATCCAACTTCGCAGGCATAGTTGGATGGCTTAGATTGCACCCAGGGTCATAGATCAAGTATGTACATGCTCACTGTCGGCCCAAGATGTTGCATACATGGTCGGTCTTCCCAAAGGAGGCGCACGCAACCCAAGACCGATCACCCAACGTGGCCGGTCCGAAACCCTAATTAGGGTTTGCGGCGCATATGTCGCAGAAACATCTCAAGCGTCCATATTCGCAGGCTTGGATGGAAGGAAAAGATGGAGACTTAGAGGGAACCGAGCATGCTAGCATGACCACCGTGGGCTCGACTTCACGCCTAGCCGATCGGCCAAGACCGATAGTGGTCAAGTTCCTTGGTACGCGTGCCCAAAGGTGGAATATCACGTCCCCTCCATAAGTTCTAATATCGACCACTCGTCTTTGCCACCTAAAGTGAGTGACTTAGATCAAATCTTTGCAAGTCAAGCAGGCATGGGCGTGAACACCATTGTACCACCTCCATGCAAGGCCAATCGGTTCCTCTATAGAAACTCCCTTAGCATGCAAACGTTTGGGTTGAAAGAGGCAGCATGCGCGCCTCCCATCCAACGATCGCAAATAGGGTTGCAAGTCATCTCGTCCGTCCAACTTTGCATGCTTGGACGAATGACTTAGGGTGCGAATCAACCAGAAAACAAGGTATCACCATGATCACCATCCGTCACTCTTCTTTACAGGGTGACCGACCAAGGCGTGGCCTGCCCATACAGCCTCCAAACGGTCAGCTGAAGATGGCTGCATGCGATGTCATACCAATTTCACGATTCACCCTGCACTATTTTATGTGGTTCCCACGATCCACACACTCGAGACATTAATCACGTCACAACTGGGGATACAAACTGGGGTATTGGTCTGGCGGTTTACAGCGTGCAGCGTGCAACACTCCATCACAAGATCGTGTCAGGGAAACATGGACGGTTAGCGATGATAGGAGAAGTGGGCGAGCAACCGTGTGACACTAACACACAACTCCACTTCCTCCATCACTCCACTTCCTCCACTTTCCCACGAGAAACGTGATGAAGGCTTATCGACTTGTATAAATAGGTTCTCCTCCCTATTTCCAACAACACAGAAAACCAAGTGTTAATACCATCGTATTCAACACCCAGAGCCTGCCTGCAACATTTTCTAGCCTGCTCAACCTTCTGTTAACAAGTCATCAAATAGCCTTCATCTTCATACTCTCAACACCTTCTTCGCTTCCCTCCCTAAGACCAACCTCACATCCTTCACCTGTGACCGAAAAAAATCTGGAACGGCCGTGTCTTCGGTTTAGTCCATAATTGTACAGATTATCTCTCGAATCAAAAGTGCTCATCGTGCAGCACATTTGTTGAAGGTTTAAATTCACTTCTCATCCACACACACCCAAAATTACCTAAACCGGCAGAAGTAGTTTTCTCCCACAAATAATTGGTGACCATAGTGGGAGGTTAATCTATCGGTTGTGAAGTCGATCTCTTCAATACCATTTCAATTTTCAAGAATGATGGATCTTAGATCTGGATCAGCAACCAATCCTGAGGGAGGTAGCGCCGACAACACTTCTAGCGCTGATATCCCAATTACTGGTGTCACTATACAACCCACCAGTACAACCAACGTGTCTCGTGGAGTTGCGTCTTCTACCATCAGTACCACCAGTACCAGCGGAGCAGGAGCGGACATTCCAGTAGGTGTGACACCTCCCATTACAAGATCCAGAGCGGCTACAAATCCAGGCATTTACTCAAGCATGACACCTACTTCCGTCACCAGAACGACTGTTACTCCCCCTTCAGGACGAGGATCTGGAGGACCCTGAGGAGGACAACCTCCTATCACCATGGTAGACTTGATGGAGAGACAAGAAACCCTCGCTAAAGCTCATGCAGACATGGCAACCACTCAGAAGGAGGTACTCACCTTCCTTAAAACATTAACCGATCGATTACCGCAAGAGTCGAGACATCCCCAAGGGCCAACAAGAAATACGTTCGGCACACCTGGAGCAGGTACCTCAGTTACGCAAGCCTACCTGAACGAAGAGTTTTATACTGCTGACCACGCAAGATAAAGGGACCAGGAGCGTCTCAGGGAAAGGAGCCGACCATCCAACTTTATTACACGTGAAGATCTGGAGAGACTCCTCCAAAATCGTGGCAAAGAAAATCCGATGGACGCGCATCGACACCAACCTCCATATCCACAAGACGTGCATCGGATTCCTCTTCCCAGGGGATACACCTCCCCTCAATTCACCCTTTACGATGGTACCGGTAATGCTTGTGAACACGTCTCTCGATTTTTAGAATCCTTAGGAGAACACGAATACAATCACATTCTCCGCCTGAAGGAATTCTCCAAATCACTTACGGGGAGAGACTATACGTGGTACAACAACATCGCACCCGACAGAATATCTAATTGGAGTGAGATGGTCAGCGCATTTTACAAGAAGTACTTCTTTGTATCTGAGCAAGTTACTTTCTTAGACCTGGGAAGAATCTCCCAACGGAACAACGAACATCCAAACGATTTTGTCAAAAGGTTCAGAACACAAGCGTTGGACTGCCATGAACCAAATGTCACAGAACGAAAGCTGGTGGAATTATACATCAACGGAATGATACCCATATATCGCGCCCTACTGGAAAACTTGGGATTTCAGACGTTCTCAGAGCTCCATGAAGCAGCCAAACGTTCGGCCACTACCGCCCCAGCATTACTGGAAAGAACCAGGATCGTTCGGAGCGACGATTCACGAGATAATCGGGGAAACAGGCACCTCATCAAAAAGCAGTATAATACTGGCCCTTTTGCCAGTGTATTAAGCGAAGGCGGAAAGAGAAAATCTCCAGCGGCGGAAGAACAACTACCCAAGCGTGCGGCTCAAATGCATAAAGCTTCGCCTCGAAAGGGAATAGGCAAAGATCCCGCGCAAAGCACCGAAGACACAGGCTTCCCGTTTCCGATAAATGAAGTAATGGAACTCTTGGAGGCATGGATTCATGATGATGCTATCAAGCTACCTCCTATCAGACGTCCACCAACTGAGAAAGACATGACAGACCCTAAGTACTGCCGTTATCATAGGTTTGTCCACCACCCAACTAAGGATTGCAACAAGCTGAAAGAAATCTTCAGGGAAAAGATAGCAGCAGGAGAGCTTCAATTAGGAAATGAAGGAGTTCACAGAGACCCCCTTCCTGTCCGAAGTTGCATTATCTCTGGAAGCTCTGTGCGCAAGACTGTACAATCCATGATGGAAAACCTGTGTGAAATCTTGTACCTTTCCAAGGTACAACGTCAAGATATATTCATGGCCCTCAACCGTATTATGTCAGGCAGGCGTTTGTACCCAGAAAAAGGAAGTCGTTCCAGCATCTCAAGCCTCCTTGGAAGATAGCACCAACAAAGGAAACTGGGGAATTTTGACCGTCGCCCATCTGAAAGATGTCAAGTTCTATAGCACATTAATCGATGCATATTATGAATTCAACATCGTTACTATCAAAACCATGCAAGCTGCGAAAATCTCAAAGCAGGAGGCTACCCGTGGTCCGACTGTGATCAAGAGCCCAGCAGGAGAATTTGTGGATGTCTACGGATACATTGACCTTGATGTCAAGATTGGTAACACTCCAACACAAGCTATATTCCATATAATTAAGGAATATCTGAATTACGACATGATTCTGGGGCGCCCGTGGGTACACAAGGCGCATTCCTTACCAATCTCAGTTCCTGAAAGAATATCCAACAATCCAGCTCCGATGATTTCCAACAAACCTTGGAGAATCGAAGACTGCATGTTTCCTCCATACCAACAACTCACAGGCATAACGCAACTCCCTGGTGAAAGCCCTTCGTCCTGCGTCAAGAGATTCCGAGCCCAAGTAAGTCTCATTGAACGACCCTCTTTGCAAGTAGTGGATGATTGTCCTGCTAGACCACCGGGGACTGTTTCACCTGACAGGCGGGCCACCACCAAGAGATGTGAATGGAGTGCTGGCCCCTTTAAGCGCTTCACCAAAAGTTTGGAAGCAGTCAAGAACGACACGTGTCATAAGAAAACTGTTATACCAAGTCCAAATCCGTTTCAAATCGGAGATATGGTAGCAAAGGTAACTACGTTCCAAGTTGGAAACATGGCAGTGAAAATAACTGCCCAGCCTGATATGCCTGCAAAGGAAGAAGAAGTATTCTTAGTGGCGGAGGTTATCTTGGGCGGTTACTACAAGATCATCAATGCAGACAAACTCTAAGGTGTGGTTGTTCACTCACGATGGCTCAAGCCCTACCTCACTTGAAGACACGACATCACCTCTCTAATCCATTCGGGGGGATTCCTCCAACAATTTTCCTTTTCACAATATTTGTAATTCCTTCAAAATGATGGCACCGCTTGCCTTCATACTAATTAGGGTTTCAATATTTCTTCAAGTAATCAAGATTTCATTCCTTTTATAATTTCTCATAAAATCGCACAAAGTTATGAGTCACCTTCAAACCACCATTACCCAGAAAGAAAACCCTAAATACTCATACCAAATCTTCATACCAGGTAATATGGGAGGAATAAAACATGTAAAAAGGGGAGGAGGAAGGTATCCTACATGGTCTACTTCAACAGAGCCAGACTCACGTCAGGGTGCAGAAGCAGAAAAAAATATGCATATTTCGAAAGCAGCATTGAATAAAACTTTGTTCAAGACAAGAAAGCAAAGAAGAAAACTTCAAACTCAGCCGCCACTCAGTATATATAAAAAAAATATACAAAGAAGAATAAAAGGGAAACTCAACTGCTGGTTGCGTCTTCATCACTGTCAGGATCCACATCTCGTGCCGCTTTCTCCAGAGACGCCTCAACTTCTTCTTCGGGCACAACAGCTACCGCCTCAACATCTTCAGCATGCATATCTTCTGCACCTTCTACAGAATCCATTGCAACCATAGAAATCGTGCCAATCACTTTCGGACGTTCAGTCTCATCAGTATCAGGGTCAAGGATTATCACACCACCACGTATTGGGTAATCACACTTCCCATCACCCGCAGGACCTTCATGTTCAAAACTCCGTCTCTTCAACCGAGCTTCCAACCCTTCAGCTCTCGAGCTTACTGGTGCTTGTGACGCCTCGCGTTTCCACTTCGCCCGAAACGCTTCTTCATGTCTTTTTTTCTCCTCCATATCGATTGCAACTGAAAGAGCACGGAGCCGCCCCCTGATAATGGTTAAATGCAAGACAGACATTCCCTGTACGGCATGGCCGACTTCACGAAGTGGCAAATCAATTTTATCCATCACCTCTTCATGTGCGTTAGCTTCTGGTTTATCAACTTCAAAACTTTTTTCTGAAGAAGCTGCAGAGTGATCATCACCAACTCCTTTCATGATGTACTGCAAAAAAGAGAGGAAGATGATTTACGGCGACAAATAAAAGAGAGGAAGATGAGTTACGGTGGCACATAAAAAATATTCTAATCACAACTATCGCCAATCGATTAAGAAATCAACGTGTAAAGCAATACCTGAGAAGTTGAAGAAGACGATCGCCTAATGAGAAGAATACAGAAAACTTCTTTATATGCTTCACGATCCAACAAGATCCCCAGGAGAAAAGAAGTCCGCCTTGCCTCTTTCTGAGGCTGTTGAGTCGGGATTGTGATCAACAATGTTTATCGAATGCACGATGCTTGCTAGGCATATGATAAGGCACACAGAAATAGGAAAGCCAAGGTGGATCGACCCATCAAGCTGTACTTCCCCAGCCGAGCTTTACCAATGGAAGGATCAACTCAACCGGCTCCAAGGCATTTAACACACGTGACATACCTTATCCCACACGGTAAACATGTATTTACTCTGGCTTTAATTATTTTTGTATGCAAATTGTCACCATCTCATGCCTACCCTACAATAGTGTAACCATTGCATGCTAGGCAGGGGACTTAATGTTGATGGTGGAATTCTGTTCAGGGGTAAAATGGTAAAAGACAAATTTTAAGCTGACGTCCTGCAAGGGATAAGGCCTTCATGCGATGAATATCCTCACCATATAAATTCATTGGAGCATGTGCAACCATCCCTGAAAATTAAAACCTACCCAGAGCGGAGCATGTAGCAACCATCCCGATTTTATGTAGGTTTGCAGCATTACTATTAATGCTTTAATTAAAGCCTTGTGTTCGACATGAAAACATCCGTAGGCTACCTGACGGTGGGTTATATTAGCCCCATTGAGCACAGGCAAGACTACCCATGCTAGTCTCACCTGCTGAAAACAAACTCAAAAATAGGCCTCATCCGTCCAACTTCGCAGGAATAGATGGAGGGTGTAGATATAGATTCAGGGGATCCTGAGCATGTTACCATGATCACCTCGGACCCACCTTCATGCATGACCGAACGGTCAAGACCAACTACAGTTGGTCCTTCCAAAACGCGCGCTCAAAGTGTGTATGACGCACGACTAGGGTTCCTTTTAATCGTGAACGTCCAACTTCGCAGGCATAGTTGTACGGCTTAGATTATACCCTAAAACAAGTAGTGAAGTGATGATACACCATTAGCGGACCCACTTTCTACCTACATGACCGACTCCCTCATAGGCAAGCCGTGGTACAAGAAACGATTTCCCAAACAAGTCTAGGTTGACGCTTTATGCAGGTTGAGAAGATCCAAAACGATCACGACCATCCAACTTCGCAGGCATAGTTGGATGGCTTAGATTTCACCCAGGGTCATAGAGAAATCATGTACATGCTCACTGTTGGCCAAAGATGTTGCATACATGGTCGGTCTTCCCAAAGTAGGCGCACGCAACCCAAGACCGATCACCCAAAGTGGCCGGTCTGAAACCCTAATTAGGGTTTGCGGCGCATATGTCGCAGAAACATCTCGAGCGTCCATCTTCGCAGGCTTGGATTGAAGGAAAAGATGGAGACTTAGAGGGAACCGAGCATGCTAGCATGACCACCGTGGGCCCGACTTCACGCCTAGCCGATCGGCCAAGACCGGCAGTGGTCAAGTTCCTTGGTAAGCGTGCCCAAAGGTGGAATGTCTCGGCCCCTCCATAAGTTCTAGTCTCGACCACTCGTCTTTGCCACCTAAAGTGAGTGACTTAGATCAAATCTTTGCAAGTCAAGCAGGCATGAGCGTGAACACCATTGTACCACCTCCATGCAAGGCCAATCGGTTCCTCCATAGAAACTCCCTTAGCATGCAAACGTTTGGGTTGAAAGAGGCAGCATGCGCGCCTCCCATCCAACGATCGCAAATAGGGTTGCAAGTCATCTCGTCCGTCCAACTTTGCAAGCTTGGACGAATGACTTAGGGTGCGAATCAACCAAAAAACAAGGTATCACCATGATCACCATCCGTCACTCTTCTTCATAGGGTGACCGACCAAGGCGTGGCCTGCCCATACAGCCTCCAAACGGTCAGCTGAAGATGGATGCATGCGATGTCATACCAAGTTCACGATTCACCCTGCACTATTTTATGTGGGTCCCACGATCCACACACTCGAGACATTAATCACGTCACAACTTGGGGATACAAACTGGGGTATTGGTCTGGCGGTTTACAGCATGCAGCGTGCAACACGCCATCACAAGATCGTGTCAGGGAAACATGGACGGTTAGCGATGATAGGAGAAGTGGGCGAGCAACCGTGTGACACTAACACACAACTCCACTTCCTCCATCACTCCACTTCCTCCACTTTCCCACGAGAAACATGATGAAGGCTTATCGACTTGTATAAATAGGTTCTCCTCCCTATTTCCAACAACACAGAAAACCAAATGTTAATACCATCGTATTCAACACCTAGAGCCTGCCTCCAACATTTGCTAGCCTGCTCAACCTTCTGTTAACAAGTCATCAAATAGCCTTCATCTTCATACTCTCAATACCTTCTTCGCTTCCCTCCCTAAGATCAACCTCACATCCTTCACCTGTGACCGAAACAAATCTGGAACGGCCGTGTCTTCGGTTTAGGCCAGAATTGTACAGATTATCTCTCGAATCAAAAGTGCTCATCGTGCATCACATTTGTTGAAGGTTTAAATTCACTTCTCATCCACACACACCCAAAATTACCTAAACCAGCAGAAGTAATTTTCTCCCACAAACACCAGGACCTTCCATCTATCTATCTTGGTGAAGTGCGGGCGTGTGTTCGGACTTTCTTGGGTTCGGTGAACATGGAAGAGGAGTGGGAAGGTGATAAAGAGCCTTGGGGTTTTGAGAGGATTCAGTGCATCAAAACTTCTTCTCAGCCCAGTGCTAGGGCGAATCGGACCGCTTCTAGGTTAAAACGACGGAAAACTGAGTATGTGGAACTCTTAGAGGAAAGCCAACGTAAATCCACGCTGCGTTTAATGGGACTGAAACCTCCTTCAGAGTTTACACCGTAGATATCGTCGGCAACATTAGGGAGGTCCAGGTGGCATATGCTGGACCAGTTATTAAAGAGGGTACTGGGAAAGAGGCGGGCGATGTTGCTACTGAGGTTGATTCGGGATGGGATGTTGAGGTTACTACTGCTGATGCTATCGAATAAAATCTCTGTTGCCCGAGAGATTATTGGGGAAAGTGCTTGAAAATATCCCTGACTGAGGGGGCTCGTGTTTCATCCTTCGATGACTAGTTTCTCCCTTTTATCGTTCTTGTTTGTTGCTTAGTCGTCCCGATGTCTCTGTAGATTCATCTTTACCTACTTTGTATTCATGGAGAAGTTAGGTTTTCGCCAATTAATGTTCCGCTTGTGTCTTTTGAATAATTGAATAAGGTATTTCTGGTTTTGATATGATGGTTAATGGCTTCTCAATGGTTTTGGATTAGTTTGGTGTATTTTTTATTTTTTTTGAGATTTGGAGAAACCATTAGGAAACAAGTGTATGCTTGCTTCTTTTTTTTAATTAAAATGAAATTCCGGAGAAGAATACAAACGGTGTATTTATCTTGGTAAAATACAAATATCAAGAGAAACTGTTGAAGTAAATACTAAAGGGAGAGTGGCTGGAAAAGTACAACATTTTAGGGATTAGAAATCTTGAGCCATCGCGAGTGAACTATCACGCCTTCCGGATCGTCTGTGTTGATGAGATTTCACTATTCTCCTAAAAGAACGTCTGCCACCAGATACGGCTCGTCTTCTCTTTCATTAAGCGAACCAATTCTAACAGCTATTTTTACCGTCATCTTCCCAACTTGAAACGAGTTTACCTTAACCACTATATCTCTGATTGTAAATAGGTTCAGGTGTTATGCAACTATTTGAATCTTGGTCTCGTTGGTTTCAATGGCAGCTTCTAATTTTTTTGCAAAGCGTTTGAACGGCCCAGCGCCCCATTCACATCTCTTGATAACGTCCGTGCCAGTAATCATGCTGAGTCCCCATGACAGAATAGGGGAAGAAATGACTGGTTGTAGAGAAGATCGTTCGACCAAACTTACTTACGTTTGGAATCCATGAGATAAAGCTAACAGGTCTTCTCCAGGCGTACGGGTTCCATTGGTAACTCATCGATGCGGATGCAAGTGGGATGGTTTGTTGGAGATTCTTTCGGGCGTTGATATTGGTATAGGGGATGTACCTAATTTTTCTTTGGTGTCGAGTACCCACAAGTGCCCAATATCATGTCGTAACCCAGTTCTTTAACAATGTGGAATTTGCTATGCATTACAGCGTCTCCTATCTTGACCTCGAGGTTGATGTAGTCATGCGCGTTCAAGGCTTCCCCTTTCGGGTTCTCAATCACGGATGGGGATCGGGTAGCTTCTTGTTTCGTAAAACCCGCTGCTTTCAGAGTCTTGAAAGTAATAATGTTGAAGTCGGAGGCCACATCGATGAGCGTGTTGTTGAATTCAATATCTCTTAAATAGGACGTGGTTAGCAGTCCCCAATTTTCCTTTTCGATTCCACCTGCTGGGAGAGCTTGGACTCTTGGCGTGGCTTCTCTGGAGGGAAAAAGCTGTTTGCCTAACACAATGCGATTGAGAGCCGCGAAAATATATTAGCGCTGCACCTTGGAGAGGTAGAGAACTTCGCATACGTGTTGCATCATGGATTGCGCAGTCTCATGCACGGAGTCCCAAGAAACCCCATAATCCCTTACTGGAAGTGGGTCTCGATGTACTCCATCGTTTCCTAGTTGGAGTTCCCCTGTTTCTATCTTTTATTTCAAGATATGCTTTAGCCTCTTGCAATTACTGGTTGGGTGGTGAACAAATCTGTGGTAATGGCAGTATTTGGGGTTTGCCATCTCGGCCTCAGTTGGTGGGCATATGGGAAGCGGTCGTCTGATAACATCATCTTGAATCTATGCTTCTAAGAGATCGATCACCTCCTCAATGGGAAACGGTAAATCCGATGTATTTCCTTCAGTTTTGTGATGACGCATGGGGGATTTAGCGGAGGCCTTCCATGGCAGAGTCCCCCGTCGTACCGGTGCTTCACGTTTAGGCTGTCGGTCTACAGCTGAGGCCTTCCTTTACCCTCCCTCATATATTAAGCTTACATAGGAGGGTCCAGTGTTAAATTTCTTGCTGATGAGACGTCTACCGCGAGTTTCGCGCATGTCTTCGGTCCTGGTTGGTCTATCTCTTTCCAATAATGTTGGTGCGGTCATTGCGGATTGTCTGGAAGCTTCATGGAGTTATGAGAATGTATGGAATCGCAGGTTCTCTAGCAAGGCACGGTAAGTGGGAGCCATACCGTTGATGCATATGTTCACCATCTGTTTCTCGGTCACGTTTGGGTCGTGATAGTCTAGTGCTTGAACCCTGAATCTCTTAACGAAATCATTCGGATATTCGTTGTCCTGCTGGTACATTCTTCCTAGGTCCGAGAATGTAACTTGTTCAGACACAAAGAAGTACTTCTTATAAAATGCAGTAACCATGCTACCCCAGTTAGGAATACTGTTCGGCGCGATGCTGTTGTACCATGTGTACGCTCTCTCGGTAAGCAATTTTAAAAACTCCCTCAGACGAAGAACGTGATTGTATTCATGTTCGCCTAGGGACTCTAAGAAGCGAGATACATGCTCACGTGTATTTCCGGTGCCATCGTATAGGGTGAATTGAGGAGAAGAGTATCCTCTTGGAAGAGGGATTCTTTGTATTTCAGACGGGTAAGGAGGTTGATACTGATGCATGTCTATTTCATCATTCTTGACTCGGTTGCGGAGAAGTTGCTCCAGATCCTCTCGTGTGATAAAGTTGGACAGCTGACCTCTTTCCAATTGGGTTCTGGCACGAATCTCCTCTTCCGTGGAGGCGCGTTCCGCCGAGGTGCTAGCATCGGGGGTGTTAGAGGCGTTTCTAAACGGCTCTGGAGGGAGTGACTCACGCGGTAGCTGCTCTGTTAGGGCCTTGAGAAAGATGAGTACTTCTTTCTGTGTCGAAACCATATCCGTTTGGGCTCTAGTGAGAACCTCTTGTCGTTCCATCAAATCAGCGATGGTAACATAGGGTCGGATCCCTCTGGTTCCTCCGGTTTCTCGTCCCGTTGGTAGGGTAGTCGGAGTCTTAGTGGTGGTTGGAGGTTCCATGCTTTATGAAGCATTAAGAGCGGAGGCGGCTCTGGCTCTGGTGACTAGTGGCGTAACACTCGAAGGGGTGTTTTCGGCACTGCCATGATTAGAAGGTTGTGTAGGGATATTAGAGGCGGCGACAACTCTATCCCTGGTGATTGGCGGCGTTACACTCGAGGAGTGCTTTCGGTGTTACTGTGGTCAGTAGGTGACATAGTGACGTTGTTGGAAGCAACATTAACACCAGGGATGTGTTCTGTGCTGGTGTTCTCAGCAGATGATCCGGATATGAGTTCTACCATGTTGGGATCGGCGTTTGAAAGATGAAATCAGGAATTGAAAAGCTGATATTGTAACTGATAGATCAATCTCCCACTGTGGTCGCCAATTGTTTATGGGTGAAAATGGTTTCTTCTAATTTCGGGTGTGTGGGTGAGAAACGAATTTAAACCCTAAACAATGTACTGCAAGGGAGTACTTTAGATTCGAGAGATTAATCTGTACAAGTCCGGCCTAAACCAAGAAATGGTTGTTCCATACTTGCTTCGGTCACAAAGTGGAGGAGAATGTGTTGGTTTTGGGGATGGAAGCAAGGAAAGTGATTAGACCAGAATAGTTGATTCTGGAAGAGTAGTTGTGTTACTACGACTTGTGTCAGAAAAGTGGGAAGGCTAACAAATGGTAAGCTAGCAAGTATTTTCTGAGTGTTGTATGCTCCTGACTGAAATTGTTTTTCGGTGGAAATAGGTAAGACCTATTTATACAAGTTGAAGTAAAACGTACTCTGGTCTCATTAAGGAATGGGAAAATGGGTAAGTAAATGGGAGGAGGTGGTGACGCATGGAATTGATATTCCATAAAACCGTTAACGCATGGAATTGATGTTCCATAAAACTGTTAATGCATGGAATTGATGTTCCATGATACCGTTAACGCATGGGATTGATGTCCCCGAGCATTTCACCATTTAATCCCTGTATTTAATAACCGCCTCACCCTTATGACACTTCCTTATGACGGGAAACGTGTACGCCGCACGTTGTAAACCACCAAACCAATACCCAAAGAGGATCCCCCAGTTTGTGATATATGTTGATGTCTCGAATATTTTTGTGGAAAATATGTAGCATGTTGTTGTTGCCTGGAAAGTCGAACTTGGGAGACTTTTTAGCTTGGTGACCTTCGACGGTCGAGATTTTGCATCTTAAGAGGAAAGGTAATTGTTGATCGTCGCACGCTTTCGGTTGTTGGTGGCCGCATAATGAAGGCCAGCATGGTGGCGCGGATAGGTTGGCATGCCATTGGCGTGGCATGGTGGCGCGGCTAGGTTGGCATGCCATTAACGTGGCATGGAGGCGCATCTAGGTTGTCATGCCATTGGCGTGGCATGGTGGCGCGGATAGGTTGGCGTGCCATTGTCGTGGCATGCCGTTGGCATGGCATGGTTTGGCGTGGCCAAACTTAGGTTTTCGGGCCAAAGGTTACCATGCGTCGTCTGGTAACCTTGGATGGATAAGATTTGCTCCTGGGAAGGGGGATGTCGATTGTCACACGCCTTCATTTTGGTAGCCTCGTAGGGATGCTAGCATGGTGGCGCGGTTAGTTGTGTTTGGCATTGTGGGGTGTTGATGGTGGATTTCTATTTAAAGTCTAAAATTTTAAAAAGCCAATTTTTATAAGCTGACGTCCTGCAAAGGATAAAGCCTTCAGGTGATGAATATTTCTCGCCATGATTATTCATTGGAGCATGTGCAACCATCCCTGAGAATTAAAACCTACCCAGAGCGGAGCATGTAGCAACCATCCCGATTTTTTGTAGGTTTGCAGCATTACAATTAATGCCCTACTCAAAGCCTTGTGTTCTACATGCAAATGGTAGGCTCGGAAAGATACCTACTATTGTATAAACTGCAAGTGCACAGTGTCGACAAGCAACACAGGGCAAGCACAGGTCGAACCACAGAGACTTGGAAAGTGTAGAAGTTGATTCTAAATCCTGATTCAGAGAGTAACCAAAAGGGGTTTGTTTTTGTCGATACGACGATATGATTTTCAAGTGACTGAAATAATAAAAGTAAAAGATGCAAATAGCAAGATATGTAAACAATGATAATATGGATACTAGGGTATTCAAATCCACCAATAACCTATGATATGCATTCAACTTGTAATATTATTCTTGTCCTTATAGTAGATTCAAGTCTACCGTATAACTAAGGTATTTCTCCAATGGATAATTTAATCACAACTAAAGTATTTCTCCAAAGCATTAATTGTCTAATTAAGCACAACTAATCTAAAGATCAATATTTGGTTAAGCATGAGTTGTAGCATAATCAACATAGAGATATTCTAACTACAATGGATACATGGCATACATTGTGAGAGCAAGATGTTGACAAACTTGGATTAAATTATATCTTTAAACAATTCTAAACTTTCAAGAACAAGATACAAGATATGAATACATACCAATGAGATTAGGGCTTCATCTAAACCCTAGTAAATGAAACTAGAACATTACAACAAAACTTAAATTTGATAAACTAACATGAACAAGCTATTCTTGGATGAGTTTTCAACACAACAACCCTCTCTATTTATACACAAAAATTCTATCTCACTTGGATTCGAATTTTGGCAATTATTTACTTAACAAAACATGTTTTCTCACTTGATGGATGTTTTGGAATACAATGGGGTGAGGTGGATGTTTTGGAATCCAATGGTGGTGAGGTGGATGTTTTGGAATCTAATGGGGTGAGGTGGATGTTTTGGAATCCAATGGGGTGAGGTGGATGTTTTGGAATCCAATGGGGTGAGGTGGATGTTTTGGAATCCAATGGTGGTGAGGTGGAAATGGATTTGGGTCTTGGGTTTTGGATCATGGGTTTTGGATTATGGGTAGTTTAATCCCATGTATTGTAAACAGGTTGCCACTAATGCGCGAACGGGTTGCAACACTTCCAACTTTCTTCTCTTTTGTCTTCTCAATTCTTCCAAGCTTTATTTAGTACTTAAAAACACAAAATTAATTAATACAAATATTTATTCTTGAAGATGGTAAAAATGCAGAATTTGGGATAATATATGACTTTGAAGCGCGAAAGATGAGTTAAGTGCCAATGAAAAGGTGTATGAATATGCAATATTTGGCACTCATCAAATACCCCCAAACCTGAATTTTACTTGTCCTCAAGTGAAACAAAAATCCAGAAATCCTAACTATACCACTGTCGCTGGTCTCTCGAATGCATTTAGCGTATGCATCAAGCCTTTAAACCCCTAGGTGTCCCTAGTGGACGAGTTGTAGTCTCGTGAGGGCCTACCAAAGATGTACCCACAAAACCTTCTCCAAATTCAGAGCATCCATAGAAATGTCTTCGTCTTCGGTCTTCAACTGTAGATGATGAACTTCGGAATTTCGTAAAACCTTGATAATTTGTGACCATTTTTTTTTTTTTTTTTAAGACCCGCTACACAGCTGATCATCATTTTTTTTTTTAATTTTTTTTTTGTTGACCCGCTACACAGCTGATCATCAGATACCAAAACACAAGATCCGAGACAAAATAATTTTTTAGGGACCCGCTACACAGCTGGTCATCATTTTTTTATTTTTTTATTTTTTAGAGACCTGCTACACAGCTGGTCATAGAAAACAACAACACAAAAATGCAAAAGACTACAAAAGATCCTACAAAAGACCAGCTACACAGCTGGTCATAAAAAATGCAAAAAACTACAAAGGATCCTACAAAAGACCCGCTCCACAGCTGGTCATAAAAAATGCAAAAGACTACAAAACGCCATATGCAAATACTCCCCCAAACCTAAATCTAACATTGTCCTCAATGTTTCAAAAGAACAGAAACAACAAAACATGAGAACAAAACAGATTCAAAGGAAAGAGATTACCAGATGCCAAAAAGGGTGGTGCTAACCATAATTGAATGAATGGTTTGAAAGCAAAAAATATGAGCGCAAGACAAAAAGTTTGGTTAGCACACAAATATATCAACAAGATTCAAAATTTTACCTACTAGATTATACAATGATGACTCACCATGTACCAATAATCTAAAAAGTTGAGGATCAACCCAAAAGACGTAGTGCGGAAACATCAACAGCCTTACACAATTATAACAGGACAACAATGCAAGTGAGACTGCATATGTGAATGAGTTACCCCCAAACCTAGATTTTTCAATAGATATACTTTTGGGTACAAAATCTAACAATTTCAGGGGTGCAACATGCACAAGATCTAGTTCAAAGTGGATTTTGTCAGGGATGGATGGAGAGACATGAGTGAACTCTAATTGTGGCTCATCAAAGGTATTATATTTAACTGCAAAATAGTCCAAGAGGACTTGAGAGGCACACAGTTCCAATCCTAGATTAGGTACTCTTAGAAAAGTAGGTTTAACAATAACTTTACAAACCAAATCTAGGTTGGGTGCAAGATTACTAGTTTGTGACATGGGAAGGGAGGTAGGCACATCATTATTAGGCGCATCTATAACTCCTAAATCATTTGCCAGTGTCGCAGCATGCTCACATTCATAGAACAACCCATCAAGACCCAAATAAGTATCATGCTCATCCAAAGTTTTATTCTCATGCATAGACAAATCCAAAGAGACATCACAATGTGACCCAGGCAGAGAATCAGACACGTCAATTATGTTTTCATGCATAAGATCATTAGTGTTGACAGGAGATTCAACACTACCTATGTCAGACACAAGTACAACATCATGCTCATGCTCATAAAACAAATCAATAAGCCCCAGTTCACAATCATCCCCCTAGAACTTCAGTTTCATGCATAGGAATATCACAAGAAACTTCACACACCGTGACTTAGACAGAGAAATCGACACATCAAAGTTATTTTCATGTATAGTATCATTGGTGTCGATAGGAGATTCAATATTTTCTAAGTCATACACAAGAAATGTGTCATGCTCTTGTTCACGGGACAATTGCACAGGCTCAAGATCGGTATCAACATCACATGTATATGTAACACTAGAAGAAACATCATTCATTAAGGTCGAGGCAGAGAAGCCTAATGTCTCTGAACTCAAAGGTTCGACAATATTTTCAGTAAAAACATATTCTTCTAACATAACATCATCATCATCACAGAAATGCATTTCCTTATTTAAAATCGTAGTATTTCTAGTCCCTTCATTTAAAACAGGTTCATATGCAATATCAGCTACACAAGTAAGACTAGGCATACTATTTTCACATTTTATTTCATTAGGACAAACAAATATTTCATCCTGAAATTCCTCCTTTCCTACATTTTGTAAATGAATCAAATTCATTTTTAATAATGCATTAAGTTGTTCAATGGAATGAGAGTCTTCAACAGTAGGAAATTCATAATTAATGCTATATGGTTTATCATGCAATACACTCCTAGCATTATTTTGTTCGATGAGTCTGAGATTTTCCTCCACAGATTGAGAAGTACAAAATTGTTCAACTTCCCACTGTGGTGGATGATACAAGTGTGCAGGGTCATTAGGGTCTATAAAATACTGATCGCAACCTTCGAAAGGTTGATTATGGTCCCAATGACTATCAGCTTTGTAATCTGTTGGCATTTCATATTTTGGATTTTCATGATATTCTCTAGATTGCCTAAAATCATGCAAAATATAGCAATTCTCAGCAGGATGGCCTAAGCCTCCACATAAGGTACAAGCATAGATTTCAGATTTCCTAGAAGAATTATATGCGACAGATTCATGCATTTGCACTTCTAAAGCTGCAGTTCTAGCTTCTAACTGGTCCAAAAGTGATGATTGTGAGAGTTGGGCACTGTAAAGATGTTCATTTTCACCCTGTGGTGGATGATACATGTGTGAGTAGTTATTAGGGTTCATGTATTGATGCTCAGGACTGTGAAAATTTCCATAATAATCCCTATAACTAGTGACATCATGGTATGTTGGAGTTTCATAATGTGAAGCATGCCCGTAAGCAAGCTCTCTAATGGATTTGTTTCCATCCCCACCTGCAGACCAGAATCCTGACATGATCTCTAACTAGCACTAGGCTTGTTGCAGAGATTGGGATGTACACACTGAAAACAGACCAATTTTTTTTTTTTCATTATTATTGTTTTTTTTTTTTTTTCCAAGCCCGTTCTCTAATTACCTCGGGCATACATTAGAAAACCAAAATAAAAGAAGAAAAATCATAAACGGAAGGGAAGTTCTATGCAATCGCAAACAAGGCTGACTCTACCACAGAAAACCTACTGATTTCTAGCAAACAAAAAGCATGATGGTTCCACTTAGATTGTTTTCTAGACCAGCTTCTAATCCTTCGAAATGGAATTCGTTACAATCTGAGCAAACTCCTCTGGAATCAATCCGAGTTTAAGTAAATTGAATAGAGGCGAGGAAGCTGCAGGAGCTTTGATACCCAAGGCCTCACCGCATTCCAAGGCGGCGCAGTCACGCATTCAATTTACAGAAACCTTCATGAACTTCGAAGTATGCTTAGAGAGTAACCAATATTTTTCGAACGACTCTCCTACTAAGCTCGTTACCTTATATGTCTCGTTTTATTTCAAATTTTAATGCTTAGGTTCACGTTAGGTATTGTTTTCCTAAGGCGGGCAAGAAGAGAACGGTGATGAAATCCGAACCCTTATCTTGTATGGCCAGTCCTTGCCCTTTACTAGGAAATTAAAGCGGCCGTATTCAAATCCTCAACATATATGCAACCGAAGGAATACAATAACTCGCTAACAGGGGATTCGCGAGTGTTTCGACAACCTTACCTCCCGTATCAGACGGGGGATGAACCTTTGTTGTCGACTCGGGCCACGACTCCTATGTCATGAACGAACCCGAGGGGCCTAGGTGATATTGTAATCACCGTCCTTCTCTGCAAACAGTTTGATATTTAATACTACCCTTCCGTAGGGTTTAACAATAAAAATAGAATGTCCAAGTCCAAAATAAAGTGCAAAAGAAAAAGAAAATTACAAGAGTAAAGGAATCCTAATACAAACTAAAAATAAATAAAATAAACTCTCTTTTTTTTTTTTTTTTTTATTAAAATAAAAACTTCTTCCGCTTTCTTTCGCTTCTTTTCCTTCGCCTTTACAACAGCTACTCAGGCACCTGTTGAGCTCAAAAGAGGTAGTTAGGGTTTCGAAGTTTTAAAGCAAAAAAAAAAATCAAAAAAAATCAAAAAAAAAAAAAAAAAAAATGTAAAATTGACTGTGAATAGTTGCGTTACTACGATAATGTAGTGTACTATCGTTGCTACGATATGATAACAAATGATGAAGAACACGAAGAACGACGCTTGAACTGTCGTTCTGAAGAACACGAAGAAGAACGACACAGAGAATAACCGTCGTTGTTTAACAAATGACACAGATGAATAACTGTTGTTGAAGTCGACGCTTTATGCGACTGTTCTGGGCGGGCCTTTTTTTTTTTTTTTTTTGGTGTTCCTGAATACGCTACAGTAACAACGACTTTTGTACAACGTTTTATCTACAATAAAATGCTACAGTTCCAGGAGACAACTTATGAACAGTGACAGAGATGAAAAATGAACTACACTTCTACCAAATCCCTTAATCAACGGCGCTCAAAAACTTGGTAGGCTCGGAAAGATACCTACTATTGTATAAACGCAAGTGCACAGTGTCGACAAGCAACACAGGGCAAGCACAGGTCGAACCACAGAGACTTGGAGAGTGTAGAAGTTGATTCTAAATCCGATTCGAGAGTAACCAAAAGGGGTTTGTTTTTGTCGATACTGACGATATGATTTTCAAGTGACTGAAATAATAAAAGTAAAAGATGCAAATAGCAAGATATGTAAACAATGATAATATGGATACTAGGTATTCAAATCCACCAATAACCTATGATATGCATTCAACTTGTAATATTATTCTTGTCCTTATAGTAGATTCAAGTCTACCGTATAACTAAGGTATTTCTCCAATGGATAATTTAATCACAACTAAAGTATTTCTCCAAAGCATTAATTGTCTAATTAAGCACAACTAATCTAAAGATCAATATTTGGTTAAGCATGAGTTGTAGCATAATCAACATAGAGATATTCTAACTACAATGGATACATGGCATACATTGTGAGAGCAAGATGTTGACAAACTTGGATTAAATTATATCTTTAAACAATTCTAAACTTTCAAGAACAAGATACAAGATATGAATACATACCAATGAGATTAGGGCTTCATCTAAACCCTAGTAAATGAAACTAGAACATTACAACAAAACTTAAATTTGATAAACTAACATGAACAAGCTATTCTTGGATGAGTTTTCAACACAACAACCCTCTCTATTTATACACAAAAATTCTCTCTCACTTGGATTCGAATTTTGGCAATTATTTACTTAACAAAACATGTTTTCTCACTTGATGGATGTTTTGGAATACAATGGGGTGAGGTGGATGTTTTGGAATCCAATGGTGGTGAGGTGGATGTTTTGGAATCTAATGGGGTGAGGTGGATGTTTTGGAATCCAATGGGGTGAGGTGGATGTTTTGGAATCCAATGGGGTGAGGTGGATGTTTTGGAATCCAATTGTGGTGAGGTGGAAATGGATTTGGGTCTTGGGTTTTGGATCATGGGTTTTGGATTATGGGTAGTTTAATCCCATGTATTGTAAACAGGTTGCCACTAATGCGCGAACGGGTTGCAACACTTCCAACTTTCTTCTCTTTTGTCTTCTCAATTCTTCCAAGCTTTATTTAGTACTTAAAAACACAAAATTAATTAATACAAATATTTATTCTTGAAGATGGTAAAAATGCAGAATTTGGGATAATATATGACTTTGAAGCGCGAAAGATGAGTTAAGTGCCAATGAAAAGGTGTATGAATATGCAATATTTGGCACTCATCAGCAAACACTCGTAGGCTATCTGACGACGGGTTATATTAACCCCGTTGAACGCATGCAAGACTACCCATGTTAGTCTCACCTGCTGAAAACAAACTCAAAAATAGATCTCATCCGTCCAACTTCGCAGGCATGGTTGGACGGCCTAGATCACGCGTGGGATCGAGTAGCGCACACGCACATGCTCACCGCCGGTATACCTTCCTAATGGTGCAAACGGATTCACTATAGGAGCCATGGGCGTCGAGATGCGCTAGCATGAAGCTGCGGCTCACAAACCCTAAAATTAGGGTTTGCTTACAGGTTGTGACCAAGCAACTTTGGGCACGCGCGCATTAACGATTTCGAAGCACAACTGCTTGCCGATGACGCCTGTGTACTCACCATGGTACCGGCTACACGTCCAGCCAATCGTCCACGGTCGGTTCCAGACCAGCCATCTCGAAATCCGCGCCCAAAGGAAGCATGCGATATCCCTTCTAATCTCGGCCATCCGTCATCGCAGGATAGAACGGGCGACCCAGATTGCTCCGATTGACTTCCAGCTGGCGTCGACGTGTAGAGTGGCGTCCCACCTACATGAAGGAACAATCGTCCACTCCATGCGCGCCTCCCAAGACATAAAACCGTTAGGGTGAAAGAGGAAGCTCACAAGCCTTCCAAACCCTAATCCAACGGTTATTCCTCCATCAATCTCGTCCGTCCAAGTTCACATGCTTGGATGAATAGCCTAGGAAGGGAGTTAGGTGGCAAACAAGGTATCACCGTGATCACCATCCTCCACACTTCCCCATGGCATAACCGGCCAAGGTGGGTCCCGCTCATGCGACCTCCGAACAACGCCTAAACATAGCTAGTTGAGTCACTTCAACTTGCAATCTTTTCATCAAGGTTGTGTAGGCTTCAAGTATGTTAAGCATATTTAATGCACCGCATGCATACAATATGCGCCTACAAACAACTTGATTATTTTACCTAGTACCGTTTGCTAACTTATGTGGGTCGCACGACTCACTCGAGACGTTAATCACGTCACAACTGGGGGATACAAACTGGGGTATTGGTCTGGCGGTTTACAGCGTGCAGCGTGCAACACGTCATCACAATATCGTGTCAGGGAAACATGGGCGGTTAGCGATGATAGGAGAAGTGGGCAAGCAACCGTGTGACACTAACACACAACTCTACTTCCTCCATCACTCCACTTCCTCCACTTTCCCACGAGAGACGTGATGAAGGCTTATCGACTTGTATAAATAGGTTCTCCTCCCTATTTCCAATAACAGAGAAAAACCAAGTGTTAATACCATCGTATTCAACACCCAGAGCATGCCTGCAACATTTTCTAGCCTGCTCAACCTTCTGTTAACAAGTCATCAAATAGCCTTCACCTTCATACTCTCGACACCTTCTTCGCTTCCCTCCCTAAGACCAACCTCACATCCTTCACCTGTGACCGAAACAAATCTGGAACGGCCATGTCTTCGGTTTAGGCCATAATTGTACAGATTATCTCTCGAATCAAAAGTGATCATCGTGCAGCACATTTGTTGAAGGTTTAAATTCATTTCTCATCCACACACACCCAAAATTACCTAAACCTGCAGAAGTAGTTTTCTCCCACAAACAATTGGCGACCACAGTGGGAGGTTAATCTCTCGGTTGCAAAACTCGAATCTTTAAAGTCTGACAGTTTTTATTCGACTTTGGAGGGGTAGATCTTAGATTTGATTCGATTTTCAGTTCACTCTTCACCAAATCCCAGAAATTTATCCTGAGATGTACTCCCGTTCGTTAAATCCTTCAGAAGACATGGATAATCCAAGTGTCATGAAAATGTGACCAGGATGCTGGAAGATATCCTGGAAAATCAAGCAGGTATTGCTAGAAGGCAGAGTGAAACCTTCCGTCTCTTGAACGACATATCGTCTCAATTACAGGAGGGCTCCGCAAGCAGCTACCCAGGAAATATCACTAATGACGCAAGAAATTCTGAAGGTCGGGTTTTCAGAAGAACTGGCAGAACACATGGCCCTTGAGAGCCCAGAGACGAACAATACCTTTCACCTGGAAATGGGAGCTCGAGACGGATCGACCAGCATGAAGAATTACGACGCTTTCCGGATAAAAAATAGAGAATCAATTGCATATGAAGCCTTGTTAGAATATTTATACCTCAAGGCTCTTGCCAAAGCTCAGAACAATGCCCAACCCGTGCTGACTCTTCATCCAGGGGAAGAAACACTGGAGGAAGGAGAAATCAATCAGAGAGCATATGAACGTAGGAGCTTGCAGCCTTCAAATCACCAGCACAATAACAATACCATCGCCAGCGCAACGTCCTCCATGTTTCAGCAGAATCACCCGACCAAGACGGCCGTGGATGCGGTGAAACGTGACAATGCCTCAATTCCGTCTCCAAAGCGTGCTTCACACCGAGACCCAAGTGAAGAGTCACAACACGCGCCGACGCAGGAAAGTTTAGACCCAAGAGGTCCACGATTCCCGTTTCCCATAAGGAAGATTGTGGAGTTGTTGGAGACATGGGTACGTGATGGATAAGTACAACTGCCGCATGTGTGGCATCCGCCCACCGATCAAGAGACAGCCAACCCGAGGTATTGTCATTACCCTCGATTTCTCCATCACCCCACCAGCAAGTGCCACGTATTGAAACACATTGTCCACGATAAGATAAATTCAGAGAAACAACCTTTCCCCTCAAAAAATTAGCATGCGCTCTTTGGGGAGAAAGTATTTGGGAGTGTTCATTCTCATACACGGATTTCGAAAGACAAGTAAGTTCCATCAAACATTACTGTGAGATAGTTATATATCCTACTGGGGACTTGGCGTCCTACATATATGAATATGATACTCAATGAACAGGCACCATACATGCTCGCCTCCCCTCACCTTTCCCTTTCACACTACGTTTTCAATTTCACATGACATGTATGATCACTCATAATATAAGATTCAGATTCTATTTTAGAATAATCTTTTTCAAGAGTCAAACATTCATAAAAGCATGTCGTAAATAAACCAGTCCAAGATTCAATCACCCATCAATTCAAAACCTAAAACCAAACTGTGTGAAAGGAAATAATCACAATCACTCGAAAAGCATCTAAAGAGAAAACACAAGTAGACGGCATGAATACTTAAGGGAAAGTCTTTCAGCAACACATCATTCTTCTGATCAAGAGCAGTTTCCATCTTCCAGAGAATGGCTTGTTGCAATTTCAACTCCTCGTCCAACCTACCAACCTTTTGTTTCTGACGAATGACGCATTCAGTGGAAGGCACCATACCTTGCTTCTTCTGAATCTCCTGAATTGCATAAACACCTTTGAAGAAACAAGGAGCATTGAAGTCATACTGTGCAAACACATCCAAGTGGCACTTCCAGTCTTCCATCACGTCTTCAGAAACATCATGACCAATTGCAACGCTCATCTCCTAAATAGCGGGTAAGGCCTCCTGAACGCGATTGACCAAAGAAAGACGACTCATCAGCTTCGTGGTGGTGGCAATATGACCATATTTCTTCCATATTTTGGTATACAAATCCTCAAACTGAGCCGGCACGCTTAACCCTCCAACCAACACATGATCAGGACGTGGATTATCAAAGCGAAGGTCGAACATAACACCAGGAACGACTGTTGGCGACAACATCTCTTTAGAAGGAACCATCGCAGCTGATGTCCCTTCCAGACTCCTCGGAGTGCTGGTCCGGATTGCTGACACGGCCTCATCTACAAGCTCACTAAAACTACTGCTCTGGAAGGCATTCTCTTCAATCGAGCTTGTACCACCTTCATCGTTATCTATGACAGGATCAGTGTAGCCATACTTCTCCGCATGAGGATCAGTGTTTCCAGACTGCTCTACATGAAGGTCATTGTTATCAGACTCATCAGTATGAAGATTTCTAGACTTCCCGTTGCCTCCACGCTCCTCATTGTAAACTCGAGCCAGTACAGCAAAGGCGTTTTCTTCAGGAATCCCCTGATCACCAGCAAGGATTAATAAAAGCTGCTCATGAAAGTCGAAACTGGAAATCAAGCATAAAGAATTCAGAATACCTGCATATTGGAAGAGTTTAGAATTACTGGGCTACATGCTCGCTTCTTTTTCTTGGACTTGAGATTACAGTCGGTGGCGTTAACCCTGCCTCATTTTCCTAGAAGGGATTTCAATCGCCTATGACCAACCAAGACGTCATCAAGAGGTTTACCGCGAAGGTCAGTTGCCATTTCACTAGCAAATTATTTAAAGAGCATCAGTTTCCCCCTCCAAAAATCTTTGTAACCAGAAGTATCTACCGGCTTTCTCCCCGGGGAAGGAAAAGGAAGTTTCAGCTCCGGAGAGAAAACATCAACGTCAAGGCATGATGACTTAAGTTCTTCTGAAGGCGTTGTGGGACGACGAAATGGGACACCTTGATCAAAACCCATTTGGCGAGCAGCTCTATCAATATTATATGGAATAATGCTTAGCCTGTCATAACAAAAAGAAGGAACATATCCTGGTATACAGCTCCGCAGGAAAACAACTTCTTCAGGGCTCATATCTCTCCCCTCAGGTGGCAGCTCAATGACAGGGACGATGGCGAAAGGATAAACCGGCCCCCAAGGATGAAAGTCTATGGAACTCACACTATCGAGCAAATCTACAAGCCTCACCCCAACTTTTGGACGTCTATTCTGCTAATGGAGTACTCTTGAACCACCATACAAGATGGGGACTGAGGTTGTAGGAATGGGAGCGTAATCCTTAAAGTGTTCCCACAAAAGCGCCTGAAGAAAGGCGACGTGCACATATGTATCCACCTTCATGTACCCGTTGGAAATATACATCTCCTACACTAAAGATTTCGGGTGACCATACAACGAGCCAAGGAATAACGAAGCCAAGGGGAGAGTTATACCTTTGCCTAGCTTAAGGGCGAACATGATGATCTTCCTTCTAATAGTTTTCGTTCTTGAGTCGTCATCAAGAATATCTCTGGACAACCACAAGGACAAGAATGCAGCTGCGCTAAGATCATCATTATCTTTCATGGAGGACCATTCACCTACCCACCATGTGTAGAAAAATTTCGGCTTCTTATCCAGCTGGTCGTATTCGTTCAGTTTCTGAATTATAGCCTGGTGGATGGCATCTTCATCATTTCCAGACAGTTTGCAATTAAAACTGCCAGCGACAGGAAGACTCATTAATGCAAACACGCTCTCAAGATTAATAGTCATTTCACCCCATGTGCATAAAGCTGTATTTGTAGAAGGACACCATCGAGAAGCAAAAGCAACCAAACCTGGGATGTCCTTCTTAACATGGAGAATTGCGGACGCCCTGACAGCATCAAGAATTCGCGCCCTGGTCAAGTTGTCTTTAATCCTTGCGTTACCCAACATACGCCACATCCATCCTTCGTATGAGCTAAGTGGAGTCTGAAAAATTTTGAAGTCAATAGGGGAAGGTGGATATTCTTTCTTCTGGAGACAAAACCTCATCACGCCTACTAAAGACGACGAGTGACCCTCATCACTTTCTGTACCGGTAATAAGGCATATTTTATGATTGAGATGCTTCCTGATGTTTGGAAAAGACTTGGTAAGCATTTCATCATCTATATTTGGCATATCTTTGAAAGGGTCGACACCTCCCTTCACAACATTATCCTCCGCGTTCATCATTTGAGCAACTGCAATAAGATTGGAAGTGTCAACATGTTTCCAAGGAGTCTTACGGAAATAAAATATTCTCGTGATTCCCAACTTCGCTGTTAGGCACATAATACGGAGATTACATGGGATTGGGATGGTTCGAGCGTCTTCCAAACAAACTCAGTTGAGGGAAATTTACACTACCCTGTGTTCGATTACAAACTGGGATCAATGGGTATGGAATCTAGTGTTATGTTATGTGCCATTATCTTCATATGGAAGTTACCTACAACATATCAAAATTTCACGACAATCGGATGAAAGAGCAAGGAGGGGTGGCCAAAACATCAGAAAATACGCAACCTGAAAAAATTCTGAAAACCTCCTGGAAGTTTACTATTTCGCGGTTTTTATCCCCTAACACACGCTCAAAATTCAAAAAGCTTCTTTGTTAAAGCTTGGAAATTTTCTGGGCTTGAGGATACATATGCGGACCGTCAAAATCCGAGTTTGTATGAGGATTCTACAGCAATTTCGATAAACGCAAGCGCAAGAGTACCTCAAAATCACGCAGGCGGGCACTAAAGTTTGCATACGCATCCCTAAAACTAAGCCAACATGTCAACATATTTTCTACAGTTGGTTATCATGTCTACAAGTTCAAGGCAGCGGTTCTATCAAGCTACAACCTGGGTTTTGACATGCAAGGATAAAGGGAACGAGCAACATGTTTATGCTTTCTTTTACTAGGCAATCCTAGCAGGCGGTAAAGGAATCAATTATGGTATGTTTTGTTGCACCTACAATCCTCTCAAAGTGCAAAAGAAACTCTACCTAAATAATTAGGGTTCGCAAAAATTTTTTTTGCACGTACCTGATTAACGGCGCCGGCGGCAACAAATCCGGCAACAACGGCAATGGCGGCAGCACGAGCAGAGAGCTGGACGTTCACAAAAAAAAAAGAGAAATCGTGAAACGAAAAATGGTTCCCCCTTTTATAGGCAAAAATTTGAAGAATTCTAATTAGAAAAGGATTCCTTTTTGCTTCCAAAAACCAAGAAGGGAAACCGGCCCACCCAAGGTTTCATGCCTACGACGGTGCGTTCACATGGACAATCACTAGCGGCTGCCTTCCAAGGTTAGTTACCTTTATTTATTTTACGTATATTTGTCACCATCTCATGCCTACCCTGCAACAGTGTAATCATTACATGCTAGGCAGGGGACTTAATGTTGATGGTGGATTTCTATTTAAAGGCTAAAATTGTAAAAAGCCAATTTTTGTAAGCTGACGTACTGCAAAGGATAAAGCCTTCAGGTGATGAATATTTCTCGCCATGATAATTCATTGGAGCATGTGCAACAATCCCTGAGAATTAAAACCTACCCAGAGCGGAGCATGTAGCAACCATCCCGATTTTCTGTAGGTTTGCAGCATTACAATTAATATCATACTCAAAGCCTTGTGTTCGACATGCAAACACCCGTAGGCTAATTGACGGCGGGTTATATTAGCCCCGTTGAACGCATGCAAGACTACCCATGTTAGTCTCACCTGCTGAAAACAAACTCAAAAATAGATCTCATCAGTCCAACTTCGCAGGCATGGTTGGACGGCCTAGATCACGCGTGGGATCGAGTAGCGCGCACGCACATGCTCACCGCCGGTCTACCTTCCCAATGGTGCAAACGGATTCACTATAGGAGCCATGGGCGTCGAGATGCGCTAGCATGAAGCTGCGGCTCACAAACCATAAAATTAGGTTTTGCTTACAGGTTGTGACCAAGCAACTTTGGGCATGCGCGCATTAGCGATTTCGAAGCACAACTGCTGGCCGACGACGCCTGTGAACTCACCATGGGACCGGCTACACGGCCATCCAATCGGCCACGGTTGGTTGCAGACCATCCATCTCGAAATTCGTGCCCAAAGGCAGCATGTGAGATCCCTTTTAATCTCGGCCATCCGTCATCGCAGGATAGAACGGGCGACCCAGATTGCTCCGATTGACTTCCAGCTGGCGTGGACGTGTAGAGTGGCGTCCCACCTACATGCAGGGACAATCGGCCACTCCATGCACGCCTCCCAAGGCATAAAACCGTTAGGGTGAAAGAGGAAGCTCGCAAGCCTTCCAAACCCTAATCCAACGGTTATTCCTCCATCAATCTCGTCCGTCCAAGTTCGCATGCTTGGATGAATAGCCTAGGAAGGGAGTTAGGTGGAAAACAAGGTATCACCGTGATCACCATCCTCCACACTTCCCCATGGCATAACCGGCCAAGGTGGGTCCCGCTCATGCGACCTCCGAACAACGCCTGAACATAGCTAGTTGAGTCACTTCAACTTGCAATGTTTTCATCAAGGTTGTGTAGGCTTCAAGTATGTTAAGCATATTTAATGCACCGCATGCATACAATATGCGCCTACAAACAACTTGATTATTTTACCTAGCACCGTTTTCTACCTTATGTGGGTCCCACGACTCACTCGAGACGTTAATCACATCACAACTGGGGGATACAAACTGGGGTATTGGTCTGGCGGTTCACAGCGTGCAGCGTGCAACACGCCATCACAAGATTGTGTCAGGGAAACATGGGCGGTTAGCGATGATAGGAGAATTGGGCAAGCAACCGTGTGACAATAACACACAACTCTACTTCCTCCACTTTCCCACGAGAGACGTGATGAAGGCTTATCGACTTGTATAAATAGGTTCTCCTCCCTATTTACAACAACAGAGAAAAACCAAGTGTTAATACCATCGTATTCAACACCCAGAGCCTGCCTGCAACATTTTCTAGCCTGCTCAACCTTCTATTAACAAGTCATCAAATAGCCTTCAACTTCATACTCTCAACACCTTCTTCGCTTCCCTCTCTAAGACCAACCTCACATCCTTCACCTATGACCGAAACAAATCTGGAACGGTCGTGTCTTCGGTTTAGGCCAGAATTGTACAGATTATCTCTCGAATCAAAAGTGCTCATCGTGCAGCACATTTGTTGAAGGTTTAGATTCACTTCTCATCCACACACACCCAAAAGTAGTTTTCTCCCACAAACCTGCAGAAGTAGTTTTCTCCCAAAATTGTACAAATTACTTAAACCTGAAGAAGTAGTTTTCTCCCACAAACATGGGGCCAAGGGCTTTGCATGGGTGCATAGTGCGGCTAGCTTGTCTAGGGCCAAGGTAAGGTGCGGTTTGGATTGTCATGGTGTGGCCAAGTGTTTGGCATGGGCGCATGGTGCGGCTAGCTTGGCTAGGGCCAATGTAAAGTGCGGTTTGGCTTGGCATGGTGGGGCCAAGGGGTTTCCATGGGCGCATGGTGCGTCTAGCTTGGTTAGGGCCACGGTAAGGTACGGTTTGGCTTGGCATGGTTGGGCCAAGGGTTTGCCGTGGGCGCATGGTGCGGCTAGCTTGTCTAGGGCCAAGGTAAGGTGCGGTTTGGCTTGGCATGGTGGAGCCAAGGGTTTGCTGTGGGCGCATGGTGCGGCTAGATTGTCTAGGGCCAAGGTAAGGTGTAGTTGGCTTGTCATGGTGGGGCCAAGGGTTTGCCATGGGCACATGGTGTAACTAGCTTGGCTAGGGCCAAGGTAAGGTGCGGTTTGGCTTGGCATGGTGGGGCCAAGGGTTTGCCGTGGGAGCATGGTGCGGCTAGGTTGGCTAGGACCAAGGCAGGGTTTGGGGCCAAAGGTTCCCATGTGTTGTCTGGTAACCTTGGACGGTTAGGATTTGCTTCTAGGATTGAAGGGCAAACATTGATTATCGCACGCCTTCGTTTTGGTAGCCGCATAGGGGAGGCCAGTATGGTGGCGCGGATAGGTTGGTATGCCGTTGGCGTGGCATGGTTAGGTCCAAGGTAAGGTGCGGTTTGGCTTGGCATGATGGACGTGGCGGACACGATTTTCCATTGGCACATTGGTGCGGCTAGCATGGTTGGCATGGCTCAGCGCGATAGGTGTGGATGGCATGGCTTGCCATTGGCACAGTGTTGCGGCTATCATGGTTGGCATGCCTTGGAGCGGTAGGCGTGGCTGGCATGGTTTTCCATTGACACATGTGGTGTGAGAATTAGGGTTTTGGTTTGTCGAAACCCTAATTAGCATTTTAAAAAAAGGTACCCCGGTAATTTTCTCGCAGATAAATTAAAAGGTTCAATAAATGTGCTTGGTTTGGACATTATTACTCAGTTTCTGTGACGTCACTGTCTAACTAGGATTTTACGATTTTACCCCTAAACTAGAAACCACCATCAACACTCGCTTATTTATTTCTCGAAATATGTGTTGGTAAAGCTTTCTGATAGGATCTGGAGATACCTATATGTGATAACCGCAATCGCACAGTGTCTGCAGTGTAGACATAGGCAAGTACGGGTCGTTCCCACGAGGAGCGGTGGAAATACTGTAATCAATATCTCTAATAAAAATTAAACAGAAAAGATGTTTTTGGATTTTTAGAAAGAATAATAAAATAAAAATAAACTAAAGTAACAAAACAAATCCAATGGAAGAAACGGTAACCAGGGTTTTATTGGTATCCACCACTATTTCTATTTAATTACTGCAATGAAACATAATTATGAAAATATGTTTATTGTTCGTTCTATCAACATCACCTATTATAGGTATTAGAGTCGCAAATATCATTGGGACGCCTAAAGCATGAGACATCAAAAGATTAAACCAAAGCATGCACCATCAAATTGCGCTAGCGAGAAAATTATACGAAACTAAAATATTGATTCGCAAATATTATTTGACTCTTCTAAGCACAACCCATCAAAGAAATTAACCCAAGCATGGAATATCAAATAATGAGACAAATATATTTTTGAACCCTATAATAACGCACAAAGGTTATAAGAAACCGGTGAAGCAACAACTTGTTTTGCAATCAATCAATAAACAATTATTCAAGAATTAATTTAATCAAATCATAATGGTCTATTGCTAGATAAACAATTCAATGTAGCCTAATACGCGAAGTGGTTTCAACAAAAACCCTAGTTTCAAAGAGTCTAGCGAGACATGGCTTTCTAAAAAGCCATAAACATACGAGACAAAATCAATAGCAAACCACAACGGAAATGGAGAAATGGAACTACAAACCCTCTCCCTGTTTTCGTCTTAGCAGCCTCATTTTCTCCTTTTGTTCGTCGGTTCTCCAGCCTACAAACCGGCCTCCTTTTCTTTTCGTCTCTCCTTACGGCTCTCTGGCCGATCTCTCTAAATCAATATTTATCACTAGGTACTAGATTTTGTGCCCGTGCTACGCACCGAGTGGACCAGAAAACCTTTTCGCCTCGCCCAGTCTTGATGCATGCTTAGGATTTTTTATTTGGCATGATGTGATTTCGCCTCTCCCCGTCGTGCATTTTTGATTTGGTGTGTGTCGGTTTTGCCTCACCCCGTCGCGATGTATTTTTTATTTGGTGTGGTTCCGCTTCGCCTCGCCCCGTTGTTTAGGATTTTTGGAAGCGCCTCGCCCCGTTGCTTAGGATTTTTATTTTGGTGTGGGTTTCACCTCGCCCCGATGCATTTTGATTTTGGTACCGCATGATTTAGTTTCTCTTATGTATGTTGTTCAATAAGAGAAACTAAGTGCATATAGTTAATAACAACATCTTATAAGAGATGATAGGTATATCAATGAGTAATAATGAAATGAGTTATCTGTCAATTCATATGAGTTAATGTTATCAGTGACACTGTAGATAGGTGTATCAAAAACAAATTAATCAAATAAATTTACTAAACCACTTTGTTCTTTCTATTGGACATTGTATGTTTCTCATAACTGTAATATCATGCACCACTGGGCCATGAAGTCTGTCACATTGGTTCTATCTCAGACAGCGTGCATGGCCATAGATATTCTCGAACCTGACTCATTAGATTACCACAAAATGTTCCCTCAGATATGTGCAGTGTGTCCAAAAAAGAAGAAACTAACTCATTACACAATTTACGCTGCAATATTTAGGATTCACTAATGCCTTGCAAAATCAAGTCGTTCTGTCATATTAAGTAGCACCAATTTGACATCCATAACGAAGATGGCAACAATTTCGATGATACGCTGCAATATCTAGCCCTTTATAAATTGACATTCAACTACCACTTTTAACAAAATGAAAGTCCTGATTTTTATTTCTCAAAGGTACCTGGAAGATGCATTTGATATTTTCAACTGCAATGCTGATAAATCAAAAAAAAAAAAGTGAACAACTAATTAAGAGATAACCCTCCAACCTACTATTCCAGTCCTTGATATTCAAAAAGGTTAGCGCCTATCAAGAGGATGATGAACGGGTAAATGGTCATTTGGAGAACGACCAACAGATAAACGGTCATCTGGAGAATAGTGAACAGGTGAGCGACCATAAGTGGAACAGAAAATAGGTGAGCGTGCAATAGGAGAACGACGAACTGGTGAGCTTTCAGCAGGGGAACGTGTATGACGAACATGCTTTGAATAAGCAGGTGAGCAGTGAACTGGTGAGCGGCCATTTAATGAGGCGAATAATCAGAATAAATTGAACCACTCATGAAGCAGTATTTCAGCCACTTTCCTTATTTACCTACCTTGGATGTCTCCCGTAGTCAGCAATTCGATCCTTGTTGCTTTGCGGTCCCTTATATCTCCATAATCAGGACTCAATCTAATTATGCGACGACTTCTACTTCTAGAATGAGTATCTTCCCTTCCTATCCTAGGAATATCACGCCTATCAACACGTTCACTGAGGACATATTCAACAGAAATAACCCTGCTACAAATCTTGAGGAAAATCATAGAGGAACATATAATAAATGGGAAAATATCTATAAGAAATAAAACCAAATATCTATAGTGAATCAACTTACCTCATGTGAGTGCATTCATGACCTTTAGTAGTTACTTCCTGCGTCTCAAACTTAACATATGAAAAGTTTCTTCGGATGCTGACATGCAACACCTTACCATGCCCACTTCACACCCTGCCATGAGCTACATATTTGAATATACATTGTGCTTAGGATCCCAATATTGTCTGAATAGTTGAGCACTTGTGATATAGATGGCATTATACTTCCATGGATTTTTAAACACATCAATGCTTTCTGAGCTGTCTTCCAAATTGATCGGACATTATAATAATTCCCTGTCCTACACGTGATTTTTCCTGCAACATATGAACAACACATTATGTTATATAAATATAAAGCGAATTGTTATCTTTATCAAGTATAATAGTTGAAGAATTTCAGTACGTAAAAATCAAAATCCGTTCATCTATTAGGGCCTGAGTAATGTAGCTGCTTTTCATATCCCTATAGACGATGGTTGGAACACATCCGGTGTGTATTCCTGATCGAAACCACATGATCAGATAAAAACTACATAAAATGTAAGTAAAACCAACTAAATTTATTGGAATCCAATGAACCATACTACAAAATCATTTATTTTCAGCAACCCCCTCCAAAATCAAACAAAAAATGAAAAAGAAACTTCAAAACAGGCATGAACTCGACGCAAATCCACATATGTTGCTATACTGAGCAGGCATTATCAAAGCAACCATGTTTAGGCCCTAATGTTGCCTCAATATAAAAAGGTTCAGAAAGTGAAAGAAACAAACAAACAAAAATATGTCATGAGATACTAAATGACGGATGATACATGAATTAAAGATGGAAACTTGAAATCAATTAACATATCTTGAGTCAATAACTGACCTCAAAATTACAGATGGACCATAGTAGTCATGGTAACCATTATAAGGAGATTAAGATCCCAAAATAAGTACAACCATTTAATCTATCGGTAAGAGCTTATTTAATAAATAATAAGATTAGATTTAATAATATTTTCCTAAAGGAACCCGAATAGGCGCCTACACAAAAACGCTTAGTGTTACATTTACAATGAGGGTCAGGAGATATATGAGTGAATACCTGTAAAGTGGAAACATGTTTTCCATGTATTGACTGCTGCCTCCTTATAAAAGCAAATGATCCTCCTGTAGAAATAACAATCCAATTACACCTTGTCCCACAAAGAAAATCTGGGTAAAATTATCAAGAAACAACATAATAACAATTATTTTCCCCTTGTAACCACGGGAGAAAGATCTGATAAAAAAAATGGGAGAAAGATGACAGTATTCGTGTCCCCGTTATATTGTTACTCTTGTTTAGCTTTGATTTATTTTTTTGTTCAACTTTGATTCATAATGATAAGAACTTGGTTAATCTTTGTCTGCCTACCTCTAATACCTCCACTAATAATTTTGGTATTACCGCCAACCCAAGACCACTTACACCACCAAGTACAACATTACATCAAAGGAAAAAAACAAGCTCTAGTCATGGAGAATGATCGCCTCCTCCACCAAATCCATGAGCCTATTAACCTATTCATATATAAACATTCAAAATAGTCGATTCAAAATGAATCGTGAGTACTATTGGTTTGATTTATATGACTTGACATGGTAATGTTTCGTTGAATTAATTGGTTGTTTTCCCAGCCCTAGGAGGCCGGGTTGTTCATCATATACTCCACCAGTTGGTTAGTTCAGGTGGATGGAAGTTGGGGCCATTATTTCTTGTATGTTATAGTAAGTGTCTGGATCAATGTAATTCAACATTCCAAGCCTGCATACTCGTTAAGCTACACTATATTATAAGAAAAGAAATAAAATTGGCTGCCATTGCAGGTGGCACTAAGTCAAGAAGAAGTGCCAGTAGCAACAACAATGTGACTCAAGTGTATGCAGTATGTTATTTGGAAAACCATACCACAATAAACTGTCCATGGTTGTATTCAAGGTAAGTATACTTATTAATGGTGTTTAAGTTTGCTCAGATCAAAACAGCCTGCAACTCATTGAACCCTCTTTGTAGTGACCTGGACAGTGAAAATTAATTGGCATGTATTCTTTTATAAACCAATCCAAAGACAAAACCCATAATTCATAAACTACAAAAAAATAGAGTTCAGTTTATTTACCTTGATAGTGTAACCATTGTTATTGATGTAGTACTTAAGATACATCTTTATCTTCTTTAAGTGATTGATTCTCTAAAACCTACAAAATCCCTATGATTTTTAGCTTTTGATCAATTGGATATACCAAAAACTAAATGACAAACTCGAAAATGGCAAATACCTGGAGTATAAAGAAAAATTAAAAAGAAATCAACAGGAAATCAAATCGATAGAAAATCTCAGAAGGATGATGCTCTTGCACATCTTGATTCGTTGACGTTGTTTGAAGATTAGGGCTAGGAAACAAATAAGAATCAGTCTCAGTTGCTCTTCCCAAAACCCTAGTTTCTGAAATTCTTCAATTTTCTTAACTTAATCATCAATATCAGTTCTAAATAACCCTTATCTAGACAAACCCATATCAATTTCAGCTCTGATTCCTTCTTCAGTTTCATCTGAAATTTATTCTGAAACCCTAAATCACCAAACACATTGAAACATCATTCATAAGACCATTAACTCTTTAAACGTACACCATTGAGATCATCAGAATTTCCGATTCACTCTTAATCTCCCTCTTTAATCTCTCAATCTCTACCTATTTCTCGATCTGAATCAGCAGCAGCAACAGCCGCTGCTTTGTTGATTTTCTTCTCTTTTCAGGTGAATGGAAGAATGAGAGGGAATCTCATCGAGTTTTGACGGAGAAACAAAAAAAATCATCGAGTTTAGGGTTGTTTTCACGGGAGTATTGTCCACCTTGACGGTGTTACTTAACGTCCAGTGAAGTATTCGATGTAAACAGAGTGTAACAAATTAATTAGGCGTAAATTCTGACAAAAGTATTGTCTACCCACTGTTTCACAAACGGTGTTACTAACGGCCGGTTTAATAAAGGGTGTAAACAGAGTGTAATTCATATTTTAATGTCTCGACTAATAGAGTCCAGCCACTTGTCCTCTCATAAATTGCTCTAGTTGAAAACTTTTATCTAATTTAATTTGAGTGGGGTGTCACACTCACCTTGCGACGTGGAGGCTCATATGACTTAACATTTTAAAGGAGTGGAGATATATTGGTGTTGCTGTGAGAAGTCCAAAGAAGGCCTAGTATAATTTCCTAATGGGCTAAATCCAATACCCATGCTCATTTCCAAAGAAACGACTGCAGGCACCTGCTTCCACTTTCCATGCATCTGAACTTCTAACCACCGATTTCCTAATCCAACCAACAACTCACGATAACACTTCTCGTTTTCTGACCATCCGATTGCCCATAACTCAGCCGAACCATACTTCTCACAACTCAGTCTTATCGACGGTAATCCGGCCACTGCACAAACTCCAGAATATGTCCATTGGAGTTTCGTCAGCACCACTGCTTCTGCAAACAGCTGCTGCAACCATCTCTGCTTTCCCAACTCTCTATCGATGCAAACCCATTTTGGGTTTACGGCTGAAAACTTCCCAGACGGCCACCACTAGCACCAATAAACCTTGTCACTATTTCCAACTTGAATCACAGCACCAATACCTTCATAAACCTTGATAATCATCCATGAATCAACAGTAGCAACCACAACAATAACATCAGTTCTTCCAACTGGTTTTCGCGACTACAACTCGTGCCAAAACTGCAACAAATTTGAGTCATACTTCCGTCTGCCTTCTCCAAATCACCACCTGCAAGCACAAGACTTACTCCACATGAACCAAATAACCCCATTCCATTATTCTCAAACACAGCCACAGCTCGTCCCAAGTCATCCCACAACAAACTTAAATTTAAGCCCCAGCTCCATTAAGTTGTTGTTGACCATCACCATTTCATCTTCTTGTCTCGCTGCCCATCTTCCACCAGCATCACTAGCTCAAAAGAATCATCAGTTGTAACCAGCACAATCATTTTCTACACTTCTTCCATTAACCACCAGACCGAACCCATTGCAGTCGCCTACCTGCATCAGCATACAGCTCCGTATATAGCCCCAAAAAGCGCAATCGAAATCTACAGTTCATTGTTGTTGAACTTCCGGTCATAACTTCGACTCCATTTTATTCAATGATTCGAACCTATAACACATTCTGCAGTTCTCCCTGTTATAAAGAACATTGCAGACAGGACCGTCTTCCTTCACTCGGACAAACTCATAAGATTCATTCTCAAACTGACCACAGCAATCACCGAACATAGTCAATATCCAATTGCTCCATTGATCAAGCCTTTCTTCTGCCAGTCCCGTTAACGTTTTCAGCCACAGGGACCATGCTATCGATCTGAGATTTTCCTTGAGAGCCATACAGACACAGACTCCGTTGATGCTTACACAAAACGTTGTTGAGAATAGGCCACGTTCATTTACCCACTAGTGGGCCTTCAGGGGCTAGGCCATCTCTTCTGGTGCCTTGAGTAATATTGTTCGTAAACGCTATTTGATCTCTTATTTAGCTATTTATCTGTCTGAGAACGGATTTGCTTGTATTCCCTGTAAAAGCCTCAAAATTATGTCATTAGCCAAAATATCGAGTCATAGCTAATATAATATGGGTATAAAATGTAGCACTTGCGTGCTTATCAACACCCCCACACTTATATTTTGCTAGTCCCGAGCAAGACATCCGCTCCACAACTGGATATAGAAATGTCTGCTAAATAGCGAGACGATGTCTGCTAAACAGCAAGACGGAACCACTAAACAGTTATCTGCTAAACAGCGAGACGAATCCACTAAACAATGGATAGAGATGTCTGCTAAATAGCGAGACAGAAAGACCCGCTAAACAGCTGATCATATCATGCAAATTTTTTTTTTAAAGACCCGCTAAATAGCTGGTCATAATATGCATTTTTTTTTTTGTTTTTAGACCCGCTACACAGCTGATCATGGAAAATTCGAAAAAGAATGAAAAAGACCCGCTACACAGCTGATCATCTTTATTTTTTATTTTATTTTTAGACCTTCTACACAGTTGGTCATAACATGCAAGAAAAAGAAAAGACCCGCTACACAGCTGGTCATAACCTTAACAATCATAATGATAATAAAAAATTTAAAGACCCGCTACACAGCTGATCATCTTTTATTTTTAGAGACCCGCTACACAGTGGTCATAACCCTAAAAATCATAATGATAATAAATTTTTTTTAAGACCCGCTACACAGCTGGTCATATTATACCTGCAAATCTACAATATAGACCCGCTCAACAGCTGGTCATCAATTGCAAGAAAAATCCTGAAAAGGAAAAGTAAAAAGTTAACCACTCCCTCATACTTAAACATTACATTGTCCTCAATGTAATTGAGTCATCCAACATAAAAATTAAGATGGGAAATTCATAAAAAGCGAAAATAAATAAATAAAAATAAAACAAGAAAATAGACATACCTACTGGAATATACAAACAAGATTCTCCATATATCAACAACCTAAATATTTGGGGATCAACCCAGAGCACAATATATACAACCGATGATAATCTCAAATCCTCGTTGAAGCAACATAAAAATATAGAGACTATCAAAAGGAAAGAACCACCCTCAAACCTGGTCTTTGCAAAGGATGTATCGTCAGTAAAAATAATTACCGACTCAAGTGGTTCACTGGGGATGGGAACTGAAACGATCTGGGAGTCATGCACATGCAAAGAGAAATCACGAGATGCAAAGTAATCTAGTAATACTGGAGAAGCACGCAGTTCTAATCCAAAATTAGAAATCTTCTGAAAAGTTGTGCTAACAATTCCAGGTATATTAACTTCTCCATTGGGTTTGTGACCCTGTACTAAATCATCATCATAATCATCATCAACCAAGGAATCAATAGGAATATCACAATAAAGATGATTAAAAGAAACCTTATAGAGTGTAATGTCTCTAAGTCGTTAGACTTAACTACAATTTCCTCTGAATTAACACATTCTTCATAAGCATCATTGTTATAGCATTGATATGTCACACCGTCTAAAAGAATGGTTTCCTCAATCCTAAACTCATCCTTTTGAATAGGCGAGTGATCAATAACACGATCAGGAGTTGGACTAAATACACCACCTTCACTTGGTATGACAATGTCTCTATTCATATGATCACAACTATCAAGTTCATCATCATTCTCCATACACATTGATTCATTAGTTAAAGCGGTTTCATCATTAATATCAAGAGTATTAGAAAAATTAGAACTTGTATCCTCAGTAGGACCACGATCTTTTACCAAATGCATTAGTTTAGCAATCGATAAATCAGTTTGTTCAGAAAGATATAAGCTTGAGTTTTACTCTGCTCAGCAAAAATAACTCATTAGCTTTGGTCTGTTCAGCAATTTCAATATTGAGGCGTTCTAATAAAGATAGTTGTGATGCAGATGGGTCACAGTAAGATTGATCATCTCTCTCATACTGTGACGGAGAAACATGTGAATAATAATTGGAATCAGCAAATTATGGCTCATAACCAGGGTAAGGTTGGTAATGATCATAACCTTCACAAGGTCCGGAATGATCATACCTATGAGAATAATTCCAATCATTATTTACACACTCGACATGTTCTTGATAATGAGAAGGTGCATATGCATACTCCTCAGGTGAAATATCAAATGACTCCTCTGTCTCAGCTCTTTTGGTAAGATTCCAAAAAGCTATAAAAGAAGTCAACTCACTGGAAACCATTATACAAACTAATTCTCAATCACTCACCTTGCAAAAGCTTTGCGAGAAAATCAAGTACTTACTTTAGGCCAGTTGTTAATTCCAATCGTCGCTCTTCAGACGAAAGTACCTGAGAAAAATCAAATAAGCTATGTAAAAAGAACAAAAGGAAAATATATAAATAAAAGAAAAATAAGCTATGTACAGAAAATAATAACTATGTACAAAATACCAATTACAATATTCCACAACCACTCCCCGGCAGCGTCGCCAAGAATTGATAGGATCCGGAGATACCTATATGTGATAACCGCAATCGCACGGTGTCTACAATGTAGACAGAGGCAAGTATGGGTCGTTCCCACGAGGAGCAGTGGAAATACTATAATAAATATCTCTAATAAAAATTAACCAGAAAAGATGTTTTTGGATTTTTAGAAAGAATAATAAAATAAAAATAAACTAAAGTAACAAAACGAATCCAACGGAAGAAACGGTAACCAGGGTTTTATTGGTATCCACCACTATTTCTATTTAATTACTGCAATGAAACATAATTATGAAAATATGTTTATTGTTCGTTCTATCAACATCAACTATTATAGGTATTAGAATCGCAAATATCACTGGGACGCCCAAAGCATGAGACATCAAAAGATTAAACCAAAGCATGCACCATCAAATTGCGCTAGCGAGAAAATTATACGAAACTAAAATATTGATTCGTAAATATTATTTGACTTTTCTAAGCATAACCCATCAAAGAAATTAACCCAAGCATGAAATATCAAATAATGAGACAAATGTATTTTTGAACCCTACAATTACGCACAAAGGTTATAAGAAACCGGTGAAGCAACAACTTGTTTTGCAATCAATCAATAAACAATTATTCAAGAATTAATTTAATCAAATCATAATGGTCTATTGCTAGATAAACAATTCAATGTAGCCTAATACGCGAAGTGGTTTCAACAAAAACCCTAGTTACAAAGAGTCTAGCGAGACATGGCTTTCTTAAAAGCCATAAACATACGAGACAAAATCAATAGCAAACCACAACGGAAATGGAGAAATGGAACTGCAAACCCTCTCCATGTTTTCGTCTTAGCCGCCTCCTTTTCTCCTTCTGTTCGTCGGTTCTCTAGCCTACAAACCGGCCTCCTTTTCTTTTCGTCTCTCCTTACGGCTCTCTGGCCGATCTCTCTAAATCAATCTTTATCACTAGGTATATATTGGTGTTGCTGCGAGAAGTCCAAAGAAGGCCTAGTATAATTTCCTAATGGGCTGAATCCAATACCCATGCTCATTTCCAAAAAACGACTGCAGGCACCTGCTTCCACTTTCCATGCATCTGAACTTCTAACCACCGATTTCCTAATCCAACCAACAACTCACGATAACACTTCTCGTTTTCTGACCATCCGATTGCCCATAACTCAGCCGAACCATCCTTCTCACGGCTCAGTCTTATCGACGGTAATCTGGCCACTGCACAAACTCCAGAATATGTCCATTGGAGTTTCGTCACCACCAATGCTTCTGCAAACAGCTGCTGCAACCATCTCTGCTTTCCCAACTCTCTATCGATGCAAACCCATTGTGGGTTTACGGCTGAAAACTGCCCAGACGGCCACCACTAGCACCAATAAACCTTGTCACTATTTCCAACTTGAATCACAGCACCAATACCTTTATAAACCTTGATAATCATCCATGAATCAACAGTAGCAACCACAACAATAACATCAGTTCTTCCAACTGGTTTTCGCGACTACAACTCGTGCCGAAACTGCAACAAATTTGAGTCATACTTCCGTCTGCCTTCTCCGAATCACCACCTGCAAGCACAAGACTTACTCCACATGAACCAAATAACCCCATTCCATTATTCTCAAACACAGCCACAGCTCGTCCCAAGTCATCCCACAACAAACTTAAATTTAAGCCCCAACTCCATTAAGTTGTTGTTGACCATCACCATTTCATCTTCTTGTCTCGCTGCCCATCTTCCACCAGCATCACTAGCTCAAAAGAATCATCAGTTGTAACCAGCACAATCATTTTCTACACTCCTTCCATTAACCACCAGACCGAACCCATTGCAGTCGCCTACCTGCATCAGCATACAGCTCCGTATATAGCCCCAAAAAGCGCAATCGAAATCTACAGTTCATTGTTGTTGAACTTCCGGTCATAACTTCGACTCCATTTTATTCAATGATTCGAACCTATAACACATTCTGCAGTTCTCCCTGTTATAAAGAACATTGCAGACAGGACCGTCTTCCTTCACTTCACTCGGACAAACTCATAAGATTCATTCTCAAACTGACCACAGCAATCACCGAACATAGTCAATATCCAATTGCTCCATTGATCAAGCCTTTCTTCTGCCAGTCCCGTTAACGTTTTCAGCCACAGGGACCATGCTATCGATCTGAGATTTTCCTTGAGAGCCATACAGACACAGACTCCGTTGATGCTTACACAAAACGTTGTTGAGAATAGGCCACGTCCATTTACCCACTAGTGGGCCTTCAGGGGCTAGGCCATCTCTTCTGGTGCCTTGAGTAATATTCTTCGTAAACGCTATTTGATCTCTTATTTAGCTATTTATCTGTCTGAGAACGGATTTGCTTGTATTCCCTGTAAAAGCCTCAAAATTATGTCATTAGCCAAAATATAGAGTCATACCTAATATAATATGGGTATAAAATGTAGCACTTGCGTGCTTATCAACTCCCCCACACTTATATTTTGCTAGTCCCGAGCAAGACATCCGCTCCACAACTGGATATAGAAATGTATGCTAAATAGCGAGACGATGTCTGCTAAACAGCAAGACGGAACCACTAAACAGTGGATAGAGTTATCTGCTAAACAGCGAGACGAATCCACTAAACAGTGGATAAAGATGTCTGCTAAATAGCGTGACAGAAAGACCCGCTAAACAGCTGATCATATCATGCAATTTTTTTTTTTTAAAGACCCGCTAAATAGCTGGTCATAATATGCATTTTTTTTTTGTTTTTTTTTTTTTAGACCCGCTACACAGCTGATCATCTTTATTTTTTATTTTATTTTTAGACCTTCTACACAGTTGGTCATAACATGCAAGAAAAAGAAAAGACCCGCTACACAGCTGGTCATAACCTTAACAATCATAATGATAATAAAAAATTTAAAGACCCGCTACACAGCTGATCATCTTTTTTTTAGAGACCCGCTACACAGTGGTCATAACCCTAAAAATCATAATGATAATAAAAAAAATTTAAGACCCGCTACACAGCTGGTAATATTATACCTGCAAATCTACAATATAGACCCGCTCAACAGCTGGTCATCAATTGCAAGAAAATTCCTGAAAAGGAAAAGTAAAAAGTTAACCACTCCCCCATACTTAAACATTACATTGTCCTCAATGTAATTGAGTCATCCAACATAAAAATTAAGATGGGAAATTCATAAAAAGCGAAAATAAATAAATAAAAATAAAACAAGAAAATAGACATACCTACGGGAATATACAAACAAGATTCTCCATATATCAACAACCTAAATATTTGGGGATCAACCCAGAGCACAATATATACAACCGATGATAATCTCAAATCCTCGTTGAAGCAACATAAAAATATAGAGACTATCAAAAGGAAAGAACCACCCTCAAACCTGGTCTTTGCAAAGGATGTATCGTCAGTAAAAATAATTACCGACTCAAGTGGTTCACTGGGGATGGGAACTGAAACGATCTGGGAGTCATGCACATGCAAAGAGAAATCACGAGATGCAAAGTAATCTAGTAATACTGGAGAAGCACGCAGTTCTAATCCAAAATTAGGAATCTTCTGAAAAGTTGTGCTAACAATTCTAGGTATATTAACTTCTCCATTGGGTTTGTGACCCTGTACTAAATCATCATCATAATCATCATCAACCAATGAATCAATAGGAATATCACAATAAAGATGATTAAAAGAAACCTTATAGAGTGTAATGTCTCTAAGTCGTTAGACTTAACTACAATTTCCTCTGAATTAACACATTCTTCATAAGCATCATTGTTATAGCATTGATATGTCACACCGTCTAAAAGAATGGTTTCCTCAATCCTAAACTCATCCTTTTGAATAGGCGAGTGATCAATAACACGATCAGGAGTTGGACTAAATACACCACCTTCACTTGGTATGACAATGTCTCTATTCATATGATCACAACTATCAAGTTCATCATCATTCTCCATACACATTGATTCATTAGTTAAAGCGGTTTCATCATTAATATCAAGAGTATTAGAAAAATTAGAACTTGTATCCTCAGTAGGACCACGATCTTTTACCGAATGCATTAGTTTAGCAATCGATAAATCAGTTTGTTCAAAAAGATATAAGCTTGAGTTTTACTCTTTGCTTTCGACAAAAATAACTCATTAGCTTTGGTCTGTTCAAAGAATTTCAATATTGAGGCGTTCTAATAAAGATAGTTGTGATGCAGATGGGTCACAGTAAGATTGATCATCTCTCTCATACTGTGATGGAGAAACGTGTGAATAATAATTGGAATCAGCAAATTATGGCTCATAACCAGGGTAAGGTTGGTAATGATCATAACCTTCACAAGGTCCGGAATGATCATACCTATGAGAATAATTCCAATCATTATTTAGACACTCGGCAGGTTCTTGATAATGAGAAGGTGCATATGCATACTCCTCAGGTGAAATATCAAATGACTCCTCTCCTGTCTCTTCTTTTGGTAAGATTCCAAAAGCTATAAAAGAAGTCAACTCACTGAAACCATTATACAAACTAATTCTCAATCACTCACCTTGCAAAAGCTTTAGAGAAAATCAAGTACTTACTTTAGGCCAGTTGTTAATTCCAATCGTCGCTCTTCAGACGAAAGTACCTGAGAAAAATCAAATAAGCTATGTAAAAAGAACAAAAGGAAAATATATAAATAAAAGAAAAATAAGCTATGTATAGAAAATAATAACTATGTACAAAATACCAATACAATATTTCACAACCACTCCCCGGCAGCGGCGCCAAGAATTGATAGGATCCGGAGATACCTATATGTGATAACCGCAATCGCACGGTGTCTACAATGTAGACAGAGGCAAGTATGGGTCGTTCCCACGAGGAGCAGTGGAAATACTATAATAAATATCTCTAATAAAAATTAACCAGAAAATATGTTTTTGGATTTTTAGAAAGAATAATAAAATAAAAATAAACTAAAGTAACAAAACGAATCCAATTGAAGAAATGGTAACCAGGGATTTATTGGTATCCACCACTATTTCTATTTAATTACTGCAATGAAACATAATTATGAAAATATGTTTATTGTTCGTTCTATCAACATCAACTATTATAGGTATTAGAATCGCAAATATCACTGGGACGCCCTAAACATGACACATCAAAAGATTAAACCAAAGCATGCACCATCAAATTGCGCTAGCGAGAAAATTATACGAAACTAAAATATTGATTCGTAAATATTATTTGACTTTTCTAAGCATAACCCATCAAAGAAATTAACCCAAGCATGAAATATCAAATAATGAGACAAATGTATTTTTGAACCCTACAATTACGCACAAAGGTTATAAGAAACCGGTGAAGCAACAACTTGTTTTGCAATCAATCAATAAACAATTATTCAAGAATTAATTTAATCAAATCATAATGGTCTATTGCTAGATAAACAATTCAATGTAGCCTAATACGCGAAGTGGTTTCAACAAAAACCCTAGTTACAAAGAGTCTAGCGAGACATGGCTTTCTTAAAAGCCATAAACATACGAGACAAAATCAATAGCAAACCACAACGGAAATGGAGAAATGGAACTGCAAACCCTCTCCATGTTTTCGTCTTAGCCGCCTCCTTTTCTCCTTCTGTTCGTCGGTTCTCTAGCCTACAAACCGGCCTCCTTTTCTTTTCGTCTCTCCTTACGGCTCTCTGGCCGATCTCTCTAAATCAATCTTTATCACTAGGTATATATTGGTGTTGCTGCGAGAAGTCCAAAGAAGGCCTAGTATAATTTCCTAATGGGCTGAATCCAATACCCATGCTCATTTCCAAACAACGACTGCAGGCACCTGCTTCCACTTTCCATGCATCTGAACTTCTAACCACCGATTTCCTAATCCAACCAACAACTCACGATAACACTTCTCGTTTTCTGACCATCCGATTGCCCATAACTCAGCCGAACCATCCTTCTCACAGCTCAGTCTTATCGACGGTAATCTGGCCACTGCACAAACTCCAGAATATGTCCATTGGAGTTTCGTCACCACCAATGCTTCTGCAAACAGCTGCTGCAACCATCTTTGCTTTCCCAACTCTCTATCGATGCAAACCCATTGTGGGTTTACGGCTGAAAACTGCCCAGACGGCCACCACTAGCACCAATAAACCTCGTCACTATTTCCAACTTGAATCACAGCACCAATACCTTTATAAACCTTGATAATCATCCATGAATCAATAGTAGCAACCACAACAATAACATCAGTTCTTCCAACTGGTTTTCGCGACTACAACTCATGCCGAAACTGCAACAAATTTGAGTCATACTTCCGTCTGCCTTCTCCAAATCACCACCTGCAAGCACAAGACTTACTCCACATGAACCAAATAACCCCATTCCATTATTCTCAAACACAGCCACAGCTCGTCCCAAGTCATCCCACAACAAACTTAAATTTAAGCCCCAACTCCATTAAGTTGTTGTTGACCATCACCATTTCATCTTCTTGTCTCGCTGCCCATCTTCCACCAGCATCACTAGCTCAAAAGAATCATCAGTTGTAACCAGCTCAATCATTTTCTACACTCCTTCCATTAACCACCAGACCGAACCCATTGCAGTCGCCTACCTGCATCAGCATACAGCTCCGTATATAGCCCCAAAAAGCGCAATCGAAATCTACAGTTCATTGTTGTTGAACTTCCGGTCATAACTTCGACTCCATTTTATTCAATGATTCGAACTATAACACATTCTGCAGTTCTCCCTGTTATAAAGAACATTGCATACAGGACCGTCTTCCTTCACTTCACTCGGACAAACTCATAAGATTCATTCTCAAACTGACCACAGCAATCACCGAACATAGTCAATATCCAATTGCTCCATTGATCAAGCCTTTCTTCTGCCAGTCCCGTTAACGTTTTCAGCCACAGGGACCATGCTATCAATCTGAGATTTTCCTTGAGAGCCATACAGACACAGACTCCGTTGATGCTTACACAAAATGTTGTTGAGAATAGGCCACGTTCATTTACCCACTAGTGGGCCTTCAGGGGCTAAGCCATCTCTTCTGGTGCCTTGAGTAATATTCTTCGTAAACGCTATTTGATCTCTTATTTAGCTATTTATCAGTCTGAGAACGGATTTGCTTGTATTCCCTGTAAAAGCCTCAAAATCATGTCATTAGCCAAAATATAATATGGGTATAAAATGTAGCACTTTCTTGCTTATCACTTTCGCTTTAGCCAAGTTCATTTTTACCTAGTAACGAAAGTCATGTTATGTTTCAATCACTTTGGAAATCGCTCTGAAGAAAAATAGTTTGTGAATAACAACTATATAACGCCCTCTGAAAATGTTTCAATGATTGAAATGAGAGTTTATATAATATAACCATTGGAGGATATAAGTATTGTTGTGGAAGCACAAATATGTATAAGTCCTTATTGCTTGAACCAAAGTTTGCAAACTTTGTTGATCAAGTGAAACCGGTGTAGTGCGTGAGCTCAGTCCGCGAACTCAGCATCCAAAGTCAGTCCGCGAACCCAACCCGCGAACCGATTTTTCGAACCCGAGAATTTCTACTGGAGTTTGTGAACTCCATCCGGGAACTTGAGTCCTCGAACTTGGGTAGGTTATGTCTAAAAACGATGTTTGTGAGCTTATCTTAATAAACTAAGGAATGCTATTGCAAACCATGGCTTTATAGTTCATGAATCGATTCGAGTGAATCACATCGTTTTTGCTTCGATTGTGTCTTGTGTAGTACATAAATATCTAAGCAGTTGAACAACTCTCTAACTAGTTCATTTAAGTCATTTGGACTAGTTATGGTAAAAAAGAATATGGTTGTTATGAAAGTTATCATATGGCTAACCTTTTGGTTAACTATTGTTGAACCAACTAATGTACAAGTTTGGGTACGGTTACACCAGCCTAGAAATTTTCATTACATGTGTGTGTAATAAGCTATGTTTTCGATCTAACGGTTGATAAATATTAAATTGAATCTAATCAGATTTTCATCTAACGGTGAATATTGAATGCTTTGTTAGTAAGCTAACATTGATTGCAAACCCTGATTTGAAGACTATATAATGGAGAACTCTAGAAACTGGGAAACCTAATCCACACACGTTCTGTGTGATACTAGTTGTGCTAAGATAGAGTCGATTCTCCTTTAACCATTGGTTTTCCTCTTCTAAAACCAGGTTAATGACTTAAAGACTTCATTGGGATTGTGAAGCCAGACCGATACTAATTTTATCGTAGTTGTGTGATCTGATCTTGTTGTTTCTATCATACGAGTACAATTGTAATAATTGGCTTGAGATTTCTATTTCCGATAGGCAAGATATAAAAGTAGTCACAAACACTTCGACTCATCGTTTGTGATTCTACAATATCTTTTTTCGTTGTGTCGATTAATACTATTGTGAGGTAATTGATAAAACTGAGATGTTCTTCGGGAATATAAGTCTGGTTTTATTGATTGGTTCATGTTCACCTTGATTTATCAAAAGACAGAACAAAAAATTGTAGGTATATTTGTGGGAGACGGATTTATCAATTACTGTAGACTTTTCTGTGTGATACAAATTTGTTTATTAAAGTCTTCGACTTTGGGTTGTAGAAAGTCTTGGTTGTGGGTGAGATCAGCTAAGGGAATCAAGTACGTAGTATCCTGCTAGGATCAGAGACGTAAGAGCATAATTGTACCTTGGATCAGTGTGAGATTGGTTGGGGTTCAACTACAGTCTAGACCGAAGTTAGCTTGGAGTAGGCTAGTGTCTGTAGCGGCTTAATACAGTGTATGTTTAATCTGGACTAGGTCCCAGAGTTTTTATGCATTTGCGGTTTCCTCGTTAACAAAATTCTGGTGTCTGTGTTATTTCTTTTCTGCATTATATTTTGTTATATAATTGAAATAATACAGGTTGTGCATTTTTCAATCAATTAGAATATTTAACCTTTTGGTTGTTGATTCAAATTGATTGACACTTGGATATTGGTCTTTGGTACCAACCAAGTTATCTCTCTTTGATAAAGACTCATAGATTTCTATTTGCTTGAGTAAAGATCAAATTGAGAGATTGAGATAATAACTCTTTGATATATTTTCTATTTATTGAGTCTGACTGTCTAGTTGATTCTCTAGAAAGTATATTGGAGTTTGTCCATACAGATTGCTAATAGAAATATTGGGTGTGGTTGTTAGACCCCCACTTTTTAAATTGGTATCAAAGCGGGAAAACAAGTTCAAGACCTTACAAGTCTGTGTTTATCGCAATATGAGTCTGACGAGAAAATCTCATTCATGCCTACCAGGATGTTTCCTAAAGATTTTGATTACGCCAAGTGTCTTGGAAACACCTCATAGGATTGATCCTTAGTTGATTCCTCCAAATCCCGAGGTACAAATATTTTTCCAACAGATGTTGACATCTCTTCCTCTTATGAGGCATGTGACACTCTGGCAAAAGCTGAAAAGAAGCTCACCAGAATTTCAAAAAATACAGCTGAGATTGTTGGTTTTGAGGATCATGATCAGCTCATTGATAAATTTGAAAAGTCTCTTGATCGAGAACGTGATCTCTATAACATCATTGATTCCTTCTCTAAGAATATTGAGAAACTCCTCCAAGAAACTACTCTTCAGCGTGAAAAGATTAGTGCTCTTGAGGATATTGGTAAGGAAGACTCAATTAGGGAAAAATATTTGATTGAGACTCATTCATCAGATCTTAACAGACTTCGTGTCGAAAAATAGAAACTATGTGCATCTCTTACTCTAGCCCATGAACAATGTAAATCCTTGGAAAAGGAAAACTCTGTCTTAAGGAGAAATTCTTCTGTACAAACTAATTCGCATGAATTACAACACATGATGAAGTGCCCTCCAGCAGAAGGTTGTGTCAAGAAAAGTTTATATAACTTGAAATCTTCACATATGGCTATGAAGTTAAAACAGGTGCCAATTATTGCTTCTCCTCCATGAACCTGTACTTTCCGTGGGAAAAGGAATCACTATGCTATCCATTTTTTTGCCAGAATGAAACAAATTTATTTTCTTCATAATTTTCTTCTCTTCACTGTCAATGGAACAAATAGTCAGTCGACTAAAACAGTGAATCACATGCTCACAGAAAACCAGAAACCTTATAAAAATGATCTCTATTCTAGAAATCATCACAGGGCTCAAGTGCATTATGTCATAAATTCTGGTGTTGTTAAAGAAAGCATTCCATGTGCTTATAAGAATGGTTCTGGTAAATATAAGTCTAGAAAATGGATCCCTATCTATTCCGACCCTCTTGAACCTATTGCAAGAGGTCCTAGATTTAGTCCTTCTGACAAATATACTAATTAAGCAGCGTCTCACCTCTCTGGAAAGAGCACATGTCAAAGACAGAAGGATAAAAAAGAACAATGTTCATTTAATGAGCTAAAGGCTCATACTTGAGTGAAATAATCACAAGGTTGAATATCTCACTTACAAAAAGCCTAGTTGTGAGAGAAATGAATAGGTATACTCCATAACAAAGTGACTATAATTATCTAGCTAATCTCTTATCGTTTTTAGAAGGATAACTAGTCAAACACTGGTTCGTGAGTATTTTTTTGTTTGTTTTCTATTCCTTTCCTAAACTTACTTTTGAAAAGTAAAAGTGTAGTTTTTGTTTTTTTTTTCGTGCTGAGCTTTGTGAATACCCATCTTACGGGTACACGTACGGTTTCGAGTTTTCTTTTAAACCTATCCCTTAAACCCTAAATCTCTCGAGTTTTTTCTTATATATACCTATCCTATTGAGTTAATCTTTCCTGTTCATTGGATTTTCCTAAAGATTTCATTGATAAGGCGATATATTTTGAACTCGATAAAGAGAAGGGAACACCTGTTGAAGTTGAAGGTTCCCTTCCTCAATCCTCTGATTCACTTTCGGATATAGAAGAGATTGAAGAGATTTCATCAGATGTAGTCCTAGACTTCCTAATGTAATTTGAGGAGGCAAAGCATCAACTTGTTCTCATGAAAAACCATGCTAAAGAACTTCCCAATAAGGATATCCTCTTCAAATGAGCAGAGGATGTTGTCGTTCACAAGCTCCAAGACCTTAAGACTCAAGAAGGTCCCGAACTTTCTATATGACTTTAGTTCGCTGTGGCATGAAAGTTTTTTTTTTAGTCTGCTTATCTTTTATTTGTCTAGTAAATCTTATATTTTTCTTGTTTTGTTTAGAAGAATAACTAGTGGTTTGGAATAGCCATTAATGTGATTACACGTAGCTATGTCCAAAGTTTTCATCTTCTTGTTTTTAGATTTATTGGTTTAAATTCTAAACTTGTTTGGAAGATGATTTTTGCAGTATTAATTTATGGTTTTATATATTGCAATATTGTTATGGGATATATGTGTTTACGTCCGCGAACTTGATTGTCCCATACTTTGTCAAAAAATAAAGTCGTTCATGAAATGATATGCAAGTATTGATAAAAAAATGAATAGACATTTGACAAACACAAAAGTTAAGCCTATATTATCAATTTTTGATGTAAGATAGGTTAAAATCTTTTGTGATTCAAGGATTATGTCTATTGTATGTCATTGTGCAAATGGTGATGGAAACATAGAATGAATCCGTGTGTATTCCGCAGTAATTGGTCTTCCCTGATCCATATTTTGTGTATTACTTTGAGGCTCCGTATTGTGTCTTATGTCGAGCACTAGACAACCAAGTTGATTATTTTTGTGATTAGCTTAGTTGTGTTCCGTAAGGTACTTTATGTCGAGCATATTGAACTAAATTAATCATCTTGTGTGATTATTTAGTTATGACTCCGTAAGTTTTTCTTATGTTTGAGTGTTTTTGGCTGAGTTGGTTGTTTTTATGATTAACTTAGTCATCGCTCCATAGATTTTCTTATGTGAGTATAAACGATTAAATTGATTACTTTTGTGATTAGTTTAATTGTGTATTCCGGTTAGATTAATTATGGGTTCTCTTGTGATTAATCTAATTGAGTTTTTAAGTCCCCATAAGTTTACTTGTGTTGAGTATATTTAGTCAAATTAATCATGGTTCGCTTACGGTTAATTTGATTGAATATTCTTTTTGGATTCCAAATTCATACTTGTATGATTTTTGTTGAGTTCATAGAAATCCTTTTTTTTTTTTGAAATTAAGGTCGATCTTGTTGTTCTTTCGGGAATGACATATTACGGGGGAGAGTTCTTAATTGAACTTGTGCTTAATTGCCAAATCTTTGTGGGGAGTGCGGTTGTGGAATATTATAGGGGTGATCTTGTATCTTTATAGACTCCTTGATGAATGCGTTTAGTTTCGGCTTTATGATTGCATCTAAATAAGATGATATACATTTACTCTTGGTCATGAAATGTCTCTTACGGAAATTTCATTAGGATTTCGTTCTTGTACCTTTGCCAATTTTATTGATAAAAAGGGGGAAAATTAATATGTAATTCATACTACAAATACATATGACTTTCAGATCATTATGTAAGGGGGAGTGGTTTCCATGTGAGATGGAGTATTGACTAAGGGGGAGTGACGTATCACCATAGTATTGTTGTTAAAGTTGCGATGCAATTGTACTTTGACGTTGTGTAATGATACTATGACACTGTACAACAATGATTGAGAACTCTTGTTTTCTCGTTGTTATAGCTATAGATTTTCAACAACGATGATGCTAAACTTACAACCTTTAGGATCATTGGACTACTTGGAAGTGACAAAGATTTCGAGTAATGTTGAAGATTAGACATGTGGAATAGGAGCTACAAAGTTTATTTATACATTTTTTGTATTTCGTATGTATTAATAGTTTTGTCACTAAAATTTACAAAGAGGGAGATTGTTAGGGCATTGCTCGGTTGAACTCGCATGTGTTGCTATCTCAAGCATGTTTGTGAATGTTAGTGATCAAAACTATAAAGTATTTATTTATAGTCTACTATAGCTAAGGTCTCGGACTAGGATAGAAAGTGTAGTTGAGCTCAAGAACTCCATGGTGATCATCATACAAAATGAAGGACTACTCAAGGAACCAGTGGATCTTCATCGACTAAAAGGTATGTGGAGACTTGAACTTATCTATCACTCAAAAGTCTATCTACTCTATCTCCTATCTTAAGACAAAAGTCGTATTACTATATAGATTAAGATTATACACATGTGGTATTTCGAGCTGAGTATATCTCTCTTATCTATTTATTTAAATATGTGTTGGTAAAGCTTTTGCTTTAGCCAAGTTCATCTTTACCTAGTGACAAAAGTCATGTTATGTTTCAATCACTTTGGAAATCGCTCTGACGAAAAATAGTTTGTGAATAACAACTATATAATGCCATCTGAGAATGTTTCAATGATTGAAATGAGAGTTTAGACAATATAACCATTGAAGGATATAAGCATTGTTGTGGAAACACATATATGTAATAGTCTTTATTGCTTGAACCAAAGTTTGCGAACTTTGTTGATCAAGTGATACCGGTGTAGTATGTGAGCTCATTCCACGAACTCAGCATACAAACTCAGTCCGTGAACTGTCGAAGTTCTCGAACCCGAGAATTCTGCTGGAGTTTGTGAACTCCATCCAGGAACTTGAGTCTGCGAACCCAGTCCGTGGCTTTATAAACCAAGGAATGCTATAGAAAACCGTGGCTTTATAGTTCATGAATCGATTTGAGTGAATCACATCGTTTTTTCTTCGATTGTGTCTTGTGTAGTATATAAAGATCTAAGCAATTGAATAACTCTCTAACTAGTTCATTTGAGTCATTTGGACTAGTTATGGTAAAGAAGAATATGGTTGATATGAAAGTTATCATATGACTAACCTTTTGGTTAACTATTGTTGAACCAACTAATGTACAAGTTTGGGTACAGTAATCAGGTTTTCATCTAATGGTGAATATTGAATGCTTTATTAATAAGCTAACATTAATTGCAAACCCTGATTTGAAGACTATATAAGGGAGAACTCTAGCAACTGGGAAACCTAATCCCATTCTGTGTGATACTAGTTGTACTAATCTAGAGTCGATTCTCCTTTGACCTTTGGTTTTCTTCTTCTAAAACTAGGTTAACGACTTAAAGACTTCATTGGGATTGTGAAGCCAGACCGATACTACTTTTTATCATAGTTGTGTGATCTGATCTTGTTGTTTCTATCGTACGAGTACAATTGTAATAATTGGCTTGAGATTTTTATCTCCGATAGGAAAGATATAAAAGTAGTCACAAACACTTCGTCTCATCGTTTGTGACTCCACAATATCTTTTTTCGCTGCGTCGATTAAGATTATTGGGAGGTGATTGATAAAACTGTGTTTTTCTTCGGGAATATAAGTCCTGTTTTATTGATTGGTTCCTGTTTACCTTGATTTATCAAAAGACGGAACAAAAACTCATAGGTATATTCATGGGAGACGGATTTATCTATTACTGTAGACTTTTATGTGTGATACAAATTTGTTTATTAAAGTCTTCGACTTTGGGTCGTAGCAACTCTTGGTTGTGGGTGAGATCAGTTAATGGAATCAAGTACGTAGTATCCTGCTGGGATAAGAGATGTAGGATCATAACTGTACCTTGAATCAGTGTGAGATTGGTTGGGGTTCAACTACAGTCCAGACCGAAGTTAGCTTGGAGTAGGCTAGTATCTGTAGCGGCTTAATACAATGTATGTTTAATCTGGACTAGGTCCTAGGGTTTTTCTGCATTTGCGGTTTCCTCGTTACCAAAATTCTGGTGTCTGTGTTATTTCTTTTCTGTATTATATTTTGTTATATAATTGAAATAATACAGGTTGTGCGTTGTTCAATCAATTATAATATCCGACCTTTTGGTTGTTGATTTAAATTGATTGACACTTGGATATTGGTCTTTGGTACCATCCAAGTTATCTCACTTTGATAAATACTCACTGATTTATATTTGCTTGAGTAAAGATCAAATTGAGAGATTGAGATAATAACTCTTTGATATATTTTATTTTTATTGAGTCTGACTGTCTAGTTGATTCTCTAGAAAGTATATTGGAGTTTGTCCATACAAATTGCTAATAGAAATATTGGGTGTGGTTGTTAGACCCCTGCTTTTTCAGAAGCTTTTTTGCTTTAGCTACGTTCATCATTATTCTTGAAAACTTTAGTTGGAAACAATTTATTCGTTGAAAACTAAATAATAAGTCAAAAGATGATCATGTGAAAATTTCCTTGATACATATTACATGATTTGTGTGAGACAGTCATTTTTTGTCGACTCGGAATGTTTCGTATTGATCATTCGATCACTTGAAAATTACTTATAAGCTAATAGTTTGTGTGAGGCAGCTATTGTCGTCTTCTAAGGATGTTTCAATGATTGACATGGGAGTTTAGAATAATTAACCTTTGTCTGGATACATCACAGTATGCATACCAGTATGCAAATTGTTATGGTATGATTCAAGTCCGGATACCTAGTTTGCATACCAGTATGCGAACGGTTTTAACTAATAAATTCCGGGAACAATGTTTGCATACCAGTATGCGAACAGTTCTACCTGAGTTAGGTCCAGGACAGCAGTATGCATACTGATTTGCAAACTGTTGGGAAAGACCAAATCCCGGAACTATAATTTGCGTACCCTTTTGCAAACTTAGTGGTTAAAGTTTTAAAATCAGTTAAGTATGTTTTCATACTCATGTACAAATACATTTATGAATTAAGGAATGCAATTTTTGCAAACCGTGGCTTAATGTTCATGAATTGATTCTCATGAATCAATCCGATTTTTCTTCAATTGTTTCTTGTATACTTCTATGAGATACATACAATTGAACAACTCTATAAGTAATATAATTAGATTCTTTCATAATTGATTGATCATCATATTTGATTTAGAAGTGTTAGATGAATGTGGTTAAGACAAAAGTGTTCATATGGCTAACTTCAGTTAACTATTATAGAGCCAACTCAATATACACGTTTAGGTACGGTTACCCATATCTAAATGAAGGTATATTTTATTTCTGTGTAACAAGTTAAGACCGTCTAACGATGTAGAGATATTGCTTTGGTTTTGAGTAAACTTAGCTTGAATCTTAAATCAGGTTTCATCTAACAATGCATATTGAATGCCTTGTTTCTAAGCTAACCTAGGTTTGATTGTAAGCAACCCTGATTTGAAAGACTATATAAGGGAGAACTATAGAAACTAGAAAACCTAATCCCCACACATTTATGTGATACTAGTTGCGACTAGAGTCAATTCTCCTTTATCCTCGGTTTTTCCAAAACCATCATAGGTTAACGACTTGAAGACTTCATTTTGGATTCGTGAATCCAGACCCAACTATTTTCATTTTGATTCCACAATAACTACTTCTACTACCATATAGTTAAGTTATTGTGAGGTGATTGATATTTCTAGGATGTTCTTCGGGAATATAAGACCGGATTATCAATTGGTTCCTGTTCACCTTGATTTATCAAAAGACGGAACAAAACTTCATAGGTACTTCTGTGGGAGACAGATTTATCAATCAGAATAGACTTATCTGTGAGAGACAAATTTGTTTATAAGTCTTCGACTTTGGGTCGTAGCAACTCTTAGTTGTGGGTGAGATCAGTTAATGGAATCAAGTGCGTAAAGTTCGCCTAGGATTCAGAGTCGTAAGGAATGCGATTGTACCTTAATCGGTGTGAGACTTGGTTACGGCTCAACAAAATTCCAGTTTGGAGTTAAATTTTAATAGGCTAGTGTCTATAGCGGCTTCATACAGTGTGATGTTCAAATCTGGACTAGGTCCCGGGATTTGTTTGCATTTGCGGTTTCCTCGTTAACAAAATTTCTGGTGTCTGTGTTATTTCTTTTCCGCGTTATATTTGTTTTTATTATTAAAATATCATGGGTTGTGCGTAGTTCAATCAATTAGTAAATACAACCTTTGGTTGTTGATATAAATTTATTGACACTTGAACATTGGTCTTTGGTACTGTTCAAGTTATTCTCATAGCAATCAGTTCACGGATTTCATCCTGTTGATTTACTGATTGATTTGACAAAGAGATATAACTCTTGGATATATTTCCTTGATTGAGTCTGACTGTATAGTTGATTCTCTTGGAATTATATTGGAGTTAGTCCATACAGATTGTCGAACAAAATATTGGGTGTGGTTGTTAGACCCCCGCTTTTTCAAACATATTACATTGTTGATTTAGAATGTTATGTCTACTGGTAAACGCAATTATCGTGCTCTTAATCACTGATATATTTGTGAAAACCTAACAGTAAAAGAATTTTGAAGTTTTGATCGTCTAGAGCATGTGATTCTATATGAAAAATGCGAATCTAAGCAAATAAATTATTATATCATCATGTTATAGACGCATTTACAGTCAAGTTGACGAAGATACTTAATTAATGATGTGATCATGCTTCGATCTTAATAAAACATCATAAGATATCTAGATTTGATATTTCTATTCATACAAGATCACGAATCAGGCAAGATTTTGACCATAAAAATGTTATGATTTGGTAAAATTTAGATCTAGGTTCGAGGATTTATTTTTTTCAAGAAATTCTATACTATTGATATTTAGATCTGGTCTTGGTCGAGATGTTTATGGAATCAAGATCATCAAAATCAATATGTGAAAGGTCGAATCCAATTGGAATTATCATGATTTGGACTAATAAACACATAAATCATCAATATTTGAGCAAATCATGCTTAGTCATGTAGTTTTTCAAGTAATTATACCAAATCATGCATCAGATTTATGATTATGATTTATATTGTTAGAGCACTGCTCGATCGAACTCGCAAGCGTTGCTATCTTAAGTTTGTTTGTGAATGTTAGTGATCAAAACTATAAGTCTTGATTTCTAGTCTACTTATAGTGATGTCTCGGACTAGGATAGATTGTGTAGTTGAGCATTAGACTTCACGACGTTCATCATTTGAATAAGAAGAACTACTAAGGAGAGCTTGTGGAACTTCATCAATAAAAGGTATGTGGAGACTGAAACTCATTTATCACTTGGAAAGTATATTTTCTACTATATCTCTTATATTGAGACAAAAGTCGTATTACTATTTTTTTTCTTCAATTATTCACATTTGAGATTTCGAGCTGAGTTTAACTCGCTTATATATTTATCGAAATATATGTTGGTAAGCTTTCGCTTCAACCAAGTTCATCTTATATTCTTGACGAAAATCAAAAGATGATCACGTGAAAATCGCCGAGTAACATCTTACATGGTTTGTGTGATACAATCATTTGGTGTAACTTGGAATGTTTTTTTATGATTATTACAATAACTTGAAAATTATTTTGATGCTAATAGTGTGTGAAAACGGCTATTGTCATCCTCTAAGAATTTTTCAATGATTGAAATGGAGTTTAGAAAACTTAACCAACATTGGATTATAAACATGTTGTGCACTCTTGCATATATGTGATCCATGTCCAGGAACCATAATATGCATACCCTTATGCGTACCTGTTGGTTTGAGAAGTCTGGGAACCTAAGTACGTGTATCCGTACGCATATTGGCGTAAGGTTTGTGACCGAAAAATTCTGTTGGGTTTGGAGGTATGCGTACGCGTTCGCATATTGGCGAAAACCAAACTTGGTCCGGCTACTTCAAGTATGCTACCTGTTTGCATACTTGAGTGGTTAAAGTTCTAAAATCGGTTGTAACATGAACAAAAACATTTATATAATAAAGAATGCATTCTTTTCATACTGTGGATATAATGTTCATGAATTGATTCGAGTGAATCAAACCGATTTTGCCTCAATTGTGTTCTTGTATACTTATATGAGAATATAACAATTGAACAACTCTTTAACTAGTTTCATTTGACTTATTTGAACTAGTTGTGGTTAAGATGAAAAAGGTTGATATAAGAGTGTTCATATAGCTAACCTCAGTTAACTAATATTGAGCCAACATGGTGTATACCTTTAGGTATGGTTACATAAACCTAAATGATGTTACATTTCATTTGTGTATAACAAGCTAAGTTCAATCTAACAGTTGAAAGATATTAGCATGGGTTTAATCAGGTTTTCATATAACGGTTAATATTGAATGCTTTGTTACCAAGGTAACTTAGATTGCAAACCTTGATTTGAAAACTATATAAAGGAGAACTCTAGCAACTGGGAAACCTAATCCCCACACCTCTTGTGTGATACTAGTTGCGACTAGAGTCGATTCTCCTTTAACCTTAGGTTTTTCACAAAAACCTGTAGGTTAACGACTTAAAGACTTCATTAGGATTGCGAAGCCAGACCAAACTATTTTCTCTGTAGTTGCGTGTTCTATTCTGGCCCTGTTCTATCGTATTGAGTACTATCTTCTCTATGATTTGCTCGAGATTGATTCTCTGATAGGTAAGATAAAAAGTAGTCACAAATATCTTCGTCTCATCGTTTGTGATTCCACAATATCTTGTTTGGCTACCATACGATTAAGATTATTGTGAGGTGATTGATAATACTAGGTTGTTCTTAGGGAATATAAGTCCGGTTTATCAATTGGTTCATGTGCACCTTGATTTATCAAAAGACGGAACAAAACTCGTAGGTATTTCTGTGGGAGATAGATTTATCTAGTCCAATAGACTTTTCTGTGTGAGACAGATTAGTTTATCAAGTCTTCAACTTTGGGTCGTAATAGCTTTTAGTTGTGGGTGAGATCATCTAAGGAAATCAAGTGCTTAGTATCCTGCTGGTATCAGAGGTGTAAGGAGCACGACTATACCTTGAATCGGTATGAGATTGATTAGGGTTCAACTACATTCCAGTATGAAGTTCATTGGTAGTAGGCTAGTGTCTGTAGCGGCTTAATACAGTGTGGTGTTCAAAACTGGACTAGGTTACGGGGGTATTCTGCATTTGCGGTTTCCTCGTTATTTTTTTTTTTGGTGTCTGTGTTATTTCTTTTCCGTACTATATTTTGTTATTATATAATAGAAATATCACATGTTGTGCGCTGATATCAATCAATTAGATAATCCAACCTTTGGTTGTTGATATACATTGATTGACACTTGAACATTGGTCTTTGGTACAGTTCAAGTTGTTTCACATAATAATCAGGCTCGCAGATTTATATCTGTTTGATTTGCTGATTACATTGTGAAATAGAGATATAAACTCTTTGATATACTTTTCTATATATTGAATCTAACTGTCTAGTTGATTCTCTTGAAACTATACTGGATTTCAGATTTCCGAACGAAATATTGGATGTGGTTGTTAGGCCCCGCTTTTTCATATAATATGTGTAAGAATCTTGAACTTATAAAAAGCTTAATCGGCACCAATGTTGATACAATAAACTCGTACCTTCACAAATCCTGTCAGTATCCTCTGTTTTGGGTATGATCACAACAGGTGCTTAGTTCTCTAGTCTCTGGCCTCGATTTCGTCATCTCAGATCTGGATTTCCTGATTATATTCTAAGTCGGTTAGGGCTAATGGTGGTTAAAAGAGAATCATATGGAGAGAGAGAGAGAGAGAGAGGGAGAGAGAATTGTCTAAAATCTATTTATTTTATTTTTAGAATCAAGTTGTTTACATCATCAGACTTTCTGGTTATTTTGTACATTACATGACACGACAATTATACGTAGATGACTAATCACGTGACAACCTATCCTTTAAGAGAGTTTCTTACTATGTGCTTGTACTGACCTGGGATTGGTTTCTAGGTTTTCCTTAGAAGAAAGCATCGAGAACATGCTTTAGCTTCGCATCTGGACCCAGGTCTTCCGCGCCCAACTGGGTGTCTCCATCTTGTTTCATATCTTATGACTTGGTAGATGGACATCTGTTTTAGGTCTTCTACGTCTTACCTTGAGTCTTATTTCTTGCCTCAGCTGTATTATTCTTCCGTTGCCAGTTCTTAGGTACATGCTATATTATTTCATCTACATAGCCGACTAATAATATTCTTGTAATACTATCTTGGAGATGAGAGTAACCTAATTATCTGATATCTCTTGCGTCCCCTAGTTTAAAGACTTCTTTGGGATCAAGAAGCGTTTACTAGTACCGTTGGTCGGAAACTAGAATTGCATTGTTATTTTGGTTTTCAATTATTGATTTGATTGACAAATGATGGTTAGCTATTGATTTGCACCTAGTTTGATTATTTTTGAGCATCTAGTAAATATTCTATTTTTCTTGTTTTGTTTAGAAGAATAACTAGAGTTTGGAATATCCATTATTGTGATTACACATAGCTATGTCCAACGTTTTCATTTTCTTGTTTTTAGATTTATTGGTTTAAATTCTAAAACTGTTTGGAAGATGATTTTTTGCAGTATTAATCTTTATGGTTTTATATATTGCAATATTGTTATGGGATATGTGTGTTTGCATCCTGAACTTGATTGTCACATACCTTGTCAAAAGTAAAGTCGTTCATGAGTTGATATGCTTAAAAGAATGAATTGACTTTTGACAAATACAAAAGTTAAGCCTATTATGTCAATTTTTGATGAAAGATAGGTTAAAATCTTTTGTTTTCAAGGATGATGTCTATTATATCATTGTGTAAATATTTATGGAAAATAGAATGAATCCCTGTGTATTTCACAGTTATTGATCTTCCCTGATCCATATTTTGTGTATTACTGTGAGGCTCCGTAATGTGTCTTATGTTGAGCACTAAACAACCAAAGTTGATTATTTTGTGATTAGCTTAGTTGATGTTCCGTAAGGTAATTTATGTCGAGTATATTGAACTAAATGAATCATCTTTTTGGTTATTTAGTTATGACTCCGTAAGCTTTTCTTATATTTGAGCATTTTTGACCGGGTTGATTATTTTCATGATTAACTTAGTCATTACTCCATAGATTTTATTATGTGATTATAAACAATTAAATTGATTACTCTTGTGATTAGTTTAGTTGTGTATTCCGATTAGATTAATTATGGGTTCTCTTGTGATTAATCTAATTGAGATTTTTAAGTTACTTGTGTTGAGCATATTTGGTTAAATTAACCGTGAGTTCGCTTATGGTTAATTTAATTCTTTTGGATACAAATTCATACTTGTATGTGTTTTGTTATGTCCAAAGAAATCCTTCTTTTATTTTGAAATTAAGGTCGCTCTTGTTGTTCTTTCGGGAATGACATATTACGGGGGAGAGTTCTTAATTGAACTTGTGCTTAATTGCCAAATCTTTGTGGGGAGTGCGGTTGTGGAATATTATAGGGGTGATCTTGTATCTTTATAGACTCCTTGATGAATGCATTTAGCTTCGGATTTATGATTGCATCTAAATAAGATGATATATACTTACCTTTGGTCATGAAGCGTCTCTTACGGAAATTTCATTAGGATCCCGTTCTTGTACCTTTGCCAATTTTATTGACAAAAAGGGGGAGAATTAATATGTAGTTCACACTACAAATACATATGGTTTTCGGATCATTATGTAAGGGGGAGTTGTTTCCATGTGAGATGGAGTTGTAGTTGCAGGAAATCCTACACTACACCCATGATAAGATCTTATAGCAATTAACACATATTTGATGATTAAAACAACACTTTATTATTTGATTCTCAGAAATGTTTACAAGTAATGGAAGAAGATCAAGAACACAACCGCTCTCTTGAATTTTCTCTCTCCTCAAGACTTTCTCAACACTAAAAAAATACATCATCCTTTTATGAATCTACTGGGTCTCTTTATATAGGGTAATTACATAGTGGATGACAACTAAGTTTTCCTTTAATTTAGGATTTGGTTCACGATGCTCTCGCGGTAGTTGTAATGCTGACTCTCACAGGTGTTGTATCCATCGCAGGACAATCCCGTGTTTCTTCATTCGTTAGTTATTACGTCATTCTTTTAATCATTCTTTAAGTTATTCTGTGATACTCACAAAGTATTGTTGAAGAGCTCGCGGTGATGATCACAAGAGTGTTGTTAATCTCACAAGAATATTGTCATGGAGATATTCTGGTCCTACATCTTGCCTCTACTCATGCCTTTTCTGCGAAGGAGGAAAGATCATGAGAATTGAATTTTTTACAATGCCGCAGTTGTTTATCTTTTTGCATTCTCCCGCTTTGACACGTTTCTATATTCTTCTCCAGCTGTTTTCTCGTACTTTTTCTTCCAGTAAATCTTTGACACGTCCTTTTCAAACGCTGCGATCTGACCGTTCACGTCTTTTCTTTGCATTAATTGCATTAATCTTCTCGAGAAATTTCTTCTTCTATAAATACTTCTTTCATTCTTTTCTTTTCCTCTTTTTACTTTCTTCTTTCTATCCCTCTGCAAATTCACTGTTCTTCCGTAAATTGCGCATCTGTTATTGCTGTGATTTCTTTCTCGTTCTTCAACCTTTTTCTTCATTCCCATACTCAAAAATGGTTTCTCCTGGCGCTAAAAATTTGGTAGATTTTGGTGAGATGCGGTAAAAACTTAAAAATAAAGGTTTTACTTTGTCTACAATTCCAGATCAGAGTCCTAAATCCGAACTTTCTATCAAATTATTTTATGATCATCAATGTTCTCGCGAGAAAGTTATAGTATCGCTAGGTCAGCTTGTAGCTGGTCTTCCCATTCCTCTCTACGATCTTGAGCTGCCTTTATTTTATGAGACACTTTCTCGCCCAAAATTCTCGCGAGCTATATATCAACTAGGTAGGGATTGTATTCGTCTGCTGTTGGAGTATGCTACTCGTGCTTCTAATAAAAAATATCGCTACCCTGACACTGCGAAGAACCCTGAATTCAAGGATGTTCCAATTATTCCCGCAATGTATACTGTAGATAATTTCTTCATAAAATATGACATAATCCCCATGAGGAGGGATCGCACTTGTTGGGGTATCCGCTTGCAAAAGAAAGATGATGTCGCGGAAGACAAAATGCTTATGCTGGATATTGACTGGCATACTAAAATGCTTATGCTGGATATTGACTGGCACACTAATACTAATCAAGGTCCTCGCCACTCTAGCGATGACAAATGGTTCATCTTCCCTTTAATTTTAGAGGGTTCCACATTTCTGGTACCCATGCTCTACCTACAAATCTCGCAGAGTTCCAACCGTGGGTATCATTATTAATTTCTTCATGTCTTTAGATTCTCGCTGACTATCTCCTTTTTATCAGATTGAAAGGTTAAAAGCTAGCTATGATAAGTCTGGGAAACCTGCTACTTTCTTAGCTCTCAAATCTCTCACAGATGAAGTAAGAAATATTTCTTTATAACTTTTTACAATATATTGTTGCCTCTATTTCTTGTCTTTATCTGTGTTCGCGGGAAATCGAAGAAAGAGAGCCTGTGAAACCTGCGAGAACTAAAGATAAATCCACAGGTGGTATAAAGGGTAAATCTACTGCCCCTCTCAAAGAAAAGTCTACTGCTACTCACAGAGAGAAATCTGATGCTCCTCCCTACAAGAAAAGAAAAATTCAACTCCCTACTTCTTCAACTCTTCAATCTAATGTGGAAAATTCAAATGATGATTCTGATGATGATGTTAATGATGATGAAGATAATAATGCTATCTCTTCCATGAAGGATTCTTCCTCCCTTGAATCTTCTATGACTCAATTATCCAGGATTTTTGGTGATGCTACACATGGTACCGCAAATGACTATGGAGATGAAGCTCTTAATGGGATATCCGAGGATCTCTCTAAAGTCTGGGATGCTCCCATATTGGTTGATAATGATTCTCTTCAAGGAATCTCAAGATCAGTGACTCCTAGTCTCTTAAATTCACTTGGTATTCTGGTATGTTTCCACTTCTTCATCTTATTTATGTATTTATTTCTTTGTCAAATCTTAATTTATATTGTTCCATCGCAGGTTGGAAGAGCTTCCTTCGTTGTTGCCTCTGATTTGGATAAAAGACGTTATCTGTGAAAAGAAAGCTGCTAATTTTCGCAAGAAAAAAGAGGAATTATCATCTGAATCTGCTGAGCTTTTCCAAGATAAGGAAAAATTAGAGGCTGAGGTTGCTGAGCTTCGCAAGAAGAACAAGCAATTAGAAATTGATGCTTCAAATGATAGACAAAAGATTTTCGATCTTGACAAGGCTAACCAACAACTTTATGGTATGAATTGTTTCCTTTTTCTTTTAGTTCTTTTTACCCTATCGCAGCTTATTCAAGCAACCATTTGTGCAGATGTTTATGGCCTTACTGATGAGGCCACATTTTTCCAATCTTTTACTGAACCTATAGATGAGGATACCCTTCTTTCTCGCCTTAATAGTTCTTTAAGTAGTTTCTCAGACGATCAGATTAGATCCCTTTCCATAGATGAACTTAAATCCAAACTTCATCTCTTAAAAATCGAGCACAGATTCAATTTGAGTTTAACCAATAAGTTTAAATGTCTTTATCTTGACTCAAAAGAAGAAATTAATAGACTTAGAAGCAAAAATAGCGATCTTATTGATGAAAAAGATCTTGCTGTTAAAAATGGTACTAAAGCCTTAGAAAATTTCCATAAAAATCTTTTCGATATTCAAGTTGAAAGAGATAGAGTTATCTGCGAGAATAGAGATCTTCTTGCGAGGGAGAATCAAGTTCGCTCTTGTCTTCTTATTAACAACGATGATGAGTTTGCTTGGGCTGCGAAGGTTCTTGACAATGCCAGAATTAATTTAGGTGTAGATGTTAGTCTTTAAGCTGATCATTCTGCCTTAATTAGAGATATGATTGCCGAAAGAGAAGGTTATTACTCTTGTTTTTTCACTACTTCATCTTCTGATTAAATAACCATTATTTTTATTAACTTGTACTCTTGCTTTTGTTCGTAGCGTCTGAAAAGAATCTTCGCGATAGAATTGGAGAACTGGAAGAAGATAAAAGCCAACTCGCAAGAGATCTATCTTCTCGCAATGAAAAATATTCAAGGCTGAAGGACCAATTAAGGATTACTTCTACGAATTTTAGAAATGCCCTTATTGTTGTTCGTAACGATTCTATTAAAATAGTCTGCAATGATCATAACATTCCTCATTCTACATATCCTGATCTAGCAGAAGAAATTCCAGCAGATACTCCAAACCTTATTATCTCTGATAGTGAAGCTGAGGAGTCTGGCGAGGATGAAGATGATGATAAAGATGAAGAAGAAGATAAATCTGGCGATGGATCTAATTAGTTCTGTTTCTTCTTTTTTATCTTCCTTGTAATTTTTGTACACTTATTTCCTCCTTCTTGTAATATTGCTGCATGTTTCTCCAACTTGTAGATTTCCTTGATATATAAATTTCCTTTACTTCTATCTGTATGAATTAGAAAACAATTCTTTTCCGCAACATAGTCAATCAACATAATTATTACCCTTAAAATATCTGTGTAAATGTGTCATATAATAAGATCTACGTAATTTTATCGTATAATGATGAATAATAATTTCATCGTTCTGTGCATTCCCATACTTGCCTCTATTATTCATCTGCAATATGAAAAAATTGAGTAGATCTTAGATATCAGTTGTAAATAAAATATTTTTAAATATTTTTTGCCTTAATATTTGCGATGATATCGCTAGTAATAACCTTATGATCTCTGCGTAAATATCACAAGTCTCATAATTTATGCGCCGATATCGCAATCATTCAATCTAGTGGTCTTATCATGCATTCCTAGTTAAAGGTCTTATTTTGCCACATTTTGTATTGGAAACAAAATCGCATGACGTTCCTACATTTGCAGGTAAAAACCCCTTGATCTTGTCTTATCTTTATTTTGTCAATTTTTCTACGACAATATGACAAGTCTAAGTTCCCTTGCAAGAACAGAGCCTCATGACATTGCCGTCTTACGATGAAATCGCAGGACGTCTTTAAATTTTCATGTAAAGATCCACTGATCTCATCTTAACTTTCTCTCATGGTTTGTTGCCTCTGTATAATCTTTGTCATGCGACAATATGACAGGCCTAAATGCTCTTGTGAGCATAAAGCCCCATGACATTGTCGTCTATAGACGCTTATCAAATCCCTAATGGAGGGTGTCGCCCTTATCTTCCCCCTGGTTTCCCCTTCAAGGAGGGCACATCGGCCATACAAGACTATCTCCTACCATCCGGATTTACCGACAACCAGTTGTTTTCGAAGCCTCTTGTCCTTTATGCATATATGGCTTATAGTTGCAAGACTGCACCCTAAGTGGGGTTTTCTTCGGGCCGAGTGCATCATAGCCAAGACTTACCAAGAATGGCCAGGGTAGGTTCGTCCGTCCCGGGCATCCTTGGCTCAACTGTATACCTCGGCGCCTTGGTCATACTATGCACTCCTTAGAAGAGACCCCCGGTCGTCCAACCAGGGTATAACCTTATATAGTTGGAAATCCAAAGTATCTCTCCTAGATAGGTATCTCAAAGAGATGGACCCCAGTCTCCGTGTCTCAGGTTCCAGCAGCGGTATAACTTTATCCCTGAGCCACGCAAAGAGATACCCCCTTATATGACGCACTTTAGGTCTTACATTTTCCTCTTGCGAAATTGTATCCGCGAACTAGGGTATACGCCATATAGGTTTGTCCCATTCTTATGTTTCTGCGAAATCTTATTCGTGTTTCTTGCGAGTAATGCAACTCTGATGAAATTTCTTTTCTTGGATTTTCATTTGCATTTTAACTTTTCAATTCCATCTTTTTCATTCAAATGAAATATTCTTTTGAAACATTTTCTTCAACAAATCTTTCATAAACTTCTTAAATTTCTTCGTTTTACCTTTCTACTTATTACTTTATGCTTCTGCTCTTTTGCGTTTTGCATCTGCGATCTGCTCGCCATTCATACATTCATGTTGATTTCGTAATATTCTCTCCTCTCGCCGCTCTATTGTGTCAACCATCAGCTTATCACCTCTTTGTTTTTGCTTGATGCTTCATTTCTAATCTCTGTTCTTTGCTGCCCTTTCCTCGTAAGATTCAATGTCAATTTCATAGCATTTCTTCCCATCAGCCCAGTCTCCCTTTATTATTCCAACACCATTAGGATGAGGAAATTTAATACATTGGTGAAAGGTTGACGGCACACCTAATATCCCATGTAGCCCAGGTCGACCAATCATGGAATTATAAGGTGATTCAATATCCACAACACAGAATAGAATCTTAGAAGTTAACCCCTTTAATGGAATTCGCATTGTAATTTCCCCTTTGGGCTTGTTGGCGGTACCTTTGAAACCATAGATTTTATAGGTTGATTGTATCAGATCTTCGTCTCTTCCACCCATGGTTCTACAAGTATGATAAAATAATATATCAACTGAACTTCCAGTATCTATTAGAACTCTATTAATTGCCCAGGAATCTTCAGTTTCACCATTATCATTTTCTTCATCTTCTTCTTCTATTTGTTTTGGATTTATTTCTAACCTTACCACCAGTGGGTTGTCATGCATCTCGCCAGGCTCTAGTACTTCTTGTGCAGTGAAAGAAATAGTTTTCTTTTTCCACTCCTCTAATGGCAAGACTCTCACGATATTCATTATCTCTCTTCTATCTGCGTCTCTCGCGAAGACTCTTCTTAGAACATTGTCATGGAAATCCTCAATAGTTTTGTATGAATTGTAGTTGTGGATTATCTCACAACTACACCCCCATGAGAATCCATTAAAATGATTCCTAAATCTAATTATTCTTGATATGAAACTAAGAATTAAAATACTAAAATTATAAAGGAGACACAAAGATTTTTACGTGGTTCGATCAATGTGATCTACATCCACGGTGTTTCACTAGTGATTGTATGTAATTACATAATTTTACAATTGAGACTCCATTAATGAATATTTGGAGCTCTAGAATTTTCTGGGGAAGAAGATGATAAAGAAAATAAATCTCTCCTAACATTTTCTCTCTCCTCCTAAAATTATCCCCTCTCTCAAAAAGTCTCCCCTTTTTCTTATGCCTAAATGGCTATTTATATGATTTTACAAAAGATGACAATTGTGTTGTCCCGCCATTTTGGATTTGAGAATTATTTTACGAACCTTCGTGATTTCCTTTGCTCGCAATATGTCCTTCGTGATTTCTTTTGCTCGCAAAATTTTCTTTGCTCGCAAGATGTATTTTCTCCCCACAATTTCGTAAGTTATCATTTGCTGTGATATTCCGCTCCTACATGAATGTACAATGGAATTACAAAACAAATTCTTCGCCTTGGCTCCAACCTCTATCACAAATGTTTCTGCTCCTTTTATAGTATTCACTCTGCAAATATCTGGTGCTAGTGGTAGTTGCTGAGATTGCGGATGTCCTATTAGAAAATGATTTCACTTTCCTTGATCAATCATCCTCAAAATTATTCTTTTTACATTCCTGCAATCGTTTATTGAATGACCATGAAAATGATGGTAAGGACAAAATTCTTGGTTTCGATTATTTTGATGTGGCTCTTTTCCCATGTTCCAGGGTGATGGTATATTTTCCATAAAAATGATAGCTTCCCAAATTTTTTCTATGCTGGCATTCAGGGGTGGCATCTTAATTTCTTCTCATATTACTCTTTGATTCCCTTGTCCTCTGAAATTATTTTGTCTCTGACCACCATAAGTCACTTGTGCCTGATCAAGTCTTTGAATTTTATTATTTCCACCGCGATTGTAATAATTCTTTTCTCTTTCATACTCCTCTTGATCTCGACTTCCCATAGCTACTAACTTCTGCTGTATTTCAATCACCACTTTCTCTTGTTGTGGCTGCGAGGTGCTCGCCACATTATTGATCATTTTAGGAAGTAAACTCCCATTCGCCGCTATTGATCTGGTGTTTGCGACTGGATATGATTTCATCTCATTTTGTTTTTCCTCCAAAGCAATGTATTATTATTATAGTTCTCTTAACTCAGTCATTGTGATGGTATTTTTGATTCTGAAAATTTGTATGTACAGCAAATTGGTTGCGAATATTGCATTAATGAAAGATAAAATGAGGTATCTCTCATCCACTCTTCCTGCCATTTCACTGCACATTGTCTTCCATCTTATGGTTAGGTATTTCAGACTCTCGCCAATCCTCTGTTTTAATCTAAATACATCTTCAATACCGGGTCGTGAAGAATTGTTGCTTATATATGCTCCCAGAAACGTAGCTTGCAAATGGTCGAAAGAAGTTATTGTATTTTTAGGTAAGCCTTCAAACCATTTTAACGCCTCGCTAGTTAAAATAGATGCAAAGTACTTTCATAACACAGCATCATGGTTTTCCCATTGTAGCATACACCTAACATAAGCCTTAACATGTTGAACAACACAGGTAGTCCCATCGAAGATACTGGTTAATGCTGGTAAATTGCATTTTGGAGGGATTCCTCATAATTGTACTTCTTGAGTGAATGGATTTCTCGCATCTTCTTCAATGGCTTCATCAAGTTGTCTCCTGCCTCCTTCTCTTCTGTTATTCAACATTCCCCTCATTTCTGCTAATTCTCTTAAAATTTGTTCATTTCCAGCTGAATTTTGATCCATCGGTCTTTTCAGTGCAGCTTCTCTTCTTCTACGTTCATGTCTTTCTTGTCTTGCGAGATTTTGTGTATCTTCATCTGTATCTTCATTCTGCCTTCTCCTGCGATTTTCCACCTCATCTCCTTCTAGCTTTCGCAACTAATTATGCCTCCCAATTTCTTCTCTGCGAGTTTCTTCATTTCTCATTGCTTCTCTTTGCTGTCTTTCTATTCTTCTTTGTATTCTATCAAATTCTTCATTGATATTATGGTTATGGCGATTTTGTGTGCGTCTTCTTTCTCGATTGTCATGATTATTCTGCCGTATTGCTTCTTGAAACTCTTGCTCTTCAATTTCTTCTCTTAATCTTTCTCTTTCGCAAGCCAGACATGCTTGTTCAGCATAATGTCTCTCAATTTCCTCCTCAATGATTCTTTGATTTCTTTGGATTACTCGCTCATGTAATATTCTTCTTCCTTCTTCTCGATTTTCTTCACCATCTTAGTTATTTCCGCCCTCTTGATTTCTATTATCACGTCTATCATTCACAGTTTCTCTGCGTGGAATGTAGCGATCACGAATTACCTCTTCTTCTCTATGATGATGTTCTTCATTTGGATTTTGCATTTCCTCTCAGAGATTTGCTCCAGCATTTCTCATATGGTAATTTTGCCTTGGTTCTTCTCTAAATTATCTTGAACTTGATCTAGCAGTACTTCTTGATCTCCTACTTTGCAATCTCAGATTCTCCATTCTTAACTCATGATTCTGTCTTGTTAAATTTGCACGTTCTTCTGCTTCTAATCTCCTTTCCTCTTGTATTCCTTGTCTTAAATCATCTGCTATTTCATTTTTGCCTTCTCTATGAATTAATCTTTCAACCACTCCTTGATCAATTTCTTCTCTTCTCTTATTTCTTAACTGTCGATCTTCTGCTTCATCCATCGAATCTGATCGCCAAGTATGCACACTAACTCTATCATAATCCACAACTCTATCTTGTATTGGTGTTTGCTAATTTGGATGTTGAACTTGATTTTCTCCTTCATCCATTGTCCTATTTCTTCTTGTTTTTATCCTTGAAGATTCTCCTATTTCATTTGTTTATCCACCTGCAAGTCTTTTACTCCTCCTTACGGTTGTTGGTGGTTCTGATGTGTTTTTTCTTCTTCTAGCCATTAATCTTAGTAATTTGTTGAATTTTGCGTAAGGTCTTTCACTAATTATTCCAAATTCCTTCCAATCACAATGTCAATTTTTTATCTTTTTCTTCAAATAATCATCAATTCCTCCCTGTTTCGGGCGCCAAAATGTAGTTGCAGTAAATCCTACACTACACCCATGATAAGATCTTATAGAAATTAACACATATTTGATGATTAAAACAACACTTTATTATTTGATTCTCAGAAATGTTTACAAGTAATGGAAGAAGATCAAGAACACAACCGCTCTCTTGAATTTTCTCTCTCCTCAAGACTTTCTCAACACTAAAAAAATACATCATCCTTTTCTGAATTTTTTGGGTCTCTTTATATAGGGTAATTACATAGTGGATGACAGCTAAGTTTTCCTTTAATTTCGGATTTGGTTCGTGATGCTCTCGCGGTAGTTGTAATGTTGACTCTCGCAGGTGTTGTGTCCATCGCAGGACAATCACGTTTTTCCCGTGTTTCTTCATTCGTCAGTTATTACGTCATTCTTCCCGTGATTCTTCATTCGTCAGTTATTACGTCATTCTTTTAATCATTCTTTAAGTTATTCTGTGACACTCGCAAAGTGTTGTTGAAGAGATCGCGGTGATGATCGCAGGAGTGTTGTTAATCTCGCAAGAATACTGTCATGGCGATATTCTGGTCCTACAGGAGTATTGACTTAGGGGGAGTGGCATATCACCATAGTATTGTTGTTGAAGTTGTGATGCAATTGGACTTTGACGCTGTGTAATGATACTGTATAACAATGATTGGGAACTCTTGTTTTCTTGTTGTTATAGCTATGAATTTTCAACAACGATAATGCTAAACTTAAAACCTTTGGGATCATTGGAGTACTTGGAAGTGACGAAGATTTAGAGTAATGTTGAAGATTAGACATGTGGAATAGGAGCTATAAAGTTTATTTATTTATTTATTGTATTTTCCAAATGTATTGATGGTTTTGTCACTAAAATTGACAAAGGGGGAGATTGTTAGAGCATTTCTCGATCGAACTCGCATGCGTTGCTATCTCAAGCATGTTTGTCAATGTTAGTGATCAAAACTATAAGTCTTGATTTCTAGTCTACTATATCTAAGGTCTCGGACTAGGATAAAAAGTGTAATTGAGCTCAAGAACTCCATGGAAATCATCATACAAGACGAAGGACTACTCAAGAAAATGGTGGATCTTCGTCGACTAAAAGGTATGTGGAGACTTGAACTTATCTATCACTCAAAAGTCTATTTATCTCCTATCTTGAGACAAAAGTCATTTTGTTGTATACACTAAGATTATACACATCTGATATTTCGAGCCGAGTTTACCTCGCCTATCTATTTCTCGAAATATGTATTGGTAAAGCTTTCACTTTATCCAAGTTCATCTTTACCTAGTGACGAAAGTCATGTTAAGTTTCAATCACTTTGAAAATTACTCTGACGAAAAATGGTTTGTGAATAACAACTATATAACATCCTCTGAGAATGTTTCAATGATTGAAATGAAGGTTTAGACAATATAACCAATGGAGGATATAAGCATTGTTGTGAAAACACATATATGTATAAGTCCTTATTCCTTGATCCAAAGTTTGCGAACTTTGTTGATCAGGAGAACCGGAGAAGTGCGTGAGCTTCAGTCCGCGAACTGGCGAAGTTCCCAAACCCAAGAATTTCTGCTGGAGTTTGTGAACTCCATCCGGGAACTTAAGTCCGCGAACCCAGTCCGCGAACTTGAGTAGGTTATGTCTAAAAACGATATTTGTGAACTTATCTTTATAAACTAAGGAATGCTATTGCAATCCATGGCTATATAGTTTATGAACCTATTCGAGTGAATCAAATCATTTTTGCTTCAATTGTGTCTTGTGTAGTACATGTGATTTCCTTGCAATTGAACAACTCTCTAACTAGTTCATTTGAGTCATTTGAACTAGTTATGGTGAAGAAGAATATGGTTGATATGAAAGTTATCATATGAATAACCATTTGGTTAACTATTGTTGAACCAACTAATGTACAAGTTTGGGTACGGTTTTCACTAGCCTACAAACGTGCATTTCATGTGTGTATAACAAGCTATGTTTTGGATCTAACGGTTGATAAATATTAGCTTGAATCTAATTAGGTTTTCATCTAACGGTGAATATTGAATGCTTTGTTACTAAGCTAACATTGATTGCAAACCCTGATTTGAAAGAATATATAAGGGAGAACTCTAGCAACTAAGAAACCTAATCCCCACACCTTACGTGTGATATTAGTTGCATAGCTAGATTCGATTCTCCTTTAACCTTTAGTTTCTTATTATAAACCAGGTTAACGACTTAAAGACTTCAATAGGATTGTGAAGCCAGGCCGATACTACTTTTCTTGTAGTTGTGTGATCTGATCTTGCTGTTTCTATCGTACGAGTACAATTGTAATAATTGGCTTGAGATTTCTATCTCCGGTAGGCAAGATAAAAAGTAATCACAAATATCTTCGTCTCTTCGTTTGTGATTCCACAATATCTTTTTTCACTTCGTCGATTAAGACTATTGTGAGGTGATTGATAATACTGAGCTGTTCTTCGGGAATATAAGTCTGGTTTATCAATTGGTTCTTGTTCACCTTGATTTATCAAAATACAGAACAAAACTCGTAGTTATATTCGTGGGAGGCGGATTTATCTATTACCGTAGACTTTTCTGTGTGATACAGATTTGTTTATTAAAGTCTTCGAATTTGGGTCGTAACAACTCTTAATTGTGGGTGAGATCAGCTAAGGGAATCAAGTACGTACTATCCTGCTGGGATCAGAGGCGTAGGATTATAACTGTACCTTGGATCAGTATGAGATTGATTGGGGTTCAATTACAGTCCATACTGAAGTTAGCTTGGAGTAGGCTAGTGTCTGTTGCGGCTTAATACAATGTATGTTTAATCTGGACTAGGTCCCGGGGTTAATCTGCATTTGCGGTTTCCTGGTTAACAAAATTCTGGTGTATGTGTTATTTTATTTTTCGTATTATATTGTTTATCTTTATAATTGAAATAATATAGGTTGTGCATTGAAGATCAATCAATTAGAATATCCAACCTTTGGTTGTTGATTTACATTGATTGACCCTTGGATATTGGTCTTTGGTACCATCCAAGTTATTCCCTGTATTTGATTAAAAACTCGCTGATTTCTATTAGCTTGAGTAAATCAAAACAAGAGAGAGATAATAACTCCTTGAGATATTTATATCTAGATTGAGTATGACTGTCTAGTTGATTCTCTTGAAAGAAACTCGGAGTTAGTCCATACAGATTGCTAATCGAAATATTGGGTGTGGTTGCTAGACCCTCGCTTTTTCAGTAAGGATCTACCCGAATCTTCTTCTTGAATCTCAAATGTGTAGATAATCAGAGTAATTTTCTAAGGTTTAAGAAATTAGGATAGAAATTAGGGATTATTACCAAAAAGGGTTTTCTAGTTTTACAAAGTTATGATTTCTTAATCAGATGAGGGAACTTTTTTCTGGTAGAGAAGAGAACGAGAGAGGAGCAGAGGTTTTCTAGGTTTACAAAGTTCTGATTTCTTATCAGATCTTATCAGATGAGAGAAAAAAAAAATCTGGTGGAGAGAATGAGAGAGAAAGAGAGAATACAAAAGAGAGGCTGAGAAGAGAACGAGGTGTTCTGAATAATCTTATTGAATGAGTCATTTTTTAAGCTGACTCCGAATAGCTGAATGGGCTGAAATAGAATCAGCTTAAAAGTGTAGGAATCCACATACACGAGCCGCACGTGTACAACTCTATTTAGTTGCAATTGTAACTAGTTCAAACGGTTGCGAGTTTTGTAACTGAACTGAACTGTTGCAAAATTTTCGCAACTGAATTTCGCAACAGAAAATTCGCAACATGGGATAAGTTGTTGCGACTTCTAGTTACTAATCCTTGAATTTGGAGTAGTGTTGAAGTAAGATGTAGCGTGGTGAGACTATTTAAACTAATTGATAGGTTAAAAGCAATTACATTAAAACTAATTTAAGCTAAACTATTACACTTAAATAAAACTTAACTAAGATATATAAATTAAAATTAGTTAGATCTAACTAATCAAGGCGATCATCATCTTCTTCTTCGGAGGCATTGGCATCGTTATAATGGGAAGTTTGTGGGTATTGTTATTCATCCAGTTATTGTTCCTCCTTATCTACTTCCCTTTGCCATATAAGAAGTTATCGTGAATTCATTGTTGAAGTGTTCATAGAGAGTAGTTTGTTTCTGTTAAAATCCATGTAATGTTGTTCTCGTGAAAGACGAATTTTTTGAATTTGCATTAATGCCATGCCTTGGTCTGTTTTTTTATCTTGATCTACTTGACGCTCGAATTCCTTGTGCTCAAAATATTTAAACTCGTTTGAACCTCCTTGTGCTACTCTTTTTGGATGCATCTATCACTACTTTTTTAGCTTTCTAACCCCCTCCTCTTCTTATTTAGACACTGGTATTAACATCCGAATTGGTGTTGTGTTGTTCCAAATTATTTGGAGACCCAACATGTTGAGATGCATTTCCTTCAGGTGAGGAAGCAGGTGCATCATTCTAAAAAGCCTGCAAAATTGGACCATAAGGTGATCTTGTTGGCATTTGATTACCTTCCAACACGTATATAAATTTGTTAAGCGTCCTCATAATGTTTAAACAACTTTAGTATTGGAATCCAGTTTTGTGGGATCTTTTCCACTCTTCTCGAAATTTTCATTACACATCTGGTTCACCTTAACTACTTCTTTTGCAGCACCACATTTGTATGATCAAAGCTATGTATTCACTGACTTCTTTGCTAATTGTATGAAAATAATGAGACAACTCTTTAGGATTACAGAATTGATGTTACCAGTTTGTTCACGAAATTTTTCAATTGTTTTCTATAAAACGTATTCCCATGTTGTTGGCAACCGTTAATTTGATCTACAACAAAGAATACATAATTCTTACAAATTGATTCGTCTTCATTCATCGTAAACTAGACACCACGAACTCTACCATTTTTTTGTTGTTTTTTGTTCAAAATATTGCGATGGGGTTGCCATGTTTGTTAGAAAAAGGGATCTTAAGAAATTTTCTGATAGATTGAGATGGAATAAGTAGGTGTGCTTGAAATGAGGAAAAAATGAGTATTGAGATTGCATAAAATTGAGAAATTTAGAGGTAGAGGAGTAGAAGGTGTGAATTTTAAGTTTGAATTGAGCTGAATTTATAGTGAAAAGAATAATAGTCGTTGGATGATTAAAATCATATGTAGTCGTTGGCCTATTATCTAAGGCCGCTGGCGGATTCAATTAAACCACCGCCGGAATAAATTGATCCATACGGTTGAATTTGTTTCGCTGTCGGATTTCTTTGGTCCGATAGTTTTAAAATGAAACATGCACTTCTTATTTATACTCAATGAACAAACCAATAAAAATGTTCAGTAGCCCATCCATTTTTGAAGTTTATCAACCCATAGTGGGAGCAAAATAGGCAAATCTTTGATTTTCTTATCCCACAAGAATATTTTTAATAGTCCAGGTAGGATTATTTGTATGAGAGTCTAATCCATTACCAATTGGCTTGTTTTTTTGAATTCAAACACCAAATTTTGATGTCTACGAAATTATGGCTAAACTAAGACCTACAAAAAAATAATTTTGAGGCATGCTAGTAGATAAGACAAAGAATACTTCAAAAGAAAAAAAAAAGACAAAGAAAGAATCGTTTTGAAGTAAATCCAATTATTTTGTTCATTGTTAAAAGTTATGTATTTATTTAGTATTAATATATTAAATTATTTGTTAAATCAGTTTTGTTAAACTAAACTTTAGATTACAATTAGGGACTAAAAAAAGATCAAACTAAAATTTTGGGAAATTTTCTGGGTTCATGAATAGTCGGCTGATATTGCACTTACACGATAGTTGGTTGTTCTTGATGCTCTTGCAATTCTTCATTTATGGAAAACATAAGTCCAAAATTGGCAGATGCTATTCGTTTTTATGGACAATTGTACACAATCATCGTATGTGCAAAAGAATACATGTCAATTCTAGGTTATAAAAATCTCCAAAAATCATATTTGAATCAGTAGATATACTTAATTGTGCATGCTGATAGCGCATAAACGTCCATATAAGTCAGGAGTATGATTTTAGGAGATTAGTATAACCTAGAATTGACATGTATTTTTTATTTATTTTTTGATACGGTACAACTCGGCCCATCCTCCTGAGCAGACCTAGCAATCTGGAATAGCCTCGTTGCTAATCCAAATGTCACCCCATCAACAACACCCATTCTTAGCTCATCCATAGAGAAAATTGGTGAAAATATGGGATTCAACCACCCCAACCCCACATCGCGCGCGCGCACACACACACGTACTATGGATAAAAGAGGGTGCCTTAACCACTGTACTATACTTCATTCTGTTTACCAATTATATACAATCAGCCTTAAAATTAAAGAAAATTTGTCGATTCGGGGTTGATGTTTTTCGTCGACGAAGAATATAAATAACAGATCGTCTTTCATGTTGTAGATGGTGGATTTACGGCAAGGGATAAAATCGTAAACCCGTAATTTTATATGATCCTGATCTAGCAATCAGATGAGTATTGAGGCTCAATGTCTCTTATTGAAAGCATGAAATCTCATTCCATAAAATCTCTGACTGAGAATATTGTCTCTCAGAGTATATGTAGATATGTAGTCTCTCAGCTGAGGCAACGGTGTTAGAGTACTGCTCGGTCAAACTCGCATGCGTTGTTATCTCAAGCATGTTTTTCAATGTTAGTGATCAAAACTATAAAGTCTTGATTTCTAGTCTACTATAGATAAGGTCTCGGACTAGGATAGAAAGTGTAGTTGAGCTCAAGAACTCCATGGAAATCATCATACAAGACAAAGGACTACTCAAGGAACCAGTGGATCTTCATCGAATAAAATGTATGTGGAGACTTGAACTTATCTATCACCCAAAAGTCTATCTACTCTATCTCCTATCTTGAGACAAAAGTCGTTTTACTATATAGACTAAAGATTTGCACATGTGACATTTCGAGCTGAGTATATCTCGCTTATCTATTTATCAAAATGTGTGTTGGTAAAGCTTTCACTTTAGCCAAGTTCATCTTTTCCTAGTGACGAAAGTCATGTTATGTTACAATCACTTTGGAAATTTCTCTGACGAAAACAAGTTTGTGAATAAAAACTATATGACATCCTATGAGAATGTTTCAATGATTAAAATGAAAGTTTAGACAATATAACCATTGGGGGATATAAACATTGTTGTGGTAACACATATATGTATAAGTCCTTAGCACTTGAACCGAAGTTTGCGAACTTTGTTGATCAAGTGAAAACCGGAACTTTAGCAGTCAACCCAGTCCACGAACTCAGTCTGCGAACGTGCGTAGTTCTCAAACTCGAGAATTTCTGCTGGAGTTGTAGCTCGGTTTCAGTCCGCGGACTGACGGAAGTTCTCGAACCCGAGAATTTCTGCTGGAGTTTGTGAACTCCAACCGGTTATTTGAGTCGGCGAACCCAGTCTGCGAATTTGAGTGGTTATGTCTAAAAACGATGTTCGTGAACTTATCTAAATTATCTAAGGAATGCTATTGCAAACCGTGGCTTTATACTTCATGAATTGATTCGAGTGAATCACATCGTTTTTGCTTCAATTGTGTCTTGGGTAGTACATAAGATCTCATATCAATTGAACAACTCTCTAACTAGTTCATTTGAGTTATTTGGACTAGTTATGGTGAAGAAAAATATGGTTGATATGAAAGTTATCATTTGGCTAACCATTTGGTTGACTCATATTGAACCAACTATTGTACACGTTTGGGTACGGTTACACAAACCCAAAATCGTCAAGTACATGTGTGTATGGAAAGCTAAGTTTTCGATCTAACGGTTGAGATATATTAGTTTGTATCTAATCAGGTTTGCATCTAATGGTGAATATTGAATGCTTTGTTACTAAGCTAACATTGATTGCGAACCCTGATTTGAAAGACTATATAAGGGAGAACTCTAGAAACTGGGAAACCTAATCCCCACACATTCTGTGTGATACTAGTTTGCTAAGCTAGAGTCGATTCTCCTCTAACCTTTGGTTTTCTTCTTCTAAAACCAGGTTAATGACTTAAAGACTTTATTGGGATTGTGAAGCAAGACCGATACTACTTTTATTGTAGTTATGTGATCTGATCTTGATGTTTCTATCGTATGATTACAATTGTAATAATTGGCTTGAGATTTATATCTCCAATAGGAAAGATATAAAAGTAATCACAAACATCTTCGTCTCATCGTTTGTGACTCCACAATATCTTTTTTCGCTGCGTCGATTAAGATTTTTGTGAGGTGATTGATAAAACTGAGCTATTCTTCGGTAATATAAGTATGGTTTTATTGATTGGTTCTTGTTCACCTTGATTTATAAAAATACGGAACAAAACTCATAGGTTTATTTGTGGGAGACGAATTTATCTATCTTGTAGAATTTTCGGTATGAGACAGATTTATTTGCTAAAGTCTTCGACTTTGGGTCGTAGCAACTCTTGGTTGTGGGTGAAATCATCTAAGGGAATCAAGTGCGCAGTATCCTGCTGGGATCATAGGCGTAGGAGGATAATTGTACCTTGGATCAATGTGAGATTGATTAGGGTTCAACTATAGTCCATACAGAAGTTAATTTGGAGTAGGCTAGTGTTTGTAGTGGCTTAATACAGTGTATGTTTAATCTGGACTAGGTCCCGGGGTTTTTCTACATTTGCGGTTTCCTCGTTAACAAAATTCTGGTGTCTGTGTTATTTCTTTTCCGCATTATATTTTTATATAATTGAAATAATACAGGTTGTGAGTTGTTAAATCAATTAGAATATCCGACCTTATTGGTTGTTGATTTAAATTGACTGACACTTGGATATTGGTCTTTGGTACTGTCCAAGATATCTCTCTTTGATTAAGACTCGTGAATTGTATTTTCTTGAGTAAATCAAATTGAGAGATTGAGATAATAACTCCTTGAGTATTTTCTACTGATTGAGTCTAACTGTCTAGTTAATTCTCTAGAAAACTACTCAGAGTTGTCCATACAGATTGCTAATCAAAATATTGGGTGTGGTTGTTAGACCCCCGCTTTTTGAATTGGTATCAGAGAAGGCAAACACGTTCAAGACCTTACAAGTATGTGTTTGTAGCGATCTGACTTTATGGACGAGTCTATCTCTAATAACGTACCAGTTCATAAATCACCATATGATATTGAAATCTTAGATTCACCTGAGAGAACTGTCACATCTAGGTCAGTATTTAAACGTTCTCTTAATGTAGAACCTATTGAAGTCTGGGAAATATGCCTAGAAGAACATTTGAATGAACTTTCTGATGAAGGTGATTTAGATATTGATAGGGATGTTGATGAGAAATTCTCAGAGTATGTTAAGGTTTTGAATTCATTGGAAAAGAAGAAGATGAAAACTTCTCATGTCACACCTCTTTTTACTCCTCTCTGTCGAGAAAACAAGAAATTGAGAAGATGTTACGCATGTGTTTATGTTTCGAATCGTTCTAACGAATCGATCCTCAAGGATTCTGAGGAAAACCTACGTAGGAAGTCACTTGAATGTGATAATATTAATCAAAAATATTTCTTGTTTGAAGAGAAACTTGCAGAACAGCTAGCAAGCTTTGATGACAGAGAAATCACTTATCTCGCTCGAGAAAAATTCCTTGAGGCTGATTTAGCTGCTGCTCTTGATAAAATCAAGATGTTGGAAGATGACTTGAAAAAGTTCAATACTAGTTCAAGCAAATTAACCACTATGCGGGGCAAGTAAAAATCATCGTGATACACGAGAATTGGGATATAAGGGAATAGATGCTCCAAGTACTAGCAAAGAGGTAAAATTTGTTAAGGCTAGTGATGCTTCTCAACATAAGGTTTCCACTGATGGCAAAAGTGAAATACCTTCACCGACGGTTAAGTTTCGAAAGAGAAAAGTATATCAACCTCCAAAGTTAGCATACACGAATCGAGGTAAGAACATTCCTTATGTTTTTCACTATTGCGTAAATAAAAGTCACCTGGAAAGGAGATGTCGTTTCCGTATAAGGAATGAGAAACTTCATGATGTTCTTGTTTGGGAATCACAAGAAGTTGTGAAACCAAGATCATATGTTAAGACTAATCCCCTTAATGTTACAAGTTGTAACTGTCCAACCTTTAGGCAAATGAATTAGTATTGTGATAAACCTATATTTGCTTATAAATGCCATACGAAGCCTTTCCACAATCGTAATGGTTATCAAAAGGATAACTTCGTAAAGACGAAGACAAGATCCGATGTTCCCAATTGGAGAAAGACTAACTTGCAAAAGAATAGTCAATCCAATTCTCTCTCGAGAAATCTAGAAGAGAGTAATGGGAAGAAAGTTCCGGTTGTTCCTAAACTCACTCAGAAGTGGATACCAAAGAAAGTTGATGATGTTTTGAGTGTGAAAAGGAATGATCTTCCTGAAAGTTCCATGACTATGGAAAAGGCAGTATCCATGATGTTGGAACTTAACAAGTTTTTTGGAAAAATGGATTTGGATGTGAAAGGTTCTAAAAGTGATCTCTTTCATGATAATCCAAAAGTCACTTGTGGTGAGCAAGATATTGTTCACCTCAACACAACCTGAATGTGTTGTAAGTGAATCCTCACAAAGGAATGCCCTGCTATGAATACGGTGAGGAAAGCACGAGAATTGGGGCACACAGATTATGTTCGATAAGTTGATTGGATTCATCTAAAGAGGTATGTATATAAACTTGAGCAATATTTGTGTTTGTATTTGCTTAGAAGTTATAATGATCCATGTACCTTGCTTATCGTTCATTTCTACCTAACTTAATCTGTGTTTAAGGTTCTTAAATGTTTAGGTTTGAAAATAGTGGTTCGGGATGTTTGGACTTCATGGTACACATTTCAAGTATGCATAACATCTTTTAAAACCAAAATCCAGGAGTTTAAGTTTGCGGACTTGAAAATTCGTGTGCAAACCCGTAAGTTCGCGGACTTGCCTGTAGACGTCGATATTCGGTCAACTTGTTTTGGCCATAACTTCTTTGTCCGAACTCGGAATAAACTCATTCTTTTTTCACTCTCTTCCTCTTTAAATTATCTTCAAAATGGAGATGAAAAACCTTGAATTCAGATGAGTTAAGATTGGTATTTGTCCTGTATCTTGTTTTTGAGTATGTTGCTCCGTTTCACTGCACTTGTTCCACTTCTCTTGAACTTGGGCACTTGGATTCTTGGAGTACTACTCTTCTAAGATAATTTGTAGCTTTTACAAGAATGTTGTTGGAAAATCTTTTTATACGCCTTTGGTAGCTATTGTTGGTATAAATCCGGGCGAAAAAGATTGATTCTACCCTCTAAGGACAAATCATCTTATATGTGCATTACGAGTTTGTCTTGGTGCCTAGGAAACTTCTTATGAGAAATTATTCTTGTTTTTGAGATGGATTACTAGAGTTTGGCATAGAAATTATTGTGATTTCACATAGCTATGTCCAAAGTATTCATCTTCAATGCTTTTGGATTTATTCATTTAAATTCTAAAGTTGGTTTGGAAGATGATGGTTGCAGTATTAATCTTTATGGTTTTATATATTGCAATATTTTGATGGGATATGTGTGTTTACGTCCGTGAACTTAATTGTCCCATATTTTGTCAAAAGTAAAGTCGTTCGTGAATTGATATGCAAATATTGATAAAAGAATGAATAGACTTTTGGCAAAACACAAAAGTTAAGCCTATATTGTCAATTATTGATGTAAGATAGGTTACAATCTTTTGTGATTCATGGATTATGTCTATTGTGTGTCATTGTGCAAATAGTGATGGAAACATAGAATGAATCCTTGTGAATTCCGCAGTAATTGAGCTTCCCTGATCTATCTTGTATGTATTACTATGAGACTCTGTATTATGACTTATGTTGAGCATTAGACAACCAAAGTTGATTAATTTTGTGATTCGCTTAGTTGTGTTCCATAAGATTCTTTACGTCGAGTATTTTGGACTAAATCAATCATCTAACGTGATTATTTAGTTAGCACTCCGTAAGTTCTTCTCATGTTGAGCATGATTGACTAGGATGGTTATTTTTATGATTAACTTAGTCATTGCTCCATAGATATTCTTATGTCGAGTATGGCCAATTAAATTAATTACTCTTGTAATTAGTTTGGTTGAGTATGACAATTAGATTATTTGCAAGTTTTCTTGTGATCAATCTAATTGATTTTTTAAGTCTCCATAAGTTTACTTGTGTTGAGCATATTCAGTCAAATTAATCTTGGTTCGCTTTGGTTAATTTGATTGAATATTTCTTGTTGGATTCCAAATTCATACTTGTATGAAATTTGTTGAGTCTAAAGAAATCCTTCTTTTCTTTTGAAATTAAGGTTGCTATTGTTGTTCCCTTGGGAATGACATATTATGGGGGGGGGGGGGGAGTTCTTTTGAACTTGTGCTTAATTTCCAAATCTTTGTAGGGAGTGCGGCTGTGGAATATTATAGGGGTTATCGTGCGTCTTTATAAACTACTTGATGAATGCATTTAGCTTCGACTTTATGATTGCATCTAAACAAGATGATATACATTTACCTTTGGTCATGAAATGCCTCTTACGGAAATTTCATTAGGATCTCGTTCTTGTACCTTTGCCAATTTTATTGACAAAAAGGGGGAGAATTAATTGTAGTTCACACTACAAATACATATGGTTTTCGGATCATTATGTAAGGGGGAGTGAAGTATCACCATAGTATTATTGTTGAAGTTGTGATGCAATTGGACTTTGATGCTGTGTAATAATAATATGACACTGTATAACAATGATTGAGAACTGATGCTTTTCTCATTGTTATAGATATGGATTTTCAACAACGATGATGCTAAACTTACAACCTTTGGGATCATTGGACTACTTGGAAGTGACAAAGATTTCGAGTATTGTTGAAGATTAGACATGTGGAATAGGATCTTCAAAGTTTATTTATATATTTTTTGTATTCCATATGTATTAATAGTTTTGCCACTAAAATTGACAAAGGGGGAGATTGTTAGAGCACTGCTCGGTCAAACTCGCATGCGTTGCTATCTCAAGCATGTTTGTAAATGTTAGTGATCAAAACTATAAAGTCTTGATTTCTAGTCTACTATATCTAAGATCTCGGACTAGGATAGAAAGTGTAGTTGAGATCCATGGCAATCATCATACAAGACGAAGGACTACTCAAGGAACCAGTGGATCTTCATCGACTAAAAGGTATGTGGAGACTTGAACTTATCTATCACTCAAAGTCTATCTACTCTATCTCCTATCTTGAAACAAAAGTCGTTTTACTATATAGACTAAAGATATGCACATGTGATATTTCGAGCTGAGTATATCTCGCTTATCTATTTCTCAAAATGTGTGTTGGTAAAGCTTTCGCTTTAGCCAAGTTCATCTTTTCCTAGTGACAAAAGTCATGTTATGTTTCAATCACTTTGAAACTTGCTCTGACGAAAACTAGTTTGTGAATAACAACTATATGACGTCCTCTGAGAATGTTTCAATGATTGAAATGAGAGTTTATACAATATAACCATTGGGGGATATAAACATTGTTGTGGTAACACATATATGTATAAGTCCTTAGCACTTGAACCGAAGTTTGCGAACTTTGTTGATCAAGTAAAAGACGGAACTCGAGCAGTCAACCCAGTCCGCGAACGTGCGTAGTTCTCGAACCCGAGAAATTCTGCTGGTGTTGTAGCTGGGTTTCAGTCTGCGAACTGACGGAAGTTCTCGAACCCGAGAATTTCTGCTGGAGTTTGTGAACTCCAACCGGTTATTTGAGTCCGTGAACTTGAGTGGTTATGTCTAAAAACGATGTTCGTGAACTTATCTAAATTATCTAAGGAATGTCATTGCAAACTATGGCTTTTTAGTTCATGAATCGATTCGAGTGAATCACATCGTTTTCGCTTCAATTTTGTCTTGTGTAGTACATAAGATCTCATAGCAATTGAACAACTCTCTAACTAGTTCATTTGAGTCATTTGGACTAGTTATAGTGAAGAAGAATATGGTTGATATGAAAGTTATCATTTGGATAACCATTTGGTTGACTAATATTGAACCAACTATTGTACACGTTTGGGTACGGTTATAAAAACCAAAAATCGTCAAGTACATGTGTGTATGGAAAGCTAAGTTTTCGATCTTACGATTGAGAGATATTAGCTTGTATCTAATTAGGTTTTCATCTAACGGTGAATATTGAATGCTTTGTTACTAAGCTAACATTGATTGCGAACCCTGATTTGAAAGACTATATAAGGGAGAACTCTAGCAACTGGGAAACCTAACCCCACACATTTTGTGTGATACTAGTTTGCTAAGCTAGAGTCGATTCTCCTCTAACCTTTGGTTTTCTTCTTCTAACACCAGGTTAACTACTTAAAGACTTTATTGGGATTGTGAAGCCAGACCGATACTACTTTTCTTGTAGTTGTGTGATCTGATCTTGTTGTTTCTATCATATGAGTACAATTGTAATAATTGGCTTGTAATCACAAACATCTTCGTCTCATTGTTTGTGATTCCACAATATCTTTTTTCGCTGCGTCGATTAAGACTATTGTGAGATGATTGATAAAACTGAGCTGTTCTTCGGGAATATAAGTTTGGTTTTATTGATTGGTTCCTGTTCACCTTGATTTATCAAAAGACAGAACAAAACTCATAGGTTTATTCGTGGGAGACGAATTTATCTATCTTATAGACTTTTCTGTGTGAGATAGATTTGTTTGCTAAAGTCTTCGACTTTGGGTCGTAGCAACTCTTGGTTGTTGGTGAGTTCAGCTAAGGGAATCAAGTGCGCAGTATCCTGCGGGGATCATAGGTGTAGGAGCATAACTATACCTTGGATCAGTGTGAGATTGATTGGGGTACAACTACAGTCCAGACCGAAGTTAATTTGGAGTAGTCTAGTGCCTATAGTGGCTTAATACAATGTATGTTTAATCTGGACTAGGTCCCGGGGTTTTTCTGCATTTGCGGTTTCCTCGTTAACAAAATTCTGGCGTCTGTGTTATTTCTTTTCCGCATTATATTTTTATATAATTGAAATAATACAGGTTCTGCGTTGTTCAATCAATTAGAATATCCGACCTTATTGGTTGTTGATTTAAATTGATTGACACTTGGATATTGGTCTTTGGTACCATCCAAGTTATCTCTCTTTGATTAAGACTCGCGAATTGTATTTGCTTGAGTAAATCAAATTGAGAGATTGAGATAATAACTCCTTGAGTATTTTCTATTGATTGAATCTAACTGTCTAGTTGATTCTATAGAAAACAACTCGGAGTTGTCCATATAGATTGATAATCGAAATATTGGGTGTGGTTGTTAGACCCCCGCTATTTCAAACGACATATCTCATGAATACTGAGAAATTTCAGTAATTACTTCTATATAGAATCGAAGGATTGGACGGATCCTAAACAAATTTCCTGCTAGTATTGAGCAATAACGTCTTTAGGATGTAACAATGTTTTCCTGAATAATTAATGCTCCTAGACGACCGTACTAGTATAGAGCCATTAATTAATTATTCTGAAACCATTAGATTCATTAACTGAATCCATGGAAAATATTCAATATTTTTCATAATATTTCGTTACTTCAATTTATGGTTCTTCCCAGCAGAATTCCATGGGTTAGTAATAAATATTCAACACACGCGCATCTGAGCTACCTTTGAGTAAGCCCCGACCAAAATGATGGAAGTGTACTCAACAATAATGCACTAACGAGCATCTGAATGCACGAATGAGTATTTCAAAATACGACGAGACGATGAACTTATGCAAAATAGGAAGAAAATAATTAATAATAAAAAATTAACCAAGGCATTGATGGACTGGGCTCACCGGCCATCCAGTCATGCCATGGCCAGTCCCACGTCCAATACTATATTTTATCATATTTTTATTATTTTCCTTGATCTCATGAAAATCCTTTCATTTGAACAAATATCTTTCGTTTTAAGAAAACTCCTCATTTTCATGGTGTTTCCTTTGCATCGAGGAAATAATATAAAATTAGGAAGGGTGTCGTGTCTACTAGCTGGCCGGCTATGCCCTAGTCATGGCCGATCCCACACCTCATGATTCCTCAATATTTTATTATTATTTCCCTAATCTCATGAAAACTCTTTAATCTCATGATATTTCCTTCAAATCGTGAAAATTAATAAAATTAGGGAAACTCGTGGGACCGGGCCCTAGCCGGTCCCACACACCCCTTATTTTATTATTATTAATTTTATGTTTCCTTAATCCCATGAAATTCTTTGATTTCATGATGTATCCTTCAAATTATGAAAATTCCTTCAAATCATGAAATAATACATAAAATTAGGGAAAACTCACGGGACCGGGTCCTAATCAGCCAACCATGCCCAAGCCGGTCCCACATGCCCTTATTTTATTATTATTAATATTTTTGTTTTCCTAATCTCATGGAAACTCCTTGATTTCAACAAAAGTTCTTGATTTCAACAAAACTCCTTGCTTTCAACAAACTCCTTGGTTTTATGATATTTCCCTAAAATTATGAAAAATATTATAAAATTAGGAAAATGATGTGGAACCGGGCTCTTTGGCCAGACGGCCATGCCTTGGCCTTATCCGGTCCCACACTTCATGATTCCTTCATTTTTTATTATTTTTCCTTGATCTCATGAAGTTTTCACGGTTTAGCAAAAATTCCTGATTTCTTCATATTTGCACAAAATATTGCTCAAACGCACATCAAAAAATATCAAAATTCTCAGAAATGAGATACGAACATTTTGGTGACGCGGGCATGTTACCTTGACTGAAAAAGGTTGGTTTTTTGGCTTGCAAGGAGCCAGTCCCACGCATTTTCACAATTTGACCTAATTTGCGCAATTGCACGTATTAGGTCCAAAACTCTTTCAAACAATTTGGAACTTCGATCGTTATTCGATCCCGTGACCACCCAGGTCCGTTTTCATGACCCCTTGGTCGGTCTCTCATATTTTCATAATTAATTAGGTTTTATCACCTAAGGCTCAGACAAGCATTATTTTTAATAAATGATTAAACCATCATTTAATCATCCTTTCACCAACTGGTTTTCAAGAGACTTTGGTATATTTTTGCTCACATGAGCATGTGGGAGCTTCATAGTCGACCCATAATCCCATGTAGCCGGTCCTCCTTCACTCCATGGTTAATCTTCAATAAATCATAATTGATCATCAGTTGATTAAATTAGGGTTTTGAGTCCAAGGTTCATAATTCAAGGTTCAAACGCTAATAATCTTACGTTGATCTCATGATCAACATTTTATTAATTATACTCGATTCAGTTGCCAGTATTCTGATTTAATTTGGTCATGTTACCAATGATTCATCAAACGAGCAACATTTGCTCGGATGAGCAATATTTTCTCAAACCAAGGAATATTGGTTCAACTATCAATATTCAACAAATCATCGAATGAGCAATATTTGCTCACGTTAACTATCAACGTTTATTCATACATTATACTTCTGTCTCAATTCGTGAGTCTCAGAACATTTTCAAAATCATGTTCGACTCAGCAATATAAGGACTCATCGTCCCATGAAGTCATGAAGTCAGCAACTGACTAACTAAATACATGTCTGCCTTGCAGACTCCACAATCACACGAGATATCAATCGTGTTACATGGGGGGATATTAATTAGGGTTTTGATCTGGAGGTCTACGACACGTGTGTTCATACATACAATGAGAATGTGTGCAAGTCGTGCAATCAGTTGGAGGAGTTAACAAAGAAGTGGATGGAAAATCAACCAAGTCTCCGCACGTTGAGCAACTGGTTTAAACACGATTTCCACTTCTCCACTCATTGATTCCATCAACTGTCACACTCCATGAGATCATGGTGTTTACAATTCTAGCTATATAAATAAGTCTCTGAATCATGATTGAAATAAGGACAATCTCACGTCAAACAGACAACACGAGATTAACAACTCAACGTCTGAACAATTACTCTCAACAAAGCAAATTCAATCATTCAGAACTTATCTTATTTTCAAAATACACAACACACCTACAATCTTCGATCCCCATATTGATTTCACACATTTCTCAGCTTCTCTCCTACAGATCGACCCATGCTTGTGACCAAATTTACTCTAGAACGACCATTGTCTTGGTTTAGGCTGGAGTACTACAGATTGATCTCTCGAATTCAAAGCACTCCCTTCTTGCGGTGCATCTGTGTGAGGTTTAACAGTTCTCTTGGTTCTAGGAGTTCCCTCCGCACGGTCGTCTCCTCAATTACGTAAGAACCAGTAACTTGTTTTGCCCCATCTACAGATTGGCAACCACAGTGGGAGATCATTCTCTTGGTTACAATCTCACTCTCACAAAAATGGTCGGTCTTAGGTCTGGTTCAGTTACCAACCCGGATTATTCAACACCCAGCTCTAATATTTCAAGCTCTAGCGGTACTGCTAACACTACTCCTCCGATGAAACCTGCCACTACCACTCCTCCGGTGCAACCCGCCACTACTACTCTTCCGAGCGTTGGTGCTCCAGTGATCACCCCTACAAGAGGCGACACTAACACCATCAATAATTCACTCTTCGGTCGGTCTCCTGAAGAAGTCAGGGAAAATCCACATACCATAGGTGATCTCATGAAGGTACAAGAAACTTTTTCCAAAAATCAGACCGACATGGATGCTACTCAGAAGGACCTATTCAACTATCTCAAGACTCTTACAGACAAGATGTCAGTGAAAACTCAAGATAAAGGAAAAGCTAAAGAAAAGTCTTCAGATGCTGATCCCGAAGTCACTCCAATCCATGTAGTAGATGATGAGGAAATTCCCAAGGATGCAGACAATCCACCAGTGAAAGAACCATCCAGTTTCATCACTCGTGAAGACCTGGAATGCCTCTTGAAGATCGTGGAAAAGACAATACGCCTTCTGTTCACCATCACCAACCTCCATACCCTGCTTCTACGCAAAGGATTCCTCTACCAAAAGGTTATACCTCTCCAACATTCACACTTTATGACGGAACGGGCAATGCTCGAGAAAATGTTTCTCGATTTCTGGAAGCACTCGGTGAACATGAGCACAACCATACTGTCCGTCTGAAGGAATTTTTAAAGTCTCTAAAAGGCAAGGAATATACCTGGTACAACAACATCGCATCAGGAAGTATCAAAGGTTGGGCAGAAATGGGTAATGCTTTCTACAGAAAGTATTTTTTCGTTTCAGAGCAAATCACTCTCTCTGATCTCGGAAGGATATTTCAAAAGAGCAATAAATATCCTAATGATTATGTGAAAAGGTTCAGGGTGCAAGCCTTGGATTGTCATGATCTAAACGTCACAGAATAACAACTCGTGGATTTGTGAAACAATGGAATGATTCCAGTCTACAGAGCTCTATTGGAAAATCTCAGGTTCCAGACTTTCTCAGAACTTCATGAAGCGTCCAAGAGATCAGCAACTACTGCACCTGATTTATTGGAGAGGGCTAAGACTACAAAAGCTGAAGAGCCACGGAAGACTCGAGGTAGAAGATATTTAATCAACAAATAGTACAATCTCCAACCTTCCACAAATGTTGTTACATAAGGGAGCAAACGAAAATCCGAGCCGCAACGTAAACATACTTCCTCAACCCCTTCAAAGGCGCAAAGGAAGGATAATATGCAAGTTCATGCCCAACACAGAGAAGATGATCCAAAGGCACCTGATTTCCCCTGCTCCATTGAGGAAGTTATTGAACCTCTGTATGCCTGGGTTCAAGAAAGCGCGATCAAACTCCCATATGTCAAGAAAGAGCCAACTGAAGAGGCCATGGAAAATCCTCGCTACTGTCGCTTTCATAGGTTTGTCAACCATCCTACAAGTGATTGCAGAACTTTGAAGCGTGTATTCAAAGAAAATATCGAATCAGGAGAACTCAACTTTGGTACTAAAGGAGTGCACAAAGACCCTCTCCCAGTCAGAACCTTCACTCTTTCTGAACCACTTGTCAAAGAAGCAGTTCAATCCTTAATCGAGCATGTCTGTGAATTTCTATACTTATCAAAGGTTCAAAAGGGAGATATGTTCATTGCACTGAATTGTGTTGTGTCAGGGAAGCATTTATTGATTCAAGAAGCATTTCATGAGCCGCCCTAAACAACAGACAAAGAAATGTACGACTGGGGACTTCTCACCACAGTCCATCTCAAGGGAAACGAGTTCAAAAGAGTATTGATTGATGTCGGCATCGTTGTCAGTGTTATCCCCCTGAAAACTCTCAGAGCTTCTGGTATCACACGACAAGAAGCCATTCATGCTCCAGTAAAAATCGCAGATCATGAAGGAACACCCAGAGATGCTTATGGCCACATCACTCTCAAGGTGAGCATAAACTCATCCTGGACAGAAACAAAATTTTATATAATCCGAGAAGATCCATGATATGATACGATTCTTAGACGGACATGGATTTACGCTGGAAAGGTAACACCAACACCTTCAATTGCATATTTCTCTATTGAAGAAACCCCTAATTCGGAAGAATAAAAAGAAGATACTTCGTCATTCGAGTATGTGAAGGAGGTCAAAGACCTGATGATAAGCACGTAAATGCTACATTTTATACCCATATTTATACTAGCTAGGACTCAATATTTTGGCTAATGATACTATTTTAGTGCTTTTGTAGAAAGTACAAGCAATTTCAATCACCAAAGGGTTACCGGTTAAATTAGAAACTAAAAGAGCTTTTGCGACAAAAATAATGAGAACATTTCAAGGCACCAAAATGGGACAACTTAATTTATTGTGATGCCCGGTTAACAACTTGAGTTGCCTCCCCATTCATCGCTCTATGTCCAGAAACGAAGTGGGGGACCAACATATTGTTGCTTGGTACAATAATGCATGGAAGCAATCATTGCTTTTGTCAAGAGTATATATTTTCATGTGAAACGTATACATGGTTGGAGTGTGTGACACATTGGATACAAGGTCAGTATATTTGCATCTCACGAACTTAAAGGGAAAGAAAATAATGATGATGTCGACATTATATACTATCAATGTAAATGAAAAAAAATACTACATGCAAAATAATTATCTGGTGGAGAATATTTGGAGTGATTGAAACAAGATTTTCATACAAAGGAAGTGGTCTCATTTATTTCCAAAGCAAGATGATATTGCATTTATATTTATTTAAGGAAGTTGAAGAGGCAGTTAAGTTCTGACATATTTTTGAAAATAATAAAAGATTGTGTGAAGTTAAGATGCAAGTGGAAAAGTGGTTTGGAAAGGAATGGCAGAAGCAAACTTAAGTATCTCTTGTCATATATATGTGTGTGTCAATTAATTATTGGGTGATGCAGAAATAAAATATCCTTTTTTATCTTGTCTCTCTTTATGGAATATTACTCCATTTCGGAAGGAAAACACAGGGAAATCGAGAAGGGTTGGAAGTCCTACAAAAAGTGGTCGGTGGGCGACGGAGCCAGAGGTGGGGAGAACAGAACTATAGAGCTGTCTTTACCATACGAAGAAGAAGGGTTTGGAGTTTTTGGTTTTTCCATTTCATTTTGATTAGCTAGAGATTAATTTTTATTTATTTATGGCTTTTGAGAAAGTCATGTCTAGCTAAATTTTGTAACTAGGGTTCATGGAGAAAGCTACTTTGAGCATAGACCATTATGAAATAAATTGGAATTATTTTGGTATTCGGATATAAAAATGAATCTTGAAGTCTATAATTATGTTTATTGATTTATTAGAATATGAGTTGTTGAACACCGACTTTGTATGATACATTATCCTAAATTCATATATTCATATAGTTTGCAATTTTATTTGTTAGTTTCTGATAATTCATGCTTAGGTTAATTCTTTTGATGGGTTATGCTTAGACAAAACAAATAATAATTATGAATCTATAAATTAAATTTTCGATAATTCTCTCGTCATTATAATTTGATAGATCATGCTTAGAAATTTGATGGGATATACTTAGGAGATGCGAGTTTATGATCAAAAACATATATCAATAATAGGTGTTGCAATAGAACAAAGCTATAAACACATATTTGGAATTAGAGTTCTTTTCGGTGCATAATTTTAAATAGTAGTGGAATCCATAGACCCTGGTTATCGACTCCTTCTCATTGCATTTTATTATTTTTCATTTCTTTTGTTTCATTCTTTTTAAATCCTTAATTCTAAAAATCCAAAAACATCATTGTCGATTAATTTATTAGAGATATTGATTACAGTATTTCCACCGCTCCTTGTGGGAACGACCCGTACTTGCCTCTGTCTACTAGTTGGACATCGTGAGATTGCAGTTTATTATATAGGGTTTCCCAGTATCCTATCACATGACAGAGCTAACACAAAAGCCTGAAGAAGATGCAAATGCTTTCATCAAAATGTTTCGTACTCAGGAAAGTTTTATTCCTACTCATGTGTCCATATCATCAGTTTTCAAATATGCTTATTTGGTCCGAGGAATTTACTCCACCAACAAATCAGCAATTGCAAAGTGCTATGAATGGATAACCTCACCTCAGCAATATTTCACCAAATGGTTAAGTTCAGAACTTCTTCAAATCGAGCATATCATCAAAAAGTTTATTGCTGAAGACATAGCCAAGCATGATAAACAGTACCTCAAATACTATCCTCTGCATGAGTGTCCATACATACCGCAGCCATGGAACTCCACTCCACTGCACGAGGAATTCCAAACCATCTGAAAATATTCAGGGCACGAATCATAAAGTCTAACAAATTCCAGGAAGGAAATTTAGTTCTCAAAGCAACTAAGTGTATAACTCCCATTTTGCAAAGAGTTCCAACTGGGAAGGACCCTTCATGGTCTCTAAGTTTGTTGCTGGTGGATACTACAAGTTAATCAACATGGACATCAATGAGACTATATCCATGATACATGAGAATTGGCTCTAGGCCTTTTACGTCTAAGGTTTTGGATATTCGAGGTATTGGAGGCACGAACGTCCAAAATATTTGGCATTTAGAGTTCTCTTTCATTGTATTTAAATTCCTCCAAAATGTTTGCAATACTTGCATTCAGTAATTTAAATTCATAAATTTATCAAAATTCAGTTAACTTAAAGAAAATATCTATCAAACCCAAAGAAAATCCTCAATCATCTACTTATCCAAAACCAATCGAAACCAAAAATAAACCCTTACATCTCTCAGAAGTTCAAGAGATTATGAAAAGAAATCAAAGAAAATCAGCAAAGAACGATTTTTGCTCCTCTGCATTCTTCAAGACTTGTAAAGCCGCCTTCTCCATGGTCAGATCTTCAGTCAGTCTCGCAATTTTGTCTTCCTTCTCCATCACAACATCATTGGGAAAGGGTATGTTATTTTCACATGAGTCCTTAATAGCATTCACCTTCTTATGAAGCCACTTCACGTTGAAGCCAAGTCTCTCAGAATTCTCCAAGTTGAACTCCCAATCAAAGAGTACATCTGGAGTTACGGTATTTCTGGCCCTAGTGCATATATCACTTACAACACGCAATATACTACTTACTTGCATGTTTAAAGAACAAGCACGCTTTGGGTCTCTAGTAACGACGATATGACCGAATTTCTTCAATATTTTCTTGTACAAGTTGGCATATCTAATGGGAACGCTGAATCCACCAACTAGTTCGTGATATGGGAGTGATGCATCAAGGGAGGATCAAAATAAACTCATGCACTTGGGTATTCATGCACCACCATACAGTTTTCAATTACTGAAGCAATCTCTACAACAACAGTTTCTTCAGTCTCTTCTACTTGTGGCTCAGTTCCTTTCATCACTGAAGCAACAAAAATCGAAGTCTTGATATCCTTAATAGCTTCAATAACAACACTCTTATGGCCTTGAAGTGCAGAGATGGTTGGCTCTTTATCAATAACCCCAGGGTTGCTCGTCTCATCATTATAGACTCCTTCATTCTCAACTTCAGTATTTTGCACCTAATACGAAGATTACATGAGATTAGGATCATCCAAGCATGAAACCAAAAGAAAGCATAAACTACATCATATAAGTGGTCTAACATCATCAAAGTTCTTTATTTTGCATGCTAGATGTCAACAAGTAACGTGAAAGTCATAAAAGCACGTTTTACAACATGCTCGCCTGAGGAGATTTTACACTGCCCTGTACAAAACAATGATCTGGGAGCAATTGGTGAAGAATCAAGGGTTGAGTTATATACCATTATCTTCATATGGATGTTATCTACAACATATCAATCGGATGAACGAGTAAAAATATGTGGTCGAAACTTTGGACTACATGACAACTGAAATTTTCCTGAAAGTCTCCTGGATGTTTACTATTTCGTTGATTTAGACAATATCCTGGGCATAAGGATTCATATATGTACCGCGAAAATATGACATCAGACGAAGATGTTATGGAGTTTTAGCTCAAAGGCTGAGTTCTGAATTTTCTGGTAACGTATTTTCGGCAAAACTTCTCATATATTCGTATTCATTCTCATTCATTCACTCATAAATCAACAAGTTTATACTTCAATGGATAAAATACAAGAGAAATACTATTTGGGTGGTCTCTGAAGCGTTCAAAGAACCAAAATTGCTCGTACCGACATCGACAACACCATTACTTTCATTCGTTTTTGAGCTCTGAGAGTTTTCTTTAATGCAATTCTTCAAGCAAGCATCACCAGTACTCTCCACTTCCATGGCAACATTCTCCTGGATATATTCTCAACAATTAGCATTTTTTTTACGAAGCATCATAATTTGTTATATGAAGAAATACTTACTCCAGCTTCTTCTTCAACACCCGAGTCAGAAACCGTCTGCCCAGCAGCAGAGAATCGAAGACCGTCAATACTCGAGGGATAAATATTATGTAACCAAGTAACAAATATTGGTTTTATGATCCTACTTACACGGATAAGAAAGGGTCACGGGGAAATAAGTATTGACAACTCACCAAAGAAACAACTGGGGACTTTTTGGTGTTATGTAACATCTTATAATTCTTAGTCTTGCCTTCCCCACCATAAATAGTTGCTTCAGTTTTTGAGAGGTTTATATCGATTCGCGGTCTTACGTTATGACCGTCATGTGGGAAATTTTGATACAATAATCAAAATAATCTTATGAAGACTTCGAAAAGAATACTTACTGGTGAACGTCCTGGAGATGTTTTCTGTTTCTCACCACCAAGGAAATGCTTTAATCTTGGTCGAGTAGCAATCATCTCAGTAAAAGGATGCTCCTTCACTAAAGGTTGATCAACTCATGGAGAAAGCTACTTTGAGCATAGACCATTATGAAATAAATTGGAATTATTTTGGTATTCGGCTATAAAAATGAATCTTGAAGTCTATAATTATGTTTATTGATTTATTAGAATATGAGTTGTTGAACACCGGCTTTGTATGATACATTAGCCTAAATTCATAAATTCATATAGTTTGCAATATTATTTGTTAGTTTCGATAATTCATGCTTAGGTTAATTCTTTTGATGGGTTATGCTTAGACAAAGCAAATAATAATTATGAATCTATAAATTATATTTTCGATAATTCTCTCGTCATTATAATTTGATAGATTATGCTTAGAAATTTGATGGGCTATACTTAGGAGATGCTAGTTTATGATCAAAAACATATATCAATAATAGGTGTTGCAATAGAACAAAGCTATAAACATATATTTGGAATTAGAGTTCTTTTAAATAGTAGTGGAATCCATAGACCCTGGCTATCGACTCCTTCTCATTGGGTTTTATTAATTTTCATTTCTTTTATTTCGTTCTTTTTAAATCCTTAATTCTAAAAATCCAAAAACATCATTGTCGATTAATTTATTAGAGATATTGATTACAGTATTTCCACCGCTACTTATGGGAATGATCCGTACTTGCCTATGTCTACTAGTTGGACACCGTGCGATTTCGGTTTATTATATAGGGTTTCCCATAATCCTATCACCTGACAGAGCTAACACAAAAGCCTGAAGAAGATGCAAATGTCTTCATCAAAAGGTTTCATACTCAGGAAAGTCTTATTCCTCCTCATGTGTCTATATCATCAGTTTTCAAATATGCTTATTTGGTCCGAGGACTTTACTCCACCAACAACTCAGTAATTCCAAAGTACTATGAATGGATAACCTCGCCTCAACAATATTTCACCAAATGGTTAAGTTCAAAACTTCTTCAAATCGAGCATATCATCAAAAAGTTTATTGCTGAAGACATAGCCAAGCATGATAAACAGTACCTCAAATACTCTTCTCTGCATGAGTGTCCATACATACTGCAGCCATGGAACTCCACTCTACTGCACGAGGAATTCCAAACCATCATAAAATATTCAGGGCACGAATCATAAAGTCTAACAAATTCCAGGAAGGAGATTTAGTTCTCAAAGCAACTAAGCGTATAACTCCCATTCTGCAAAGAATTCCAACTGGGAAGGACCCTTCATGGTCACTAAGTTTGTTGCTGGTGGATACTACAAATTTAATCAGCATGGACAACAAGGAGACTATAGCCATGATACATGAGAATTGGCTCTAGGCCTTTGACGTCTAAGGTTTTGGATATTCGAGGTATTGGAGGCACGAACGTCCAAAATATTTTGCATTTAGAGTTCTCTTTCATTGTATTTAAATTCCTCCAAAATGTTTGCAATACTTGCATTCAGTAATTTAAATTCAGCAATTTATCAAAATTCAGTTTACTTAAAGAAAATCTCTATCAAACCCAAAGAAAATCCTCAATCATCTACTTATCCAAAACCAATCGAAACCAAAAATAAAACCTTAAATCTCTCAGAAGTTCAAGAGATTATGAAAAGAAATCAAAGAAAATCAGCAAAGAAAGATTTTTGCTCCTCTGCATTCTTCAAGACTTGTAAAGCCGCCTTCTCCATGTTCAGCTCTTCTCGCAGTCTCGCAATTTTGTCTTCCTTCTCCATCCCAACATCATTGGGAAAGGGTATGTTATTTTCACATGAGTCCTTAATAGCATTCACCTTCTTATGAAGCCACTTCACGTTGAATCCAAGTATCTCAGAATTCTCCAAGTTGAACTCCCAATCAAAGAGTACCTCTGGAGTCACGGTATTTCTGGCCCTAGTGCATATATCACTTACAACACGCAATATAACACTTACTTGCATGTTTAAAGAATAAGCACGCTTTGGGTCTCTAGTAACGACGATATGACCGAATTTCTTCAATATTTTCTTATACAAGTCAGCATATCCAATGGAAACGCTGAATCCACCAACTAGTTTGTGATATGGGAGTGATGCATCAAGGGAGGATCAAAATAAACTCATGCACTTGGGTATTCATGCACCACCATACGGTTTTCAATTACTGAAGCTATCTCTACAATAACAGTTACTTCGGTCTCTTATACTTGCGGCTCAGTTCCTTTCATCACTGAAGCAACAACAATCGGAGTCTTGATCTCCTAAATAGCTTAAATAAAAACACTCTTATGGACTTGAAGTGCAGAGATGGTTGGCTCTTCATCAATAACCCCAGGGTTTCTCGTCTCATCATTATAGACTCCTTCATTCTCAAATTCAGTATTTTGTACCTAATACGAAGATTACATGAGATTAGGATCATCCAAGCATGAAACCAAAAGAAAGCATAAACTACAACATATAAGTGGTCTAACATCATCAAAGTTCTTCATTCTGCATGCTAGATGTCAACAAGTAACGTGAAAGTCATAAAAGCACATTTTACAACAAGCTCGCCCGAGGAGATTTTACACTGCCCTGTACAAAACAATGATCTGGGAGCGATTGGTGAAGAATCAAGGGTTGAGTTATATACCATTCTCTTCATATGGATGTTGTCTACAACATATCAATCGGATGGACGAGCAAAAAGATGTGGTCGAAACTTTGGACTACATGACAACTGAAATTTTCCTGAAAGTCTCATGGATGTTTATTGTTTCGTTGATTTAGACAATTTCCTGGGCATAAGGATTCATATATGGACCTCGAAAATATGACATCAGACGAAGGTGTTATGGCGTTTTAGCCCAAAGGCTGAGTTCGGAATTTTCTGGTGACGTATTTTCGGCAAAACTTCTCATATATTCGTATTAATTCTCATTCATTCACTCATAAATCAACATGTTTATACTTTTATGGATAAAATATAAGAGAAATACTATTTGGGTGGTCTCTGAAGCGTTCAAAGAACCAAAATTGCTCGTACCGACATCGACAACACCATTACTTTCATTCGGTTTTGAGCTCTGAGAGTTTTCTTTATTGTAATTCTTCGATAGAGCATCACCAGTACTCTCCACTTCCATGGCACCATTCTCCTGGATATATTCTCAACAATTAGCATTTTGTTTATGAAGTATCATAATTTTTATATGAAGAAATACTTACTTCAGCTTCTTCTTCAACACCCAAGTCAGAAAACGTCTGCCCAGCAGCAGAGAATTGAAGACCGTCAATACTCGAGGGAGCAAAATTTTGTAACCAAGTAACAAATATTGGTTTTATGATCCTACTTACACGGATAAGAAAGGGTCACCGGGAAATAAGTATTGACAACTCACCAAAGAAACAACTGGGGACTTTATGGTGTTATGTAACATCTTATAATTCTTACTCCTTCCTTCCCCACCATGAATAGTCGCTTCAGTTTCTGAGAGGTTTATATCGATTCTCGGTCTTACGTTAAGACCGTCCTGTGGGAAATTTTGATACAATAATCAAAATTCAATTATCATAATCTTATGAAGACTTCGTAAAGAAAACTTACTTGTGAACGTCCTGGATATGTTTTCCATTTGTCACCACCAGGGAAATGCTTTAATCTTGGTCTAGTAGCAATCATCTCAGCAGAAGGATGCTCCTTCACTAAAGGTTGATCAACTCATGGAGAAAGCTACTTTGAGCATAGACCATTATGAAATAAATTGGAATTATTTTGGTATTCGGCTATAAAAATGAATCTCGAAGTCTATAATTATGTTTATTGATTTATTAGAATATGAGTTGTTGAACACCGGCTTTGTATGATACATTAGCCTAAATTCATAAATTCATATAGTTTGCAATTTTATTTGTTAGTTTCTGATAATTCATGCCTAGGTTAATTGTTTTGATGGGTTATGCTTAGACAAAGCAAATAATAATTATGAATCTATAAATTATATTTTCGATAATTCTCTCGTCATTATAATTTGATAGATCATGCTTAGAAAATTGATGGGCTATACTTTGGAGATGCGAGTTTATGATCAAAAACATATATCAATAACAGGTGTTGCAATAGAACAAAGCTATAAACACATATTTGGAATTAAAGTTATTTTCGGTGCATAATTTTAAATAGTAGTGGAATCCATAGACCCTGGTTATCGACTCCTTCTCATTGCGTTTTATTAATTTTCATTTCTTTTTTTTTCGTTCTTTTTAAATCCTTAATTCTAAAATTCCAAAAAAATCATTGTCGATTAATTTATTAGAGATATTGATTATAGTATTTCCACCGCTCCTTGTGGGAATGACCCGTACTTGCCTCTGTCTACTAGTTGGACACCGTGCGATTGCGGTTTATTATATAGGGTTTCCCGGAATCCTATCAATTTTTGGAGCCGCTGCCGGGGAGTGGCTGAGGAATATTGTAATTAGTATTTTTGATTTTGTAAATAGTTAGGTTTTTATTTTATTTATTTTTATTTTTGTACAATATTTTTATTTTAGCATTTATTTTTCCTTTTTGACTTGTTTTGTGTTTCAGAATTTTATTTCAGGTACCTTTTTGAGAACGATGAATGCTTTGCGCGAGACGTCGTCTATGGCGCTTGGTGAATACATGTATGGGTCACGGTATAAGGAAGTTCTTGCATATAATCGTCTCAGGTATGGAACTTGGAATCCACGTAATTTCGCTATGGGTGGTTATTCAGATGAGTATCAACCCCAATACAATGAGGGTGAAAATTAACTTGACACTAGAAGTGATTTTAGGAATTATGATACCGATATAATATCTGAATCTATTGCATCTTACCCAAATCATGATCATTTGACTGATTATATGTCTATTCAAAAGGACGAGAGTTGTGTTAGAGATGCCATTTATTCAGATAATGATGATTTAGAAGAACATATTTATACAGAAGATACTATTGTTGATTCTGATGACTTAGAGACAGTAGACGTGCATAATGAGATATTTTCTAATCATTTGAATAACGAGATTCCTATAAGTTGCTTAGTTGCAGAAAACAATGAGGCGATTATTCCTGATATTGTTGCTCTATTGAGCTCCTATTTTTCTGACTCATCTTGTGATAAATGTGGAGGCGGTTGGTACTGGTCAGGTAACTGCTGATTTTGATCCAATCTCAGTTTGTTTAGCCCACTTTACAGATTCTGATGATCCTATGCTTATTGATATTGTCAATGCATTGCGACTTCCAATAGTTAATCAAGGTAACTCACCAACAGAAATTATTTCCGCGGACTTAGAACCAGATTTAAGAGTTACCGATTTTCATAAACTTGAACCATTAGATACATGTTTAAACAATTGTGCTGAGTTTGATAATCAGGCACATTTTTGCATTGTCAATATATTGCTTCCTTTGATTTCTAGTGAAGATAATGTATCGACCGAATGTATTTCAGTTTATTTGGAACCTGATTTAGAGTTTACTTCCCGAATAGAAAATAATATACATTTTATTTTTGTTGTCCATGTAAGTTATTTGTTTATCTCTACTAAGGATTGTTTTCTTTTGGGAATGGATTTACACATTTTTTTTGGAAGTTTATAGTGTTTGCAGGTTCATATTCGCAGTTGTCCTGATTTGTTGGGTTGATCCCTAACTTTTCAGACTTTATATATATGCTTTGCTGCTTACTTTGGTGCAACCTCACCTTGTTTGAGGTTCTTTACGTGCACAAACATGGATACAAAGATTATGATTTATGGGAGTCAACCCATACGATTTCGCTTCATGGGAGTCAACCCATCAGATTTGTTCCATTTACTCTATCTTTTATTTTTATTTTTATTTGCATTTTATATTTCCCACCTTAACTTCTACGTTGGATGACTCAATTACATTGAGGACAATGTAATGTTTAAGTGTGGGGAAGTGGCATTTTCTTTATAAAAAAATACATATTAAGACCAGCTGTGTAGCGGGTCTCTAAAAAAAATGATCAGCTGTGTAGCGGATCTTAAAAAAATAAAATATATTATCATTATGATTTTCAGGGTTATGACCAGCTGTGTAGCGGGTCTTTTGTATGGTATTTTCTATGACCAGATGTGTAGCGGGTCTTGTGTATGGTATTTGTCATGACCAGCTGTGTAACAAGTTTTTTATTTTTCCTTTCATGTTATGACCAACTGTCTAGCGGGTCTTAAAAAAAATATAAAAAAATTGTGTCGCCGGTCTTGTGTATGGCATTTGTCATGACCAGCTGTGTAGCGGGTCTAACTCTCTCTTATTATATGACCAGCTATGTAGCGGGTCTTCTTCTGTTTTGCTCGAGGACTAGCAAAATAAAAGTGTGGGGGTGTTTGATAAGCACGTAAATGCTACATTTTATACCCATATTTATACTATCCAGGACTCAATATTTTGGCTAATAATACTATTTTAGTGCTTTTGTAGAAAGTACAAGCAATTTCGATCACCAAAGGAATACCATTTCAATTAGAAACTAAAAGAGCTTTTGCGACAAAAAGAAGGAGAACATTTCAAGGCACCAAAATGGGACAACTTAATTTACTGTGATGCCCGGTTAACAACTTGAGTTGCCGCCCCATTCATCGCTCTGTGTCCAGAAACGAAGTGGGGGACCAACATATTGTTGCTTGGTACAAGAATGCATGGAAGTAATCATTGCTTTTGTCAAGAGTATATATTTTCATGTGATGCGTATACATGGTTGGAGTGTGTGACACATTGGATACAAGGTCAGCATATTTGCATCTCATGAACTTAAAGGGAAAGAAAATGATGATGATGTCGACATTATATACTATCAATGGAAATGAAAAAAAAATTCTACAGGCAAAATAATTATCTGGTGAAGAATATTTGGAGTAATTGAAACAAGATTTTCATACAAAGGAAAGTGGTCTCATTTCTTTCCAAAGCAAGATGATACTGCATTTATATTTATTTAAGGAAGTTGAAGAGGCAGTTAAGTTCTGACATATTTTTGAAAATAATAAAAGATTGTGTGAAGTTAAGATGCAAGTGGAAAAGTGGTTTGGAAAGGAATGGCAAAAGCAAACTTAAGTATCTCTTGTCATATATATGTGTGTCAATTAATTATTGGGTGATGCAGAAATAAAATATCCTTTTTTATCTTGTCTCTCTTTATGGAATATTACTCTATTTTGGAAGGAAAGCACAAGGAAATCGAGAAGGGTTGGAAGTCCTACAAAAAGTTGTCAGTGGGCGACGGAGCCAGAGGTGGGGAGAACAGAACTACAGAGCCGTCTTTACCATACGAAGAAGAAGGGTTTGGAGTTTTTAGTTTTTCCATTTCATTTTGATTAGCTAGAGATTTATTTTTATTTATTTATGGCTTTTGAGAAAGCCATGTCTAGCTAAATTTTGTAACTAGGGTTCATGGAGAAAGCTACTTTGAGCATAGACCATTATGAAATAAATTGGAATTATTTAGGTATTCGGCTATAAAAATGAATCTTGAAGTCTATAATTATGTTTATTGATTTATTAGAATATGATTTGTTGAACACCGGCTTTGTATGATACATTAGCCTAAATTCATAAATTCATATAGTTTGCAATTTTATTTGTTAGTTTCTGATAATTCATGCTTAGGTTAATTCTTTTGATGGGTTATGCTTAGACAAAGCAAATAATAATTATGAATCTATAAATTATATTTTCGATAATTCTCTCGTCATTATAATTTGATAGATCATGCTTAGAAATTTGATGGGCTATACTTAGGAGATGCGAGTTTATGATCAAAAACATATATCAATAATAGGTGTTGCAATAGAACAAAGCTATAAACACATATTTGGAATTAGAGTTCTTTTCGGTGCATAATTTTAAATAGTAGTGGAATCCATAGACCCTGGTTATCGACTCCTTCTCATTGCGTTTTATTAATTTTCATTTCTTTTGTTTCGTTCTTTTTAAATCCTTAATTCTAAAAATCCAAAAACATCATTGTCGATTAATTTATTAGAGATATTGATCACAATATTTCCACCGCTCCTTGTGGGAACGACCCGTACTTGCCTCTGTCTACTAGTTGGACACCGTGCGATTGCGGTTTATTATATAGGGTTTCCTAGAATCCTATCACCTGATAGAGCTAACACAAAAGCCTGAAGAAGATGCAATGCTTTCATCAAAAGGTTTCATACTCAGGAAAGTCTTATTCCTCCTCATGTGTCCATATCATCAGTTTTCAAATATGCTTATTTGGTCCGAGGACTTTACTCCACCAAAAACTCAGTAATTTCAAAGTGCTATGAATGGATAACCTCGCCTCAGCAATATTTCACCAAATGGTTAAGTTCAGAACTTCTTCAAATCGAGCATATCATCAAAAAGTTTATTGCTGAAGATATAGCCAAGCATGATAAACAGTACCTCAAATACTCTCCTCTGCATGAGTGTCCATAAATACCGCATCCATGGAACTCCACTCCACTGCACGAGGAATTCCAAACCATCAGAAAATATTCAGGGCACGAATGATAAACTCTAACAAATTCCAGGAAGGAGATTTAGTTCTCAAAGCAACTAAGCGTATAACTCCCATTCTGCAAAGGTATCTAACTGGGAAGGACCCTTCATGGTCTCTAAGTTTTTTGCTGGTGGATACTACAAGTTAATCAGCATAGACAACAAGGAGACTATAGCCATGATACATGAGAATTGGATCTAGGCCTTTGACGTCTAAGGTTTTGGATATTCGAGGTATTGGAGGCACGAACGTCCAAAATATTTGGCATTTAGAGTTCTCTTTCATTGTATTTAAATTCCTCCAAAATGTTTGCAATACTTGCATTCAGTAATTTAAATTCATAAATTTATCAAAATTCAGTTAACTTAAAGAAAATATCTATCAAACCCAAAGAAAATCCTCAATCATCTACTTATCCAAAACCAATCGAAACCAAAAATAAAACCTTACATCTCTCAGAAGTTCAAGAGATTATGAAAAGAAATCAAAGAAAATCAGCAAAGAAAGATTTTTGCTCCTCTGCATTCTTCAAGACTTGTAAAGCCGCCTTCTCCATGTTCAGCTCTTCAATCAGTCTCGCAATTTTGTCTTCCTTCTCCATCATAGCATCATTGGGAAAGGGTATGTTATTTTCACATGAGTCCTTAATAGCATTCACCTTCTTATGAAGCCACTTCACGTTGAAGCCAAGTCTCTCAGAATTCTCCAAGTTGAACTCCCAATCAAAGAGTACATCTGGAGTCACGGTATTTCTGGCCCTAGTGCATATATCACTTACAACACACAATATAACACTTACTTGCATGTTTAAAGAATAAGCACGCTTTGGGTCTCTAGTAACGACGATATGACCGAATTTCTTCAATATTTTCTTGTACAAGTTGGCATATCCAATGGGAGTGCTAAATCCACCCACTAGTTCGTGATATGGGAGTGATTTGAGTAGATAAGGAAAAGGTATAGGAGGAACATAAGTAGAAATAAGAGGTTTAGAGTTTGATTTAGTTACCTCGGGAGTTTGGGGAAAATCTGTGTTCTTTTCCTCCAAAATTGGTTCATTTGGCACTTATTCTTCACCCGAATTAGTAACTTCGGGTTGCACAAATTGTGTACCACTTCCCAACTTAATAGCATTGACACCCTCACTTGAGTTAAGAGGTTGGGAAGGGAGTTTCTCACCATTTTGTGCATGCAATTGATTAATCTCCTCGGCCATTGAACCTATTTGTGTTTGCAAGTCCTGGACCACACCCTCCGTTCTTTGCATAAAAGATTTCAGCAACTCTTCCATATTGGACCCTTGATTTTCAGGTGGTTGTTGTTGTTGCTGGAATTATTGTTGTTGCGGTAGACCAACTTGTGATTGCAACTCCTTAATTGTATTATCCGTTTTCTGCTGATTTAAGATCGCTAGCTGTTGATTTTACTGTACCACAGACATTAGAGCCTCCACCAAAGTAACCATCTTCTCCAATTCTGGATTATGCCCTTGTTGTTGGAACTCATACGGATGGTTGTAAAAAGAACTTGCACTTGCAACTTGCTCGTAAGTGTTGGAATAAATACCATACGGCTGAGTTGAGAATATAGCATTGACATGCTCTACATTCTCATAAGATGGCCGTGATGGTTTTACAACCACTGCTGCAATTTGTTGCATCATTGCCATCATATTGCTCATTTGTTGACGTAATTCGATAATCTCGTCAACTTGATTAACTCCCTTGGTAGGTGGTTCTGATCCTCGACTTGAAAATTGTTGAGAATTTGCTGTCATACTCTCAATCAACTCCCTAGCTTGTGTCACCGTATTATTCATAAGTGCACCACCACTTGCAGCGTCAATAAGATTCCTATCACTTACTTGGAGACCTTCATAGAAGTATTGGATAATCATTGCGTCACTAAATTGGTGATGAGGGCAACTTGCCACCAATCTCTTGTATCGTTCCAAACATTCATATAAAGATTCTTCCACATTTTGCTTCATCCCACAAATTTCCTTGAGAATTTGAATAGCCTTTGATGCAGGAAAATATCTCTCTAAAAAGAGTTTCTTCAACCCATTCCAAGTTGTGACACTTTCGGGAGGCAAATAATACAACCAATATTTAGCATTATCCACCAAAGAGAATCGAAAAACTTTCAACATTGCACCATTCGCCTCAACATCCGCTGGAAGCACGACCATGACAATGGTGTGGAAGTCCATAAGATGCTTGTTTGGGTCTTCATTCACCATGCCATGGAACTTTGGTAATTCTCTAAGCAGCCCGACTTGATCTCGAAAGTAGAATTTGTTTGAATACACCCCTGTTGTGTATCTAGCTTGTGAGAAGCCAACTCCTTGAGTGTGCGGTTTGCATCACCCATTGCTTCTTCCGGTTTGTATTTCAGCAGGGTACCGAAAACATAATTCTCAAAACCAAGTCGAAAAAACGAAACCGAAATAAGAAGCAATGATAAAAGCAAAAATAATAAAAAGAAACTAAAAACTATATAACAAGCCGAATGCCTCCCCGGCAATGGCGCCAAAATTTGATGCGTGTCGTATGCGTCAAAAATAATTTCACTTCCTCACTTAACTAAATATGAATATAGTATTCAATAAGAAAGAGTTCGTATCCACAGAGAGGCGATTGTTGTTATGCAATTTTCAGATTCTTATGTAACCAATTAACTCGGAGTGTGTTTTGTTTTTATCTAAGTAATAATATTAAATAAAGCAAAGTAAATAGTTGGAATAATCAATAAGGAGAAGATATTGGTTAAGGGATAGTATCATTCATAAACATGTATTTTTCATCTATGATTAGAATTGGTATTTAATCTCTCAATTATCAAAAGTCCTAGGATATCTTGATCGCAAGAGTATCCCGTTTATTTCCTGATTTTATCACAAACAAAATTAAAAGATGCTATTGTGAAATCTACTTAAAAAGTAACCTAAAGTGTAAAAGCACAATTAGATTTAACTCCCTAAGAGCAATAAGTTCTATGAAATAAGACTAATCGATGCAAACAAACGTGTAAAAGCACTAATTCGTTTTAACAAAGGTTATGATTCATATGCGATTAAAAAGATGTATCACTACAAGTATTAACCACAAGATGCTACTAGAAATCAGAGATAACAACTTTTACGTATTGAAAACCCTAATATAGCTATAGAGATGAAAACAAATCCAATTGATTCCGGACTCAACCAAACTAGCATTCAAATCATATGATAATATAAACGATGAATCATAAACGATAAAATTGAGACAAAACTAAATCATAGAATCAAATAACATGCTTGAAGAAATCAACTTTTATCCCATAACCAATTATTGTATTTAGCTACTCATATTCATGGAGTTCATCATCATAATATTCAAAGAAAATAGATGAAACATAAAAGAAAGCAAACCCTAGAAGTAGTTCTCTGCAAAAACTCCAAGAATAGAATAAAAACGTTGTCACAAGAAGTAGAAGACTCTCTTTTATATTCCTTTGCTTTCCAAAAATAGGTCTAATCTTCAAAGTCCATCACCAAAAAGTCCACCAAGCCTATTAAACCCATGTGTGAAAATAACCCAGTAAAAATCTCTGCCAAAAGTAATCGCCGGAAAATCTTGGGTTTACCGGGAATTAGGCGGAATCCGCACTTAGGACCGAGCTCGAGGTGACCGGTCAATCTATTACAACGACGGATGACTAACGATCATTGATGGTGTTAATCGAGTCAGTGTTGCTAAGTCTGAGTCGAGATCGAGTCACCTACCTGACTCAGCTAATGAGTCATATGCCAAGGTTGCTGCAACTTTGCACAGGCCATTTCAAGTGTTGTGCCATCTTGGCGCATCACATCTCCATAACCTGCATTACCCATACATTAGCCACAATTGCAACACCATCCAATCAACTGCAACAAGCCAAGTAAACCCCAAACAACTCTCTTCCTGTCATCTAGATAACTTATTGCACATATGTACTCAACCCACAGCACAACCCATTCAAATTCGACCACCACTACTTCTCTTTCCCGTCATTGCACTTCACATACAACGTTAGTAGCACCAGCCAACACCAACACCTGCTATTCCACGACATTCACCAGCTCCTCCTCCTGCAGTTCACTCAAGCTATTCTCTCTTCTTCGGCAATTTCAGTAAAAACATAACAGCATCACCATATGCCACTGTAACTCACACGCAAGAACAATAACTGCACTTTAGTTCCATTGCACAGCTGTAAAACCATCTCTTGCAAATTCCTGCTCCATTCAATCCTGCACAGCATCAACTGCTTCACTTCCATTGTAAACATCCCACCAGCCATCTCCCACTGCTATCTGAATTACACTTTCTCCCTACCACCAGCTCAGTTCACTTCTCCCACTGCAAAACACCTCCAACACTGCTACTGCCGCTATTCATCCCAAGCCACCTGCAATTTCCAGCTGCACAGCAACAGCTCATTCAACTTCAGTAGGAGCACAAGACACCACCACTGGGAACTTATCTCCTAGCCCAGACTTGACCTGCAATTACACACCCATTGTTTCTCAGCTGCAGACTCAGTTGCACCTGCTATAGTATCGCTGGCACAATTCTGACCAGCTTAACTTCAGCCCTTATACACATCATCACCTCGACGAAGAACCACAAACTCCTCCTCCTTTTTCCGAACAAAGTATACTTCTTCCTTGCTTTCCTGAGCTGCTTTGAACCCCCAACTTCATTGTAGCATCACCATTTGCACCTGCAATTTCCTTTGCACCATTTAGCTTCTTCTGCAAACCATTTCCATGTGACTGCAGCACAACTGCATTCTATCAGAACTATACCTTCCATCACCATGAACTAATTGCAGTAAGACCTCCCTATCCTTCAACACCAACACAGCATTACAAAGCACCACAACCCATGAGAATCATCACCACCAACTTCCCTTCAGTCACCATTAGCTAGAGCATCACAACCGATTCTCTGCCAACTGAAATTTCCCTATTGATTCCAAATCTGTAATCAAAACCTATTTAAATCTCAGCTCAAGGTAACCTAACTTCAATTTTAGAAGCCAAAATTCCAATTCATCCATAACCCATCTTTTCTGGTTCTTAAGAAGCTTGAGTTCCTCTTCAATCTCCATTACAAATTTGCCCCAATTTCAGACCACAACTCCATCTCTTCTTTGTTCTTCTCAACTTCAGAACTTTCCCTAAACGCCAGCAACATACTCTACCTGATTTCTCTCCACTTGCATTTGAACTTCTCACTGATCCCTTGTAAGCATCCACCGAATTATTGTACACAAACCCCATATCGGTCTCTTCACAGCAGCTCATATTCCATACAAAATCTAACATACATCTAACCCCAATATCTAAATAATCTTCTCTGTTTTGTAGACAAACAAACCCATCTCAATCTTGTTCTCTAATCCTGGTTTCAACACCTTCTTAAGTTTCAATTTCACTCTGAAATTCCTCCATGAAAGTTAAGAGAGCCGCAGCTCTTTACTGGCAGTGATGATTGAAGAGATACAAACCAATGATGAGAAATGATTTTCTATGAAACTTAGGTCATGTGTAGTAATAATAATTACTCAGGGAACCCATAAGAGTGAATAAAAGAGCCATCAGATTATGAAATCCCCTCATCCTCCATTCTGCTCTCGATAGCACATGCATGCAAAATGACGCTTTCACCCTTCTTCGAATTCTTCCGCCAGCAACATCTGTTTCTTATTTCTCAGACTCACTTCTTCTCTTCAATTTCTTTTCATCACTAAAATTGTCATGCTTTTCAGACAGAAATTGCATCACTAAAGCCGACATACTTTTCAGACAGAGATGAAGAAATAAAAGCAAATAATGAGAAATAGTCCGCCTCCAACCATGATTGCACTTGAAATGAGACTTTTGTGATGTTTATTCTTCTTCTTTTATTCCAAATGACTCCAAAGTACCTAAATACTCAAAAACAAACATAAGGTACATAATTTACAAGAAAACTAGCAGAGAAAGCATAAACAATAGATAAATATAAAGGTGTTTTAGACACCTATCAAATTCCCCCACACTTAGACTTTGCTAGTCCTCGAGCAAATCAAACAAAATAATTATAAAACATACATACAACTCCGTCTCGTCGAGGCTACGGTTACTCTTAGCATAAATAACAAGCCTTTGAACCCCTAGGTGTCCCTAGTGGACGATTTTTAGTCTCGTGAAGGTTTACAAGAGGTCTGCCTACAAAACCTATATTTCCAACTCCGACTATTTGTGACAAATCAATGAACGAATCCAAAATGACTACAGGAGGAGGTACCTGGTGCAAATTCAATTCATATATTAGTAAATAAATCTCTAATGAGATAGTCGAACAAGCCACAATACTCGGAAACTAACAAACCACAATCACAATGAAAAGATTAAGAAGATGGATATAGATGTAGATGTTGGCGAATGTTCACAAGTGACTGATGTTTCCCATATCTATCTGAAGGTCACTGCCAAGATGAACCTATACCTATTGGATTGAGCTACTGGTATGAATTCTACATCAACTCACTAGCATATACAAGGGAACCAGGAGTGACTTTATTCAACCAATATAATACTTTTCCTTTTTTTTTTTTTAATCTTTTAATATATATTTTTTTCACTTTTTTTTTTAGACAACATGATTAGATATTTTGGATCCAAGCGCATGCTTCTTGTCAGCAAGTACATGATAGTTGCCTTAGATCCTGCATTCCACGCTTGTTTAGGCGACGGAGACAGGGACTACGTTTCACACATACTGCTATTCCCAGGTTTCATTTTATTTCGTTTTGGTCTAATTGGTCGGTCTCTTTTTTTTCTTTTTTCTTTTTTTTTCTTTTTCATTTTTTTTTCTTTTTCATTTTTTTTCCTAGTAACTCAATCACTCTATTTCATCCTAGCAGTAATAACACGTCGATGTTTAGTGACCCACCAAAACACTTAGAGAACAATAGATAAATATGGAAAAATAAAAATAGAATGCGATATGGTGATATTCCGAGATATGGTAACAACTATCATGTTAATTGTGATTTCTGAGCTATGTTCGTCCCTTTTAGTTAATCGGTTCCTCAACTCATGCATTCAAATTGGTTCCATCCACTAATGGTGTCATCCTAAAGGCACAAGTTTCTAGATTTCGGAGTTCAAAAAGCACAAATTTTTTCTTGGTTTTTCTATTGTTCTGATTTTTTTTTTAAAGCATAAAACACACTAAAAAAACTATACAAACATATAAATGCTCCCCCACACTTAAACTTTACATTGTCCTCAATGTAAAATTGAATCGTCCAAAGAAAGTTCAAGGTGAGAAATTCCGCAAATGATATGCAAAAACAAGAAAATAAAGATAAAATGCTTAAAAATAAAAAGATAAAGGTAAAGATACAAAACCGGTGGGTTGCCTCCCACTTAGCGCTTGGTTTAAAGTCGTCAGCCCGACGTACTCCTCATTTGTTATGCCTTAGCCGGCTTCCAACACATTATGGAAATCTGCTTGAATGTTACTTGGGTGTTTCCTCGCCTCAAAGATGTTGAAGTGAATGACTTCTTCATCAAACTCCATAGTCAAGGTGTCATTATAGACATCAATCTTCGTTCTAGCGGTACTCAAAAATGGTCTACCCAATAGTAACGGTGTAGACGAGGATGAATTCACATTACCCATGTCTAGAACATAGAAATCCATTGGAAATATTAGTCCTTTTACCTACACCAAAACATCCTCAACAATCCCTTTAGGGTAAACATTAGATCTATCGGCAAGTTGAATAACAATGCCGGTTTTCTTAAGAGGACCAAGATTTAAAGCATCATAAATTGAAGTAGGCATAACATTAATGGAAGCTCCTGAATCTAGCATAGCTTTTGTAAACCTTGTTTTACCAATAGTGCATGGAATAATGAAACTACCGGGATCTTTCAACTTAGGTGGGAGTTTCTTTCGAAGTTATGCCGAAGCATTCTCCCCCACACTCATTACCTCATTACCGGTTAGCTTGTGCTTTTTAGTGCACAATTCCTTTACACACTTAGCATAGAGAGGAGATTGCCTAATTACTTCAATGAGTGGAATATTCACTTGGACCTTCTTAAAAACATCCCAAATATCCCTATCTTGTTCCACCTTCTCATTAGCTTTAGCGAACCTGCCAGGAAAAGGTATAGGAGGAACATAAGTAGAAACAAGAGGTTTAGAGTTTGATTTAGTTACCTCGGGAGTTTGGGGAAAATCTGCATTCTTTTCCTCCAAAATTGGTTCCTTTGGCGCTTATTCTTCCCCCGAATTAGTAACTTCGGGTTGCACAAATTGTGTACCACTTCCCAACTTAATAGCATTGACACCCTCACTTGAGTTAAGAGGTTGGGAAGGGAGTTTCTTACCATTTTGTGCATGCAACTGATTAATCTCCTTGGCCATTGAACCTACTTGTGTTTGCAAGTCCTGGACCACACCCTCCGTTCTATGCATACAAGATTTCAGCAACTCTTCCATATTGGACCCTTGATTTTCAGGTGGTTGTTGTTGTTGCTGGAATTGTTGTTGTTGCGGTAGGCCAACTTGTGATTGCAACTCCTTAATTGTATTATCCGTTTTCTGCTGATTTAAGATCGCTAGCTGTTGATTTTACTGTACCACAGACATTAGAGCCTCCACCAAAGTAATCATCTTCTCCAATTCTGGATTATGCCCTTGTTGTTGGAACTCATGCGGATGGTTGTAAACAGAACTTGCACTTGCAACTTGCTCGTAAGTGTTGGAATAAATACCATACGGCTGAGTTGAGAATATAGCATTGACATGCTCTACGTTCTCATAAGCTGGCCGTGATGGTTTTACAACCACTGCTGCAATTTGTTGCATCATTGCCATCATATTGCTCATTTGTTGACGTAATTCGATAATCTCGTCAACTTGATTAACTCCCTTGGTAGGTGTTTCTGATCCTCGACTTGAAAATTGTTGAGAATTTTCTGTCATACTCTCAATCAAATCCCTAGCTTGTGTCACCGTATTATTCATAAGTGCACCACCACTTGAAGCGTCAATAAGATTCCTATCACTTACTTGGATACCTTCATAGAAGTATTGGATAATCATTGCGTCACTAAATTGGTGATGAGGGCAACTTTCCACCAATCTCTTGTATCGTTCCCAACATTCATATAAAGATTCTTCCACATTTTGCTTCATCCCACAAATTTCCTTGCGAATTTGAATAGCCTTTGATGCAGGAAAATATCTCTCTAAAAAGAGTTTCTTCAACCCATTCCAAGTTGTGACACTTTCGGGAGGCAAATAATACAACCAATCTTTAGCACAATCCACCAAAGAGAATCGAAAAACTTTCAACATTGCACCATTCGCCTCAACATCCGCTGGAAGCACGGCCATGACAATGGTGTGGAAGTCCATAAGATGCTTGTTTGGGTCTTCATTCACCATGCCATGGAACTTTGGTAATTCTCTAAGCAGCCCCGGCTTGATCTCGAAAGTAGAATTTGTTTGAATACACCCCTGTTGTGTATCTAGCTTGTGAGAAGCCAACTCCTTGAGTGTGCGGTTTGCATCACCCATTGCTTCTTCCGGTTTGTATTTCAGCAGGGTACCGAAAACATAATTCTCAAAACCAAGTCAGAAAAACGAAACCAGAAATAAGAAGCAATGATAAAAGCAAAAATAATAAAAAGAAACTAAAAACTATATAACAAGCCGAATGCCTCCCCGGAAACGGCGCCAAAATTTGATGCGTGTCGTATGCGTCAAAAATAATTTCACTTCCTCACTTAACTAAATATGAATATAGTATTCGATAATAAAGAGTTCGTATCCACATAGAGGCGATTGTTGTTATGCAATTTTCAGATTCTTATGTAACCAATTAACTCGGAGTGTGTTTTGTTTTTATCTAAGTAATAATATTAAATAAAGCAAAGTAAATAGTTGGAATAATCAATAAGGAGAAGATATTGGTTAAGGGATAGTATCATTCATAAACATGTATTTTTCATCTATGATTAGAATTGGTATTTAATCTCTCAATTATCAAAAGTCCTAGGATATCTTGATTGCAAGAGTATCCCGTTTATTTCCTGATTTTATCACAAACAACATTAAAAGATGCTATTGTGAAATCTACTTAAAAAGCAACCTAAAGTGTAAAAGCACAATTAGATTTAACTCCCTAAGAGCAATAAGTTCTATGAAATAAGACTAATCGATGCAAACAAACGTGTAAAAGCACTAATTCGTTTTAACAAAGGTTATGATTCATATGCGATTAAAAAGATGTATCACTACAAGTATTAACCACAAGATGCTACTAGAAATCAGAGATAACAACTTTTACGTATTGAAAACCCTAATATAGCTATAGAGATGAAAACAAATCCAATTGATTCCGGACTCAACCAAACTAGCATTCAAATCATATGATAATATAAACGATGAATCATAAACGATAAAATTGAGACAAAACTAAATCATAGAATCAAATAACATGCTTGAAGAAATCAACTTTTATCCCATAACCAATTATTGCATTTAGCTACTCATATTCATGGAGTTCATCATCATAATATTCAAATAAAATAGATGAAACATAAAAGAAAGCAAACCCTAGAAGTAGTTCTCTGCAAAAACTCCAAGAATAGAATAAAAACGTTGTCACAAGAAGTAGAACACTCTCTTTTATATTCCTTTTCTTTCCAAAAATAGGTCTAATCTTCAAAGTCCATCACCAAAAAGTCCACCAAGCCTATTAAACCCATGTGTGAAAATAACCCAAAGAAAAATCTCTCAAAAAAGTAATCGCGAAAAGCTGGTTTTACCACGAATTAGTTTAATCCGGCACCGGACCGGAGCTCAGGTGACCGGTCAACTTTTACAACTGACGGATGACTAATAGTCATTGACGGTGTTAACTGAGTCAGTGTTGATAAGTCTGAGTCGAGATCGAGTAACCTACCTGACTCAGCTAATGAGTCATATGCCAAGGTTGCTGCAACTTTGCACAGGCCATTTCAAGTGTTGTGCCATCTTGGCGCATCACAGCTCCATAACCTGCATTACCCATGCATTAGCCATAATTACAACACCATCCAATCAACAACAACAAGCCAAGTAAACCCCAAACCACTCTCTTCATGTCATCTAGCTAACTCACTGCACATATGTACTCAACCCACAACACAACCCATTCAAATTCGACCACCACTACTTCTCTTTCCCGTCATTGCACTTCTGTCACAACAGCAGCAGCACCAGCCAACACCAACACCTGCTATTCCACGACATTCACCAGCTCCTTCTCCTGCAGTTCACTCAAGCTATTCTCTCTTCTTCGGCAATTTCAGTAACAACATTACAACATCATCATATGCCACTGTAACTCACACGCAAGAACAATAACTGCACTTTAGTTCCATTGCACATCTGTAAAACCATCTCTTGCAAATTACTGCTCCATTCAATCCTGCACAGCATCAACTGCTTCACTTCCATTGTAAACATCCCACCAGCCATCTCCCACTGCTATCTGAATTACACTTTCTCCCTACCACCAGCTCAGTTCACTTCTTCCACTGCAAAACACCTCCAACACTGCTATTGCTGCTATTCATCCCAGGCCACCTGCAATTTCCAGCTGCACATCAACATCTCATTCAACTTCAGTAGGAGCACAAGACACCACCACTGGGAACTTATATCCTAGCCCAGACTTGACCTGCAATTACACACCCATTATTTATCAGCTGCAGACTCAGTTGCACCTGTTATAGTATCGCTGGCACAATTCTGACCAACTTAACTTCAGCCCTTATGCACAACATCACCTCGACGAAGAACCACAAACTCCTCCTCCTTTTTCCGAATAAAGTATACTTCTTCCTTTCTTTCCTGAGCTGCTCTGAACCCCCAACTTCATTTCAGCATCACCATTTGCACCTGCAATTTCCTTTACACCATTTAGCTTCTTCTGCAAACTATTTCCCTGTGACTGCAGCATAGCTGCATTCTATCAGAACTATACCTTCTATCACCATGAACTAATTGCAGTAAGGCCTCCCTATCCTTCAACACCAACACAACATTACAAAGCACCACAACCCATGAGAATCATCACCACCAACTACCCTTCAGTCACCATTAGCTAGAGCATCACAACCAGATTCTCTGCCAACTGAAATTTCCCTATTGATTCCAAATCTTTAATCAAAACATATTTAAATATCAGCTCAAGGTAACCCTAACTTCAATTTTAGAAGCCAAAATTCCAATTCATCCATAACCCATCTTTTCTGGTTCTTAAGCAGCTTGAGTTCCTCTTCAATCTCCATTACAAATTTGCCCCAATTTTAGACCACAGCTCCATCTCTTCTTTGTTCTTCTCAACTTCAGAACTTGCCCTAAATGCCAGCAACATACTCTACCTGATTTCTCTCCACTTGCATTTGAACTTCTCACTGATCCCTTGTAAGCAGCCACCGAATTATTGTACACAAACCCCATATCGGTCTCTTCACAGCAGCTCATATTCCATACAAAACCTAACATACATCTAACCCCAATCTCTAAATCATCTTCTATGTTTTGTAGACAAACAAACCCATCTCAATCTTGTTCTCTAATCCTGGTTTCAACACCTTCTTAAGTTTCAATTTCACTCTGAAATTACTCCATGAAAGTTAAGAGAGCCGCAGCTCTTTACAGGCAGTGATGATTGAAGAGATACAAACCAATGATGAGAAATGATTTTCTATGAAACTTAGGTCATGTGTAGTAATAAGAATTACTCAGGGCACCCACAAGAGTGAATAAAAGAGCCATCAGATTATGAAAGCCCCTCATCCTCCATTCTTCTCTCGATAGCACATGCATGCAAAATGACGCTTTCGCCCTTCTTCGAATTCTTCCGCCAGCATCATCCGTTTCTTATTTCTAAGACTCACTTCTTCTCTTCAATTTCTTTTCATCACTAAAATTGTCATGCTTTTCAGACAGAAATTGCATCACTAAAGACGACATACTTTTCAGACAGAGATGAAGAAATAAAAGCAAATAATGAGAAATAGTCCGCCTCCAACCGCAGTTGCACTTGAAATGAGACTTTTGTGATGTTTCTTCTTCTTTTATTCCAAATGACTCCAAAGTACCTAAATACTCAAAAACAAACATAAGGTACATAATTTACAAGAAAACTAGCAGAGAAAGCATAAACAATAGATAAATATAAAGGTGTTTTAGACACCTATCAGAAACCAAAAGAAAGCATAAACTACAACATATAAGTGGTCTAACATCATCAAAGTTCTTCATTCTGCATGCTAGATATCAACAAGTAACGTGAAAGTCATAAAAGCACGTTTTACAATAAGCTCGCCTGAGGAGATTTTACACTTCCCTGTACAAAACATTGATCTGGGAGCAATTGGTGAAGAATCAATGGTTGAGTTATATACCATTCTCTTCATATGTATGTTATCTACAACATATCAATCGGATGAACGATCAAAAAGATGTGGTCGAAACTTTGGACTACATGACAGCTGAAATTTTCCTGAAAGTCTCATGGATGTTTACTGTTTCGTTGATTTAGACAATTTCCTGGGGATAAGGATTCATATGTGGACCGCGAAAATATGACATCAGACGAAGATGTTATGGCGTTTTAGCTCAAAGGCTGAGTTCTGAATTTTTTGGTGACGTATTTTCGCCAAAACTTCTCATATATTCGTATTCATTCTCATTCATTCACTTATAAATCAACAAGTTTATACTTCTATAGATAAAATACAAGAGAAATACTATTTGGGTGGTCTCTGAAGCGTTCAAAGAACCAAATTTGCTCGTACCGACATCGACAACACCATTACTTTCATTCGGTTTTGAGCTCTGAGAGTTTTCTTTATTGCAATTCTTCGAGCGAGCATCACCAGTACTCTCCACTTCCATGGCAACATTTTCCTGGATATATTCTCAACAATTAGCATTTTGTTTACTAAGCATCATAATTTGTTATATGAAGAAATGCTTACTTCAGCTTCTTCTTCAACACCCGAGTCAGAAACCGTCTTCCCAACAACAGAGAATTGAAGACCGTCAATACTCGAGGGAGCAAAATTCTGTAACCAAGTAACAAATATTGGTTTTATGATCCTACTTACACGGATAAGAAAGGGTCACGGCGAAATAAGTATTCACAACTAACCAAAGAAACAACTGGGGACTTTATGGTGTTATGTAACATCTTATAATTCTTACTCCTGCCTTCCCCACCATGAATAGTTGCTTCAGTTTCTGAGAGGCTTATATCGATTCGTCGTTTTACGTTATGACCGTCCTGTGGGAAATTTTGATACAATAATCAAAATACAATTATCATAATCTTATGAAGACTTCGTAAAGAATACTTACTTGTGAACGTCCTGGAGATGTTTTCCGTTTCTTACCACCAATGAAATGCTTTAATCTTGGTCGAGTAGCAATCATCTCAGCAGAAGGATGCTCCTTCACTAAAGGTTGATCAACTCACACGAAAGCAAGTAAACGCCTGAGCTGTTGATCCCAAAAGCCTATGTTACCCGAAGTTACATATGTGATTCTATCAGAGCTGGGCAACCAGAATTCACTTCCTTCCACATGTGTGCGGTCCAGTCGTGTCATGAGCTGTTCAACTGAAGGTTTCCTTCTTCGAAAAGTCGGAACACACTGATCCATGCTCATTTTTCGAGCCGCCCTATCAATATTGTATTCTTCTACCAAGAATTAGCCATGTATTATGGATATCAGATGACCAGGAGTACAACTTAACATAAAAGTCCTCTCTCCATCGTCCATATCAACACCAGATTTCAAAGTCATGCTCTCTTCAGCATTAAAAGTTCTCAACTGAGAGATGTAAGGAGGAACTGAGACCCATGGGAGGAAGTTGGATTCATATTCACGGTCTAAGATATCAACCAAGCGAGTCTTGAGTCGAGGCTGTTTTGTGTACCATTGCATGATCTTGGCATCGGCTTTCTCAGAGAAAACATGGCGATCATCAGTGTTCAAGCCTTACAAAATGGTACGTGGAATGGGTGCATAATTCTTGAAATGCTCCCATATCAAATCTTAAAGAAACATTGTATTGGCATAGTATTCAATCCTCATAAAACCATTCGTGATGCTGGAGTTTATAATCAAGGAGTCCAAGTTAGAGTACAAAGAACCTAGGAACAAACTACCTATCGGGAGTTGCTCACCCTGAGCCATCTTAATTGCAAAAGGAATCACGAACGGCTTCAACAAATTTCCAACATCTTCAAATACATCTCTAGACAGCCATAAACACAATAAAGTAGTAATGGATAACATACTGTCAACAGGCCACTCCAGAGGAGTATCTCTTGGCCACCAGTGTATTAACCAATGAGCATAACAACATTTACTTTCAGATGCCTTATTAATCTCCTCCATTGTGGTTATCAAGATGTTAGAGATTGCAATTTCCTCTGATAAAGAAAGACCTTCAGGAAGGTTACCTATGATTGGAAGATGCAACAAAGCAACTACATCTTCTAAAGTAATGGTAAACTCTCCCCATATGCATATGAAAGAGTGAGTTGGAATACACCAGCGAGCAAGTAGAGATATTATACCTCACGCATCATGAAAAGTGAACAAATCACCGGAAGCTTGAATAACCCATATTACTTGTGCGTCATGCAACTCGGTTCGAACATGAAGAAAACCTAGCATGTACCTCGCCCATCCAGAAAACTTTTCTAAGGGCCGTCGAGAAAGCTTGAATTCAATGATTGATGCAGAAAAATACCCTCGTTCGAGACAGAACCGAATATATGCCTGAGGAGTCACCAATTTTTTCTAAGTAAACTCTCTGGGATTTATCAGAAGACGAAATGCTGGAGTCTTGAGATGCTTTTAAGGCCCTTGATCTATGAAGAATGCATCCTCTATGTTTGGAACGTTCTTATTTCCAGGTGTTTCATCTTCGTCAATGGGAGTCTCATCCATGCATGAATCATCCTTAGAGGCATCATTATCTATGTATGAATCTTCCCTGGAGGCATCATTATTCACACATGTATCATCTCTGGAGGCATCATTGACTTGAGAATCAGACATCCTTGCAAAGTAGCTGTAACATTCACATAATGCTTCGCTTCAGTATATCATTCATACAAGATGCAAACATCAACAAAATGAAGTACTTGGAAAAATTCTCATGCAAACATCTACAAAATGGTAATTCTTAACTCTTACCTTTTTACGATTGCACTAACAATAGTGATTGTAATGCAAGAGTTAACACTTCAAAACTTGCTCGTTTCTTCGAACCTACAAAAGACGAGCAAAAACTCAGATTTTCATAAAATCATGAATATTGCTACTGCGTGAACATTTACCATGGAATTATGAAAACTAAAACATTATTTCATCGTAAATAATTGTTTACTTCTAATTAATATTATACAAAACTCAAGTTTTGATTTTAAAGAAAATAATATATATTTGTATATATATATATATATAAATATATAAAACGTGATTCACTCACGTAAAAAAAAAAATTCACGTGAGCAAGGCTCACGAAAATAGAATTCGTGGATACTCCACGGTTTCATAAAAAAAATAAATCCCATGGACAGACCATGATTTCATAAAAGAAATCTTTTCCTTCGTACGATCGCCTTCCTTCGAAACGAGGGTTTATTTCGGTTTTGTAAAAGCTCATATCTTTTCAAAATAAAGTTTTGGTTTTCATGAAATCTCATAAACAAAATTTTATCACTGGACACAGGTCTATACATAGAAAAAAAATCTCTCCCAGGTCAGGGATTATTAATAGTTTCTTGAACTAACGATGGAACGAACATACGTTTTCTAAAAATAAGGGTTTTCAACAAAACTCACAATCATATTTGCACATATATATAATTTTAACATGATCAAAGCATGAACAACTTATGAACTCAGCAAACTTTTGAAGAAAAAAAAAGAGCTTACCTGGTCGGCGACCGAAAGTTGGCCGGACGTCGATCGATGACGACTGTCGGCGGCAAAGCTTCGACAATTTTTTATTTATTTTCTATGACATTAAGATGAAGAGTAGATGAAGGTGGTGGTGGGTCATGGGAAGGTGAAATAAAAAAAGAGAGGGATTAACTCCTTTTATATCAAGTTCTATTTCCAAAACCTAACCTTGCAAGGACTTCCTTATTGGGCCCGGCCCGTGAATCCTAAAACGGCCAAGGTCCCGTCATCAAAATCAGCGGTTCAACACCAATTCATGCTCAATAGATGACGCTTTATTATTCCACAGGAATTTTCGTTCAAGCTGTGGCTTGCTCGTACTATCAAAATCCGGTAAGGTCTTATCTTACGACTAAGTTCAATTGCTTATATCGTTTGTAACCGGAAAATCACCATTCAGTGCTGACTGAGGAACATGACTGTCCCTTACTAAGTAGGGGACTTAATGTAGATGCTCGATTTTCGACAAGGGCTAAAATCGTAAACCCATAATTGTATATGCTCCTGATCCAACAATCATATGAGTATTGAGGATCAATGTCTCTTATTAAAAGCATGAAAGCTCGTGCCACAAAATATCTGAATGAGAATACTGTCTCTTAGAGCATATGTAGATATGTAGTCTCTCAGCTGAGGCAATGGCATATCTCATGAATACTGAGAAATGTTAGTAATTACTTCTATATAGAATCGAAGGATTGGACGGCTCCTAGACAGCTTGCCTGCTAGTATAGAGAAATAACTTATTCAGGATGTAACAATGTTTTTCTTGACTATATAAAAGAAATATGACACTTCAACAAGCTCATATCACTCAATTCCTAAATAATTAATGCTCCTAGATGATCGTATAAGTATAGAGGCATTAATTAATTATTCTGAAACCATTAGATTCATTAACTGAATCCCTGGAAAATATTCAATGTTTTTCATAATATTTCGATGTTTCAATTTATGGTTCTTCCCAACATAATTCCATGGGTTAGTAATAAATATTCAACACATGGGCATCTGAGCTACCTTCGAGTAAGCCCCAACCAAAATGATACAAGTGTACTCAGCAATAATGCAATAACGAGCATCTGAATGCACGAATGAGTATTTCAAAATACGACGAGACGATGAACCTATGCAAAATAGAAAGAAAATAATAAATAATAAAATAAACCAAGGCACTGAGGGACTGGTCTCACCGGACGGACAGTCATGTCGTGGCTAGTCCCACGTCTAATTTTATATTTTATCATATTTTTATTATTTTCCTTGATCTCATGAAAATCCTTTCATTTGAAAAAATATCCTTCGTTTTATGGAAACTCCTCAGTTTCATGTCGTTTCCTTTGCATCGAGGAAATAATATAAAATTGGGAAGGGTGTCATGTGATCGTGTCTACTAGATGACCGGCTATTCCCTAGTCATGGACGGTCCCACACCTCATGATTCCTCAATATTTTATTATTATTTCCCTAATCTCTTGAAAACTCTTTAATCTCATGATATTTCCTTCAAATCATAAAAATTAATAAAAATTAGGGAAACTTGTGGGACCGGACCCTAGACGGCCGTCCATGCCCTATCCGGTCCCACACACCCCTTATTTTATTATTATTAATTTTATGTTTCCTTAATCCCATGAAATTCCTTGATTTCATGATGTTTCCTTCAAATTATGAAAATTCCTTCAAATCATGAAATAATACATAAAATTAGGGAAAACTCACGGGACCGGGCCCTAGCCGGCCAACCATGCCCAAGCCAGTCCCTCATGACCTTATTTTATTATTATTAATATTTTTGTTTTCCTGATCTCATGGAAACTCCTTGATTTCAACAAAAGTCCTTGATTGCAACAAACTCCTTGGTTTTATGATATTTCCCTAAAATCATGAAAAATATTATAAAATTAGGAAAATTCCCTCGGACCGGGCTCTTTGTCCGGTCGGCCATGACTTGTCCTTAGTCGGTCCCACACTTCATGATTCCTTCATTTTTTATTATTTTTTCTTGATCTCATGAAGTTTTCACGGTTTCAGCAAAAATCCCTGATTTCTTCATATTTTCTCAAAATATTGCTCAAACACATATCAGAAAATATCAAAATTCTCGGAACTGAGACACGAACATTTTGGTGACGCGGGCATGTTACCTTGATCGACCAAGGTTGGATTTTTGGCTTGCAAGGATCCAGTCCCACGCATTTTCACAATTTGACATAATTTGCGCAATTGCACGTATTAGGTCCAAAACTCTTTCAAACAATTTGGAACTTCATAAGACGATCGTTATTCGATCCCATGACTACCCAGGGCCGGTTTCATGACCCCTTGGTTGGTCTCTTATCTCTTCATAATTAATTAGGTTTTATCACCTAAGGCTCAGACGAGCATTATTTTTAATAAATGATTAAACCAGTATTTAATCATCCTTTCACCAACTGGTTTTCAAGAGACTTTGGTATATTTTTGCTCACATGAGCATGTGGGCGCTACATAGTCAGCCCGTAATCCCATGTAGACGTTCCTCCTTCACTCCATGGTTAATCTTCAATAAATCAGAATTGATCATCAATTGATCAAATTATGGGTTTTGAGTCCAAGGTTCAAACGCTAATAGTCTTACGTTGATCTCATGATCAAAATTTTATTAATTATACTCGGTTCTGTTGCCAGTATTATGATTTAATTTGGTCATGCTACTAATGATTCATCAAACGAGCAACATTTGCTCAGATGATCAATATTTGCTCAAACCAAGGAATATTGGTTCAACTATCAATATTCAACAAATCATCGAATGAGAAATATTTGCTCACGTTAACTATCAATGTTTATTCATACATTATACTTCTATCTTAATTCATAAGTTTCTGAACATTTTCAAAATCATGTTCGACTCAGTAATACATGGACACATCGTCCCATGAAGTCAGTAACTGACTAACTAAATACACATCTGCCTTGCAGACTCCACAATCACACGAGATATCAATCGTGTTACATGGGGGGATATTAATTAGGGTTTTGGTCTTGAGGTCTACGGCACGTGTGTTCATACACACGATGAGAATGTGAGCAAGTCGTGTAATCAGTTGGAGGATTTAATAAAGTAGTGGATGGAAAACCAACCAAGTCTTCGCACGTGGAGCAACTGGTTTTAACACGATTTCCACTTCTCCACTCTTTGATTCCATCAACTGTCACACTTTATGGGATCATGGTGTTTACAATTCTAGCAATATAAATAAGTCTCTGAATCATGATTGAAACAAGGACAATCTCACGTCAAACAGACAGCAGGAGATTAACAACTCAACGTTTCAACAATTACTCTCAACAGAGCAAATTCAATCATTCAGAACTTATCTTATTTTCCGAATACACAACACACCTATAATCTTCGATCACCATTGATCTCACACATTTCTCAGCTTCCCTCCTATAGATCGACCCATCCTCTATTGTGACCGAATTTACTCTGGAACGTTCATTATCTTGGTTTAGGCCGGAGTACTATATATTGATCTCTTGAATTCAAACACTCCCTTCTTGTAGTGCATCTGTGTGAGGTTTAACAGTTCGCTCGGTTCAAGGAGTTCCCTCCTCAATTTCGTAAAAATTAGTAACTCGTTTTGTCTCATCTACACGTGTAAATGTCATATCAACATTGTTCTTGAACCCAAAAAGATTTCATGAACATTTATGGAGAGTAAGCATTATATAAACAATTTTTGGAGCCAAATTGATATTCAATATCACATAAATTTATTGGTCAGTATCCAAATCAGGGTTTTCAAAAGGAGTCTCCTCCTTGATGACATTAAGATGATCCCTCATTATATGCTATATAGGTGGAGAAGAAATTTTTTCATGTCCAACTAGATAAGTTGAACTCTAATTTCTAAGTAGTTTTTTTCCATATATACCCCATATCTATGATTCATGAATATCAACACAATTGCATTGATATTTCTTGTATTGAGAATATAACAAAGGATAAAACAAAAATTATATGAATGTTATGAAACATAGAAATTTTCTTAGTCTAAGACATTTGGATTTTCTATGTATATAACTTGGACAGAGGGATATATAGACGGACCAGTATTAGCTGCCCATTTCTCGAACCAAATGCCGCAGTTAGAGTTTTAGACAAATCCTAGATGTAAAATAACTCTCAAAATATCGATGCAAGTTCTGATGGTACTCCATATAAAAAAAAATTCAAGAACTAACTAATGTGTTTGATAGCCTAAAATAATTAGATTTCAAAACTTTCACCCAAAAAGCTGATGGATTAGACATATAACACTGCCTAAGCAAGCATAGTGAACATGTAATTGAAAAGTTTTAGATTCCTAAGCACCATATCCCCTTGAGATTTTGGGATGCAAATAAACTTCCAGTTTTTGAAATTTGATTTTTAAGATCACAATTGTTCCACCAGTTTTTTTTTTTTTTTTTTTTGCATTATCCATCTTATCAAAGGTATTAGCAGGAAATTCAAAGAAACTCATTTGAAATGAAAGATAAGCATATGTGAAAGAGTTATTAAGTGTAACAGTTACAGCATTGCTCGGTTGAACCCACCAATCGTTGGTATATTAATATTGGTCATCGTTTTTTAGTATCAAAACTCAAAAGTCGCTTGATTAGATCACTATAGTCAACTTCATTAGGTTAGACTAGGAAGTTTATATATATCTAGACATACAAGTATTACTCTGAAGACCTGAAAATTATGCAAACGTATCAACATCAGTGAAGACATCATCCTTTTACTTGAGGTTAATATTAAAAGATTTGACTTGTTTCCATTTCTATATCATTACTTTCAAGACGTTTAGATCGAAAACATAACAAGGGAAGTTGTATACATGAAACTCTAGTATTAGAGACTTGACCATCTTATTATGATCAAAGTGTCAAGAAAGAATATACAAGTTATTTTACAACTTAGGTAGATTGAATTAGGAAGTATAATACTTATCTTTTGAACTTCGTAATTGTGACATAGAATAATCTTTGTAACTTGTTTAATAGATTGTGTAATGAACTTAAGATTGATTTCATGCCTAGAAAAATATGTTTGATTACATGATTTTAAGGAAGTATACTTAGGAACTTGTTTCGTAGTTGAAAAAAATCAATAGGATTGGTGGTCCGATTTTCATTAAAGATCTAAGGAAAGAACGATCCCTACTCATGTTGGGAACCATGGTGGAACCGATCCTTACCTATGTTTGGATTCAAGGTTTTATCAATCCTTACATATGTTGGGAGTCAATGTAGTACCAAATCTAACCTATATGTGAACCAAGGTAGAACAATCCCTACCTATAGTGGGAGTCCTGGTAGAACCGATCTCCATATGCTGAACCGATTTCTATAAATCACGTATACTTTAGGATGTGTGTGATTTTGAAAAATAGGAAAGTTCAATATGTCGACATAGTGAGTAATTTGAACATGCGCATAAATTTTATATTTTATTGTTCAAAGATATTCCTTGATACTCAAGGTGAGATACTAAACCGAAATGTTTGAGAGTTTTTTTATTAAATTTTTTGAATATTTTTTTTTTCATCAAGCAAAACATATACCTGGAAGATATATCAGTTAAGTATCTTGAATGCTAGTTAATATTGAGTTGTAATCCAAGAGTGGTTTCGGTTATACATTTTGATATTGGTTGGAATTAGACAAAACAAAATCTAGGTGCTTATTGTATATATATCTTGAGAATATTTTCGGTTATGGAAATTCCCTGGTGCCCAAATTACCTTGGTCTATAAATAGTGAAGCTTGTTATTCTTACAAATTTATCCCGAGGCAAACACTTCACTTTTTAGTCACCGTTGTAGACGACTAATAGTATTACTTGTGATACTATCTTGGAGAGAAGAGTAACCTAATTAGGTGAAATCTCTTACATCTTGTAGCTTAAAGACTTCTTTGGGATCAAGAAGCGTCTACTAGGAACGTTGGCGGGAAACTAGAATTGCGTTGTTATTTTAGTTTTTTTATTGATTTGATTGGCTAACGGTTGTTAACTCTTGATTGCACCTTGTGTGATTATTCTTGAGAGCCTTATTTTCTGACATAAGATCACTCAAACTAGATTAAGAAATTATCGGTAGTTCACGTTGACATGTGATCATTTATTGTTAACAAACTCTATTATGTACGTTATTGATTATAAGCTGGAATCAAGTTTGGTTGTGCAAGTAGAGAAGAATATATTAAAGATTTCTTATTAGTTTCGTATCTTTGTGATTTGCTTCATGCACAAATTTGATGGGCGGGGATCCGAATATATCTCGTTTATCTTTGATAGATGATTGATTGAATAGTCGTAATAGATCGACAAGCTATCATTTGGTGGTATTCTTCAGTATCCGAATATTATAGCTTGTAAATCTAAATCTGATTATTCCCGTAATCTAGATCTTGATTGATCTAAACCGGAAAAATGAGTTTATTGATTTAAATATGAGTGCCTTTGTCGTACTCAACATAAATCTTTGATTAACTTCTTGAGGTTGAATAATGGTTTCCAAACATATTAGCCCTTTATTGTTTGGAAGACGATCCAAAGGAGTTGAGTGCTTGAAGTCTTCACAGCAGCTGAAGCAACTTAAGATAGTAGACTCTATCATAGGATTCGCGTGCGTTCTCCAGATTGGTTGTACGCTCAAGGATACCGAGAAAACTAGGTAACTAAGGGTAGTTTACTTGGTTTTAACTATACGAATTTGGTAGTGTTCTTTGTATAGCGGCTTAGTTCTAAGAGTATTCAAAACTGGACTAGGCTCTAGGGTTTTTATGCATTTGTGGTTTTCTCGTTGACAAAATCTTGTTGTATCTTTACTTTTACTTTCCGAATTACAATTATTGTTTTAGTTATTATTAAAAGTTAATACATTGTATGTTAATCCAACACTTGGACTATAGTTTAAGGTTCGGTTTCGGACTTGTACTATATACCAAGTGTATACCTTGTGGTTTTCTATCTTCTTGACAGTCTATGTCTATATTAGATGACGCAAGTTATCAGACTTAATGGTGATATCGAAAAGATTGTGGTGTACTTGGTACCCTCGTCATTTCAGTAACTATTGCGTATACTTTACTTTCTGGGTGCATTTCATGGAGCTATACACATGATGGCTTGAATCCTTGTAGTGTTTTGGGATCTGGACCAAAAGGAAATGTTACGTGTTAAAAATAAAATGAATCTCTAACTATGCGGTCTGTGTGTGTGTGTGTGGTGGGTGTATGGTGAATCATTTTTTATTTTTTTTAGGGATTGATAGCTAAGAAAAAGACCGATGTTGGTTCAGTCGACCATGCAGGTTTGTAGAGGAGAAAAATCAAAAAGCAGTAAGAAAAAAAATTAGAATTGATTGTGGCGATGAGCATTCAATGACTGGTTTATTTTTCTTTTCTTTAATATTTTATTTTTATGGGTTTAATTAAAATATCCATGAGCATGTTTTGCCAATTTTGTGACTACGGTTTCAAGGATTTTTTTTTTAAATCTTGTGCTACTAGATCATATTAGATCTAGCACCCCCAATACTAACGGATCCTACAGATGTGATGTCAACATATTATGGGCTTAACCTCTGTTAACCTTCCTAAGATATGTTTGACGTTTTCTGTATATTAGCGAATATTTGAGAGTCTTCCTTTTATATTACGTTTTATCTTCCCTACTTCTTTACTCTTAATCTCACGATTTTAAATAACAAAACTAGAAGTTTTTAGGAAATTCAGAGCCATCATTATTTGTCGAGAAAAATGTTTGAGCTTAATCCATTATTAATTATCTTCCACATTTAATAGCCTTCTTCGATTTTTACTTTATCGACCATAATCACACTAGGTTGAGATTATTGATGAAAAATGTACTACTACGTTTGTTATTGTCAACCAATAATACGAAAGATCGATTAAAATTTATAAATCAATTCAAATTTTGTTGGAAGAACAATAGTGTCCTTTTAGGCTAGAAAGAAAGATACTATTATAAAAGACTTTTTTAATATTTTGATCAAATTTGGAAGATTAAAAAAAACCCATAAATATAACTTTTTTTATCTTACAAAATTTGTTGTGGTCATATCGAAAAACACGACGATATTGAAGCTGCTAGATAAAAGATAATCTAGCAGTACGGGTAAAAAAAAAACATCGATTTTAGGTGGAAGACAAATTTATTTGTGTACTCATGTGAACTCTAGAATGATATTTTCTTAATGAATTAATGAGTAGTAATATCACTTCATGATTGCTTGGTTAAATTGATAATATATAATTTCATTGATTACTCATGTTTGATGACTGAATTGTCATGTCTAGGTTAAGTTATTTGATGGTGTGTGCTTATGGGTTGATTTATATTTTTTTAAACCAAATAAATCTACCAATCACAAGATATTCATAAAATTATAAACTCGCAAGGCCAATAAAAAATAAAAAATAACAAGCCAAATACCACACACTAAAATCTAAACAACAAACCTAAAAGTAACTCTGACAAACCTATAATATGGTTGGTCATGAAATTTATTCTTACCAAATTGTCGGGTCTAGGATTAACAAAAACTCATTGTCCTTTTTGTAAGTGAGCTCTCTTGTTAGCAAAGAAGCCAACTGAGAAGTTCACTTCTCGGTAAGTATGTTTAAAATGAATCGAATGAAGCATACCAAAGAAGCTTATGACTCAAAAGAGCAGTAATACAAGCTTTCAAATCTGATTGTATAATTAATTTAAACACCTAATTCTCATTTGCCAACTCCATTTCTCTAATACTGGCTATGAGCTTAGTAATGTAGTCGGTAATTACTCATGAACCTCCTGATTCAGCATGAACGACCAACATGGTTACTAACCACGAAACAATACCCAGATAATCCTGAAATACCTCTCGATGCTCCATCACTAAAAAGTAAATTCACAGACTCATCTGGCAGGTGAAAAAAATATCACAATCACCGTAACCAATTTAAGATTTTGCACTTTATATCAAAGTACTTCAAAATATGCATTTCGTGATCAGAACCCTACATCACATCTTTCAACCTGACTTCACAATAAAGACTGAATTTAATAACCTTCAAAAACTATTTGAATGATAAGTAGTGCATCAGGATTATTATATTTGAAGCGAATACATTGTAGGAACTAAACGTTTATGATTTTATTGAAATTTTTTCCAAAAATAAGGTTAATTCCAATATTTGTCTCGACTAATATAGAAAATATGTTTCAAGATTATATGAATTATGCACGATTAAATTGGTGGAAACCTAATACTTCCGTCTTTCCTATTGTAAATTGTTAGGATAATTTATTATTTCATTTCATACAGAATTATACTGAAGTTTTCAAAAATCCAAAATCATCGTCTTTGCTTAGCTTTTTAGGAATATTAATTGCAGTATTTTCCACCGCTCCCAGTGGATTCAACATGTACTTGTCGTTTTCCACTAGTTAGACATTGTACAATAACAGTTATTTACTGTAGGCTTCTGATCCTACCAAGTTTATGGTGCAGCTTCCAGCGGTTGTGAAATATTATAATTAATATTTTTAGTTTTCTAATCGTAGTTTAGGTTCATGTTTTTGTTTTTGTTTTTTTATTTTTTGTATAAGTTTTTTATTCCATTTGAATTGTTTTTTGTCTGAATCTTTTTGACAAAGCGGGGGTATAACAACCTCACCCAATATTTCTTTTAGAAATCTGTATGGACTAACTCCAATATACTTTCTAGAGAATCAACTAGACAGTCAGACTCAATCTAGATAAAAGTATATCAAAGAGTTAATATATCTCTCTCTTGATTTGATCTTTACTCAAGCAAATAGAAATCTGCGATCTTTATCAAATACAAGGATAATAAACTTGGATGGTACCAAAGACCAATATCCAAGGATCAATCAATTCCAATCAACAACCAAAGGTTGGATTTCACAATTGATCGATACAACGCACAACCTATGATATTTCATTTATATAAAAAAATATAATCCGAAATAGAAATAACACAGACACCAGAAATTTTGTTAACGAGGAAACCACAAATGCAGAAAAACCACGAGACCTGGTCCAGATTGAACACCACACTGTATTAAGCCTCTACAAACACTAACCTACTACAAACTAACTTCGGTCTGGACTTTAGTTGAAACCTAATCAATATCACACTGATTCAAGGTACAGTTGCGCTCCTTATGTCTCTGATCCCAGCAGGATACTATGCACTTGATTCCCTTAGCTGATTTTACCCACAACCAAGAGTTGGTACGACCCAAAGTCGAAGACTTGAATAAACAAATCTGTATCACACAAAAAAGTCTACGATAATTGATAAATATGTCTCCCACAGATAAACCTACGAGTTTTGTTATGTATTTTGATAAAATCAAGGTGAACATGAACCAATTGATAAACCAGAACTATATTCCCGAATAAAAACTCAGTATTATCAATCACCTCACAAGAATCTAAATCGTATGGTAGCGAAACTAGATATTGCGGAATCACAAACGATGAGACGAAGATGTTTGTGATTTCTTTTTATCTTTCCCTATCGGAGATATAATATCAAGATAATTATTCAATTTAACTCGTACAATAGAAAATTGCAAGATCAGATCGCTTAACTACAAGAGAAGTAGTTTCGTATGGCCTCACAATCCCAATGAAGTCTTTAAGTCGTTAATCGACAGGGTCTCGAGATGAAACCTATGATTAAAGGAGAATCGACTCTAGCAAACCAACTAGTATCACACATGAGGTGTGGGGATTAGTATTTCCAATTGCCAGATATCTCCTTTATATAGTTTTCAAATTAGGGTTTGCAATCTAAGTTACCTTGGTAACAAAGCAATCAATATTCACCATTAGATGAAAAACCTGATTTATCCAAGATAATATCTTTCAACCGTTAGATCGAAACTTAGCTTGTCACACACATACAAAATATATTCCATTTAAGTTTGAGTAACCATACCTAAACATGTATATTTTGTTGGTTCACAAATGGTTAGCCATATGAGTACTTTCATATCAACCATATTGATCTTTCTCATAACTAGCTCAAATGACTCATAAGAACATGTTTAGAACATGTTTTCCTTTCTAATGGTCTAAATATTTCTTTGAAAACCACTCTCTTCGAGGAGGATAAGATCTTACATACCTTAGCCGTCTTTTCCGCGAGTTTGAGCTTGGTAGCTAGACGATCTACTCTCATTTGAAGCTTGTTGACATATTTCATCTTGTGTTTGTACTTGAAACACTTTGAAAGTTCATGACCCTTGAGAGAACAATAGGAACATGTCACACAATCAATGGATCATGAATTCGTGAGGCACAAGCAGCTAGGCACACAGTAGGTCCTGAAACATTAAACATGGAGTTTCCAAAAGAAGGGTCAATTGAATCTTCCATCTTAATTGGGTTCTGTTCTGAAAGATTATCAAGATTGATGTATGTATTGCTATAATTATCAAAATTAATATTTTTCACATAGAAGAGAAACACTTGATTTTATATCTTCATCAGAATCATAATCGTCAGACATCTTATCAAGTGTGGCAGCAAGACCTTTGTTCCCAGTGTATTTTCTACGATTTGGGCACTTGTTTGCAAAATGACCAAATCCTTTACACTTAAAGCACTGAGGCATATCCTCATCATCAGTTTCATCTGTGTCCCTATTTTTAGGAGGAATACGATTATGAGGTTTTACTGATGCTTTAGGCTTATCTCTGGTGAACCGTTTACTTCTCTTCAAAAGAAGGTCTCTAAACTGTCTTGTGATCATCGAGATTGATGTGTCAAGATCTTCATCTGATGAATCTGTCTCCGAGTGATCATATTCAGAGACATACATATTTTTACTTTTATCAAGTAATTTTGTGTCTTTCAGTGCTTTGAATGCAACATCCTTAGACTTGGATGAATGTTCATGATAAAAGATTTTAAGCTTCCCAACCAGAGTATTTCTGGAGAGATTATCAAGGTTATTTTCCTCTACGATGGCATGCTTTTTAGAATCGTATCTTGATGGCAGCGATCTGAGAATTTTCATTAAAATGTCCTTTTCAGAAATAGTCTTACTCAATGCAAACAATGCATTAACAATTTCAGACACTTTGTGATTAAACTCATCAAATGAATCTTCATCTGCCATACAAAGGTTTTCCCAATCGGAATTTAGGTTTTGAAGCATGTCTTCCTTTTCACTGGTATTACCTTCGAATACGGTTTCTAAGATATCCCATGCATCTTTAGACCTAGTGCAATTTGACACATGGTGCTAAAAATTTGGGGTAATGGCATGTATGATTGCATTCAAACCGTCGGAGTTTTGCTTTGCAGCAAGTATCTCAGCAACATCGTATTCACCAATATTCTTGGGAACGCTTACATTTCCAACTGCTACAACGGAAGCAACATAGCCACTAACAACATATACCCATGATTAAAAATCATGTGCTTGAAGAAAGATCGCATAACAATTTTCCACCATAAGTAATTAGAGCCATCGAAGACTGGTGGCACGTTAATAGAGATAGCATCTCTGTCCATAGAGTCAGATCGCTACAAACACAGATTGATAAGGTCTTTAAACGTGTTTTCCTGCTCTGATACCAATTGAAAAAGCGGGGGTCTAACAACCTCACCCAATATTTCGATAAGTAATTTGTATGAACTAACTCCAATATACTTTCAAGAGAATCAACTAGACAGTCAGACCCAATCAAGATAAAAGTATATCAAAGAGTTAATATATCTCTCTCTCTCAAGCAAATAAAAATATGCGAGTCTTTATCAAATACAAGGATAATAAACTTGGATGGTACCAAAGACCAATATCCAAGGATCAATCAATTTCCAATCAACAGCCAAAGGTTGGATTTCACAATTGATCTATACAACGCACAACCTGTGATATTTCAATTATATAACAAAATATAATCCGAAATAGAAATAACACAGACACCAGAAATTTTGTTAATGAGGAAACCGCAAATATATAAAAACCCTAGGACCTAGTCCAAATTGAACACCACAATGTATTAAGCCGCTACAGACACTAGCCTACTACAAACTAACTTCGTTCTGGACTGTAGTTGAACCCTAATCAATATCACACTGATTCAAGGTATAGTTGTGCTCCTTATGTCTCTGATCCCAGCAGGATACTACACACTTGATTCCCTTAGCTGATCTCACCCACAACTAAGAGTTGCTACAACCTAAAGTCGAAGACTTGAATAAAAAAATATGTATCACATAGAAAAGTCTACGATAATATATAAATCTGTCTCCCACAGATAAACCTACGAGTTTTGTTCCGTATTTTGATAAAATCAAGGTGAACATGAACTAATTGATAAACCATACTTATTTTACTGAAGAACAACTCAGTATTATCAATCACCTCACAATAATCTAAATCGTATGGTAGCGAAACTAGATATTGCGGAATTACAAATGATGAGACGAAGATGTTTGTGATTTCTTTTTATCTTTCCCTATCGGAGATATAATCTCAAGATAATTATTCAATTGAACTCGTACGATAGAAAATGGCAAGATCAGACCGCTCAACTACAAGAGAAGTAGTTTTGTCTGGCTTCACAATCCCAATGAAGTCTTTAAGTCATTAATCGACAGGGTCTCGAGATGAAACCTACGATTAAAGGAGAATCGACTCTAGTAAACTAACTAGTATCACACAGGGGGTATGGGGATTAGTTTTTCCAATTGCTAGATGTCTCCTTTATATAGTTTTAAAATCAGGGTTTGCAATCTAAGTTACCTTGGTAACAAAGCATTCAATATTCACCGTTATATGAAAATCCTGATTTATCCAAGCTAATATCTTTCAACCGTTAGATTGAAACTTAGCTTGTCACATACACACAAAATGTATTTCATCTATGTTTGAGTAACCGTACCTAAACGTGTACATTTGGTTGGTTCACAAATGGTTAGCCATATGAGTACTTTCATATCAACCATATTCATCTTTCTCATAACTAGCTCAAATAACTCATAAGAACCAGTTCAAGAGTTGTTCAATTGCAAGGAAATCTTATGTAACTACATAAGACAAAATTGACGCAAAATCGGTTTGATTCACTTGAATAAATTCATGAACAATATAGCCACGGTTTGCAAAGATTGCATTCCTTATTTTTTATTATTTAAGTTCATGAGATAACCGATTTGAGATATAACCAGCTTAGGTACGCATACGGGTACGTGTAGTCTAGATTTACCGGAATTGGGTTTGAAAACCCAACAGAAATTTTTGGATGAAAACTTCCGTGGGTACGCGTACCTAAGGTGACTGGTTTGTAAGTTCGTAAACTCCAAACTCAGCAGAAATTCACGGACGTGAACTTCCGCCAGTACGCGTACCCAACCTGTCTCCTTCACTAATACTGCATGCATACATATGCACTCACTTGGTTTCCGGTACATGGATTTATACATTAATGTGCGAACACACTATATATGCTTATATCCATAGGTGATTACGTAATCTTAACTCTACATTTCAATCATTGAAACATTCTTCTATAATGTTATAATAGTCATTAGACATAAAGAATCGACTACCGTAATCAAAGTTATTTTCAAGATTGAAACGTCATCATGACTTTCGTCATGGATAAAAAATTAAAGGTAGTTAAATCGAAAGCTTACAACACATATTTCGAGAAAAATATAGGCAAGTAAACTCGGCTCAAAATAGAAAATGTGTATGTATTAAAACTATCATACTTATACGACTGTTGTCTCAAGAGTAGGAGATAGATAGACTTTTGAGTGCTAGATAAGTTCAAGTCTCCATATACCTTTTTGTTCAGATAAAGTTCGACCGGTTCCTTGAGTAGTTCTTCGTATTCATAAGATAGTCGTCATGAAGTCTGGAGCTCAACTATACTTAACTATCCTAGACCGAGACTTAGTCATAAGTGAACTTGAAATCATGACTATAGTTTTGATCACTAATATTGACAAACATGCTTGAGATAGCAATAAATGCGAGTTCGACTGATCAATGATCTAACACTTTTTGTTTCAGGTACTTTTTGTGTTGCTATGATCGTTTCAGCCACAATCCTCTCCTACAAAATGCTCACGATCTTGCTATTTGTGAGTTATATGTTGAATGAATTGATGTATTGAATTTTATTTTTAAGAAGGAGCCTGAATTTGTGTTCTGAATTTATAGTTTCCCCTCTCGTATAAGCTAAAAATAAGATTCTAGGATAGGTTTAACGCTCGTAGAAAACACCAAATTATGAATGTTGATACAAGGTACTAATACTGCTTTTCAGAATAGGAAAATGTTTAGTAGATTTCTCTGAACTCTTTATTTCCAACTATAAGGGTAGGAGCAAAAAAAAATTTACCTTTGGTTTCTTTTTCTCTAAGTTGTCTTAAATTAGATAGATTTTCCTTAGTTTGAAATTAACAAATTATATTAAAGTTACACTACCTAAAATTTACAGGTTCATTAGTTAATCACTGTGAGCAAAACATTTGGAAGCTAAAACATATCTATTAGAAACAATCCAAATCTTTTTGAGTTAGAGAATCTTGCTGAAATGCTCTGATTACTTGGAGAACCTCCATTGCTATCTCAAGGTGAAGATGCATTAACTCTTAACTAACAACCTACTTTTATTAACTAAATATTATTATGAATGGATGATGAAAGAACAATGATTTTCTCACAATCCTCCTCATTTTTTCTCTACAAAATTGTGTGGAAAAAACATGTCCCTTATAAGATTTTTAGTTTCAATAACATGTATTGTTGTTAGATCATTAACATATATTGCTATCCATGTCAAGAAAAGGAAGAATCATTTAATCATTTGTTGGTCCATTGTAAATACACTACAATGGTGTGAAACTGTTCCTACACTACAAGAGTGTGAAACTATTCCATTAAGGGGTTGGATCTTACATATATTCCATCTTTGACACTCTAATACGATAACTGTATTGGTGGATCCTTAACAAAGACATAAAATTAGGAAGGTAGATATATCATATTTTCTTATTTGCAGCTTGTTCGTCAGTCTGAGGAAAGATGTACAACAAAGTAATACTTAATAAAAGAGGGAAACGTCGCAATATGAATAAATATAGTCAAAATTCTTTGCTATATTTTGGAACCTTAAAATAATATAAAGTGGTTGAGGACAATACATGGGGATACGTACATCGAAAATGCTATTCTTATCCATTTTATCCCCTCTATTGTCCTCCCTATGTGTCATCCCATGTGGCAATAAAATTTTAATACAGTCAGATCCACCTTGGAATATCGTATAAAAGTTGCGAAAATTACTTTTAATTTCTCCTCTTATTCTGCTTTTTTTTTTCCATCTCTAATGGTGAATACTTGTGACGAAATATGGCTACTAGGTTAACTAAATCAAAGAACTGATTATTGATCCAAAATATAAAATAAAGTAAGGATCTTGAGCTTCTTAACTTTTTCCAGATCCAATATTTCATCATTTAAACAACTAACGATATTAATTAAGATCTTGGGTTGACATAAATTTTTCCACTCTGAATTGGAAAACACCATGATTTTAATCATCTCACTGCCTTCATGGTCTATGATGTATCTCAAACCTCACCACCATTAATGTCACCATCCCCTCCAAAATATTTATGTTATCCACAATCATAATCTATGATCTTTCTCTATTAAAAAAACATAAATCAATCAACGAACAAAGACAGTTAAATTATCAAAATATAAGATGAAGATCTTGATTTTTTGTTGAAACAATCAAATACATCATTACTCTTGGTAAGTTTATACTTGCTAAACTTAGGGTAGACGTTTGTTTCTCATCCACAAATAGGTCTCTAATTTTTGTTTCTAATATAAATATAAAATTGAATACAAATTCATACCTAAATCAATTGAAAACGTAAAATCATATAAAAAAATTGATTCGTTTTATTTGGGTTTATTAACCAGTTAAGTGGTTTCAATTTTATTTACATGAACTTGAAGTTATTTTTATTCCTTTTTTCTTCGAAAGTCATATGATTTCATATGAACATGAGAAGAATGAAGGACATAAGGAGAGAGAAAGTGGAAGAAACTAGAAAAAAAAGGTAAACAACTAAAAAAGAAGAAAGGAATCAAGTGTACTATGACTCGACGGATACGACACATCAATGAGAGAGCAGGGAGGAGAAAACGGAGGAGAATATCATTTTTGTACATATTAGACGTCATCTCAATTTTTTTTTTTTTCGTTGTTGCTGAATCACACTTTTTATTAATTGAATGACAAAAGAGTCAAAACAAAAGTTACATGACTAGACTCCAAAAGCTAGCGCGTTTGGATACACATCCAAAAGTAGCTTTTTGACTTCTAGAAGTCAAAAAGCAAGAAGTCAGTTTGGGTGTAGAATTCCAGAATGACTTCTAGAAGCAGAAAAGTCGATTTTTTGTGAAGCAAAAAATCTGGACTTCTGACTTCTGCTTCTGACTTCTACTTCTGGAAAAGCGCTTCTGACTTCTACTTCTGCATCCAAACAGGCTAGACAAACAACCAAATAGGAGGACACAAAATTAGCAAAACCTATAGTAAATTATATTTGACATCTCTATTATTTTAAGCAAGGATGGTCTTCCAATGGTTGTTATTCTTTCTCCTGCACTTAACTCAACCCCCTTCTTAGCTAATGTATCAGTAGAAAAATTAACCTCCCTGAAGCAATGCTCAAATTTAACTTTATCCAGCTTCTGAATCACATTGATCCACCTGGACTTCACAAACCAAGGCACCATTCCTCTGCTAAAATCACTAATCACAGACTTAGAGTCAGATCTTATTATAATATTTTTGCAGTTAAGATACACAACCCATTTCAAAGCACACAGAAAGACATATACTTCAGCTAAAAAATTTGTTGCGATTCCAATGCCACCATCTATGGTACCTACCACCTGACATAAGTTGTTTCTAGCCACAATCCCAAATCCTGCATTTCCTGGATTACCAAATGGAGTTCCATCACAACAAAAGAAAGTGTAGCCAGTGTCTGAAGGTATCCAATAACATTCTTTTATGCATGTATATTTGGTATTTCTATTACTAAGATTAAAGAATATTTCTATTATCTCAATAATATAAAACTAAATATATTATAACATCTCCAATCAGGTGGTATTTGGACTTGAATACCCGAAAGACACTAAAAATGTACCATCCAAATAAACTCAATGTAATTGTCTCACTATTTTTATTTATTTTTGTGAATCCATAGTTTTGGTGTCAGACCAATCATTCCACTTAGGGATTGTTCATTTTGTTTTTAAGGTGTCAAACCACACAGTTTATTTAAACTAACTAAAAAAAAAAAATCGAAAAATTGAAGATAAAAAAAAAAAAAAAAAAAGCCTTTATTGGCATTATTTATAAAATTATACACTTACGCATAACATGGAGTTTGGATATGTATTTACTTCAAAGTTGTAAGTCGATAAGTAGGTGGTAGCTTGGGTACTTGTGGAAGAAAACAATAATAGGGATTTTGGTGGCAGGGGCCAAGACTATTGATTAGATGGTTTGTATTGATAAAGCGAATTCTTATGCTTGACTTTTTGATAAAGAGGTGCTTAGAGCATCCACAGTCATGAAAGTCAAAAGGCCAAATATCCTAATCTATATTTGGATTTCATTTTAGCTTTAGTTTTTGGAAAAAACCCACACTGAAGGAGTAAATAAATTTAGCCGAGTGGAGCTAAAATATAGTTTGATCATATAGATGAAATTTTAAGTGCACTGATTTTGACAGTGGTATTTTAAAATGCGCTTGAATTATGAGACTAAGTTTGCGACTAGGGTTGCAAAAGATACGGGGCTAGCCGAATAAGTGTACCTCCATATGGTTGGTTCTCTACCAGTGTACCTGTACCTGTTTTGCTCGTTTTTGGTTATTTACATGCACCTACATTGTTTGGTACGATTCTGTTTTGGGCCTGGTTTTATACCTTTGCCATATATGTACTATTACTTTAAAATAAAAAACATTTAAAATTTGACCTTAATTTGTTTTACCTGCCTGCAAATTGATGTAGTTCATACACCTACATGTACCAAATTACCAATTGTTCTTAAATCCTTCCTGATTAAGCTTAAATCAAGTTGAACAAACTTCAAAGTTCAAGTTCAAGTCTTCAACATTAAAAAAATAAATAAAGAGAAAGCAAAGTAAAAAATAGCACTTCGACACTAGATATGTACGTACAAATGTAGGATGACCAGAGGAATCAACTTTATTTTTTTGAGGTGTTGGTGTTGCTCCAAGTGTAGCTTGACTTGCATTTGTTGCATTGGCATCCACCTGGAATCAACATACAAGTCATAATTGGAAACCAAACATATATATGATATGGAAGATTGAAAGATGAACATTAATCAAGTGAGTTTGCAGTTTCTACAACAACAAAAAAAAAATCAAATACACCACTAAAATCTCTCAAGTAACCATGACATGGAAAACCCATTACCAAAGCATGGAGTCATGAAAACCGAGTCGCAATTGAACACAAATGAACCATTAACCTTACACAACCCTTACATGAGTAACTCGACAAGAATTTCACTTTTACAGTTCACAAATCAAAACCATTAACCTTACACAACCCTTAATAATAAAACCTACTGGACCAAACTCAAATCAAAAACCTAATGAACCTAATGGATCAAACCAGAATCAGAAACGCAAGTAACCTAATGAATTGAAAAGAAAACAGTATGCATAATGAAACAAGTGATACTTGAGTTTCACATGGGGTCAAAGGCCATACTTCAATTCGAGAACATGCATCAATACAAGTATACAACAAAAATTCATTATTCACACATTCAATCCTTCAACAACATAATAAAATATTCATGATTCAACTATTAAAATTGAAGCCTACAAAAGATTACCCAAAATTAAATAAATTATTAATTACTTGTTGTTCTCTGTTGTTGACCAGGTATTATTGATGGCTGTGATATACTAAGTTATGGTGGTAGTGACGACTGAAAAGATGAAGGAGAGAGATCAAAATATTGAGAGAGAGAAATGTTCTCTTTTCTGTCGATTGGGAAATATGAGACAAGGTTACAGGTAAAGCTGGCAAACGGGCGGATCAGGGCTGGCTTGTACCCTACCCGCGGGTTACAGTCTAAAACGGGAACAAGCTTGTGGGTTGTTAATCTTCACGGGTTGTCATTTCTTCAACCCGCACCCATAGCGGGTAAAGCTTGCGGGTTCACGGGTTCGGCTGGCTTGTTTAATTAAAAATAAAATTAACTTAATTTATGATAGATTTACAAGGATCAAATACAAATTACAAAAATTCCCTGTAACACATAACATACATCTAATCACTGGGTGTTTAATAGCATTAAGATGAACTTTGCGGGTATACGGTCTGGGTTTATCCGTTTTCCCATAAGCTGACATTTCTCCAACCCTAACCCGGCTTGTTAGACAAAAAGCCAAGCCGGGTGCGGGTTTTTATGATCCGGGTCGGGCCAACCCGCGGGTTTTTGTCTTGTTTGCCAACTCTAGTTACAGGGCGAGTGGTTAACCTAGGATAAACGTCTAGTATAATCACCTAAGATCAACGGCTATGATCTAAGGTATATTGTTACGCCTCGGTCGGTTCTAACTATATAACCAATACTCGTACCTATACAGAGTCGGTTCTGTTTTCTCGTACTTGTACCCCGTGAATTCGGTTCCGGTTTGGTCTCGACTCGGTTTTCCAGATTCCAGTTTAGTTTCTCGGATCCGGTTTGGTTTCTGTGCATCCCTAATTGTGATCGTTTGGATCCAAGCACCAATTAGAAACGCATCTCATTCTAAAAACAAAAATCAAAATAACGTTTGATAGTTGGACGGTCTGAATATTTACATCCCATGTCGAAAGATCTTAATACTTAAGTTAATTAATATAATGTTCATGTGAGGTGTATTTGAAAATTACACTTTATTAAACGCGAATTTCATATGCGTGGTGATATAAGTTGCATCCACACTTTGCGTTGTGTTATAAAGTTCGCTTCAGGTAGGCACCGTTATTATCTGCACCAGGTTATTTTTGGAAATATCTATAATAACTGTCAGGTTTGGCATTGAAATTTATAATTTTCGCTTATAGTATTTATACATAACAAGTCATAAGGACTTTTTTTTTAGTCATGACTATGGATGCTCGTAAAGGATATACGATGAATCAAGTTCTTTTTTGTTGGGAGACAATTCTTCACATGTGATGTTGTGTTGAAATGTTTCCAGGCTTTGTAAATATTTTTCTTCTTCTTTTAACCTAACCATTACACGAGGACCTCTGGGTAGCAAGGGCGTATCTAAAATGATCACAAGTCCGCGTCAGTCTGCATTCGACACTTAGACGCGCGCGTCTTAAGGACAGACTCATCGGTGATATCTAATGCATATATCACACACTATTTCGATATAAATGTCTAATAAAAATACCTGAATTATTTGTATATGTATTGTATTACTAGTATGTATGTTTATTCTTATACAAATTTGTTATTGATCAATAATTTATGTTGTTGAGAAATTACACTCATTTTCATCCGGAAGTTTCACTATTTTCATAACGCATCCACATTCTAGCTTTTCAAAAATTTGTTTGTGTCCGCATCCGTGCCACCATGTCCGCGTCAGTGCAACTCAGCACGAAGTTGCTTATACTATCGGGGTACTGTCTCTCAAGCATTGCTCGAGTCGGTACCTTCCGAGAAGAGGACATCAGTAAGTTGAGGATACCAATGGTGTATCTATAGAAATCAAGTTTGAACGGGGACCGGAACTCCTATAAAATCACTTTCCTTATACAAGTCTCTAAGAATATCCTTTTTCAGGATCGATACAGATTTCAGTAAAGACACGTGTCTTATTTTTATTGGAGGCATAGGTGAGATTGGGGTCGAAACGGAAGAGAGGATCCCCTATATATAGGTTGATAATCAAATCATCTCCACTCACAATAAAATCAAACTTTCAGAGAAGAGAGACATCAACCCGTTGGGTGTTTAGAGTTTCAAGGTGTTTTTACGATTCATTATTCGAAGAAGCAAGAATGTGTGTTTCAATGGAGGTTGGGAATTGCTCAGGTTTTAAGTTGAAGAAGCAAGAAAGTTGTGTTCCGATGGTGGATGATGAGAATTGCTCAGTTTGTAAGAAAAGTACAATAGTGGTATTTGATCGCTCCGCTGGAGACATGATTTGTTCGGAATGTGGTCTCGTCTTAGAATCACACTACATTGATGACACTGCCGAGTGGAGGATATTTGTAGACGACTACGCGATTGATAATGACAGTGTCCGTGTTGGGGAGCAATCAAATCCTTACCTCGCTGATGGTGGCCTCTCCACTGTGATCTCAAAGCTAAATGGGAAATCTGGTGGTGGTTCTTTCATGTCTTTTGGTCGACGTTTCAAGAATCGCTGTTTGAAGCCCGACCAAACAGGCCTCATTCAAGACTTGACCACCATAGCTACCATGTCCGACAGGTTGGGGCTTGTTACGACTATCAAGGATAGGGCGAGTGAGATATATAAGAACGTGGTGGCACATCAGAAGTCCCGGGTAGGAAAAAATAGAGATGCATATTTGGCTGCCTGCTTGTTGATAGCTTGTCGAGATGAAGACAGACCTCGCACCATGAATGAAATTTGCTGCGTTGCCAATGGAGCAACAAAGAAGGATATCGGTCGCGCAAGAGCTTACATAATTAGCCAACTGGGAGTAAACATTGGACAATCGACCATACATGCGGGAGACTTTTTGAGACGTTTCTGCTCAAATATTGGTATGACCAATGAAGCTGTTAATGCTGCCCAGAAAGCACTTGAAAAGTTGGAAAAGGTTGATATAAGGAGGAGCCCTGTTTCAGTTGCAGCTGCTGTTATTTACATGATAAGCCAATTATCCGACGAGAAAAAGCAGCTTCAAGATGTTTCAGATGCAACTGGAGTTGCAATAAGCACCATCCAGAATTCCTATAAAGACATTTATCCTTACATTGCCGGTTGTATGAATACTTGTTATTAGGATTTTTAGATTATTATTGTTAGATGAATTTCTAGGTAGAATTGGCTAATTGATTGCGCAGGAAAAGGTGAAGAGTCAAACCGTTTACAAACATGAATGTTGGTATTGCTCTCATCAAGTTAGAATTTTCTTATTAATTTTCTTCGATTATATGCATTTCTTTTTACTTTTCTTGTTGGCGTGCACTGCTCATCTAATTGTTTCTCATTCTAGATGGGAGATACGTCCTGGAGACTCCAAGCGCATCTCCTTCTGGCATGACAATTGGCTCGGTGCACAGTACTCAAAGTTCTTTGCCCAGGTTTGTTTATGCTGGTGAGAAACAAAGATGTCTCTTTTTGTGACTGTTTTAAGCAACTGGAATTTATAATTTTAATGATGATATATTACTCGAATTTTCAGAACTTTTTTGTTGGCAGTTGGGGAGTGCCACCTTTTGATGGGGAGTTGGATGTAAGATACTGACGCCTTGATCAAGATGGATTCAGTGTGAGATCACTGTACACAAACCAACTGCAGTAAGGTACTTACACCGTTTCCTTACATGGGAGGCAAAACAAAATTAATAGGCTTATTCGTAAAAGAATTCAACTGCATAACTCTTGTATCCTATGCGAGAACCAAGGGAAGAGTCTAATTATTACGCTCCCTCTGTTTATGGGAAAAAGTTACTATTCGTTTTTTAATTTAGTTTTTTTAAGCTAAACCGAAAAAGTGATAATACCTTTTTTCTAGAATCAGATATAGTATCTTACATTGCAAAGTGGCTAGAAAAGTTTAGTATCAGTGGCTAGAAAGGTTTATTGGCCTTCTAAACGGGAAATTATTTTGCTCTAGCAGTGCTAGAGCATTTTTTTGAACTAGCAGCGTTTGCGGCCGTTGGATGGAAGAAATGTGATGTCAGCAGAAGACAAAAAGCATGCAATGACGTCACATTCACAGGATCTAATGGTTAGAATCGCTGCTAGAGCAAACTCGTTCCCCTTCTAAACGTCATTCTAGTTGGACGGTTTGGCCGTATGGCCTCTCATTCCAGCCGCTATTTTTGGCAATCTTGGTAAAGGGGCGTCAAGGAATGGTAGAGGGGCGGCAACCTAATAAGACAAAAAAGGTCATTACAAGGTAATTCAAGTGCCCCTTATGAAAGAAAAATCTGGATATGACTAATTAGCCCTTATTGTTAATAATCAAGATTAGTGTTGATAATTAATTTTCACTTATTATAACTCTAACATCAGATTTTTAGAGTTATAAAAAAAAAAATATTAGAGGAGAAGAAAAAGAAACTTATGTGATATTTGTGAAACCCTAGATTTTGATTCACTCAACCAAAATGAGTGATTCCAGTGACCCGGTATACTTCTAAATTAGTTTCCATTAGCTTTTTCTCGCTCCAAATTATCTAAAGTACATAACAAAATCAAAACTTTTGAATTTCAGAAGAACTTACGGTTGCAATTTTGCTTGATACAACAATAACTCTTACTTACGGTTCGTAAGTTATCGAATACCAACCGTAACTGGTTAAATTTGGGGAAGATCCAATCGTAAAACCAGTTACGGTTGGTAACTAAATGCTCGATACCAACCGTAACAGAGTTATGGTTGGTAATTAAATGCTCGAAACCAACCGTAATTCAGTTACGGTTGGTAAACTAAAATAGTTACCAATCGTAACTGAAGAAAATTCTCAGATATAAGAACATACGGTTGGTAATTGAACTATTACCAACCGTATGTTCTTCAAAATCTCCAGTTACGGTTCGTAATTGAGTTATTACCAACCGTAACTCACATAAACCCAGAAATTTCAATTTTCATACAAAACCCTAATTTTTGATACAAAATTAACTTAAATCCAACACGATAAACTAAACCCTAACTGGGTTTTTCCAAACATTTTTCAAATCGCATATTAATCGAAGACGATGAAATTTTCAATTTTAATGGAGGTTACGGTTGATGGAGGAGAAGAGAAGATGAAAAAAAAATTATTTGATTTTTTTGATTCATTAGGTTTAAAAAAAAAAATTGATTTGATTTTGGTTGATTTAAGGTGAAAAGGGTAATCTAGTTGTAGGTGTAAATTATCCACAGGGCCAGGTGGCAACATCTTAAGCCCTGATGCACCCAAAAACGAAGAGACGCGAAGCATAGAAGGAAGAACTGACAGGAGCGAGATTCAAGAAGCCACGTGGATTGGGCATGATCGCTCTACAGCTGTCGGACAAGAGTCGACCTCAGGCCCCTGACAAAGCTGACAAGACAAGACATAGTGAGTCAAACGAGGAGCGGTAGTCAAACGGATAAGAAGATATGTGTCACATCGGCCAACTACAAGAGCGACAGACGAGAAGGGCAATATCGTACCATGAGAACACCCGAAGGGATCGGCTCGGACGAGAGACAGACGGAGGAGTCAAAACACATCGGCTACATGAACTAAAGAAGGGACGACATAAGTAGGCCCGACCGCAGAACTTCAGATTAGATGTAGTGTGACTAACACCATAGTTTGGTTGTATGTAATCTTTCCTATAAATAGAGGAACTTATATCCAAGAGAGATAGGTTGTAATTTTGGAGAGAGACTTGACATTTCAAGTAAGAAATCGAGAAGAGGGTGGATCGTGTGAGGGAGTTTGGTGAAGAGTAACACCTTTGTAACACTTGGAAGTAATAAGATTCACCCTTTCACCCCGTGGACGTAGGTAATCATACCGAACCACGTATATCTTGTGTTCGTTGTTGAGTCTTTACCTTCATTTGTATGAGTAGTAGGTTTCTATCCTTTGGATATAGTTTGTAGTAAAATGCATGTACATTCTGGCGCCGACTAAGGGGATCCGACTAAGATCTCCGGATACCTTGCCTAGAAGGCCTTCAGAGACGATCAAAAGCTCTTAATTACACGTTAAAGTGTTGTAGTTGAAGCTAGGATAAACTCTATTGGCCAAAATGATTGTTGTTTTGAGTCATTTACTATGTGTGTAAAGTTACAGCAGTAGCAGCGTCTTCACAAAGCGTAGTAGAGTTCTCGTTTTATCGCCCGCCAATAGTTTAATCGGCAGAGAATCTTCCTAAGCTCACCGGCGATTGACAGTTCGGGTTGGAAGCTAGGTCGAGAATCTGTCGAAAGGACGACTGCTTGTTTTTGATGGTTGGAAGAATTTTAGCATTAAGCAAGTCGTTTTCCATCTACGGAACAAAGTTGTGTGCTCGGAATTACAAAAAGCTTGAGTTTTAGATGTCTCCTCGAGTGATAAGTTGTCGACCATATGGAGTTTTGCCCGGCGGTGTAGCATAAGTCATCGGAAAGGTCATAGTTAGATCTTGAGAAAGTGGAGTTTGTACAAACTTGGTTCGATCCGTGAGGTTGCATGCCGTACTTTTTAATCTTCACCTGCATAAGTTTAATGATTTGGAGCATATATAATAAAGGACAAACTAGCTTAAATGCATGGGTCGGGTACTGAAAGCGACGTCGTACGGAGTGATAGCGACGTAGCGCAAAATCTGCCACAAAGTCAGCCAGAGTCAAAATAGGGTAGATAGGCAGAACCTACCCGATAAAACGAGTCGGTCGTGTGTTTGAAACCTTCGTTATCGTCACATTTTTTACGTCAATTGGATATATCTCACCCTTTATGAACGTTTTTGCCAATAGTAGGTCAAAGTAAGGTGTTCTTTGTATTTGCTGACGTAGGTAGGCACGATACTCGGCTCACCACGTACCACGTCCGATGGCTAGCACTTCAGGGACGGGAAGGACATTAAGGAATCGCATAGTTACTAGAAGCAACATGCAGACAGGGGTAACGGGGCCAAGACAAGAGGGGAGACGACAACCACCACTCTAGGAGTCTCATGCAGCTGCGCGAGGCATGCCAACTGTAGATGAAGAAGCGGATCTTGGGCGAGATGACGACACCCTACCCTTGGACCAGGTCATCTTGACCCAAAGGAGAGTTGACCAAGTCGACGGGCTTACAGCTTCAGACACAGAGGACGATGAAGAGGCGCTTGCGGTACAAGATCAGAGACAAAGATCAAGGCAACAAGCCGAGTACCAGGAAGCCTTGGGGAGAGAACAATAACGTCTGCGACAGATTCAGTTGGGGAGAGGAGCATCCAGTAACGTCGGGCATGTACCTGCTCGTGCAACCGGACATACAACTGGTCCGATACTACCCCCACCACCGACGTCGGCACCGCTTCAGTCCCGGCCATCCCACCCCAACAGACATTCTAGCCATGAGAGCACAAACCCGACGTTGTTGGCTATTTTAGAAAGTCAAAGAAGACAAGAAGCGGCACTAAGGGAGCTCCAGCAGCGTAATCTCGCCTTGGAGTTCGAGAATTACCAATTAAGGAACCGGCGAACCAGGTCATGAGGATCGTCTATCCAAGGAACATCGAGCAACCGCGGCTGATCAGAGCAACCACCACCCCGGAGGGGCCGAGCAACTTTAATTGGTCTAGGAGATCTCCAATACCTACCCCAAGAGGATACGGGCCACCCGAGGAGTCGTCCACTGATGACGAAAGGCAAGAAAGAGGCGAGCGGCATGACGGGGCGACAAAAGCAAAGCTCAAAGAGTTGGAAGAAAAGATTAAGGAGCTATCGGGAAATGGCGAAGAGAACAAAATGGCAGAGATTATGAGCGAGGCGGAGAAGACACCTTTTTACCAAGAACTTGAAAAAATGTCATTTCCCCCGAAGTGTACCTTACCAACGTTTCCTTCTGGATTCGACAGAACAGGAGACGCGTTCAAGCATCTGAAGATTTATACCATGTCGTTGATAAAATGGAAAAGTAGTACGGTAGTCATGTGTAAATTCTTTCCGGCGAGCTTGGAAAGAGAGGCGCGAGATTGGTTTTATTCACTTCCATCTGGATCGATTGACGGATATGATGCACTAGTCGAGGCCTTTCTTGAAACTTACATGCACAACAGTCGACCTCGACCAAGAATGAATAAGCTATTTACCCTCGCCAGGAGATTCATGGAACCCTTGAGATCCCTGACCGATAGGTGGAGGAAGCTGTGTACTGAGATTGGAAAAGTGCCAGTAGATCAGGCTATCTTCGGATTTGAGAACGCATTGGGAAGATCAGACCCAATCTGGATAGTTATGTTCTCTGAAAAGCCAAAGACCCTAAAGGAGATGCGAAGAATGCAAGAACATTTTATCGCCCTAGAGGAAGTTCAGGCCGAATCAAGAGATAAGTGATGCAGCTTTACAAGTGGTAAGTATAGGGATTCAATTCTCGGACTTTTTTTAAAGATTCGGTTTTTAGACAAAAAGATTGTGATTTTTATAAAACTTATAAAATAATGGAAATGCTAAAAATGATTTTTGTGTTCAATTAAAGGAAACTAGGATGTCAAGATTCCATCATTACTACACATACTAAATGATTATAACTATTCCCTATAACACTCTCCCAAAATTACTCAAGACGATTTAGGACAAATAATACGTCTCGGAAAATAAATCTTTTCAAGCAATTATTTTTCTCAAAGAATTAACAATCTTCTTCACTATAAAATGATAGTCTCTAACATAGAATATATAAATCAATTATCAAGCATCATAGGACACATGGAGAAAATCATTATCGTTACGAATCAAGAATAAGGACCAAGAGAATTATTATAGAAAATAGTCAAAACATTTTAGCACATATAGTAGGATTTCCTCTCTAATCCTAGATAGAAATTTAGCTACTCATAATTAAAAGTACTAACAAATAAATAAAGAAGAAGGAATTTAGAATAAAACTAAAAATGGAAGCCTAGAGTGAAAGCCAGGAGCTTTCACTGTTTCTCGCAACAGATGAAAGAAGAATTAAAAGCAGAAGAAGAAATGAAAGAAGAATATGCAGAAGAGGTGTAAAGATTGAAATGAATACAAAGACTGGACAAAATATTGTCACTCACACCAAACTCTCTTCTTTCCTAAAAATGAAAAACTAAAGAAGAAGAAGAATATGTTTGAGTTAGAAGAAGTAGAAGAAGATGATGTCGAGGTGTCCTTAAATGTCTGAGTTCGAGCTCTATTTATACGAAAATGAGCCCGACAATTTTCCTAAATTCTCGCTCTGCATGCATCTGCTTCCCTTTCTGTCCACTTTCTTTTGCGTTTTCTTTTCCTTCTCTCAAGACCATGCGCATTTCTTTTCTAAGTGATGGGCGATAAGAATACTTTACAATTTTCATGTGAAGAGATTCTTCACCTATGCATGTGGTGGGAGTCATAGTTTGCATTCCACTTTATCTTCCATCATTTTCTTCATGCGCCATTCCTCCACAACTTCTTTATCATTTCGAGCACTTTTTCTTTGTTCCCATGATTCTTTGTCTGCCACCGGTCCCATGACCAACATTCTTCACCATCATTTCAACATCCTTCATCTCGAGTACATTTCCATGTCTGAACTTCTTCATATATTCCGTCGATCAACAGTGGTGTACATGATGGGTTGGTTTGTTTCATGCTTGTGCATCAACATTTAGTCATGATTACCAGCAGCATAGCTTCACGTTCACCAGCAGCATACCCGAACCATCGTCACTGCCATCACGTTCTCTACCCTAGGTCTCATCATCACTTCCAATGCTGTCCATACCCCCATGTTCTTATCACCAGCAACAATGACTTCCATGATTTCCATAAGCTCGCCCATATTCCCATGGACATCATCAACCATCACTCCTGGCATGTTTCCAACTCGAGCTCGATCTCATCACCAGCTCAGTCCCGATAACTCGTGCATTCACTTCACGTTCTCTGCCGCTTCACTCCCTGTGATCTCCTAACGGCAGCAGCTAACGTCCGACAGCTTTCATGCTGTCTCCCTGAACTTGCAATAAATTTGCATGAAGAAGATGGTGACTCCCGGAGTATATAAACTGTGTGCCATTAACAATATTTGAATCTTGGCAGCCCCTTAGCACAGAGACTGACTGCCTTTAGCAGTTCCTTTGAATTGTGTCTGGCCCTTCTTCACTCTTATCTAGGTTCTTTTATTGCACAACTAGGCTCAAATTCACTTCTTTTTGGATTATTCACCTAATAACACACAAATAAGAGAAACACGCATAACACACAATAATCTGCAAGAAAACCAACAAATACTAGCATGGAATTAACACAAAATATATGTGAAGTATGCACTTATCAAATTCCCCCATATTGGCTTTTGCTAGTCCTCGAGCAAACTAAAAATCCTAACTCACTGTCGCAGGCATCACGATTGCATTTAGCATATGCAACAAGCCTTTAAACCCCTAGGTGTCCCTAGTGGCCGAGTTATAGTCTCGGGAGGGTTCACCAGAGGTATACCCACAAAACCTACTCCAACTTCAAAACATTCCAGCGTCCCAAGCATCCAAAGAGTTATGAGGACATAGAGTTTCTGCATGCTAGTAATAAGAAGTTAGAAATACCAAAGAACATATTCTCATTCTTAAATATTGAGTGAGAAATAATCACACCATAATGAGAGAACGCGTGTTTGAGAAACGACCAATAAGCATTTCGCCTCGACTTCTTCCTCGTTAAACGGATTTTATGATTATTGCACTCAATAAGACAGCTTTTTTATGGGTCTCACATGTGTGCAGGTAGGAATGAAGATAGAACTCCTACACACGTTGAATGGTGGGAAGAAAACCTTCTGAATTATTTCTGGAGACCCCACAAAATCGTGGGAAACAAAAGACTTTTTTTGATGATCTCTAAGAAAGGAAATCAACCATTATAACAAGGATGAGAGTACTTACCAACTTCATATATGATTGCACTGATGATAACACCACTCTCACAGCATCCAATAGAAATGTCTTCTTTCGGCTCGTCTTCTTCATCTTTGGTCTTCGTCTTCGGTCTTCAACCGTTGATGATAAACTTTTGAACTTCATAAAACTTTGACAATTTGTAACTCTTTTACTCTATTTCCTTGTTGCTTGAAACTTCTTTATATATTTTTCTTCCACATGGATTTATTGATGAAATAAATCCTAAATGCAAATCTTTTTGTATTTTTTTCTTTTTCATTTTTTTAAATAAGATTGCAACTACAATAATAAAATTAACATGGCCATGAAAGAAGTACTTTACCACTTTGATCTTCACAACTTGTATTGTCTTCGTATCATAAACTTCAATAATTCTCATCTTTTGATTTTCTCTGCTCTTGTAAATAAGTCTTCATACTTAGATATAAAATTTGCTCTTCCTTGAATTGTTGCTTAAAAACCTTAAACGTCTTCAAATTTCCTTGATGTCGCTCATTTGTTGATGATGTGTTTCTATGGACCTGTTGTTGGCGAGAGAGAATGGTGCTAACTGCAAATCAAACTACAAGAATGAGGTTTTCATCTATAGACGCCACCCTCATGATTGACAAAATTAGCACTCAAGAAATCAAAAATAGTGCTGAAAATAGTGTGAAGTTGGGTAGCTCACCATTCTACCCGGAATTTACGTATGGTGACACACACTCAAAAGAAAGCTCTTTAGTCAGCTACAAAGAAATCTGGTCTGGTGCCTCTGTTGATTTGAAAATAGGTAGTCTCCACTAATGATTGATCAGCAACTCTAATAATGCATTTCTCTCTGTTCCTAATTTGCATCACCGGCATGATTAAATCCATTATTTAACACTCCAATTCGTAAGAAATCCGAACGTAGTTCTCTAATACTTCCAAGTTCAGTTATGTCGGTCAGAATTCTCTATGTAAACATACCTAGAAATATTCTAGTGACTCTAAAATCTCTATAAGTTGGAGGTTTTATTCAAATATATAATAATAATATTTTTTTATTTTTTTTTGAAAATTTTGAATCAAAAAGGCTAAAAACTATATATGCAAAAGGTCAAAACACTCCCCCACACTTAAACTCTACATTGTCCTCAATGTTCTAAAGATAAAATTAAAAGCATGAACAAGGAGAAACTGTTACCATTTGAATCAAAAGAGTTAAGGAAAGATATTACCGTGTTGCATGAGCATGGGTTACCTCCCAAGAAGTGCTAAGTTTAATGTATTCAGCCAGACATGACTGTACCTGCAGAAAATTAGTCGTGATAAACGGGGTCCTGTAAATTTGTATTTTCCACATCCGGGTTGGTTAATTCGATAAATGGTTTCAACCGCTGACCGTTGACTTTAAAAGTCTCTCCAGTATCATGGTTCCTCACTTCAATAGCACCGTGCGGATACACGGTCTTGACATAGAATGGGCCAGTCCAGCGAGATCTAAGCTTACCAGGAAAAAGGTGAAGGCGAGAATTATACAAGAGAACTTTCTGTCCTGGTGTAAACGACTTTCGAAGAATCGATTTGTCGTGAAAAACTTTGGTTTTCTCCTTGTAAATTTTCGCATTTTGGTAAGAATCATTACGAATTTCTTCCAACTCATTGAGCTGAAGTCTACGGTTATCACCAGCAGTAGGTATGTCAAAGTTTAGTCGTTTAATGGCCCAATAAGCTCGGTGTTCTAATTCTACAGGCAAATGGCAGGCTTTACCGAAGACAAGTATATACGGAGACATCCCAAGTGGAGTCTTAAAAGCGGTTCGGTAAGCCCACAATGCTTCTATTAAGATTAAAGACCAATCCTTTCGGGTAGGGTTTACGGTCTTCTCTAGAATTTTTTTGATCTGCCTATTAGACACTTCTACTTGGCCACAAGTTTGTGGGTGGTAAGGTGTAGAAACCTTATGGGTAATGGAGTATTTCTTCATGAGCATCTCGAAAGACCGGTTACAAAAATGGGATCTTCCATCACTAATGATTGATCTAGGCATACCAAATCGAGAGAAACGATTATCTCTAACAAACTTGATCACAACATGGCGATCGTTTGTCTTGGTAGCTATTGCTTCAACCCACTTAGACACATAGTCAACAGCTAATAAGATGTAAAAGTTTCCATAGGAATTGACAAAAGGGCCCATAAAATCTATAACCCACACATCAAATATTTCTATTATTAGTATAGGATTAAGTGGCATCATATTTCTTCGGGTCAACTTCCCTAACTTCTGACATCTCTCACAACTTTGACAAAATAGGTGGGAGTCCTTGAACAAAGTTGGCCAATAAAGACCAGATTGTAGAACCTTAGCAGCTGTTTTTTTAGAACTAAAGTGACCCCCACAAGCTCTAGAATGACAAAAAGTCAGAACACTGGATATGTCGTTGTCAGGGATACAACGACGGATGATCTGATCAGGGCAGTACTTGAATAAGTATGGATCATCCCAGAAAAAGTATTTAACCTCAGACAAGAATTTAGCTCTATCCTGTTTAGACCAATGGTCGGGCATTTGACCAGTTACTAAATAATTTACAATGTCAGCAAACCAGGGTAACTCAGAGATGGAAAATAGTTGTTCATCAGGGAACGTGTCATGGATCGGTATCTCATCATCTCTAGTCTCATCAAGGATACGAGATAAATGGTCAGCTACCACATTTTCAGACCCTTTCTTATCACGAATATCTAGAGTAAATTCTTGGAACAACAATACCCATCTAATCAGCCGTGGTTTAGAGTCCTTCTTTGAAAGGAGATACTTGAGTGCGGTATGATCAGAATAGACAATGACCTTAGACCCTAGGAGATATGATCTAAATTTCTCCAAAGCAAAAACGATGGCTAACATTTCTTTCTCAGTGGTTGTATAGTTCAACTGGGCATCGTTTAGGGTCCTACTAGCATAATAAATCATACTAGGTGTTTTATCATGTCGTTGGCCAAGAACATCACCAACCGCATAATCGGACGCATCACACATGAGTTCAAATGGGAGGTTCCAATTGGGTGGTTGGATAATAGGGGCAGAAGTCAACAATAATTTAAGCTTCTCAAAAGCTTGAACACAGGCTTCATCAAATACAAAGGCAGTATCTTTAGCAAGTAGGTGCGATAGAGGTAAAGCAATCTTGCTAAAGTCTTTGATGAAACGACGGTAAAATCTAGCATGTCCAAGGAAAGATCTAACATCGGTTACATTCTTAGGTTGTCTTAATTTGGAAATTAGGTCAACCTTGGATTTATCAACTTCTATTCCCTTAGAGGACACCACATGTCCTAACACTATTCCAGATTTAACCATAAAATGACACTTTTTCCAATTAAGGACTAAGTTCTTTTCTTTACAACGTTCTAGAACTAGTGTAAGGTGGTGCAAACATTCATCGAAAGAGGATCCAAAAACCGAAAAATCGTCCATAAAGACCTCGAGAAATTGCTCAACCATGTCCGAAAAGATACTTAGCATGCAACGTTGGAATGTTGCGGGTGCATTACACAACCCAAAAGGCATACGCCTGTAAGCAAAAGTACCAAATGGACATGTGAAGGTTGTTTTCTCTTGGTCCTCCGGGGTTATATGGATTTGGTTATAACCAGAATAACCATCTAGGAAACAATAATAGCTGTGGCCCGCTAATTTTTCTAACATCTGGTCGATGAATGGTAAAGGAAAGTGGTCTTTCCTAGTTGCTGAGTTCAGCTTACGGTAATCTATACAAACTCTCCACCCGGTAGTAACACGGGTAGGTATCAATTCATTATTCGCATTCGCAACTACCGTAATCCCAGACTTCTTTGGGACAACATGGACAGGGCTGACCCATTTACTATCAGATATGGGGTATATGATACCCGCATCTAATAACTTGAGCACCTCAGTGCGAAAAACTTCCTTCATATTAGGATTTAAACGTCTCTGCATTTCTCTTGAAGTTTTGGCACCTTCTTCTAAGTAGATGTGGTGCATACAATCAGCAGGACTAATTCCTTTCAAATCTGCTATAGTCCACCCTATTGCAGTTTTGTGCTCACGAAGAACACTAACTAGTCTACTTTCCTGGTCGGGCTCTAAGTCAGAGGCAATTATGACAGGAAGAGTATTCTCATTACCAAGAAATACATATTTCAGTGTATCTGGTAGTGGCTTTAATTCAAGGGTGGGAGCCTTAACTGATGATGGGAGAGGTTTATCTATGGTTGGCGGAAGAGGTTCTGGTTTACGCTACCATTTTCCATAATTCATTACTGGCGCAGAGTCTAACAACGCATAAACTTCTTCAAAATGACTATCCTCATCATAGTAAGCTCCAAAATGGGCCAAGCACGCCTCTAAAGGATCGCTAACACTATTGGTGGTAAAGGTATTCTCAACTAGAGAGTCAATCATGCATATAGACTCATAGTGTTCAGGATCCGGTGGGGCTTGTAATGCCTTAAAGATGTTCACTGAGATTTTATGATTCCCAAAGGAAAATTCTACTAGGCCATTTTGACAATGTATGACTGCATTTGCAGTGGCTAGAAACGGACGACCTAGGATGATTGGGATATTGATATCTTGACTAGAGACGGGTTGAGTGTCTAAAATCACAAAGTCAACAGGATAAATAAAGTTTTCTACCTGAACCAAAACGTCTTCAATAATTCCACGTGGGATTTTAACTGACCTATCGGCTAACTGTAGTGTTATCTTAGTTGGATTCATCTCCCCTAGTCCAAGTTGTTCATAAACCGAGAAAGGTAAAAGATTTACACTAGCCCCAATATCTAATAGAGCATTGTCTATTGTTTGTTTACCTATGACACATGTGACAGTAGGACAACCAGGATCTTTAAATTTGACAGGGTACTTTTGTGAGATTATGGAACTAACTTGTTGGGTCAAAAAGGATTTTTTATGGACACTCGCATCTCTCTTGACAGTGCACATCTCTTTTAAGAACTTGGACATAGCGGGTACATGTTTAATTCCATCTAACAAAGGCAGGTTAATCTTAACTTGCTTAAAGATGTCTAGGATTTCAGCATATGTACTAGGCTTTTTCTTAGCTAGTCTTTGAGGAAATGGTGCAGGTGGTATGTACACTCTTTCAGGGATATCTTTCTCACTTGGACTCTTAGCACACTCAGGCCCATTAAGGTTTTCAGACGAAGTTTGGTCAACCTCTGTCTCCTTTTCAGTTGGACTTTTGTCCTTAGGTGGTTCTACCGAGTTCTCTAGAGTTTTACCACTCCTAAGGGTGATAACTTCTTTGACATGTTCATTATGTTTAGAACTACCCGATATATTGACCTGGTTAAATCCTTTCGGATTTGGAGTTGTTTGACTAGGGAATGTCCCATTCTCCCTATCATTTAACCGGTTCGAAAGTTGACTTATTTGAGTCTCTAGGTTGGCAATAGCTTGGTCACTGTTTTGTTGGTTACGCTGACTCGTCAGGACAAATTCATCGAGATTCTGACCTAAATGGTTGAAATTTTGGGTAATCTCGGTATGGTTTATCACACTACGGTCAATAAAGAGTTTTAGACTTTCCTCTAGAGATGACACCTTTTTATCAATTGGGATCGGTTCTTGAACTTGAGATTGGTTCCTAGAAAAACCGGGTTGTGAGCTAATCGATGGGCCACCTTGATGGTTACCTTTAGACCACGATAAATTCGGGTTATGTCTCCAACCAGGGTTATAGGTATTAGAGTATGGGTCAAACTCGGGTCGACTCTCATATTTAGAGTTCATACCACCATGTAGGACACTAACCTGGTCACGAGTAGTTTCATTTGGGTAAAACAGGGGGCACTGAGGTCCAATATGACTTTGATCACCACAAATGGTACATGGATATGTTCTGGGCTCACTATTACATCTCATAGTCTGGTTGGACCCTTGGTTCATCTCTAAGGCCTCTAGACGCCTAAGGATGTCAGACCCATTATCAACTCTATTGACCCTATGGATAGGGTTCCTAGTTATTTCGGGTTCCCTCATTGAAGCCCATTGACGAGTCTTTTCAGCTAACTCAACCAACTCGTCAAAACATTCATCTGGGTTTTGATGGGTAAATTCTCCACCACTCATTATTTCTACCTGCATTCTAGTTTCACTATCAAGGCCCTCATATAAAATTTGGGACATGTGGGATTTATCAAAGCCGTGATGTTGGCATTAGTATAACAATTCATTAAACCTTTCTATATAATCGTGTAGGTGTTCACCTAATTTCTGTTTAAAGGTTTGGATAGACTGTCGAACAGCAGCAGTCTTATGGTGTGGGTAGAATTTCTTAACGAAAACCTCTACAAGCCCATTCCAGGTAGTGATTGTTTTGGAAGGAATGATATAATACCACTCACTGGCTCTCTCTTCTAGGTAAAATGGAAACAAACGCAATCTAACATCGTCTTTGGTGACATTCGGATAACTCATGGTGTCACAAATCATCTCAAAGTCACGGATATGGGTATATGGGTTCTCATTATCTATTCCCCTAAACTTACGTAGCATGCCAAATGTCCCAGGTTTAATATCAAACTTTACGGTAGTGGCTGGTAAAACAACCCCAGGTTCACGTATCACTCTAGACGGGTTTAAACGGTCCCTAAGGGTTTTGGTTGGCACGACTTCACCCTCATCATTTTCATTAACCATTTCGGAAAAATAGAATTACCACCTAAATTCGTGTAACGGGTCGGACTCAAATTAAAAAGGTCGTTTTCTACAAGTCTATCTTCTACCCATTTCCAACGTCGCATACACAAGCAATAATACTAGTGAAGCAATTGGTGTGCGCTCGTGTTTTTTTTTTTAAAGAAAAATTATATACAAAAGGAAATAAAGATAAATAATAAAAATAAAAATAAAAAGTTGAGTTTTGTTACTTACCTCTTTTGGTAGGCAATTCCACAATAAATATAGAATATTACCTGCACAATAAAGAAAAAGAACAAGAAAAATACCCAAGTAAAATCAAAGAAAATAAAATAAAACAAAAACTAAACTAAACTAAAATTTAAAATTTAACTAAAAAGAAAATAAAAATAAAAATCTAAAACCTAAAACCTAACCTAAAGGCAAGTCCGCGTCGACGGCGCCAAAAACTGATGCAGTTTTACAAGTGGTAAGTATAGGGATTCAATTCTCGGACTTTTTTTTAAAGATTCGGTTTTTAGACAAAAAGATGGTGATTTTTATAAAACTTATAAAATAATGGAAATGCTAAAAATGATTTTTGTGTTCAATTAAAGGAAACTATAATGTCAAGATTCCATCACTACTACACATACTAAATGATTATAACTATTCCCTATAACACTCTCCCAAAATTACTCAAGACGATTTAGGACAAATAATACGTCTCGGAAAATAAATCTTTTCAAGCAATTATTTTTCTCAAAGAATTAACAATCTTCTTCACTATAAAATGCTAGTATCTAACATAGAATATATAAATCAATTATCAATCATCATAGGACACATGAATAAAATCATTATCGTTACGAATCAAGAATAAGGACCAAGAGAATTATTATAGAAAATAGTCAAAACATTTTAGCACACATAGTAGGATTTCCTCTCTAATCCTAGATAGAAATTTAGCTACTCATAATTAAAAGTACTAACAAATAAATAAAGAAGAAGGAATTTAGAATTAAATTAAAAATGGAAGCCTAGAGTGAAAGCCAGGAGCTTTCACTGTTTCTCGCAACAGATGAAAGAAGAATTAAAAGCAGAAGAAGAAATGAAAGAAGAATACGCAGAAGAGGTGTAAAGATTGAAATGAATACAAAGACTGGACAAAATATTATCACTCACACCAAACTCTCTTCTCTCCTAAAAATGAAGAACTAAAGAAGAAGAAGAATATGTTTGAGTTAGAAGAAGTGGAAGAAGATGATGTCGAGGTGTCCTTAAATGTCTGAGTTCGAGCTCTATTTATACGAAAATGAACCCGACAATTTTCCTAAATTCTCGCTCCGCATGCATCTGCTTCCCTTTCTGTCCACTTTCTTTTGCGTTTTCTTTTCCTTCTCTCAAGACCATGCACATTTCTTTTCTAAGTGATGGGCGATAAGAATACTTTACAATTTTCATGTGAAGAGATTCTTCACCTACGCATGTGGTAGGAGTCATAGTTTGCATTCCACTTTATCTTCCATCATTTGCTTCATGCGCCATTCCTCCACAACTTCTTTATCATTTCGAGCACTTTTTCTTTGTTCCCATGATTCTTTGTCTTCCACCGGTCCCATGACCAACATTCTTCACCATCATTTCAACATCCTTCATCTCGAGTACGTTTCCATGTCTGACCTTCTTCATATATTCCGTCGATCAACAGTGGTGTACATGATGGGTTGGTTTGTTTCATGCTTGTGCATCAAAAGTTAGTCATGATTGCCAGCAGCATAGCTTCACGTTCACCAGCAGCATACCCGAACCATCATCACTTCCATCACGTTCTCCACCCGAGGTATCATCATCACTTCAAATGATGTCCATACCCCCATGTTCTTATCACCAGCAGCAATGACTGCCATGATTTCCATAAGCTCGCCCATATTCCCATGGACATCATCAACCATAACTCCTGGCACATTTCCAACTCGAGCTCGATCTCATCACCAGCTCAGTCCTGACAACTCGTGCATTCACTTCACGTTCTCTGCCGCTTCACTCCCTGTGATCTCCAAACGGCAGTAGCTAACGTCCGACAGCTTTCATGTTGTCTCCCTGAACTTGCGATAAATTTGCATGAAGAAGATGGTGACGCCCGGAGTATATAAACTGGGTGCCATTAACAATATTTGAATCTTGGCAGCCCCTTAGCACAGAGACTGACTTCCTTTAGCAGTTCCTTTGAATTGTGTTTGGCCCTTCTTCACTCTTAGCTAGCTTCTTTTATTGCACAACTAGGCTCAAATTCACTTTTTTTTTGGATTATTCACCTAATAACACACAAATAAGAGAAACACGCGTAACACACAATAATCTGCAAGAAAACCAACAAATACTAGCATGGAATTAACACAAAATATATGTGAAGTATGCACTTATCAATAAGGGGGTACAAGAAGCTAGCGCAGAGGCATCTGAGGCCAAGACAGTCATGGAGGATCCCGATAGTCGTCCCGAGAAGAGATCGGACCATCCATAGGGGAGCAGCGGGAAGAAGGAATAGGTGGATAAAGGGAAGAAGCCGAGGCATGAAGCCCGATCGTATACTCATTTGGACGCTCCTTTAGAGGAGGTATTCAAGGAAGTCGAGAAGAGAAACGATATCAATTACCCAGCGTCAAGGGGGGTCCAGTTCCACGAGACCAAAAATCACCCCGAGTACTGTCTCTACCATCAATATAGAGGCCACTCCACCAATAATTGCCGAGAAGTTAAGGACATCGTCCAACACCTTGTTCGAGATGGATACCTGAGGTAATTCGTCTGACACCCAGATCAGCCGATGGTGACACCTGATGAGCCGGTTCATCAAGTCCGTATCGATAGGTCAACTCAGTTTGTGAATACTATTTCACATTCCACTATGCAAGACTACACCCTCGGACCAATAATCACTTCAAGGATCCATAAGAGGGATCGCAACGGAAAAGAAATATTTAGCGTGTCCAAGACCTTACCTATGGAATCTTGGATGATGCAGCCTATTTCGTTCTCGGCCAAGGATATCCCAGCAAACGGGCAAGCACATAGAGATCCCCTGGTCATCACGTTACTAATTGAGAGATGGGGAGTAAGAAGGATCCTCATCGATAGCGGAAGCTCAGTTGAAGTATTGTTTTATGACACGTTTAAAAGAATGGAGCTGTCGGACGATGTTCTCGTCCCCTCGACGTATCACATTTATGGTTTTAACGGAACAGTAACTATCCCTAAGGGCGAGGTAACACTGAGGGTATCGGACGGAGGGGGCTACCTCGACACACTAACCACCTTCTGTGTGGTCGACGTCGCCTCGCCTTATGAAGCAATTATCGGGCGACCTTGGATCGCTGGGATTAAAGGGGTGGCATCAGTATATCATCATAGATTAAGGTTCCCGACTTACAAGGGAATAGCTGAAGTTGTGGGCGACTCACAGGCGGCGCGACAATACATGCAGGCTGGTGCCGAAGTCAACGAAGATCGGCGAGCTCGACTGAGACGAGAGAAGAAGGAAGCCAAAGAGGTTAAGGCTGCCGAAGAATTGGAAGAGACTATTTCACAAGTGGTCATGGCATACGAGACCCAAGAGCAAGACCATTTATTGCAGTCAAAGGAAGCGGCTCTATTCCGGGAAGCCAAATCAAATTTCTCGATGGTCAAGCCAACTCGGGAAGTGAATTTGGGAACGATTGAGGAGCCAAGGTTGGTAAGGATTGGGACTTTACTATCGGATGAACAAGCAAGTCAACTCACGACGGTTTTAAGGGAAAACTTAGACGCGTTCGCATGGGAGGTGCACGATTTGGAGGGCATTGACCCGGAGGTATGCTGCCACCACTTAAAGATTGACCCGAGGTTCAAACCAGTCAGGCAAAAAATGAGGTGCATCGCACCAGAATTACAGGAAGCAGTTGAGGCCGAGCTAAAAAAGTTGCGGGAGTCTGGGATAATCAGGAAATCCCATTACCCACAATGGATATCTAACATGGTCGTGGTACCAAAAAAGAAAAGAGGAGTCAGAATATGTATTGATTTCAGCGACTTGAACAAGGCCTGCCCGAAGTACAGCTTCCCTCTCCTAAGCATAAACCAACTACTAGAGTCCATAGTCGGGTACGAGGCGATGACATTTATGTATGGTTACATGGTCTACAACCAAATACCATTAGCGCTCGAGGACCAAGATCATACCTCCTTTTTCACACCAAGAGGGTTGTATTGCTACACAAAAATGCCATTTGGACTTAAGAACGCTGGCGCTACTTACCAGAGACTAATGGGAGACATGTTCGAAAACAAGATCCACGACACCATAGAAGTTTACGTGGATGATATGTTAGTTAAGAGTCGCCGAGCTAAGGATCATGTCTGAGACCTTCATGACATTTTTCAGACAATGAGGAAACATAAAATGAAAATCAACCCCGCTAAATGCGACTTCTGGGTTACTTCGGGAAAGTTCCTGGGATATATCATCACCTCCATAGGAATCGAGGCAGACCCGGAAAAGGTTAGGGCGGTCTTAGAAATGCCTTCTCCCACGATGGTAAAAGATGTGCAAAAGCTAAATGGTTGCATAACAGCGTTGGGGCGATTCGTGTAACGATCGTCGGACAAATTTAAAGCCTTTTATGACATCTTGAAGAAGGGAAAGCAGTTTCAATGGACGGACGCAAGCGAAGAGGCTTTTCAAAACATCAAGTTATATTTATCCAGCCTTCCGGTTTTGCAGAGGCCCGAGCCGACGGAAATCCTCACCCTATATTTAGGGGCGACACCATACGCCATTAGTGCAGTATTGGTTAAGACGGAGGGGAACACCGAGAAGCCAGTATATTTCACCAGCAAAACACTAAGCCCAGCCGAGAAAAATTATACCAGAATGGGGCAGATGGTGTTGGCCCTAGCTTTTGCCGCTTCAAAACTCCGGACTTATTTTCAAACTCATCGTATACGGGTGCTCGACCAAGTCGCCGATCGAGGCAGTTTTGGATAATGCAGGGCGATCAGGAAGAATCTCTAAATGGGGGGCCTTGATCAAACAGTATGATGTTGTATATGAGACAAGGACGGCGATTAAAGGACATGTAGTGGCCGACTTCTTAGCAGATTTTCCACTTAGCGACGAAGACGAGGTGGAAGATATACCAGGGATGATAGAAGAGCGGGAAGAACCTACTGACCTATTAGAAGCCAGCAGTCCCATGCCATGGGAAGTTTTCGTCGATGGAGCATCAAAAAAAGAGGGATCGGGCCTCGGGCTAGTGTTCACCACGCCAAAGGGGAGGAAGATGGTACATTCATTCAGACTAGAATTCAAGGCAACAAACAACGTCACCGAGTATGAGGCGGTAATCCATGCTTTGCAAATAATCGTGGAGATGGGACTGCAAGAGGTTCACTTGACTAGTGACTCACAATTGGTGATCCGGCAAATTACGGGCCAATATGCTACGCACGATCCTGTGCTGCAAAAGTATTGGGAGCTCGCCCAATTTTACATTAATCAAATACCGAACATTAAATTCTGCCACATTTGTCAAAAAGATAACAGGCACTCAGACGCTATATCATACATCGCCTCTCAGCTAGTAGACCCCAACATTGAAGGCATCCGTGTTATGAGGCTTCTTAACCCTTCTATACCTGAAGCACCCGAAGAGCAAATCAATGTTGCTGTCAACATAGCCGAGCGATACAAATAAGGCGATTGGAGAAAGCCGATACATCAATACCTGGAGACGGGCGAGCTACCCAGGGGTCGGCCAGAGATAAATAAAATCAAAAGTAAATCGGGCGCCTACGAGCTGAGGGAAGGGATATTATATAGAAAATCTTACATGGGGCCACTTTTGCGATGCCTAAGTAGAGAAGAAAACCACAAAATCATGCATGAATTACACTACGGAGCTGCCGGCAACCATAGCTCGGGGAGAAGCTTATCAGCCAAGGCAAAAACAATGGGTTACTTTTGGATGTACATGAACGAAGACGCCAAGAAAATGGCGAAAGCTTGTGAAGAATGTCAACGGTACAACAAGAAAATCCAGGCGCCAGGAGCACCTTTGAACTCTATTATAAGCCCATGGCCCTTTGCCAAATGGGGAATAGACATTGTCGGACCATTACATGTAGGAACGGGGCAAAGGAAATACTTGATCGTGGCCACCGATTACTTTACCAAATGGGTAGAGGCTGCACCACTAAGGCACATCCGAGACAAAGGCGCCTTCAAATTTATTTGGGAACATATCATTTGCCGATTTGGGGTCCCGACAGCTATCATCTCGGATAATGGTAAAAAATTCCAAGGGGAAAACATCGATCTTGTGTTCAACACATACAACATCAGGAAGAGCAAAGCTACCCCCATTTACCACCAGAGTAATGGGCAAGCCGAGATCACTAACAAGACAATCTCCGACAACATGAAAAAGAAATTAGATGGATCGTACGGTGATTGGTGCGAGGAGCTGTACAACGTGTTATGGGCGTACAGAACCACGCGGAGGGAATCCACAAGGTTCTCGCCATTTATGCTTGCTTATGGAACAAAGGCGATTCTACCAACAGAAGGAATGATCCCTACAACAAGAACGGAGGCATGGAGGCGAAACGTCTCGTCTGATCTAATTTTGGGAAAGCTCGACGATTTGGAAGAAACGAGGGAGATGGCGTTATAAAAGATGGAGAACTATCAAAGGAGGCTACAACAAGAATATAACAAATGCGTTCGCCCGAGGGAATTTCAACTAGGGCAGCAAGTGTTGAAATTTTTGGCCGAGTGGGAGCGAGATAAAAAGGGCGGAAAATTAGCACCAAAGTGGGGTGGGTCATATATAATTGCGTCTAAAGCGGGCGAGGGATCATATTGATTATTGAGACTCGATGGAACAAAAGAGCCGAAGCCTTGGAATGTCAAATATCTGAAAATCTACCACCCCTGAAGGGCGATACGACGAAAAGGTAAGCAAACATGGCTTCTATCTCTTTGAAACCGTGAGGGGTATGAGATATGGCATGAGCGACTAATGGTCATTCGTACTCGGGTAAAAGCCATTGTGGAAGTGCCGAGGTGACTTACACTCGAATGGTCATTCGTACTCGGGGCAAAGCCAGTATGGAAGTGCCGAGGTGACTTACACTCGAATGGGAATTCGTACTTGGGGCAACGCCATTGTGGAAGTGCCGAGGTGCCTTACAGTCGCCTGGCTATTCGTACTCGGGGCAGTGGAAGTGTGCAAGTGCCGAGGTATCCTAAGGGTTCTTGTGGTTGGAAACCAGTTCCAAAGGTTTTTGAGATGCGAGGTCTCCTCAGCTAGGTGGCCTACTAACATCTGAAAGGTCGCCCCCATCGCAGGTGGATGTGACCACTTTCCCGAGATTGGTTGATCGATAACCGCTTGGGAAATCGAGCCTAGAATTAGGTTGACTGGTATCCTTCCACTGAATCCAAGAGATAGTGATGAGATACCCCAATCAGGACATGACATTGGGCCGATGACCCTCCTTGTTGGGTGTGTTCGACAGAAAAGGTTAAAATACTAACATACATAATCAACAATTGCAGGGATAACATAAGGAACAAAAGCTAAATCGATAGCGTCGTGCGTCAATCAACAAACTTCCGGAATAACATAAGGAACAAAAGCTAAACTGATAGTGTCATTCGTCAATCAACAAACTGCCGGAATAACATAAGGAACAAAAGCTAAATTGATAGCGTCGTGCGTCAATCAACAAACTGCCGGAATAACATAAGGAACAAAAGATAAATCGATAGCATCGTGTGTCAATCAACAACTGCCAGAATAACATAAGGAACAAAAGCTAAGTCGATAGCGTCGTGCATTAATCAACGATTGCCGGAATAACATAAGAAACAGAAGTTAAATCGATAGCACCATGCGTCCAATAATAAAGCGCGGAAAGTATCAAGCGACCATACGAAACGGAAAGTGTAGCGAAAGTAAAGCGGACAACATCGGCGACGCAGCACCCCACATAAACAAACAAGCAGAATATCATAAATAAGAAGTGGAAGAGGTGTTCAAAGCGATTTACAACCCAGAAGAAAGGGCGAATTAGTGACGCAGTACTACAAAAAGAGGAATCAAGCCTTGGGAGGAATCGCGCCATCTCTCTTTTGCGCGACCTCGCGCCGTTTATTCTCGACCCACTCCTCAATACCCGTCCGAACCTTCTCGTCTACCTCCTCTGCATGAGCGACGCGTTCCTCCTCGAGCTGCTGGGTAACCTGAGAAACGGTTTCCTCGACATCGGTCAGCATGGAACCCAAATCGACCTCAACCTGTTTCAATCGGTGGACCTCCAGGTCCAGCTCCTGAGAACGTTTTTGCTCGGCTACAAGATCACAAAGACATAACATTATTCATCGAACACGGTTTAACAATTTTGCAAGAATAAGGCATAATATAAATCTTAGGAACGGCCTCAACACATCGTCTAAGAGACCTGAAAGGTCTGGTAACACTGACTGAAGCGACTCTACCTACTTGGACAACTCATCCTCGGCCTTGGAAAACTTCATGGTTAACTTGTTATAGTGTTGCTCGTTGAATTCGTTACTGGGGCAATACTTCTTGTGTTCATTCCACTCATCCATCAACCGATTGCGTGATGACTGAATCACTATAAGCTGCGACCTACTCCACTCCAGTTCTCCCGCAACTTTGTCAAATTCGCCCACTCGCCCAAGCAGATCCCGATTGGCTCGCTCCACCAAATCTTTATCCCTCAGTATTCGTCGGCGATCTTCATGAAGGTCTCGATTCTGCAATTGTAAAGCGTCTACCCATTGCTCTAGGTTCGTGGCCAGAGTAGTTTGTTCAGCAGCAAGGCATTTGGGAAGAGCCCAAGTGAGCTCATAAATTGTCTATCTCTGCAGGGTCGTACTCAAACTGGCGATACCGTTCTAGTTCATCCTCGAGTTCTTCGATTTCTCCGGCTTGGCGATCTATTTTGTCATCTTTGTTGGCCATTCGCCGACGGAGATTCTCCACTAAATCCTTTTCAATATCTCATTTCCTCTTCATGATCCTAAACTCTGAAGAAGCGTCTAAGCCTACACTAGTTACCTCGGCTAGCAGAAGGATACCCGACTCAGGATATTGGCACGATAAACTCAATCAACATAAGTTAAGGTTCGTATAATTGTAACATACCTTGGGCATCGGCGAGTTTAATTTCTAGCTCGCGCGCGCGGCTCCTCTCGTTCTATAACTGGAGTTGGAGAGATTCTAACAATTGATTTTCTCTGTGACGATTGGTGGCATCCAAACGAACCCGGTTCAGGATCTAGCACAAGTAAACAAAATTCAATTGTAAGCGGCGATGAGAACGGAAATAATAAATGGGGCATCACCATACTAAGACGAGTCGCTCACCACCGTGTCGAGAGTCTGGGAAATATCGCCATAAAGGGGCACCGCAGCAAGCATTTTCTCCTCCGTATACGCATTGAAATCAGGGGAAGTCAGCGCTCCAAGAGAATTCATGATGGGACCCGAGATAGTAAAAGAGGTCTCGATACCAGACGAGGACCTCCAGTAATCTGGGGAAGACGATGAAGCACCTATGACCCAGCGTAAACAGTTCTTCCTAGCTCGGGCGCCCTCAAGGGTCCTTGTTTGTCGGCCGATTCAGAATTAACAACCACCTCAGGATCGACGTTCTCGCCTATCTCCTTCCCATCGCCCTTGCCACCTTCATCTCCCTTTGAACCCGATAAATCCTCGCCGAATAGGTCATCCTAATCGGGGATATCGTAGATCGGTTTCTTCCTTGGCTGTGGCTTAGCAACGACAAGCTTCCCCCTGTGAGGGTCACGTCTCAAAGGTTGAGGATCAACCTCCTCCACATCGGCCTCATCATCATCGCGTCTGGGAAACTTCTGCACAAGGCTTCTCGTCATAACATGTGAATGCAAAAAATAGGGGCAAGTATATGTACTTATAATAAAATCACTATGTTTGTTACCTTCCCCTGGTCTTCCTCGACCCTTGTGCTAGCACCTCTTTTCTTCGACGATCTGGCAGTCTTGGTAGAATCGCCCTGAGGTTTTAATAACAACAAAACAGCCAATTGGCGTCAAATATAACATAATAGAAATCGAGAAAAGAGGAAAGAGACGCATACCTTATCAGCCTTATCATCATTAACAACCCAGAAAGGATAGGGCTTGACGGGAAAAGAAGGCGGCGGGAAACTACCATGTAGAATGGGACATCGGACAAGAAGCGGAACTCGGGGATAAATCGGGTCATTGGAATGATGGGGTCGCCTGTTAGAACCCTGGCCGATGGGATCCGCATCCAGTATCATCCTTTCAACACCCTTGGGAAAATATCGGTGACAATGAGGACTAGCAGCAAAACCGGTAAGGTCACCTAAGGTGGAAGTACCAGCTCGGTAGTTGGAAAGAAAGTTGGAAACAGTATATGCGGGAGCGTCCCCGGGCTTGTAGGTCGACTACTCGGCATCGGAACCATGACCATCTCGACGAGCTCTCCACTCATCCATAATGCGAAAAGTGTTGCCAGTCCATTGAGCCAAAGCACGATAAGGCTTGAGCTGGGAGAGGACCTCATAGTAGAAAGGGATATTAGGGTCATACAAGGGAAGATGAAGGCCTAACTCCAGTTGGCCCTGAGTGATAACCACGCAGTTAGCTGACTGCTCGTGCTTCTCCATATCGGACTTCTTCAAGAGGCTGTTCCGTCCCGAGACAAGGGTGACTTCGTAATTTTGAAGATCGTACTTCTCCTTCAACTGCTCAATAAATTCTTCGTCAGAAATATCTTTACCCTTTTTCTCGGACCTGCACGAAACAGAAGGAGAATTATCAGTAAAGATAGATTTCATGGCACGATCATCGTACTTGGAGGGACTCTCGTAAGAAAACAGAGAAGAAAGGGAAAAAGCATCAATCTTGGAAAAAAACATCATCAACAGACCTTTTCTCAGTCATAGAGGGAGAAGAAGCCATCAGCGGAAACAATGCGGAACTCGGGAATCGACGAAGAGAGTTGGGACGAATAAAACGTAACCATGGCTACTATAGCAATCAGAGAGGAAAAGATGAGGGAAGAAAATCAAGAAAACAAGGGTTTTTGAAGGAAGAAAGTGATGAAGAAATTCTGAAGAGAAGGTTGCAGCGGTGGGGAACTGAAAAAGAAATGGAAAAGGAGAAGAAAGAGGAAGGGAAGAGGGTTATTTAAAGTGGAGAGTTGTAACCGACGCCGACGGTTACAGATAATAAAGTGGATTAATGGGGGACTGCATGGCGGAATTCGCGGCATGGACGAGGACGTGGGCAGTTGGGACGACTTTCTTCCACTCGTGTCTGCCGCACGAGCGAAAGAAGGGGCATAAATGTAGGTGTAAATTATCCACAGGGCCAGGTGGCAACATCTTAAGCCCTGATGCACCCAAAAACGAAGAAACTCGAAGCATAGAAGGAAGAATTGACAGGCGCGAGATTCAAGAAGCCACATGGATCGGGCATGATCGCTCTACAGCTGTCGGACAAGACTCGACCTCAGGCCCCTGACAAAGCTGACAAGACAAGACATAGTGAGTCAAACGAGGAGCGGTAGTCAAACGAATAAGAAGATATGTGTCACATCGGCCAACTACAAGAGCGACAGACGAGAATGGCGACATCGTACCATGAGAACACCCGAAGGGATCGGCTCGGACGAGAGACATACGGAGGAGTCAAAACACATCGGATACATGACCTAAAGAAGGGACGACATAAGTAGGCCCGACCGCAGAACTTCAGATTAGATGTAGTGTGACTAATACCATAGTTTGGTTGTATGTAATCTTTCCTATAAATAGAGGAACATATATCCAAGAGAGATAGGTTGTAATTTTGGAGAGAGACTTGACATTTCAACAAGAGTAAGAAAGCGAGAAGAGAGTGGATCGTGTGAGGGAGTTTGGTGAAGAGTAACACCTTTGTAACACTTGGAAGTAATAAGATTCACCCTTTCACCCCGTGGACGTAGGTAATCATACCGAACCACGTATATCTTGTGTTCGTTGTTGAGTCTTTACCTTTATTTGTATGAGTAGTAGGTTTCTATCCTTTGGATGTAGTTTTTAGTAAAATGCATCTACATTCTGGCGCCGACTAAGGGGATACGACTAAGATCTCCGGATACCTTGCCTAGAAGGCCTTCAGAGACGATCAAAAGCTCCTAATTACACGTTAAAGTGTTGTAGTTGAAGCTAGGATAAACTCTGTTGGCCAAAATGATTGTTGTTTTGAGTCATTTACTATGTGTGTAAAGTTACAGCAGTAGCAGCGTCTTCACAAAGCGTAGTAGAGTTCTCGTTTTTTCGCCCGCCAACAGTTTGATCGGCAGAGAATCTTCCTAAGCTCACCGGCGATTGACAGTTCGGGTTGGAAGCTAGGTCGAGAATCTGTCGAAAGGACGACTGCTTGTTTTTGATGGTTGGAAGAATTTTAGCGTTAAGCAAGTCGTTTTCTATCTACGGAACAAAGTTGGGTGCTCGGAATTACAAAAAATTTGAGTTTTAGATGTCTCCTCGAGTGAAGTCAGCTGGTCACACTTTGGGGTTCCTTCGAAAGAACATAACAAATGTGCTTCTGAAAACAGTGACTTAAGATCTGAAGTCTAAAGAGTTGTGCTTTTTCTTTTCTTTTTTTGCGAAGTCAGCTGGTCACACTTTGCTAAGAAATTTTCGCCATTTTTGTTCTTGTAATTTTGTCAGTTTTCCCACCTCTTGTAGATGTCCTAGTTTTTGGATATATTCTTATCTTCGTACTGAACAGTATCTAATCTAGTTTTTGGAAAAAAACCTTAATTCTCTAGTCTAGGCCATATAGTTTTTGGATAAAACCCAAATACGAGCACGTCTACCCCAAATGTGTGTTCCGCATACTGTGAACACCATTTGTTTGGTTTCACATCCGATTGATTAAAAAGACAAAGCAATAGATAAAATGATGAAAATATAAATCAAGAGCAAAATGTAAAGTGCAAGGAAATAAAGAAATAATAACACAAGTGATTTATGTGGTTCGGCATCGCCTACATCCACGGGGTAATGGTAGTAAATTTTTTATTAAGTTTGGGTTTGATTAGAGAGGTCATGAAGCTCCATTAAAGATGGAGTTCAATGAAAGCTTTTAGTAACGAAGGTAGAACGAATGTAAAACGAAAGTAAAATGCTAGTAGCAAACAACCCAACTATTATTCCTCTTTCCAGAGTTAGTGGATTTCTTACTCCTCTTTTTGTGGCTCTAAAAATCTGACTCCCTCTTTCTTCCTTATCTTCCTCCCTTTATAGGCAAAATATCTTGACATATCTTAGCTATGAAGGCTACTTAGATTTGATGTAGTGTGTTCATTGCGTCGTAATATCTTGCATCAGCTCTTTACTTCTTGCCACATGTATGGTGTAGATTATGGTGTATACATTACAAACCTTTCCGCGAGCAGTTCAGATTTAGTTGTTCATTCATGTTAAAGAGAAAAGCTAGCTCGACATGTATCGAGGATTGAGCCGATTTACAGCCTCATACTGATGATGAGCCTCAAGATAAAACTTCCTCTGGACTATGTACCTAAAGGGCCATCTGACTAGTGCCTACGGTTACACTATTTTTTTTAAAAAAAAAAAGGGAATGCGCAGCAATGGACAGACATGCTAACGTAACAGACAAAAAATTACCATCATATTTGATGTGATTGGATAGTAATTAATTAATCAAGATATCAAATCAATCCAACTTATAATTGATCTATGTGATCGAGGAATTTTATATAGTAAGACCATCAGAAAAACATAATCATAGCCAAATAATGTATATCTATCGCTCGACGTCTCGGACCTGACGGCCACCTTAATTGCATTGCATGGCTCCCTAGATATCCGGTTCTAGAGTTCTCTCCTCTCTGCCACAGATTTAACCCGTTTTTCAAAGCCTCGTAACTTGTAAGACTCTGTCCAACTTGTTGAATACCCTATATTTCAGCTACGATGGTTATACCCAAAATATAACTATTGTTTTGGGGTGTCATCTGGATACTAAAAACCTCACCCTATCAGATTCTGTGGTAAAGGAAAGGTGGACCAAATTGGTCCACCTCTAATGGTCTGCTCTCAGGAAGGTCGATTTGTTAAGTACTGTAAATTTCAGCAAAGAAACATTGGAATAAATTCAATTTTATATTGGATAATCGCTCCAGCAGATACATCTTAACTCTTAAGTGATTTTTTTTGTTCGAATAGCTCTGTGACACATCCCTTACCCATTTTGCTTATGTTATCCAAAATCTTTACCATTTGGATGCACATATTTCTAACTAAGCACCTTGAATTATCTTAACCATACTATCATACAACCCATACACCACCTCATGTATCATAGTGCCAACAGGGTATTTCGGAAAGTAAACCCTAAATAAGATGCAGCAAAGAACTGTCGATAAAAAAAGAACTTTTATAAATTGGGGCCTAGGTAGATTAATTGGGGCCTATAACTACATGACAAAATAGGGTCATTGAGTAACAATTCTTAGAAACCTCTTATCCAATATATATGTTAATACCTAATATGCCCTTCTTAAATTAGTGGTAATTCGGATAGTTAAATATTGTTTAATCAAGTTAATCCTGAAATTAACTATGATTAATGCATAATCAACACTTGTAAAAATTTAATTTTTTTTCCAAAAGACTCGATCCAGAATCGGTTGATGTTAGTGCATTTGTAAACCGATTATGGGTTGGGTTTATCTGAATGAAGATGTAAACCCAGAATCAGAGTTTAATCAATACCCACATAAACTGATCCCAACAATCGGTGTTTATATATATCCATATAATCTGATTATAGCTTACTTTCAGAAACAAAATATTCATTACATAGTTTGAGAAATTAGCGCAGTACATATATAGGATTCAGTATGGGAATTCTAGAATTTGACACATCAAATGCTCGTCAATGAACCTCCGAGCACGTCGGTACAACGTCGTATATTATTTGTGGTAAATGAATTTAGTTTCCCCATTACGAATTCTCCATAGCCCGTTGAAACGTTCCAGCTGAAATTCAATGAGTTCTTAAATGTTAGTATGTGAACTTTTGACATAGGTATAAAGATGTTCGCATTACTCACTTTTTCCCTAAGAGGAGCTCGTGGATGATAGTGGTACACCATATTCCTAACTTTTACGTACTCTCGCATTGCGCTTTTTATGTATTGGAATCGAAAAGCCAAGTCTCTTCATTTACAGTTATTGGGATTCATGGTACGTCCATAAAAGAACTCTTTAACTCTGTTCCAAAACATTGAATAGATTTCATTTAGACGTTCACGGAACGTATTAGCAAACAATTTAACGAGACACAAATCTTCAAACGGATCTCATTCCATTTTGTAGGCTAAGCGTGTCATGTGGGAGTGGCTCAAAGAGGTTGTCCTTATATAGATGAAGTCTCAGCAGCTATTTTTTTTTTGAATTCAATTTAAACAATCGGATTTTAGAGATGATCACATAGACCGATTGTGTCCTTATAAAATATTGTAAAATATTCCTTTCACTAATCGGCCTTTTGTAATGCATATGTAATCTGATTCTTGGCAAAAAAAGACACAGAACTTTTCTTCAAAACAATCGGATTTCTTATAGGTACATATAAACTGATTCTAAGTAAAAAATGATACAAAACTTTTCTTCATGAAAATCGGATTACATATTGGTACATGTAAACCGATCCTGAAACTGAACCTCTGAGAAACTATCAGAATCGGATTACATATGGAGACATGTAAACCGATTCTGACTGAAAAATGCCAGAATATGCATTTTTTGCACACACATTGTAGTTGGTTATTCAATCGCGTCTTGCACACACACAAACAATTTTTAAAAGAAACCAGAATAAGTCATTCATAAACTAGGAATATAACCAAACATAATTCGACAATAAGTTTAAGACAAGACATAAGTTTTGACTCCATAATTATCCATAGTTAAATACATACACATGAATATAACCATTCATTCATGAACATCCCCACCACGATCACGTCCACCGCCACTACCACGCCCACCGCGTCCTCGTTTACCAGGTTGGGCGCTGCTCGATGCACCTTCAGTCATCTTTTTTTGGGGGGCTCTCTTCCTCTTCTTCCTTGGCTCCTCCTCCTCCTCCTCCATCTCCCCAAACTTTGCACCAACTTCTACATCTTCGAGACTGTTCAATTCATTGATCAGCTTTTTATTGGCATTAACATTTTTCCCTTCCCTGATTTCTAGCTTTGTTTGGGTTATCAAGTGCCCGTCTTCTCTGTTTCAATTTTAAAGAACAAACATTCAATATATAATGCTAAAACCATTAACAAAACCGTAGTTGAGTAACAATACGCACCAGGAATTCGAGAGCCGTATCTTTGTCCTCTATCTTGGGCCTCTCATATACTCGTATCACTCGAGTATGCGAAACATTCAGGTACCAAGGCATGGAACCCGTAATTGCATCATCATCTGTTCGAGATTGACCTTGCAGAGGATATTTGTGAAAAGCTCTATCTTCCCAATAATCACATGATGGTAAAGGCTTTTGAACAATGTCAATATCATTATCATATGATTTGTTTTTTTTCTCATTGATTTTGGATATCTTGTACGTAACCGCATTGTCTTGCGACTCTCGACGGGTTGTACATTACATATCCTCTTGGGTGAAACAAAGGCCTAAAATAATCACTTTGCTCTTCGCACCCAACCTTCTTTCCTTTTCCTTTAGCCAAATCCTTTTTGTAAGGATCAAAGACAACATCTTTCGTTGTCAAGTTTTCCAACTGGCGTCTCAACTTTAGATAATCCTTTTTTTGGTGCTTCGGCTTACTTTTGTAGGTGTACATGTCTCCATAATACCTTCCGTCCCATTCTTTGTTCTCAAAATCCCTTTGAGCAAATATTGGGAAGTGTAAATATATCCACTCTTGTAGAAATGCCATATTCCCTCCGATTTAGTTCCTTTGAGCCCTAGAAGCCTTTCTTAACTCGTTCAACGAGTGTGCAATCATAGTTGTGCCCCAAGAGTATTCGTGAATCTTGTCAAATGGTTGCAACAGCTGGATAAAGTTGGCGCTCACACGGGAACCGGAAACGTCGGGGAAGATAACAGCTCCCAGGACGTAGAGGACATACGCATTGGCCGTGGCGATGATACGTTCCCTAGTCAGCACATTTCCCTCGGCATGAAGCTTCTTTGTTCCCATGAAGCTATCCCTCAGCTTCAAGAGATGGAATATCCTCTGCTTTGACTTGCCTACAAGCATCTCTGACTTGGTCTTATCCTCATCCCATTGGAACACATCATTGGTGAACGCGTAAATCTTATCCCACTAGCTCTTACGCGTACTCTTTGTGATTCACTGCTTTACCTTCTATGCTTAGCCCGGTAATGAACTTCACACCATTTGGAGTTATTGTCAGTTCTCCAAACGGAAGATGCAAAGTATCTGTTTCCCCGTAATATCTCTCGGCAAAGGCGGAACAAAGAGTTTTGTCGTAACCAAGGTCCAAATTCTCGACCGTGGGGATCAAACCCGTTGAATCGACTAGATTGATTACTTCCGGAACTTCTCCAACGGTTGATTCAATTGCTTCCAGTGGCCATTTCATCATCATACTCACTGACGTTCCTGGCTTCATTAAACGAATGGCATCCTTGTGATCCTATAAAACAAAACAAACCCAATGGACAACAATCAAAAACTACACGGATAATGTATTTTATGTTACATAGCATAAGGTTTAGGTACTTACTATTGTATGGCAAACGACGGCGGCCCAACTGTCTTTGTACCCCCATAACATCTGTCCTCCATCACCGGGTAACCCGTGAACGGGATCCTTAGGGCCGCGAGAAAACATCTTCAGTGGGTCGGGCATGTGGTCCCCTTTTTTCTTCTTCTTACCATCTGTCTTATCTTGATTTTAAGCGTCTCCTCCTTGGACTTGTTCTTGAACTTTTCCTATCTCTTCATCACTTTCATCCTCACCTTCTTCTTCATCACTTTCACTCTCACTACTTTTTTCTTCACCACCTTCCTTGCCACCAATTTCTTCCTCATTAACTTCCTCATCACTTTCTTCTTCACCACCTTCTTGTTCAGTAGGTGTATCGGAATCATATTCTTCGTATGTTGGTTGCTCCGCTTCAGGTGGTGGGTCATTGATGCTGATCCCTTTGGCTTTACTCCCCGTGGCCCTTCGGTGCGAAGCATTCAAATTTTGACCGTCTTTTCGACAAGGTGCCAAAGGCTTAGGAGAAGCAAGGTCATGTTTCCTCTTATATTTCTTTTCGGCATGCTTTTGTTGTTTGCCCTTGTTTGGCATGTAGAATACGGAGTTAAGCAGTAAACAACAATGGAATCGAATGCATTTTTTTAAGTCAAGGTACACAATCGGTTTACTCGATATACATATAAAAACCGATTCAGAACATAACAAATACACAATCAGTTTATTAAACTGATCATGTAATCCGATTCTAACATAAAACCAACAATCGGATTTTTCAAGTGCTAATGTAACCCGATTCTAACAATAAAACCAACAATCGGTTTTATCAATATATATATATAAAGTTTGATTATTGACTAAGCATATAAGAATTTTAAGGCTACACAATCGGTTTTTTGAACACATATGTAATCCGATTCTAACAAAAATTAGTTACAAAAACAATGGCTACAATAATCGGGCTATTTATACATTAACGTCTTCTAATTCTAATTTACATGCAGAACAATCGTTCTATAAGTTTAAGAACATAACCCGTTTCTAAAATAAATCTGGTTACTTATACATTAATGTAATCCGATTCTGTGAACAAGCAAATGTTTTGATTTCAAAAATTTCGATTTCTAAGCGATTGCATGTTACTAAAACCTAGTTTACAAGATTGAGTTCATAGAAAAGTACCTGATTCGACCCATTTCCTCCTCTTGTGCGATCAAAGATGGTTGAACTTCCTCAACCGTTTTCTTCGTTTTGTTTCGAATCGCTTCAACAATTCCAGGATTATCCTTACTAGGAAATTTCCTGTTAGTAGGATGCTTCACTCTTGTATGTTTCGTCATTTTATAGAAGAAGAAAACGATTAATCGTATTTGGATCGTCGATAATCCACGATGTTTTGGTTTCAAAAAAATGAAAAAAAGAGGGAAAAGAATCGGTTTATGAGATGGAAATGATGACTGATTTTAATTTCAGGTTTATTATTAAGAGTTGATGGGTAATTTAGTAATATTAGTATTTTTTTGAGGGTAATTTTGGAAGTTCTAATAAATTTAGACATCCCTTACATTGTTTGTGGTGGAAATAAAATTTCGATAGGCCCCAATTAATCTAACTATGACCCAATTTAGGATGGTAAAAGAAAAATCTAAAGAAAGCAGGTAAGTTTGTTGAGCTTTAAATGGAAGCTTGCAAGTACGTGTATACACTGTGGCAGCACTGATCCAGCACAGAAGAATACCAAAAATTAAATTAACTCTAGAAACAGTTAATTCACACTACACCATTTAATTCTCTCTTTTCTTTCTGACACTTGTAATAAATGGATGTTTATTCTTCTTTTTATACTTAATGGGGAAAATATACATTTACTTAAGATCTCTTTTAATTTACTAATAATACTGTTTAACGGGACCAGTGAAATTCCTTTTTCTTGATCGATAATTCCTTTTCACTATTCGAGAAATCATGCTCACCAATAGCTTGATATTGTACTGATATTCTTTTTTTAATAGGAAAGGATGAATTCATCATTGATAATAAGAGTGATTACATAGAGTTTTGATCCTCCTGGATCAGTATTTTAATCCAAGCAGGCTCATTATTTAACCAACTAAAACAAAGGGATTGAGTTCTTGCATATTTAGCTATAGAGTCAGCAATGTGATTTGCATCTCTATGAGCATAAGTGCAAACCTAAAACTCAAAAGTACTAAGAATATTAAGAGAATCTTGGACTATATTTTGTGTTGTTCATTTTATTGCCGTTGTTTTTCCATTAATAGCTGATGCCACATTTGAGCAATCACCCTCCAGATGTATCTTTCTCCAACCATTCCTTTGTTCCCATTGAACCGCTTCCAACAGAGATCGTGCTTCAGCTTGTTCCGGATCCACAACTAAAGATGCACCTCCTCGCAATCCATAGCTGATGCCTGCAAAATCTCTGCAAATTAGACCCCAGCCTGACAAAACATTTTTATTTATATAAGAAGCATCAAAATTTATTGTATAGACATCATTTGCTGGAGGATGCCAAATTTTACTGATCCCATTGGATATAGTAATGTTATAAGATTGACTATCTCTGATTCTGGTCCAATCATTTATCTGCAAGATAATGTTGTTAGACACTTCATAATTATTGAAAGATTTATTATCAAAGATTTTTGCACACCTAGCTTTCCAGATTGACCATAAGATAAAACTAGCTTCCTCATACATCCTAAAATCATGGTGCACAGTAGTGACTGAACAAGAAAAGAAATTGCTAACCCATTGATACAAGTCCTTATTCTGAAGAATATCATTTAATCTTGTGTTTACTACATTCCACACTGGCCCAACTACAGGGCAGTCATAAAACAAGTGTTGTGTAGTCTCAGTACTACCATTGCATAGGGAACAAGTGTTATCATGATGTCTAGTAAACCTAGAAATCCTAGATATAATTGCTATACATTTATGTAAAAATTTCCACATAAAACGCTGAACCCTAGGAGGCAGTTTGTGTTTCCAGAAAGATCTCCAACTAATAGATAAGTTGTTTTTAGTAGGCTTAGTAGCTAGCTGTTCATTCAAAAGAACATTGTAGGCAGACTTGATGGTGAAAAATCCATTGTTAGAAGGCTCCCATCTAAGTTTATCACTTCTTGTAATTGGAATTCTGATGTCAGTAATTTGTTTCACAGTTTGTTCATCAAACAAAGCATTCAGACAATCAGTATTCCAATTTCTACTATCATTATCAATAAGTTGGCTAACAGTAGACATATTGCTTGAGTAGAAATGGTTGTTGGGAGGTCTGTGCATATTTGGAATCCAAGTGTCTTTCCAAATATTTACAGATTTTCCATCACCAATCTCCCAAACATAGTATCTTTTTACAATATTCAAACCTGTGCAGATTCCTTGCCAAATCCAGCTGCCCTGCTTACACACACTGTCAGTCAAAGGATTAGCACCATGACAATATTTTCCTCTCAAGATTTCAGACCAAGGTTCATCAGCATTGTTGATCATCCTCCAAGCAAGTTTTGCAAGAAGAGCTAAGTTTAATAAATCAGTTTTTCTTATGTTAAGACCTCCTAAATCCTTAGGGAGAGCAATATCATTCCATCCCTTAGGATAATATCCTTTCTAGTTATCTTTTTTTCCCCGCCAGAAATTCATCTGAATTTTATCCATTTTATCAGTGAGTTCTTTAGGCATAGACGTCCTTGTAATTTACTAGAGTTAAAAGACTAGATTTTTCATTAAAATTAAATTAGTAATTACAGATATGATAGAAATAGAATGGATGAGTCCAACTGATCAATAGTAACTAATCAATATCAAGAAGACAAATAGACAATGTAGACAACACACATGATACACAGGCAGTCCATCTTGTAAAATCAACTCCATCATAGTGCACCTTCCGCTATTTGCATACGCAAAACCCAAAAAGAAATCAACACAATGTAGACAACACACATGACACATAGGCAGTCCATCTTGTAAAATCAACTCCATCATAGAGCACCTTCCGCTATTTTCACACACAAAACCCAAAGAGAAATCAACGTTGTAGTAACAGAAAGAGCTTGAAACTTGTAAATACCATCCTTAAATCTTATAGGCATAATGTGAGTAGGTTGGGGCTAGTTGTAGAAGCGCAACGAGGAATAGATAGGATAGCGGAAGCAATAGGAATAATAGCGACTAATGTTGGAACAAATGAAGTAGTACTTACAGTAGCATCAAGGTCACGAATGACAAGAGTAGAAGTATCAAACAATGCAGTTTGTGCTAGTTCAGAACATGGAAAAAAACATTAATCAAAAACTACATGCATGTCGTGAATTATATATTCTGCCAATTGTTGGATCTCAGTATCGATATTTTTTGTTTTTGTTGATGTAGCCGATATAAAAATATAGTGACTACTACTTAGTTCAAGGGTGGAGCTGGTAGAAGGATTGAACCGATAGCAAGCATAACTGAAAGACTTCAAGAAATTAGAATCTGGAACTTCATTAGAAAGTTTATGAAATAGAGATAAGAATCCAATGGACGTTGATGGAAATCTATTGATTATATAAATGGTTGTTGAGCATGCTTCAAACCAAAATGAGTCGGGCACTCTGGACTAAACAAGAGGGCATTTGGTGATGTCAATAAGACGTGAGTGTCTAGAAGTAGCTATACAATTATGTTCTTGACATGAGAACTTGCATGTAATCCATATATTAACCAAAAAAGAAACTCACTTTTTTATGAACAAATTCACTACCATCATCAGTATGAATAACTTGAATTAAATGTGCAATATTTTCTCAATATACAACTAAAAATAAACAAAAACTCTATAGAGAATGGATAAATCCAACAAAACTTTGTAAAATTATCTAAATTTGATTGTCACATGATCATATCGATAACCAAAGAAATAAAAACGCGTACATGACCTCATATATCGATATGTAAAAACTCAAGGGGTTGAGTAAAAACATATGAAGATAGTATGAAGGGTTGCTTATTACTCTTAGCTAACTAGCAAGCTTTGCAAAATAAAGGTTTAAAATTAACATTGTGCAAATTCAAATCTTTGTATAGCTTATTAAAAGAAGGAAAAAATAGGTGCCCAAATCGGCAATGCCAAACATAATTCAAAGATTTAGAATCAAATATGTGAGAGTTTTGGTTCTGCGTTTGTGAATGAATACACAAATATAGGGTTGTTATAAGTAGTATGTACATGAAAAATATTGTTGAGATGAAAATCATGATTAGAATCAAGGGAATTTGCAGAACCTTGTTTGTAAAAAGACTTTCCTTGACAATGTTTATCTCCTCAATACCAGTTATTGTATCAAGAGCATCAGTACTACTACTACAATTTTTAGTATTATACCACGAATTTTCCACAAAAAATTCAACACACGAAAGCATAACAGTAAAATTATTTGGTGATGATCGTCATTGAAAAGAGAAATCGATTATGTTGATGCATTCATCACCAAAATGACCAAACTTCTTACATATTTGACATATTAGTCTAACTTAGGATGAATAACTTGAATTTTTGTTAGAATAGAAAATAAGATTAATATTGTGGCTAAAGAAATTACCCCTATCAGTAATTATGTATAATTATTATTTTCTTAAATAATAATATCTTCGTTGAGAAGAAAACTGTTCTTGAAACTTAATTGGAACCTATCTTAACTCGAATGGGAGCGCATAATGAATCACATTGGGAAGGAAGACCCCAGTTAAATATGTAATATAATTGTAATACACCAATTTGATTCCAGAATTTTGAAGAAACAAGGAAAAATTAATTAAGAAACTTTAAGAACTTATATTTGGGCAGAATTTGGAGAATTTCGTGAAAGAAAGTTTCTAGTTAAACAACTTGAGTTTAACAAAGTATGAGCGTAACTGTCATCAGAGATTACAGAGAATGTGAGGTGGATCGAGGTGTGAAACTAGGGTTTCACCTCTGACACCATACTAATAAATGATTATAATTTTCATTAAGATCTAATAATCAATTACATATTTGGAGGAGAATGGATGAGTCTGTATCTTCAATAGTAACTAACCAATGTCTAATATTAATAATTGTTAGGATTCTTTCTATACTAAAACTCTTCGGATACTCACTAAAGAAATTTATATTGAACTTAGAACATTTTTGTTTCGACGTTGCAGGCTGGTAGACGCCACCATCACCATGCATGAGAGAATAAACTAATAGAAAGATGATATACTAGAAGGATATTAGAAATCCTCTCAAACGTACCAACTGATCAAATTCTTGTTCTTAAATGGAAAAAAAAATAATACAAACAAAAACAATTTTGATTACTCAAATTTGACTATATCCTAAAGGAATAATTTAACTTTGATTTCAGTTTTAAAATATATAGTAGAATTGTTTAGGAAAGAACTATTAAAATCCAGTGATTGCATTGATAAGTAATTCAAAAGCAACAAGGGTACTAGTAGTGTGGCGGCATGGATGAAGCAAATGTTGAATTTTACAGGTATGTAGAAGTTAATTGGTAGTCAGCAGAATGCAACGAGGATAGGTGTTGTGTGACGATAGGGATAACACGTATTTTTTTTTCTTTTTTTAATTCAAGAAAAAGTTATTAAGATAACTAACCGTTCACAAAAAAAGTTATTTTGCCAAACCAAATTCAACATATCAGGTGGCACATTCTCAACATTAGCAAAATTAAGACGTTCTTCTCTTGATTTCTTAGCTATCAAGTGAGCTACGTACATAAAACCCGATAGAATTACATGATAAGTGTGTTTAATTTCTATAATATAATTCTGATTGACCCGTTGGATACTGGGTTCAGACTCATTGACTGACTTGACTACTCATCTTACTGGAACACCCTTTATCAACTTTAGGTTCTTTTGGCCAAACCTGACTGCTTCAACAATTTCAAGACATTCAACTTGGTCTACTACACATTCTGAATTTTGCCCACCATTAAAGTATCCTCTTTTTGTTCCATGGCATTGTTAGTTTTTAAACTATGAGTGTGCGAATAAACTTTATGCGCATAGGGTTTTTCGACAACATATTTGTTTTCTGATGATTAGACGTGTGGATCTTAAACATCACTTGACTCTACACGAGCAGTTTGAGTCAGAACTGAGTCGCTACCCGTAATCTAGATCTGTTTGACTCGGTGAATAAAATATCCTTTGATTTATGGGACCAATCAAATGACTCGCATTATTGAGTGAGTTGAGTCATATCTGACTCAAAAATAAACACATTGAGTCATATCTAGACGAGTTCGGTGATTTCAGTCAGATCTAGTACAATCAGATTCAGGTGGAAAAAAAACATGATGTTAGTCCGATTTACTACAATTCTAGAACCGTCAAGTGGTATGATGGTTCTCATTCTCCCCCACTGCAAAGATAGGGTTCGAACCCTTTAATTGCCAAATAAACTCCGTGTAAACGAGCTTGGATCAGTGACTGGGGGAAGATGATTTATCGATGGGATCGAAATAGACAAAGGGTTAGAGCAGTTCCTATGGAATGAACAAACTCAGAGTTTGTTCATTTTGTTCCCACTATGGAATGAACAAACATGAAAAATGGATGTTCAAATCAACAAATCTGATGCTTTGAACATTGAGTCGGAACATCCAGCGCGTGTCTGTGGTGAAGACGGGAGTCCGTGTTAGCAACGCGCGGTTGAAGAAAAAACGCTGACGACTCTTCCACAAACGCCCGCGACTCTTCCTCCTACGCTCACTGCAATTCCTGATTCCCAAAAAATATTTTACTACTTTTTTACTCCCTTTATCTCATTTTATCCTATTTTATCTCACTTTATCATATTTTCTCTCACCAAATATATTATTTTTATATTTTAACTTTATCCTACTCCCTTCGTACCTATTATATAGGGGGAATTTTGATTTTTCTTTGTACCAATAGATAGGCGGAGTCCTATTTTTAAGATGAATTTTCTCACAAATACCCTTATTTATTGTACATAGAAAATTGTGTTAGTAATAAGACAAAGGGTAAAACAAGAAAAAATACGAAAAATAATGAATTCAAGGTAATTTTCTTAATCTAAGAGAATTTTGTCCCTCCACCTATATATGTGGTACGGAGGGAGTAAAAAAATATTTTATATTCAAAAATAATGATAGTGGGACCTTAGAAAACTAAATTTGTTCATTTTGCTCTGATTTACCGTAGTGGAGAAAAGTGTTTGTTCATCCACGTGGCTTAACAAAAGAAATTTTTTGTTCATTTTCATAGAAAATGCTCTACGCTCTTGACCCTATAAAAAATTAAAATTTAACAAAATAGAACATACATATTTACAATGAGATTCAAAAACAACTGGGGATCTAGGGACTCCACTTTTATCAATGTGGCTACTTCTGTGGCGTTGGATATAGTATAGAGATCATTGTTCTATCCAAAGAAGAATAAGAAAGAAAAAAACTATTGCTCCTCAGCTCTATTTTTGCTTTCCCTCGAGACAAGTTTTTTGAGCAAAGGTCAAGAATATTATATATTCCGTGGAAAGGTGCAAAAACTGTTGGACTCTTCATAAACCCAACAACAATGTGCGTGTTGGAGATTCACGTGGACCAGCCGAGTGAGTTATCCTAAGTTTACCAATTTATCCTCCCTAGTATAGAGTTTTCCGTCCATGTGCTAACTGTGATTGGCAAGAATTTGATGGACTGAATGCGCGAAGATGGTACGCTACAAATCATATATTTCCTGATGGAAGGATTATTGTTATTGGTGGTCGACGGGCGTTTAGTTACGAATTTTACCCGACATCAAAAACACTTATCAATTTTCCGTTTCTCTCTCAAACAAATGACACAAGTGAAGAGACGACAACTTGTTCATCTAAATGTAGACGGCAACTTGTTCATATTTGCGAATAACCGAGCCATCTTATTCGACTACAAGAAAAATTCGATCGTAAGAACGTACCCACAAATACCTGGTGGGGATCCAAGAAACTACCCAAGTTCAGGCTCCTCAATACTTCTTCCGTTGAGCGTTGCTGGCCCTGAAGCTGAGGTATTGATTTGCGGCGGTGCACCGAAAGGTTCGTATGCTCAGCAGTGAAAGAGCGGAGAATCAAGTATATCATTGCTGGTCCTCACTCTTGCAGATGGCCATTCTCTGAGATCTCGACTGGTTTTGCCTGTTCTTTAGAATTTCAATGTACGACTGGAGCCGAAGCGGTGAATCAAGTATATCATTGAAGGTGCATCCACCACTAGAAACACCAAGAGATTTACTGCTTTCGAATACCGGCCTACCGCGCTCAAGTTGGGAGAGTTGATTCAGATTTTGTGGGTAGCATTTTCTCAGGATCAGATTTTGTTAGTTTTGTTCAATGAGATGAATGGTCCCATTGCTAACAATCTAAATATTATTATTGTTTACCCAATTTATTATATAAGACATGTTTGCATTTCTACCCAGTTTAATTTTTTGGGTAACATGTTTACCCAATTTATTATATAAGACATGTTTATATTTCTACCTAGTTTATTTTTTTGGGTAGCCTGGGAACTCACCCGAACAGGAAGGGTAGGTTGGGAATAAAACGGGCAGGCTTGACTCACCTGGTCGAGCGAGTGAGGAAAACATATTTTTGTCACCTTTTTAACGATTTCTTCCCTATCCGCACCTTTTCACAAAAAGCGTAATTTGGGTGGCCTTTGATCAATTTTTTTTCTGGAAACTGTAAACTGCTTGGTTAAATATCCTGTACAAGACTTCCGATCATTTGGAGTTTATGGATGGAGTTAACAAGACTGCAGTTTTTTGCTTCCTTAAATCAGCAGCATTCCATAATTTCAAACTTTTTGACCTAAAGCTTTTCTCTTGTAAACAACGCCAAACAGAAACCAAAGTCAGCAAACATACACTTTAGAGTCAAAACGCTGACCATTTGTATCTAGAAGATAGGATCCGTGGGATCCACATTAGACATAGAGACTTGGCCCCCAGACATGATTTCAGCTGCCTACCATAAGGCAAAAACATGAAATTTGTTACAGATGTGTCCAAAGTCTACACCGAACCAAAAAAAAAAAAAAACCTCCTTTCCACCCAAAAAAAATAAAAAAATAAGGCCAATTATACTACTAAAATTTTGAAATAAAAAACATTTAGACGAATTCGGCCATTAATTCTTTGAAATTGAAACGAATTACATTGAACTAAGTAAAATCTTCCCATCAATGAAATTCAAGAGCTTTGATTTGAAGTATTAAGTTGAGATATAAAATCAAGAATTTTGATAATAACAGAGAAAAAGAATTTACATTAAAGGGAAAAAAAAGAAGTGGAAAACAGTAATGAACTAAATAAAAACTGAGTTGTTTTTGCTTCTCTATCTGTAGCTAGCTTGATTCTTTCCTCTTCATCATCATCTTCTGTATAATTGTAACTACTTACTTGTTATGTAAAGGATTTGGACCAGTGGGCACTACTCTCTTCTCATCATCATCTAAGCTAGTACCATTCTTATTCATGCTGTTAATGGTTGTGGTAGTGTTATTATGATCGCATTGATGGTGTTGCTGCTGATGATGTTGATGACGCTCAAATTTATTGTTCTTCTTGGATGTCCTGCACCTATTAACAACAAAAAAGGATGAACTCATTTTCCTTTGTGTTTGAGTTGCTGTCTGCATTATTTGATGATCTCTTAATGATGCTGCTGATGAGGAGGATGAAGATGATGGTTTTGTTGTTTTATCATATGTAGAAAAGATATCTCTTGCAACTACAACAACTGACTCATTTTCAAGGATCAAGTAAAGAAACCCAACAAAGAACACAAAAAACCTTAACTTCATAATCTCCGAACTGTAAATTGTGTGTGTTAGAGAGATATATAGCTAGAGAGATAGACAGGGAGACAAAAGGAGATAAAACAAGAGAAGAAGAAAGAGACCCACCTCCAGAAACTACTTAAAATGAAGAAGATATATGGGGGTATGTGATGAGGAGAGAAACAAGCAAGATGTAAAGATTAAATGAGATGATCAGTCGAATTAAGCAAAAGGAATACGGATACAGTATGTAATGTATATATGATATGAAGAAGGGAAAGAATTGAGATCATATTAAAGATGGTACCTCGGATATACAGATCATCAGAAAGAGGGAAGGAGGAAAAGAGAGAGATTGTATATAAGAATCTTGATATGTCAACATCTTAAATATATATATACATCATATCAAAAGTATTGCGATTTTTCTGATCTTCTACCAAACTGCATTCAAAGCTATTCTGATGCAAAATTCAATTCCATACCAACAGCAACTACACATAAAGAGTGTGATATGTCATGCATGAATAGTTAACTAGTGTCTTGCGCTATCTTGATAGCCAAAGAGAATTTTAAATCTCCATACCAAATGATATATGTGTTTAGAATGATAAAACAATATTAATTTTACGTTTTTTTTTCTTTTGGTATAAATTCAAATACTACTTCGACAGAAACAGAATGTGAGTTTTGAAAAACAGTGGTGTTGAGTTCAATGAGTTGGCCCCTTTCCACGTGCTCTAATACTGCACTATACCTGCACGGCTAAGGCAGTTGGCTCAAGTATCAAAATTTGAAGACAGTACTTAAAAGAGAGCGATGCAATTTAAGGAGGCTCTCTGTTATTTATATAGAAAATTTTAAGAGGTTTTTTTTTTCTGTTACCTCTCCCTATTAGCTAGCTTTTAGGTAACTAGCTAGCCGAGCGTTATTATTTTACTTGTCAATCACGTACGCTGCTTGTTAGGGTCCTCAATTCCAAGACCATAAGATCACCAGAGAGAATGAGAGAGAACACTGGATGAGAGGCAAAGGTGAAGGCCAGGGGTTTTAGTGTGTGACCAGGCAAGAAACACAATCAATGTGGCTCAGGAACAGTTTGTATAGGTGGCAATATAAGAAGACTAGTCTGGCATAAGCTTAAAACCCTAAACAATTTTCTATTATTACTAAAATAGGATGGTAGGTAAAAAAATAGGATGGTAGGTAAAAAAAAAATAGTCCCTATGACATGACACAAACAATTCTTTCTATTATTACTAATGTCTCAAAATAAGGGCCAAGGGGAGTGAAGTTATGAGTTCTTTCTTTGTTGTCTACTCGCATGTCTAATAATCGAGGGTCATGTTTTTAGTAGGTTCCGTTTGTATTGTTTTTTACAATTCACCGTTGAGAACACAGTAACAAAGCAATGAGGGAACAGTTATCAAGTACTTAAAGACTTAAAGTTAACTAGTATGTAACCCGCATCGGGGCCGATGGGAGGTGTGGCGGGCTTCGCCCCGCACCTGTTCAAATGCATTAGATTTTTTTTTTAACATTCTTTGATTTGTTTTTTTTAAAAAGAATAGGGAACCGTGATACCTTTAGGTATCCAATGATTTGAAGATTTAGATTCATGTATAAATTTTGTGAGCAGATATTAAAATAATTAAAAAGAAGTTGACTCCATAAATTTTGTCATATCCGACGACTTTATCTATAAAAGTTTTGGAAGATATATATATCACACACAAATTTGTGAAATTTCAAAAGAAAATAAAAAGAGATGTGTCAAGATTTAAAAGTCGATCAATGGAGGAGCGGAGCCAGTGTATAGAAAGGTTGTGCAGTTTCACACCCTGCTGAACTGGCTCCAAAGCTTAAAATTCTTAACATATTGGGTTTTTCATCTCATTTTATCAAAATTGCACCCGCTATTTTATTTTATTTTGCTTCTAACTCCCCCTGGATTAATGTAACAATATTATATATGTTCCAGTTTTGCTTAGCAGTTTATCAACGCAGTACATGTTTATTGATGGTGTTTGAACTATTACATACGCATAGTTCCATGATATAACTTAATAGGCTTTATCCTAGATGGGCACTGGTCCCCAAGTAAAAAATTCCATGGTAGCACTGTTAATTGTAAGATTCACACCTGGTCCAAAGGAGTCTCAATTAGCAGCTACAGTGTAAATAAAAAATACTAATTTTCATTTAATATATCAACAAATGAAACCAAATTAACTAATTACCCCTTAAAGTTTTGGATTATGTAACTGTCTTAAAGAAAATACATTTAAGCTATGACATTTCTTTTCATGCAATCTCCAAATAAGCTCCAAATTAAAATTGAAGCAATCAATTTTTAGATTGGAAAATAATAAAAATTTACACAAAACTTACTATCCAAATAAGCAATTCTTAGAATGGAAATAATCAATTTTCAGATCTACTCCAAATGGCCTCTACATAATCTCCAAATAAGAATAAAAGCAATTGAATTTTCCGATGTCCACAATGAAACTAAAATTAACTAAAAATGTTGTTATCATTTCCATCTGCTGCGTACCGGTTCGATGTGAATTGTTATACTCGTTGACCACTTTTTGAACTGAACTGCTAAAGTACTAAAATAAAATTGGGAATAATGTGTTGAAGAACGAACATTTCTTGAAATTCTTTCTTTGACTATAAATCCTGCATAATAGCCAATGAGTATTAGTTCCATATTCCAACAACCCGCCTATATAGAATATGTTTTTTGAAATTCGGTGTATATATAAGTATCATGTAATGTACATAATGAGAATCGTTATCATAAACATAAAGTCTCATCAGTGCGAAGATCCAAATATAACAATCAACAGAAGATAGTGATAATAGTTATAAATCAAATAAACTCATATCCAAAAGTTCAAAAAAGAAGTAAAACCACCCATGTTAAACTAATTGAAAATCTGAAAAACCTATACTCACAACGAAACCTAAAAATAAGATCGTCGTTTTTCTTGGGAAAACGAGGCCCACGGTAATATGATGATGTGCCACAACTTTTCCATTTTATAAATCCAAATTCTTTATCTGATTTAAGTTTTTTTTAGTGATACATCTTTTTTCCATGTTAGAAATTTCATCTTGTTAGAGTTGGGTACCCGTTAAACATAAGTTCATTGATTTGGTTATGGATACCATAGAATTATGAAAAGATTACGTGTCCTATAGGGTGATTGATTTTGAGTAAATATATATTTACCCCATGAATTGTACGATGATCAAGCCATCAAGGGGTGTAGATGAGAGTCAGTAGTTCTTTGGCGAATTTTTTGTTGAATTAGCGATTCAAGAAGATCTTACGACAAACCACCCCGCTAGATAATAATGATGTTGTAATACCAACTGCATAGAAATGAACGATCCTACCACAGATTTTTCTACATAATCCCTATGCCTTATAATCAACAGAAGGTGACAAATGTGAAGGAGGTAACCTGTTAAAGAACATAAAAACCGGGTCATACATAAAAATTATATCAAACACGTTTCTTAGGAAACTAAAGTCTCACTGTAACAAAGGAAATCATATGATCCAGTGTGAATTATGACTACCTAATGCCTTTCGACCAAGTATCCATATTTTTGTAAATATTATCTTGTGTTGGCTTATCAACAATTTTCCATAAATTAAGGAAGCTTCTGATCATAAATGTACATAATCTGAGTATCAAAGTACATCTGTTTTTGAGTTTAACTTGTTCATTTCCAACATAAGAAGAAATTTGCACTCATTTTCCTTACCCCTTCCTGGAAACTATACCTCCAAGTGCTGGAATAAGGACTCTCTGGGTACCAAAAAGTCAGCAAAAATAGAAAAAAAATAGTTAAAAAATACTCCTTCCGTCCCACTATTAGATGACCTAGTTGAAGTTTGCACAATTATTAAGGCAGGGAAGGGAAAAAAACATATTTTTTACAATTATACTTATGGATCTAACTAAGTCTAGTTTTTTTTTCTCGATCTGGGAGTTGTTAATCATCTTTCAGGTGTTTTTCGTTGATTTTCTTGAATTTTCAATGATCGCTGGTGATTAAAGTAGGGTGGATCGATGACTAATCTTCATAAAATCGATTCAAAAAATGGAAGTATGAATTTAGAATCATCAACACATTCTGCTGAAGATAATTATAAGAAAGTTCCATCGATTGATTTACCAGATGAATTATTTGATGAGGGTTTAAATCCTTGGAAATTTTCGCCCATTGGTCGATTACAGTTACAGAAAACAAAATTTATTGATGCGGTTGTGATTCTAAGACAACAATGGAAATTGGTTGGAGACTGTAAACTCATTCCTCTTGGGAAAGGTTATTTCACCATCAAACTAGACAATGAAATTGATAGGAATCATATTAAGTCTGGACACTGGGAAGTCCTTAATCAAGTTTTAAGAGTCAGGAACTGGATGTCTAATTTTCGACCAGATTTTCAGAGAACTTTTAAAGATCAGGTATGGTTTCGTTTTCCTGGTTTAGGTCTCGAATTCTGGAAAGAAAAAATATTATTCGAAATTTTTAAAGAATTAGGTGATCCAATTAAGATTTATGCAGCCACAGAGAAATGTGAAGTTGGTTATTATGCTAATGTTTGGTTGAGATGGATTTCGCTCAATCAATACCTAATAAAATTTGGATTAACACTAAGTTTGGAGGTTTCTTTCAAGATATTTTGATCCCTGATTGTCCAAAATTTTGTGGTACTTGTGGAATTATTGGTCATCTTGTTACTGAATGTTATGTTGAGAAGAATAAAGCTAAAGCTAAGCAGGATATCCCAGTAAATGTTGTTAAACATACAGGTACACCTAAGTTTCATACTCCAGCTCCTACTAGAACTCCTTTTGATATTTGTGATACTTCTGAAAGAGAGGAGGATTCAATAGTTCATTCCATAATCATTACTCCTCCTAGTGTGCCAGTTGAAGAAATCATTGTCAATTCTGGGAGATTTAATAATCTACCAATAGAACAAGCTTCACTTGAGGAGGAATCTCATATTGTGGAAAAAGAGTGTGATATGGTGGAGTCAAATTCATCACAACAAAGTACTGTGAAAAATATGAATACTGATCAAATGACTGAGGACTTACAACACAATTTAGTGAAACCTGCTGATTCTACAGAACTTGAGAATACTGTTGTTAAATTTGTGGATGGAGTTACAGGAAAAGTTTTGACAGAGAATGTTCAATTTACTACTTGGTCTGCAGTGGTAGCTTCCCTTGTATCTTCCTCTGCTCAAAAGAAGAAATCTCCAGAAAAACCTACTGTTGAAAAGCATAAAACCACTTCAGCTTCAGTTAAGTATAACTTCAGGAAAAATAATGGGAAAGGGGGACTTATAAATCCCTCATCCAAAAAATGAAGATAATCTTTTGGAATCTCAGGGGCCTTAGAAGAGCTAGGGCCCAACTGAAATTAAAATCTTTAGTCAATCAATTTAATCCAACTTTAGTTTTCATTGCTGAACCTAGAGTTCAGTGCACTTCTTCTTTTTGTAGTAGGTTAAATTTGCCAGGTATGCAGTGTATGGATATTCATAATTCTTCCTCTAGTCATAAAGGGAATATTTGGTTATTTTGGAGTCATTCCATATCTACTCCAACAGTGGCTTCAATTACTAGTCAAATGATCACAGTGGCAGTTGGTGATGTTCTTATTTCAGGAGTTCATGCCCATGTAAATATAGTGCAAAGAAGATTTATATGGTCTGAAATGGTTTTGATTAGCCATCTTGGAAAGCCTTGGGTTATTTTAGGTGATTTCAATGCAATTCTTTCTATTTTGGAAAAGAAGGGGGGCAGATCACCATCTAGAAGATCTATGACTGACTTTAATGATTGTTTGGATCAATGTGAATTACTGCAAGCTCCTAAAATTGGCCTGGAATTTTCTTGGTCAAATTGTCAGCATGGGGAAAGAAGAATCTTATGTAATCTTGACAGAATTGTCTTTAATATGAGTTATCTGCTTAAATATCCTGATTGGGGGTATAAGGTTGGTCTTAGAATTGTTTCTGATCATTCTCCTCTGCTTGGTGGATGTGCTAACATTCCTAAACCAAAGAATATTCCATGGAGATTTCAAAAAAGTGGTTGCAGCACCCTGGATTATTTAAGGTCATTGAAGATAGTGGAATGAGCCTTTATTTGGTGATCCTCCTTATATATTCATGCAAAAGCAAAAAAGATTGAAGCAAATTTTGAAAGATTGGAATTGGAAGGTTTTTGGTAATGTTCACACTAAGCTCAAAGAAGCTGAGGAAGAAGTCAAAGCTAAGATGTTAATTTCAGATAGTGATCCACACAATGAAGATGCTCTAAATGACCTGGTACAAGCTCAGAATGTTTACAACTCTAGAGAAACTCAATTCAATACCTTGATGAGGCATAAATCAAGAATTAAATGGATCAAAGAAGGTTCAGCTAACACTCAATTATTTCATAATAATGTCAATATCAGACATACCAAAAACCTCATTTGTGAAATGGAGGATGAACATGGGAATCTTATAACATACCAAGAACAAATTACTAATCTTTTGGTTAACTTCTTTGAACACAAATTTCATTCTCAACCCACTCATGTAGATGATTCTCTTCTAGAAGTTATTCCAAATCTTATTACTCAAGATGATCAATCATTGCTAGATGCAGTTCCTTCAAATGATGAAATCAAGAAAGCTATTTAGGATATAGATGTTGAAAGTGATTCTGGACCGGATGGGTTTTCAGGTATGTTTTACAAAGCATTTTGGGATATTATTCACAATGACTTTATCACTGCCATTCAATACTGCTGGAGTAGAAAGTACATTCCTAAGGGTATGAATTCTAATTTTCTTACTCTCGTTCCAAAAGTACAAGGAGCTAAAAAACCTAGTCAATATAGGCCTATTGGCTTAAGTAATGTCAGTTTTAAGGTTTTTACAAAGATTATTACCACTAGGTTAAGTTCTTTCATTCCAAATGTTATTTATCCTCAACAAGTTGCCTATGTCAAAGGTAGAAGTATACATGAACAGATTCTATTAGCTTCAGAACTGGTAAATGAAATGAAATTCAAAAGGAGAGGTGGCAATGTGGCTCTGAAACTTGATATTGCTCAAGCCTTTGATTCTGTCAGTTGGTATTTTTTATTTCAAGTTCTTCAAAAATATGGTTTTTCTTCAGGCTGGTGCAAGTGGCTTCATACTCTGTTTTCCTCTGCAAAATTATCAGTATTACTAAATGGAGGTCCTAGAGGTTTTTTCTCCATGGGAAGGGGTCTGAAGCAAGGATATCCCCTTTCCCCTATTCTTTTTATTCTCATGGAAGAAGTTTTGAGTAGAAATCTTACACAGTTAGTTGATTCTGGCAGAATGAAGTCCATGGTCAATAAAAAAGGCATATTTCCTACTCACTTGATGTTTGCAGATGATGTCCTTATTTTCATTAATGGATCCAGAACAAGTTTGGAGCATCTTACTAATTTGTTATGCAAATACCAAGATAGTTCTGGTCAAGTTATTAACATAACTAAAAGCAAATGCTTTGTAGATGGATGCACAATGGCACAGGAAGCATATTGCAAGCTTTCTGCAAATGGAGTTGACTTCTTTCCCAGATAAATACCTGGGTGTAGTTTTATTGCCTGACAGAGTTAAGTCAGCTACTCTTTGGTCAATAGTGGAAAAAATGCAGTGTTCTCTTTGTACTTGGATAGGCAAGCTTCTTTCTTTCCATGATAGAATATTTCTTATCAATTCAGTCCTCTCAAATTTCCACTCTATAGCATGGCTATTTATAAATGGCCTAGCACTGTGATCAAAGAATGTGAGAAGATAATGAGAAATTTCCTATGGTCTGGAAATAGTGAAATAAGGAAATATGATACTCTAAGCTGGAAGAAAGTTTGCATTCCAAAACTTGAAGGTGGACTGGGTATAAGAAGATTGCAGACTATTAATAAAGCTTTTCTCATGAAGATGATGTGGCATTTACAAAATTCAGATGGTCTGTGTTCAAAAAATTTTGCTGCAAAATATAAAGACAAGTTTGGCCAATGGAGTATTAGATGGAAATTCTCCTCAGTTTGGAGTGGTCTTAAATGGGCTTGGCAATCTCTTAAAGAAGATATTCATTGGATCATTGGTACTTGTGACAAAATTTCTGTTTGGTTTGATACATGGATTGGAGCAGAACCTATTATTAATGTGTTTAGTTTTTCAGATTATATTAAGTCTCATTTGAATATGACAGTTAAGGAGTTGATTGTTGATCATCAATGGAGTATTTCTTCTTCTATGCAACCTTTTATTCTTTCTTCTCTACCTTCCATTAGTGGTGTAGAAGATAAGTTAATATGGAATGGATCATCTACAGGTCAATTCACAACTCTTGCAGCAGTTGATAAAATCAGACACAGAGAACCACTTCTCCCTTGGCCTTTTAACATTTGGAAGCCTTTTTTGCATCCTAGTATTTCTAGTAATATTTGGAAGCTTCTTCAAGGAATTTATGTTGATGATCAGAAGAAGGTGGAGCAAGGATACAACTTAGCTTCTATGTGCTGCATTTGTAGACAAGCCCCAGACAGTATGGAACATATCCTTTGGACCTGTACTTTCAGCAAAGTCATCTGGATTTGGTTAGTCATGGTTTTCCACTTCCATCCTCCAACATCTTCTGATAATATTTTCAATGCTGCAACACATAGAAGTCCCCTTATCAAAGAAGTATGGTTGACTGCTGCTTATACTACCTTAAGAGAGCTTTGGTTCCAGAAAAACAAGATGTTCTTTGAGAATGTGCAGCCCAACTTAAACAGATTTCAGAGTATAATTCTCAGTTTGGTTCATCTTGGTAGTCATAGAATGAAAGGAATTTGCTGGAACACAATACTTGATTCTCAGGTGTTGCTCTTCTTTAATATCTCTGGCTAAGCTTCATGGGCTGCTCTACTTCTAGCTGGGCTTCTTTTTTGATTTGACTTCCATTTGGGTTCTTAGATATTTAGCTTAGTTCATTTTACTTAGCTCTTTTCCCTTGTATTTTTGCTTCTCCTCTTTGGTTCTTTTGTTGTATTAACATTTAAGTTTTTCGTTCTAATAAAAATTGTGACTTAGCCAAAATAAAAAAATAAAAAAAAATAAAAAAAAATAGTAAAATTTAGAAATGCTTTATCTCCCAAACTATACCACCGATATTTGTGAACTTTGTACCATTGAAAAACATTTTAAAACGCTTATGAAACAAATATAAACATGGATATCAAATTATACATATTTTTTATACTAACAATAATCAATCAAATGGATAGTTTTAGAAACATTCCCTTGTTTAATGAGATAGGCCAACTAATAGTGGGACAAAATTTTAAACTAAGTAGGTCATCTAATAGTGAGACGGAGGGAGTAGAAGATAAGACATGTGCAAAACATTAGATTATGTAATCACAAAAAATAGATTGTTGGTCATCCACTTGTCTGTGGAATATTGAAGCCAATACTTAAAAAAGAGTAATTTTAGTTAATCCTATGGTCGATCAAGAACTGCATTTGAGTCTTCTTGTATCCTTACTGATTTAATTTAAAATTCCATATCAACAGAATATCCTGTCACGTACTCTATTGAGCACACCATACACATCATTTTTGAAATCATATATATGGAAACAAAATATTAGAATCCATTAGTATCACTTCTCTATTTAGGCAATCAAAGCATAGGATTTCTGATAATTTTACAACAACTGAGTTGATTAGTTTTGATTTATTTGGTTTTAGCAATGATTTGTGCAATGCACTTAGCTTGATGACCTTGTTTACATCATGATCTACACCACCCAAGGAGACATCTGACTCCAAATCATGGAGTACTGACGTGGGCCTATCATTTTCGAATAAGGTCGGAGGAGAAGCCTAGCCTAATGAAAGTGGATGCTGCAATGGACAATGACAATGCATCCACACCATATCCTATGGCATCGTCAAATGTAGGCATGACCAAGGCAGTTCTGGATCCGAATAAATCCGAAGAACCCACCCTTTACCGAGCAAAAAAAAAAAAAAAACCCCTTTGGTCATAAATTTGACCAGTTATAAAGACTTTTATTTCAAATTCTTGGTTATACTATTTTTCCTGGGTTGAACCACACATACCCACATGTTCATTATGCACTGGTTTCGTGACGCTCCCGCAGTTATCGCGATTGCTTGATGTCATCAAAGTCGTAATGATATTCTTTTATTCTCTCATCTTAGGTGAAGAAACTCCTTTTCCAAATAAAAAATATAATACAGTTGCTCTTTTAACTACCCCATTGAGAAAGTGACCACGTTCTTCTGCAGTTTGCAATTGAAGTTGACGAAAAGTGTTTGAATGAATCACTTTATTTGCATATTCCCTTCGCCTCAACAGATGCAACCTTTCAGCATTAAGGAACAACTCGAATTATCTGACCTGTCTTATGTACACCGGTCAATTGGTTGAACTGTTGATCTATATCTCGCATTACCTACCTAAATTCTCTGTAAAGTTGGATAATAACAATGTACAATAAAATTGTTTTGTAAAATAGTCACTGAAAATATATACATTTTATTCCTAGGAAGGCATCGCGTAGTTGAATTATATGGTTTTGTCCATTACAGTTTAAGCGATTGGGTTATTTACCGGCAAAGCAAGAAGTTAGAACACTGTTGTATTCTTTTTCTTCACAAAATAGAATAAAATTTTAATGTGAAGCAAAGCTTTTTTACAGTCATATATAGATGAATTTAGCTATGCTCGAACCGAAAGGGGTATGCTATGTGGAGATTGTGAATTACTAATTTTGTATGGACGTATGTGTCGATATCCAGGGAAATGGGGTGCTAATGCTGGGTTGTCGTTTTTCCTCCCCATATAAATACTCATATTGGAAAATATCCCTAGGCACTGTAACACTTGCCAAGTCTGCCACTTTGAAGAATATGACCACTAACTCTCCTGCAGTGGCATAAAGCTAGTTCAGAAAAACTCATGAAATCACAGTATTTAAATATACTTAAGAATAGTTTGCCATAAGCTCAAAATCAGAACTCAATTTTATATTTTTATCCACAAAGGTAACTAAATGTGTATGCCGATTGGCTGCAAAAAAAACCTCCCTGGTAACTCTTCATGTTTCTTCGGATTTTGATGATGCAAACTTTAACGAAGACTCAAGCTCCTCAAACTTAAGAAGTTGATGTAAATAAATGTCTATGTAAGCTTTATATGATATCATGGTAGATTTTAAGAATGCGTATGTGAGCATCCTCCATTCCATAGAAGAGCCTCCTCAACAGAAAACGTGTCGCAAACTAAATTCAACAAAAATAAAGGGTATTTGCCTCATACGAAGTCAAAGTAACCACATTCTAGTCCCAAGACATGACATTTGAAGTAAAATATATTATTGCTATTATGAATAACTTCACTAAGATGATATAATGCTAACCTGAACCCATGACTTAAGCGTCGATACTTGTGTAACTACAAAACTACCATGCTAAATGAAGGCAAAATAAAAAATGAAAAAAATGAACTAACATAGAAATCTACTAATTTTGTGACTGCTAAATGCTAGATTCTCTTGAATTTAATTAAAGAGAACAATTGGTAGAAGAGAGAAAACATGTGAATACATAATATATTTCTAAGAAAAGTCCATCATTTGGTGCTTTACCAAATAATTTTTACCATGCAGTAGTAGAAGATACTAAGAAATTGATTGGTAATTCATCCAAACTGGAGAAAATGACAACAATGAAAAAAATATAGCAGGTGCATAAAAGAACTGCAAAATTTCTACCATCTTTCGAACTTTCCAAACAACAACGTAGAATATTCTCTATCAAATATATAACAAATACCATTACGCCTCTCCCTGCTGAACTACGATAAAGCCCTGCAAACCTTTGAGAAAATCCAAGATGTATCTATTAGATTTCTATACAGTTGATAATCTAATTAGAATGTTATATGTGGGAGTCGAACCCACATCTACATGGTTGTGAACTATGTGCTCTACCAGTTGAGTGAATAAAACATAACATTGTATATTAATAACTTGTATCAAGCAAACAAATTTCGGTATGGAGACTACTCACAATTACGATGACTAAACTACTCTTACGATAGGACAATTTTGTTATTGTTAGAATGGATAGAAACCATCAACCATGTTGTGCCTGAATACTTTCAATGAAGTTTACAACACTATCGATATATTGTATTTAATTGCTTCGTTGTAAATTTGATTGGCAATAGAAACATGAAAATTAATGTAGTAATGGGACGAGATGAGATTACCTGTTTTACCAGCATCATTATCTTACCTACAACTGCAAACCTTAGATCAGTATGTGGGCCTCCTGGTAACACCACGGTAATAAGTTAGAAAATTGACCAAAAAGCATTTGGTATTTACATGAAGAACATAAATAAATACAACAAAACATTAAACTGGTAAGGGGGTATCACATTGAAGGATCCAATGCTTGCTTGGTATTTACAAAATCTAGTAAAAGTCCACCTGCCATGTGCACAACCAATAGCCCATGGTGCCAAGAATATTGAGGGTATTGCATGCTATCCTCAGAAATCATTTAGAGATCAGCTTATTACTGTAATTATCTATTACAAAATAAAAGCAAAAAAGTGTTTTACAAAATTGAACATTCTGATCAGATATCCTTCATAGATTTAAAAATAAAAAGCTAAACTTGTTTTTAGTGTTTTTAGTAGTGTTTTACGTTTCATAGATATTTTGTCTTACCCAGCTGAGTTCGAACTGCTCCCTATGCAAGCAATTTTTGAACCACCTCGAGCTTCTAAATGAAGTGGCATTATCCAAGGACACTTGCTAAATAAAGTGGTTTTTACTTTGTTAAATTAGTCGAATTTGTATTTGACAATAACTGAAAGTTAAGAAAATATGCACACATAAGGATACTTAGACTATACGGTATTAATTTATCCATCAGAACACATTACTTACAACGCCCTAAATTTATTCACTTTTTGGACATCCATATCAACAAACACTCTCGATGCAGGTGTCTCATTCTCAATATAAATTTCTCGCATTAAAATATCATTATTACCAACTGACTTGGTCACAATTTTTGAGACAGATTTCAGCTTTCCAATAACATCTACCAAAAACATCAAATTATATTATTTAAAGGAACTAAGTAAAACATGAAAGAACAACCAACTGACGCACCAACCCCTTACTTGTATAATACATAGTATCATTTTTTTCTGCTAGGAACATTCTCAAGAGCAAGGAATTCGAAAACTTCTTGTGGAAATATTGATGGAGAAGCACTAAGTTTTTCTATTTTTGAAAACCTATTTAGCCACATCACGTACTCAAAGGAGACTATTCTGTATCCATTAGTTTGTTTGGCAACACTAAATCTCCGAATAGAATACACATTTCCTTCTTCAATTTTTTCTTGGATCAACTTGACATGATCCTTCACCACCCTAGCATGTATCTGAGTTCCGTGCATTTGATATATATGCGAAAAACAGTTAGTCAAATGTAACATCTTTCTGAATACTCCATTACTCTATTTCTGAATACTCCATTACTCTATGGCCTAGTCACAGAAGAACGATTTAGCAAACAAAAAACCAAAATTTAAGAACGGCATTGCAGAGAGTTAAAAAAAACTTTGAAACTAAATGATTAAAACAGAAGACTGATACCACCTGTTAGTAAAGTCTACTAACACCCTAATTACAGATTATGTAATACCAGGAAACACACATGAACTTTTCCATCATCTTTCATTTAGTCAATAAAGTAGACAGCAATGATAAGATCAACTTAATAGGATGCCATATATGGCATACAACTCCTCTAAAAATGCAACAACCCAATAGAACACATGTCTAGTTGAATTGTCCAATTGAATTGAATACGAAACAATCATCTTCATTCTTTTTAACAAATTAATACCATATTAAGAGAGTAATTCGTCGAGGTCTGTCTAGGATAAACAACATTTGATGGGGTGGAGAAAAAGCAATTCAAATAAACATACCAAAAAAAACAAAAACAAAAAACAATAGTGGTTGAATATTCATTGTCAGCTTTATACCCAATATTATTTGAAAAAAATAAACACTTACCCTAATACAACTGTTTCGCACAATCCCTTTTAATCAAAATCCAAAACAGAAAATTCCAATCCGAATCAATTACTATACCAGGTGTGATGGGAATTTCATTCCCCGGGAGTAATAAATATTGGATAACCTTAAAGATTTCTTATGGTCTCCACTTCAAGGTTTGTTCTACCATTTTGTTTGTTTTATTCACATGCCAATCCTGGCCCTAAGATCTCTTGCAGTTGATGCATTAGTACAACAAATGGATAAAATACATTTTAGTGGTCAAGGACTTTCCGACTTCATTAATTTGCAAACTCACACGTTTCAAGCAAGGATTTTTCTCAAAAGTAAAATCATCATAATTCAAAGGAAAAATTATCTCAATAACAACAAAGACTGTTTAAAAAAGTAACCAAAGAACTTGTACCTTTTAATTTCCAATTCCGCCTTCAAATATAGGTCACTATAGTTCTGTAAGAAGATGTACACCAAACTCACTTGTATGTTGTTTAACAGAGAGGACATAATATCCATCGATTACTGTACATTACAGTACATCAAATAAAACTAAAAAAACGTAATCCAAACCAAATAAAGATTTAGAAAACAGTAGTGTGGATTCTGGAAACAGACCTAGAGCGACCAATACACTTTGGAGTTCTCTTAGAGTATACTTAAAAGCTCAACTTCAATGCAATCTGGACATTTATCCAAAATTGTGAGAACACAAAAGGATAAAAATCTATGTCCTGAAATTAAAAAGAGAAAAAAAGAATGAACAATCCTGATAACTCTAGAACCTTATTCCATGAAATCAAGAAACGAAATCAAAATAAAAAAAATAAAATAAAAAAAAGAACAGAAAGGAGAGAATTACCCCAGACCAGGACCCATCACATCCATCCTCCAATGCAACCATAATAGTGGAACTTGATGTAAATCAGGAAGGACACGAAACAAATATTAATCAATGTCTCAAATCAAAAAGAACACAAAGTAAAACAATCAATCAATGGAGTAATAAGAAAAAGCGTTGTCGTGATGAAATAGAAGATTATGGCTCTGTAATTGTATAAGAATTTTTTTTTTCTCATAAAAACCGAAACAAATCTCGGGCTTCCTAAGTTAGCTAAATATCTCACCAAAAATACCAGGTATTAGGTTATTAATGTATACATATTTTAATTACTACTACAATTTTAGTATTTTACCATATTTTTATCTCTTAATAACAGAATTTTTGGATTTGAAACATCTAAAAGATTATTTCCGTATAGGATTGTTTCAAATTTTCGTATAAAAGAAAAAATAACTTCAATTTTTTTTTTATGATTATCGGGTCTTCTAAAAAAAATGTTGTTGTAAAACCAACAAATATTGTCATATAAAAAAATTTATTTTCTTTTACAAACTCGGTTTTAAAATTTTATTTTTTGTAATTAACTTGGAGCAAATATTACGGTCCAGATATTATTAAAATTATGTAAACAAGGTGTAAGAAAATTCCAACCCTACCGACAAATATGAAGCATTAGATGGTACCAAACCTATTAAAAATTAACGGCCACGAAATGTAGGGGGTATAAGTTGTTTTTCGTCCAATCAGGGGCGAGGGTTTTGTTCACCGGCCGATGAGAGGGGAGGTTATCGCAATTCTCAACGTGGAGTGAGAGATGGCGTGGGGTTTTTAGGTTGTTGATTAAACAAGAGATTTTCGTATAAATTGTGATAATATTCTTAAATATTGAATATTTATATCAAAATCAAGATGGATATATTGATAACAAAATACAATGATTTTATTCTCTTCTCTTTTGTTTTCTTCTTTCCTTTTATCTTCCCTAGTTTAACAAAATTCTCTTTAGTTTTACTTCCTAAACAAATGTGAGTGAGAAAAGAAAACGAATCAGAAAACTCAAAGGATCTACTAGTATCCAACAAGTGGATTAAGTTATGTTGTGAATAAAAAATATAAGTTTCAAAATGTTTGACAATTAGTTGGTGATGGTGCACTCCCTATGCTAGGGATGTCAATGGGTACCCATTACCCGGAACCGGACCCTGTAGATTCGGGTCCGGTTATGGATCCTAAAGTTGGACCCATTAACAACTTAGGACCCGAATCTTAACGGGTCCAAATGGGTAATACCCGTCGGGTACCCGGTTATAGGGCTGTCAATGGGTCCGGGTCCTCCCGGGTAACGCTAGATCCGGACCCTACTTATAAAAGTCGGGTCCAATTCCTAAATTTGTGGACCCAAAACCGGACCCGTTTAAAGTCCTGGGTACCCGTTGGGTACTAAGAGAAATATAGAAATGGTCTTAAAAACTCAATTTATTTCTCCTTTTTGCTTGAATCTAAATTATTTTATAAACACTTATTATTATTTCTTTATTAATGTACTAAATAAAGATTAAATGTAAGAAAAAATGTAAAATGTAAAAAAAAAAAAATCAAAGCCAAAACTAACAAAATGCTTATAATTTTGCTAAAAAGATGCATAGAATGATGAATAACCGGGTACCTAATACCCATCGGGTCCTAAGTTGTTAATGGGTCCAACTTTAGGACCCAGCACCGGAACCGAATCTACCGGGTCCGGTTTCGGGTAATGGGTCCACAAATTTAGGAACCGGACCCGACTTTTATAAGTAGGGTCCAGGTCAAGTGGTACCCAGGAGGACCCGGACCCATTGACAGCCCTACCCTATACACATATCTGGCCATCCGAGGCGAGTTAATTCAGTCAATCTAAGAGGTTGGTGGTCTAAGTTTTGTACAGTGTTTGGGTTGCTTCCCCCTGTTTTTCAAGAGAGAGTTTGAAGATATCCTTGGAGACATTTATATCATATAAGACCTAGAAACCACATGACTCAAGCAGTTCAAGTTATATTCGAACGATGGTGGACGACTACAAACACGTTCTTTTTCAAAGATTTTGAATGTGGTAAGTTAGTTTTTTATTGTAATTAAATTTTTAGATTATGGTTTTTTTTATTATAAAATTCAACAAACTATAATTATGAATATGTTGTTAATTAGGAGTTACACCGTTAGATTTGTACATGTTAACGGGAATTCCATGTCATGGAAACTTACTTCCTTTTAATAGACTAAATTAGGTATCAGAAGATAGATGGAAAGTAAGACTTCCTTTATACTCAAATGATGTAGAAGAAAATGATGCATATAGATCGAATAAATGCATATGGATTAAAAGTGTCTGAGTTGAAAAGTTTTTTGCAACGTTATGCTAGGAAATTTACTGAGAATAAGTTAAAAAATAAACAATATTTGTTTCATGAGCATTATGAGGAGCTCGAACGTCTGTTTGTGTTGTGGACAATAGGCCAATATATGTTTCCAGATGCTAGCTCAGTGGTGTTAATCGGTTTTCTCGAAGCATTATAATATTTAGAGAAAGCACCAACATATGACTGTGGGTCTCAAATTTTATCAGAGCCTTACATATACCTCGGTAATTGCTCGAAGTGTGTCAAAGATAGTTTTTAATGCTTTTTAGGGGAGTGTTGGAGGTAAGAATCATTATTTTTCACATTATTATTTATTTATTTGACATAGAAAATTTACTAACCAAAAATGTTATTATTATTTTCAGTATTGTGGTATAATATTTCCGTGTTTGGAACCTTCTCTTATCAATCCCATTAATGTTTTTCCTGTCATATTAAAAAACGATTCCGATAATTGGCAAGAACAGGTTGAAGATGGTCAACATACTGCTATTGTTCAGAGGATTCAATAGTTGTGTAGAACAAGCCTTAACCTTGTCTCCATGTCGTATGAAGCAATCCTTGAGTAAGCCGATTGACAGAACTGACAACCTATATTGGTTTAACACTATTTTCAAGCCCAATATTGTTATGCAACCACAAAATTTGGGTTAGATGGATTTCCCAGCTTTAGGTAGGATGCCACTTGGTGATGAATTTCTTCCTTCCCAACCTCCAACAAAGACGGGCGACGCATTTTCATATCTTACTCAAGCGGGTTCATCGTCGACTATGCCACCATTTTCTTGGGATGTACAGACTATATCCACCACATCTAGGCAGATTGTTACTTATCCAATTGTTTCTAGTGCACTTGAATGGACTTATCCATACTGGGGGTCAATGATACACCAGAGCAGTATCACAATAAGTTGAATGATTATCAAGTTCTATTACACGGATTTCAGAGATTCCACTTGGATGAGTTGCAAAAAGTGAGGGAGAGCATGATATTTGGCATGAGTCCAGGATATTCCGGTCATGATGGTAAAAGTACAAGTTATGGTGGTAGTAGAGGCATGAGTCCTGGTAGTAGAGGTGTGAGTCATGCTAGTAGTAGAGGAATAAGTCATAGTGTTAGAGGTATGAGTCTTAGTGGTAGAGGTATGAGTCCCAGTGGATCAAGTCAGTGAAGTCGTAGAAGTGAAAAAAGAAGTTTGAGAATTCGTTCTATGCAGGACGTGCCAGAAAGTTCTACTCCAAATGAAGTATTAGATGCTCAGGTAATAGTACGTGAAGGTGATGCAGACATTGATATGGTTACATCTCCTGGAAGTTGTTTAACCAATTACCAACAGAAACTATATGACTCTTGGCGGTGGCGTGAACATTAAATCAGTTAGGCAATCGACTATGTATACCCCAATTTTCTCAACCGCTTCATCATTTAAACCATTTCATCAAGCTTCAGCATTTCAACAACACACATTTCAAGATTTGTATCATGTTACCTTGCGCCCGGGTAAACCCATTACTTATCAAGGTTATGATAATTATGAAGAGACTCAACCACCAAGTCAGTCTTAAACCGGCTCAATAACTGATATGTTGAACAACACTCTTGATCAAGAAAAAGTGTGCAATTGGATCTTTGATCAGGGAATATGAAAAGAAGAGGGTACCTAAATACACCACAATCTTTTAAATATCAACCTATAAATAAGATACCAAGTGTGATAGTTTATGGACAAATTCGATACAATACAACAACTATGGTATACACTTTGTGTGATCGACTATGGATACGAGATTGAGACAATACAATAACAAAGTTTTTACTTGATAATAGGTACGGTATAAAACTGAAACACTGTAAGATCATTTTAAAATACTTGGATTAATGTACGTGTGTAATTTACTTAATTATAATAATAATTATATTACGGAAAGAAAGTAAATGACACAACAATATTTTGTTAACGGGGAAACCGCAAATGCAAAAAAACCTCGGGACTAGTCCAGTTTTGAATACTCTCAGAATTAAGTCGTTATACAAAATCTAATACCAACTTCGTATAGTTGAGACCAAGTGTACTATCCCTAGCTACTTAGTTCCCTTAGTATCCCTGCACCTTCGAATTCTAGAGTCACGCACGTGAATCACCAATCCTTTTGATCGTATTCCCAATAGTAAAGGATAAAACTGTTTGGTAGCCACTTTATTCAATCTTTGGTAATAAGATATTTATGAGTTGTTGACAAAGGCTCTTCTGTTTAATCTAATAAACTCCTTTGTCTGGTTAGATCAATCTAAACTTTGATTACCGAAATAACTAATTTATAGATTTGCAATCAATCGATATAGAACTCAAAGAGCAACTATAAAGTTATGTCGATCTCATGCAACTAGTGAATCAAGTATATCAAGGATAACATGATTGTAGTTAGATCCCATCCAATCAAGGTTTTTGCACTAAATCCACAAGATACGGAAACTAACAGGAAAATCTTCGTCGTCTTCAAATCTTCGATTGTCTTCTTAATAACCTACACAACACAACTTGAATCCTCTTGTGATCAATCACACAGAGAGCGGACCTTGTCAACAATGAATTATCACAAGATGTCTTTAGATACGAAAATGGTTCTAAAGATCTCGTTGATACTTTGATCTAGTTTGAGTGAGCTTTATATCAGAAGAGAAGATTCTCAAGAATAGACAAATTAGGTGCAATCAAGGTTTTAACAACCGTTAGTCAATTAAATCAATAATTAAAAACTAAAATAACAATTCAATTATCTAGTTTCCTACCAATGGTACTCGTAGAGCTTCTTGATCCCACAAAAGTATTTAAACAAGCGGTCATAAGAGATTTCGCCTAATTAGGGTACTTTCCTCTCCAGATAGACGGCTCCACCAGAAACAATACAAATCAAGTTTTCCTGGCTCTTAGGATAGTTTGCAAGAAATACAAACTCAAATATTTATAGACCAAGGTTGTTTGGACAACAAGGAAATTCCAAAACCAAAAATATTCTCAAGATATTCACTAAAGTATCAAGTTTTAGTTTTCCTAATTATAATTAATTACCAAACTATATTTCTAAAAACTCCCTTAGAAAACTTTTATTGTTAATGTAACATATTAACTAATAATATTTTTCAGAGGATATGATTTAATTGCTGGCAATTAAAACATATATTATGAAATCATAATTAAATGACTTTCAATATTTCGGTTTGGGATCACCTTGAGTATCAAGGAATATCTTTGAACAATTAATGATAGGAGTTATGTACATGTTCAAATAATGTCGACATCTAGAAGTTTCTCAGCAAACCCTAATTCCAAGCTTCACACAAAACATAAAGAGATATGTGAATATTGGAAACTAGGTTTTGCTCCTTGGGATCGGTTCTACCATTACTCGGAATGTAAGTTTTGATCGGTTATGCCATACTTCCTAAACTAGGTTATGACCAGTTACACCATGCTTCCCAGAGGTAGCTTGTGATCGGTTACACCTTACATCCCGAGTTAAATTCTGATCGGTTACACATTGGTTCCCAAAGTAGCTTGTGTCCGATTACAACTAACTTCCCAATTAGCTTGTGATCGGTTACACCATGCTTCCAAAAGGTAGCTTGTGACTAATTACAACTAACTTCCCAATGTATCTTGTGACGGATTACACCATGCTTCACAAAGTAGATTGTGACCTATTACAATATGCTACACAGTATAGGTTATGACTGGTTATACCTCAATTCTCGACATAAGTTAAGATATTTTCTACCTTGTATGCATTGGTTATCCAAAAGATATTCAATAAAGAACTGGACTAATCATGATTTACCTTTCGATTATGAAACAAGTTCATATATCTACTTCCTTAAACTAATGTAATTATACATAGTTTTCTAAGATGAAACCACACCCTTATCTTACACATAATCAAGTAATTAAATACAAAGATTATGTTGATGTCATATTTACGAAGTTCCAAAAGATAAGCGTTTATACTTCGTAATTCAATAAATTTCTTGACACTTTGATCATAATGATATGACCAAGTCTAACTACTAGAATATTATATATATATATATAGCTTCGCATGTTATGTTTTCAATATAATCCGACTTAAAAGATATGTTAGGAATGCAAACAAGATCAAGTCAATATTACTAACCTCAAGTGGAAGGACAATGTCTTCGTCGTGGTCGTTACTTCTTCACATTTTTCAAGTCTTCGGAGTAATACTTGTACGTTTCAATATTCCTAGACTTTCTAGTCTAACCTAAACGAAGTTGACTCTAGTATTTATTTAAGCGACTCTAGATGAGTTTTGATACTAATATGACAACCAAACTTGACATACCAACGCTTGGTGGGTTCAACCGAGCTATGATCTAACATAAATGAGTAGTTTAAGGACGTAATTTAGTTTAAATATTTATAATATAATCTTTTTGTTTTAGTTAATGAAAAATATCTTTTGGATTAGTGTTCAAATCGAAACTAGTTTTACATTTCATTAAAAATTAACCTTAATACATAACACAATACTTAATGAAAATTGAATCCCTGCACGTGAACCTTGTAGAGTTCGTAACATTCGTCATGACTAAGCCATATTTTGTTGTCTTCAGCAAATTTGGTATGAGCACTAATTTTTAGTTCTTCACTTGATAACCCAGGATGATCCCCTTTTATCATCCACATAATTTGCGCATACTTTCTCATATCGTTATTGATGAAACAATAATAATTTTTAAAACACTCATTTTTTCTTCTTGAATTTGCATGACTTAACGTCATAAACCTTTGAAATACAGTGTCCCATAAGTTAAAAGTCTCTATATTGAAATCTCCATCGCTTGTAACTGAAATCCAACATCGAATTAGAGAAATATCTTCTTCTTGAGTGAAGGGAACACTAGACACTTCGGTTATGCGAGCACTAGGCATGTTGAAATAAATTTGAAGTTCAGATGGTGTGAGTTAAAATGGGTATTTATAGGGGGGGGGAGAGATCATAGCTTCTGGATAAAGATATGATGATCAATGATCAACTCAGTGATCGACATCATGACTATTTATGGCGCTAGAATGACCAACGAGCGATCTTATGACCATATAGCGATAGACACTCTATCGCTCATTAGACACTCTTTCGTGTATGCCTAAGTGGTATAATTGACACTTAGATGGATATGTTTTCCACTTTAGCATACTCATATATAGTGGGTACCAAAATGGAAAAATTACATGCTTGACATATGCATAGGAATAGGCCTAAAGGGCAGAGTTTCCACCAGAAAAATTTGATTTTTTGTGGGAATTTGATGGACAAAAGAAATTTGATTAACTAATTGGCAATTTGATTAACTAATTTGATGGACAAAAGAAATTTATAAGCGTCTTTGACACTGAGCTAACCATATTTTCCATAGCTCCAAACAAGAGAGTCGGTTATATTATCATCAAGAGGAATAGATAAAGACAAAATATCATTTTGAACATCCAACAAAATAAGTTTATTTATGAGAGTAAGGTCTCATTGCTTTGTAGTAGGGCCAATAACATTTTTATCCCTAATTCTAACAATATTATCTCTAAATCAATGACAACAGATAAAGGTAAATATGAAACCCAAGGATCGTTCCAAAAATATACCTTACTACCATCACCAATGCACCATCTCAGGCATCCATTAATAGCATTTTACCTCTAACTAAACTTCTCCAACTACTAGACCAACCATTTTTAACCTTACTAGATTAAAAATCAATGTCCTTATAGTACTTAGCTTTGAGGAAAAGAGCCACCTTAGATTCAGGGCTCTCATATGATCCTCCAAGCCATATTGGCTAACAAAGAAAGATTGTTAAGGACCATATCTCTCAAACCAAGCCTTCCAAGGTCAATAGGACTACAAACAATGGACCAATTTACATTATGCATCCTTTTAGGGTCTTTATCCCCATCCCACAAAAAAAAAATCTCCTAAACTTATCAATCTTGTTTATAAGAACTTTAGAAAATTTCAACATAAACATCAAGAGTATAAAAAAAAGTTTGTCTAAGTTTTCCTGTGTAAGTGGTGGTCCAGATTTGTCCTCCCATGGTATAAATCTACGGGTGTGATTATTTGGCATAAGTGATGGTTGTGATTGAGATTAGAAATGCATCTAACGACCAAAATTTATTTACCATATCACTAATTAATGTTCCATTAGTTCTTCATAATGAATATTGTATTGATTTCCCATAATAAATGTCAATTATAAATGTTAATAAATAAATTATTCTATTAACAATGATAATAAATAGATATATTTTTATTAAATAATGCTTAAAATTATTTTAGTATTGTTGTGAGTTGTACAACAACATGTTTCTAATGAGCTATGTACGGTGAGCTATATACAAAAAACAATTGATGTTCGATAAAACATAAACTAAAGTTAAAGCCGATTAAGAAATCGATCAAACATAAACTAAGTGGCGGTCCAGATTTTTCCTCACAAGAGATGATCTACGGTTGTAATTGTTTGTCATAAGTGATTGTTGTGATTGAGATTAGAAGTGCATCTACGGATAAAATTTACTTACCATATCACTAATGTTCCATTAATTTTTCATAAGAAATAATTTATTAATTTTCCATAATAAATGTCAATTATAAATGATAGTAAATAAACTCTATCAACAATGATAATAAATATATTTTTATTAAATAATTCATAATATTAATTTAGTATTGTTGTGAGTTGTAAAACAATGTGTTTCTAATGTCGTTTTCTGTGCTGAGCTATGTTCAAAAAACAATTGGTGTTTGGCAAAACATTAACTAAACTTAGAGCCGATTAAAAAAGCGATCAAATTTATTTCGTAAAATATAAGGTTCAACTATTGTTGTTGCAGCAAATGACTAGAACGACATATCTCTGAAAATTAGAGTGTATTTTATTGTGCTTAAGAATATTTTTTTTGGATAATCAACATATTTCAATTCATTCAAATCAAAATAGTGATGAAAAATTCGCTTACAAGTATAATAAAAGCATCAAAATACAAGATAATCAAAACCCTAATACAAATAAGGACATCAATTACAAGTAGATCGCGAAGAGAAAGAGCAATAAACCACAAACATATCCAAAGAAATTTTATGTGTAAGGGAGAGATGATGGTATATCCAGAAATAAATCCCGACCATTTAATATGATTACATTCTTCTTCGTTTAATGAATTTTTTATTATTAAATAAATAAATATATATATATACATAATATTAAACTTACAAATTAGTATTATTATTAAAAAGTATTATTTTTGAAAAAAATCAGTTGTTGTTTCATATTGCCTTTATTTTTATTATTTTTATTAATAAATTAAAGAATTTTTATTATGGTATAAATAAAATATAGTTTGAAAGGAAATTATTATCTTTAAGAATAAAATATAGCAAATAAGATATGTAGTATATATAGATTTAAGGGTAATTTTTATCATTTATAAAATAAAATAGGGATGGAAAAAAATAGAATACGAAATTAGGTTGATCATAGCTTTTGCTTTTGAAGCTTTTAAAAGCCCATTCTCCTCTACTTTTCAAAGTTGATAGATTTTGGAAGTGTGTTACATAAAAAACACTATAAAAAATATTCACCAAACACTATGATGGAAAAATATTACTATAAATATGTTTTCGAAATACTTTCAAAAAAGCAAAAAGAAAAATAATATCAAACTCAGTTAGATTCCCTAATGATGATATAAGTGGGCCATAGTGGCGGTTGTAGTGGTGTTAAAGCAAAGACGCTAAGGTTTGATTGGAAGTGGTGGTGGAAGTTGTTTCAGTAAAAACAATGGTTCCCAATGAGTAATTTCGCGTCGTCTCGCTTATTCTACATAACTAGCTTAACTTTATTTTTCTCAATGATGATGGATAATAAAGTCTATTAGTTGTTGTCATAGTCTATTGTTATTAGAATTAAGTGGTTAACCACTTGACTTACTAGCTAATCATGGTTTCATTATTTTTATGTTGCAAATAACCTCACATTTAGAAGGTTAATGTCCGAGAATGTCTGGAAATTTTGAAAAACTAAAACTAAATCTTATGTAAGTAAAAATGGGTTGTCATATGAAATGATTTAACGTTATCTTGAGTAAATGAATTAGTTTTCCTTTATGTTATATAAAAGTAAGAATATATAATGCGATATGTATTGTTAATTCCATTCAGAGTTTTAATCTTTTCATATTCACTAAAGGGGATAAAATCAACAAGGATCTGAACATTGTTGATACCTACATAATTATTCTCGATAAGAATGTGTTCGGGTGATGTAATTTTTCATAGACTACATAGTTTAATGTTTTGGTTACGTCTGGTTACTAAATTGAGGGAGATGCATAAGGAAAAATACCATTTCAAACCATCGAAAAGATATATTTGTAAACAATAAAACATACTATCAAATAACCAAATAAAAATCCATACCCATGCAGTGTTAAGACCTAGTAACATGATAATATATAGGATCAAGAGTAAACTTAATTAAGACACATCTACCTGCCATGTTAAGACTTTTTGATTTCCAACCCTGAATCTCGAAAAAAAAGGTTTTTCCAGAGACTCTACCCCACTCCAAAGGAATTCTTAAATACTGACCAGGAGAAGCAGCCACTTGAACCCTTAGAGACCTAGACATACCCATTGGGAAGCTTCTACCAAGATTACAATAAGTAAGAAGGGTAGATTTAGAATCACTGACAACTTTTCCTGACCATTTGCTGAACTTATCAAGAATAAGTCTCAGATTGCAAGCATTTTTGTAATTTTCCTTGAGAAAGATTACGTCGTTATTTGCATAAAAGGACTGAGTAATCTTGGGGGCACCCTTAGCCATAGTGAAACCGCGTGAATACTTAGTGTTAATACTGTTTTGGATCATTCTGGAAAGAGCCTCTAAACATAAAAAAAAAAAGTCTATAGTGGATTTGCTTGACGAATATACCATTAGAGGGACCAAATTCCATACTAGGTGCACTATTGATAAGAACCTTGAATGTAACCGTACTAACACAGGCCATGATCAAACTCACTATTTTCTCAGAAAAACCAACACACTTCAGCATTTTTTTTAATGAAAGGCCAATTGATTATAGGCCTTATCAAAGTCCGGTTTAAGTGTCATCCATCCTTTGGCACCTTTCTTGGCCTTAAAAGAGTGTATAATTTCTTTTCATACAATAGTTAAATCAAATATTGATCTACCATTAACAAATGCATGCTACTGATTTGAGATAATTTTTCATAAAATGCCTAATTTTATTATTAAGAATATTAGTTATTGTCTCTCTAACTTATTATTATTAGTGTTTGAGGGTGAAAACAGTTTCTACTGATTTTGGTAATTTCGGGTGTGAGTGGGTGAGAACCGAGTCTAAACCCTAAACAATGTACTACACGGGAGTACTTTAGATTCGAGAGATCAATTTGTACAAATCCGGCCTAAACCAAGAAATGGTCGTTCCAGACTTGCTTCGGTCACAAAGTGAAGGAGAAGGGTTGGTTCTGGGGAGGGAAGCGAAGAAAGTGTTGAGACCGGAATAGTTGATTCTAGAAGAGTAGTTGTTCGACGACTTGTATCAGAAAGTGGAAGGCTAACAGATGGGAAAGCTAGCAAATGATTTCTGAGTGTTGTATGTTCCTAACCAAAAGCCTGTCCTTTGGTGGAAATAGGTGAGACTTATTTATACAAGTCGCAACGAAACATACCCTGATCTTGTAAGAATTGGAAACGGTTTGAGTAAATGGAAGTAAACGGTAACAGGTAACGCCTGGAATTGATGTTTCCATAATGAAGGAAACGTTTCACCATTACTCATTGTCTTTACTAACTGCCTTATTGTTATGTCACTTTCTCGTAACGGGCGTAGTGTATGCCGCACGCTGTAAACCGCCAAACCAATACCCTAATGAGCATCCCCTAATTTGTGACATGTTTTGATGTCTCAAGTGTTTTCATGAAAAACATGTAGCATGTTGCTGTTGTTTGTAAAGTTGAGCTTGGGAGACTCGCTGGCTCGGTGGTGACCCTCGACGGTTGATATTTTGCATCTTGAGAGGAAGGGTAGCCCTTGATTATTGCAACCCTTCGTTTGGAAGCCAGCGGCATGAAAGCATGGCCGACATGGCTTTGGCATAGTTTAGGTACGGCCAAGCTAGGATTTTGGTATGGTTTGGGCATGGCCAAAATTAGGGTTTGGCGATGTGGCCAAAGAATTGGCACAATGGCCAAGTTGGTTCCATGACTAAAAGTTGTCACAAGTTTGGTAGCAAACTTGTACGGCTGAGATCTGCATCTTAGGAGGAAGGATAGTCATTGATCGTGGCTACCTTTCGTTTGGCGTCCAGTGATATGGTGGCATGGTTGGTATGTTCACGCATGTTTTAGGCGTGGCCAAAATTAGGGTTTGGTACAAACCGTGCAGTTTTTGGTATTGGGCCAGAAGTTTCCACGCGTTTGGTGGCGAACTTGTACGGTTGATATTTGCATCTCAGATGGAAGGGTAGCCGTTGATGGTCTCAACCCTTGGTTTGGAATCTAGCGGCATGGAGGCATGGCTTTGGAAATGTTTTAGGCACGGCCAAAATTAGGGTTTGGTACAAACCATGTAGTTTTGGTATTAGGCCAGAAGTTACCACGCGTTTGGTGGAGAATTTGTACGGCTGAGATCTGCATATCAGGTGGAAGGGTGGTCGTTGATTGTCGCGACCCTTTGTTTGGCAGCTAGCAGCATGTGTTAGGGTCAACATGGATTTGGCACAATGGTGCTGCTGGCATGGTCAACATGCCTTGGCGCAGATATGTGGCTGGTAAGGCATTCCCTTGACACATGTGGAGCGGCTGGCATGGTTGGCATGCCTTGGCACAGAGATGTGGATGGCATGGCATGCCATTGGCACATGTGGAGCGGATGGCATGGTTGGCATGCCTTGGCGTGGAGATGTGGCAGACACGGCATGCCATTGACACATGTGGAGCAGCGGTCATGGTTGATATGCCTTGGCGCGGAGATGTGGATGGCACGACATGTCATTGGCACATGTGGTGCGGCCAGCATGGTTGGCATGCCTTGGTGTAGAGATGTGGATGGCACGGCATGCCATTGTCACATGTGAAGCAGCTGGCATGATTGGCATGCCTTAGCGCAGAGATGTGGCTGGTACGGCATGCCATTGGAATAAGTGGAGCGGCTAGCATAGTTGGCATGCCTTGGCACGGAGATGTGGCTGGCACGGGATGTCATTGGCACATGTAAAGTGGATGGCATGGTTGGTATGCCTTGGCACGAAGATGTGGATGGAACGGCATGCCATTGGCACATGTGAAGTGACTGGCATGCCTTGGCGCTGAGATGTGGCTGGCACGGCATGTCATTGGCACATGTGGACCGGTTGGCATGGTTGGCATGCCTTGGTACGGAGATGTGGATGGCACGGCATTCCATTGGAACATGTGAAGTTGTTGGCATGATTGGCATGCCTTGGCACAGAGATATGGCTGGCACAACATGCTATTGGCACATGTAGAGCAGCTGGCATGGTTTGCATGCCTTGGCGCAGAGATGTGGCTGGCACGGCAAGCCATTAGAACATGTGGAGCGGTTGGCATGGTTGGCATGCCTTGGGGCAGAGATGTGGCTGGCACGACATGTCATTGGCACATGTGGAGCGGATGGCATGGTTGGCATGCCTTGGCGCGGAGATGTGGCTGCCACGGCATGCCATTGGCACATGTGGTGTGGAAATTAGGGTTTGGCATATCGAAACCCTAATTAACATTAAAAAGGTACCCTGGTAATTTTCTCGCGAACGTATTAAAGGGTTCAATAAATGCGCTTAGCGGAGACATTATTACTCAAGTTTTGTTTCTCTTCAGAGTGACATCACTATATGACTAGTGTTTTACGATTTTAACCCTAAGCTAAAAACTACCATCAACATTAAGTCCCCTGCTTAGATCGGAATAGGGGCATTGTTACGAGGTAAGCATAAGATGGTGACAGACAAGGACTTAAGCGAAACGTAAATCATGCAAGATGGTCAGGAAGATACGTCTAACCTTTTTTGGGAAGTAAGAAGAATTTGTGATCCTCGTATTTGGTGGCTTTGCGTAAACTCGGCTCGTGGCATTGTAGGTTAGGCTACGGAGTGGTAGAGGCTGGTTGAGATGTAAGATGCAGGCTTGGCTTGGCATGGTGCGGCTTGAAACGGAGCCGCTAGCGTTGGTCGTCTTGGAATGGGAGCGTTGGTGTTGATCCGCTTAGAATGGAGCCATCAACATTGGTCGGCTTAGAGTGGAGCCATCAACATTGGTCGGCTTATAATGGAGCCACATGCATTGTACTGGCTCGGAATGGAGCCATTAGCATTGGATCGGCTTGGAAAGGACGCTGGCTTGGTGTGGCGTGGGCGCTGGCTTGGCGTGGACTGTTGGCACCAACTTTCTATTGCGGGTATGGTTGCCTTTTTTCTATGCGTGGCTTCAAATAGGAGATCCATTCCTTATTCAAATTCCAAAGGTGTTGTAGCTACAAAAAGGGGCGTGACTCCTCCTCCTTATGTCGTATCTCCGGTTTTGCTTCCGAGTCTCAGTGCTGGCGGCAGAGAAGCAGCAACAACGAAGGCAAGCATGTCTCAAACACGTACTTCCACATTTCCTCACCAAACCCTAATTATCTCGCATAGACAAATATAAGGCTTTCCTTATATTTGTTAGTAGAAGAAGTTTTAATTAAAATCCAGATGTCACGCCTTAATTCACGGCCAGTAGAAGGTTTTCCTTTTTCGGATTTCATCACTCTGCTGAATATAAGAGGCGATCTTGAATCCCTCATTCGTACATATAGTCTTGAAATCACAGGTATCATCTCGTGTTTTCTCCTGGTTCTTCATTATGTTTTCTTGTTCATGTAGATTACTGGTGCACATAGGGCGAAAACTTATCCCTTATTTTGATTTTGTAGTATATAATGGGATCTTCCAGTGACAACCATACCTCTGACTCTTTGGAGAGAAACTTTGGGATCGACGAAAACTGGTTTTCTTCTCATGAGGAGGCATTGGACATAATTGATTCGCTGTTTCGTGAAGCTGGTAAAATTATTCAGGACGTGCCTTCCACCTATTTATGTGGAGTGTGGATGCATGCTCAAGCGTTCATGACTCTGGTGGACATGGAAGAAAAGTGAGGAGATGATGAAGCATCCCAGTGCATTGAGATTCCTCGGGGAAACGAAACTTCTCCACAACCCATTGTTAGGGCTGAACGATTGGCCTCTCGGTTGAAACGACAGAAGAATGAGTCTGTGAAACTTCTAGGGGAGAGCAAGTTTAATTTCCTTTCCCAAGATGGTGTCATAATCCTTGATTCCGATGTGAGTGAATCGGGGGATCCTCAAAAGGCCGCTGAAAAGGCCTCAAAAGAAGACGCCGATGTGGTTGACGAAACTGAATCAGCTTTTGGAGTAGATGCCGGAACTTCCATCGGGGACGTTGGAGAATCCGTGGTGGTATATGCTGAGACGGTTATAGAAGTGGGTGTTGGACAGGAGGCGGAAACCGTTGCTGCTGAGGCGATTTCCGTGTGGGATGTTGGACTTGTTGTTACTGAGGCGGCTTCTGGATGGAACGTTTGTTTCCCGAGAGATTGTTGGGGAAGTGCTTGAAAGGGATATGACAGAGGCATTGGCGATCTGGGAATCTGCTTTCAATGACCAGTTTCCTTTTTTTCCGTTTCTCTTTGGCGCATAGATGTTTTGTAGACTCATTTTTATCTTATTTGTATTCATGGCGAAGTTTAGGGATTTCGCCAAACAACATCCCACTTATTTAGTTTTTATGGTTTCGCTTATTTGAATAAAACCTCTTTTCCGAAAGGATCCAAAATCTCCCTCAAAATAATTTTTCCGGCATTCCATACCTTTTGTGTCGTCTGATGATTCCTTGCATATTCTTTCCTCAGTGCTTTGAATAAGGTATTTTTGCAGGGTTTTTTTTTTTTTTTTTTGGGATTCAGGAAACTCGTTTTGAAAGGAAAAGTATGGATTTAGATAGGAATCAAAACCTTAATTAAGAATGCAAACGGTGCATTCATCTCGGAGGAAATAGAAATATTGATTGGAAAGGAAAATCGCTGAAGAGAATACTAAAGGTAAAATCGCTGGAGGAGAGAGTGGAAAAACGCCTTAGGTATTGAAGGGCTTGAGCCATCTGGAGTGAACCGTCACGCCTTCCAACTTGTCAGCGTTGATGAGTTTGCCGTAACCGCCTAAGAGGACGGCTGCCACCAGATATGGTTCATCTTTCTTTTCTTCGGGCGAATCAGTTCGGGCAGCTATCCTCAATTTTATGTTTCCGAGTTGAAAGGAGGTCACCTTGATTACCACATCTCCAATTTGAAATGAGTTTGAGTGTTGCGTAACCGTTTGACTCATGGTCCCGTCATCTTTGACTATAGCTTCCAAAGTCTTGGTGAAGCGTTTAAAAGGCCCAGCGCCCCACTCATATCTCTTAAATGTGTCTGTGCCGATAATCGGATCGAGTCTCCATGACGGGTTAATAGAAGGAGTGATTGGTTGCAGAGAAGGTGGTTTGACAAGACTTAATTGCATTTGGAGTCTATGAGCGAGCACCGGCGGGGTTTCCTCGGGTGATCGGGTTCCACCAGTAAGATGTTGATACGGAAGCAGGTTGGACGGCTTGTTGGAAACTCTTTCGGGGGTCGATACTAGCAGAGGGGATGCTCCCAGCTTGGATTTGTTGTCATATACCCAAGAACACCCCAGGATCATGTCATAATTTGAAAGTTCTTTGAAGATGTGGAATTTGATACGCATTATAGTGTCTCCCACCTTGATTTCGAGGTTAATGTAGTTATATGCGTCCATTGCTCCCCCTTCCGAATTCTTGACCACATATGAGGAGTGTGTAGCCTCTAGCTTCAAAATTCCCGCAGCCCTCAAAGTCTTGATGGTGATGATATTTAAGTCATAGGCCGCATCGACCAATGTGTTTTAGAGCTTGGTTCCCCTTAGGTAGGCCATGGTTAGCAGTCCCCAGTTGTGTTTTTCTGCGATGTTCCATGAAAGAGCCTGAGCTTCTGTCATGGCCTCCATAACCGAAAAAAGTCGTTTGCCCGACAAAACACGATTGAGGGCCGTGAAGATGTCTTGACGATGTGTCTTGGAAAGGTAGATAATTTCGCACACATGATGCATCATGGATTGTATAGTATTGTGTACGGAGTCCCTAGAGATCCCGCAATTCCTGACTGGAAGTGGATCTCTATGTACACCCTCATTTCCTAGCTGAAGTTCCCCTGCCTCTACCTTCTCCTTGAAGATATGCTTTAGTCTGTTACAGTCGATGGTCGGGTGATGAACAAACCGGTGATAGCGGCAATATATGGGGTGCTCCATTTATGCTTTTGTCGGTGGGCGGATGGGAGGTTGTAGTATGATGGCATCATGCTGGATCCATGCCTCTAAGATTTTGATCACTTCCTCGAATGGGAACGGGAAATCCAAGACATCTCCTCCATATTAGTGATGAAGCATGGGAGTCTTAGCGGTGTCCCTTCATGGCGGAGTTGCTCGTTGTGCTGGTGACGCACGCTTAGGATGTTGATCTGTTGTTGGGGCCTTCCTTTTTACTCCTTCGTCTACTACGCTTACAGAGGAGGGACTAGCATTGTATTGCGTGTTGACGAGACATCTACTTCCTCGAGTTTTGCATGCGTCCTCGCCTCTGACTGGTCTGGTTCTTTCTAACAATGTTGGTGTCGTCGTGGCCGATCGTTTGGAGGCCTCATGGAGTTCAGAGAACATATGGAACCACATGTTCTCTAGTAAGGCGCGATAGATGGGAGCCATATCATTGATGCATGAATTTATCGATTATTTTTCGGTCACGTTCGGGTCATGACAATCTAGTGCCTGAATCCTGAATTTTTTGACAAAATCATTTGGATGTTCGTTATCTCGTTGGAATATCCTTCCTATATCTGAGAAGGTAACTTGTTCAGACACGAAGAAATACTTCTTATAGAAAGCCGTAACCATGTCACCCCAGTTGGGGATACTGTTAGGTGCGATGTTGTTGTTCCACGTGTATGCTCTTCCGGTGAGCGACTTTGATAATTCTCTCAGACGGAGGACGTGGTTGTATTTTTGTTCGCCTAGGGACTCCAAGAATTGGGAGACGTGTTCACGTGTATTCCCAGTGACGTTGTATAGAGCGAACTAAGGAGAATAATATCCTCTTGGAAGAGGAATTCTTTGTATTTCAGAAGGGTAGGGGGTTGATGTTGATGCATGTATATATCATCGCTTTTCATTCGATTTTGAAGGAGTTGCTCCAGATCTTCTCGTGTGACAAAATTGGATGGTTGAGCTCTTTCTAATGGGGTTTTTGGTGCGAGTTTATTCGTCTGCGAAGGTGAGTCCTGCTGAGGTGCTAGGGCCAGGGGTATTGTAGATGTGCCTCATCGACTCTAGATGACGCGACTCATGTGGTAGCCGCTCCGTTAGGGTCTTGAGAAAGGCAAGTACTTCTTTTTGAGTCGAATCCATGTCCTTCTGGGCCCTAGAAAGAACTTCATGTCTTTCCATCAAATCAGCGATGGTGATGTAGGTTCGGCTTCCTCTGGATCATTCGGTTTCTCGTCCTGACGGCGGAGTAGCTGTGGTCCTAGTGATGGTCGAAGGCGCCATACTTGATGAAACATTAGGGGCGGTAGCATCAGCCCTGGTCCTGGTAAATGGTGGTGTAACACCCGAAGGAGTGCTTTCTATGTTACTGGGATTGGTAGGCGACGTAGAAGCGTTAGGGGTGGCAGCAGCTCTGGCCCTGGTGATTGGTGGTGCAACACCCGAATGAGCGCTTTCTGTGTTACTGGGATTGGTAGGCGACGTAGAAGCGTTAGGGGTGGCAACAGCTCTGGCCCTGGTGATTGGCGGGGTGAAACCTGAAGGAGCGCTTTCCGTGTCGATGGGATTAGTAGGTGGCATATTAATGTCACTGGGAGGAGCGTTAGTAACAAGGATGGTTTCCGCGCTGGTGTTCTCAGGGTTTGCTACTGACCCGGATCTAAAATCTACCATATTGAGTTTGGAATTGAAAAACGGATTTGAAAGCTAGAAATTGATATTGCAACCGAGAGATTGATTTCCCTCTGTGGTCTCCAAGTTTCTGCTGATTTTGGTAATTTCGGCTGTGAGTGGGAGAGAAACGAGTCTAAACCCTAAACAATGTACATCACGGGAGTACTTTAGATTCGAGAGATCAATTTGTACAAATCCGTCCTAAATCAAGAAATGGTCGTTCCAGACTTGCTTCGGTCACAAAGTGAAGGAGAAGAGTTGGTTTTGGGGAGGAAAGCGAAGAAAGTGTAGAGACCAGAATAGTTGATTTTGGAAGAGTAGTTGTTCGACGACTTGTATCAAAAAGTGTAAAGCTAACAGATGGGAAATCTAACAAATGATTTTTGAGTGTTGTATGCTCCTGACCAAAAGCCTGTCCTTTGGTGGGAATAGGTGAGACCTATTTATACAAGTCACAACGAAACGTACCGTGATCTCGTAAGAATTGGAAACACTTTGAGTAAATGGAATGAAACGGTAACGGGTAACGCCTGGAATTGATGTTTCCATAATAAAGGAAATGTTTCACCATTCCTCCTTGTCTTTACTAACCGCCTCATTCTTATGACACTTTCTCGTAACGGAGGTAGTGTATGTCGCACGTTGTAAACCTCCAAACCAATACCCAAATAAGCATCCCCCAGTTTGTGACATGTGTTGATGTCTCGAGTGTTTTCGTGGAAAACACGTAGCATGTTGATGTTGTTTGGAAAGTTGAGCTTGGGAGACTTTCCGCCTTGGTGGTGACCCTCGACGGTCGAGATTTTTCATCTTGAGAGGAGGGGTAGCCGTTGATTATTGCAACCCTTCGTTTGGCAGCCAGCGACATGAAAGCATGGCCGCCATGGCTTTGGCATAGTTTAGGAGCAACCAAGATAGGATTTTGGCATGGTTTGGGCACGGCCAAAATTAGGGTTTGGTGTTGTGTCCAAAGAATTGCATCGTGGACAAGTTGGTGTCGTGACTAAATTTTTTCACAAGTTTGGTAGCGAACTTGTACGGCTGAGATCTGCATCTTAAGAGGAAGGATATTCGTTGATCGTGGCTACCTTTCGTTGGGGATCCAGTGATATGGTGGCGTGGTTGGTATGTTAGCGTATGTTTTAGGCGTGGCCAAAATTAGGGTTTGGTACAAATCGTGAAGTTTTTGCATTGGGCCAGAAGTTTCCACGCATTTGGTGGCGAACTTGTGCGGTTGAGATTGACATCTCACGTGGAAGGGTAGCCGTTGATGGTAGCAACCCTTAATTTGGCAGCCAACGGCATGGCAACCGTTGATGGCCGGCATGGATTTGGCAATGTTTTAGGCGCGACCAAAATTAAGGTTTGGTACAAACCGTGTAGTTTTGGCATTGGGCCAGAAATTTCCACGCATTTGGTGGCGAACTTGTACGGCTGAGATATATATGCATCTCATGTGGAAGGATGGTCGTTGATTGTCGCGACCCTTCGTTTGGCAGCCAGTGACATGTGGTAGGGCCGACATGGCTTTGGCACATTGGTGCGGCTGGCATGGTCGGCATGCCTTGGCGCAAAGATGTGGATGGCACGCCATGCCATTGGCACATGTAAAGCGTCGGGCATGGTTGGCATGCCTTGGCACGGAGATGTAGCTGGAATGGCATGCCATTGGCACATGTGGAGTGGATGGCATGGTTGGCATGCCTTGGCGCAAAGATGTGGCTGGCACGGCATGCCATTGGCACATGTGGAGCATCTGGCATGGTTGGCATGCCTTAGCGCGGAGATGTGGCTGGCACGAGATTTTATTGGCACATGTGGAGCGGCTAGCATGATTGGAATGCCTTGGCGTGGAGATGTGGCTGGCACGGCATGCCATTGGCATATGTGGATCGGCTGGCATGGTTGGCATGCCTTGGCGATAATATGTGGCTGGCATTGCATGCCATTGGCACATGTGGAGCGGCTGGCATGGTTGGCATGCCTTGGCGCGGAGATGTGGCTGTAACGGCATTCCATTAGCACATGTGAAGCGGGTGGCATGGTTGGCGTGCCTTGGCGCGGAGATGTGGCTGGCACGGCATGCCATTGGCATATGTGGAGCGGCTGACATGGTTAGCATGCCTTGGCGCGGAGATGTGGCTGGCACGTCATGCCATTGGAACATGTGAAGCAGCTGGCATGATTGGCATGCCCTTGGAGTGGAGATGTGGCTGGCACGGCATATCATTGGCACATGTGGAGCAGCTGGCATGGTTGGCATGCCTTGGCGAGGAGATGTGGCTGGCACTGCATGCCATTGGCACATGTGGAGTGGTTGGCATGCCTTGGCGCGGAGATGTGGCTGGCATGGCATTCCATTGGCACATGTGGAGCGGCTGGCATGGTTGGCATGCCATGGCGCGGAGATGTGGCTGGCACAGCATGCCATTGGCACATGTGGTGTGGAAATTAGGGTTTGGCATATCAAAACCCTAATTAGCATTAAAAAGGTACCCTGGTAATTTTCTCGCGGACGTATTAAAGGGTTCAATAAACGCGCTTAATGGAGACATTATTACTCAAGTTCTGTTTCTCTTCTGAGTGACATCACTGTCTGATTAGGGTTTTACGATTTTAACCTTAAGCTAAAAACCACCATCAACAATTAGGTATCAAAGCTATAAAAGTATTATTTAACCTATGATATAACAAACCATGTTAACCATTTTCGTAATACATAAGCCAACGATGCCCTTGTATTTTTGAAAAAATATCCCGTGAAGGCCATCCGGTCCAGGTGCTTTCATGGAACCCAGTTGGCGCATCACAAGTTTTATTTATTTGATAGAGACATAACTAGTGAGGTTATTATTCTCACTATCAGAAATAATGCATGGGAACAAGGGCTCAATCTCATTAGTATGCAAACAACTATTCGTGGAATTAAAAAGAATAGTAAAATGGTTTACAATTTCTAGATCAATATCTTTTTTCGAATTTAACCACTTACCATTGATATCCTTTAGCATGCATATGGTATTGTGTCTTCTCCTAATCAAAGTAGAAGCATGAAGGACTTTTTATTCAAGTCACCCGCTTTAAGCCATTCAACCCTAGATTTTTGTTTCCATAAAACCTCTTCCATGTCAAGCAAATTTAAATACTCATACAAACATGTTATCATATTACTTTTTGCATCCACAATCGGAAAATTATTAAATTCGTTTTGATCATGATTAATTTTATTGAGAGCCTAATCAATTCTAGTATACATATTTTTAAACACATGTTTATTCCAATGCTTAGCATTTTTTTTGAAATTTGTCCACATTCTCAAAATAATTTTGGATACTATGACTAGATGTGTTATTCCAACTATTTTTAACCACACTTTGAAATCTAGGATCTTTTGTCCACATGGCCTTTAATCTAAATGGTCTTTGTTTGAAACTCTATTTAGGTTCAAGGAAAATCAAAACCACTCTATGATTACAGTTAAAGTAAGAAAGGTGATATACTTGGAAACCACCTGGTCCAGCTCATCTTTGATAATTGCAAGCCCAACGCGCTTGTTGTTCCAAGTGTATCTGGGCCCGTTAGCTCCCAAATTAATTAACCCACACTGATTCATGACCTGATTCATTTCCTGTAGCTGACTAACCGTGGGCTCTCTTCCACACTCCTTCTATATTTTACCACAAATAATATTCATGTCCCAAATAATCATATGACAAACTTTCCCCATTTCCGAAATAGCACCAATTTTATCGCTAACTCTTTTCCTTGTATTCTTGTATGTACTCCCATAAACAGTAGAAACTATTCATGGACTTTTGAAATTAGCTATTACCACTGCATGAGTGGGCTACCTTGATTCTGAATAGGCTTGGATATCCAAATCCTCAAAGTTCCACAACAAAATTATACCACCGAGAAACCTTCTGGATCAACCATAATGGAAATAGTAAAACCTAAACGACTAACAATAGTTAGCTTGTGTATTTTAATTAACTTCTTCATAACACAGATAAATGAGGGTCAAGCAGTACCTATACAATTCTATACCAAAATATTCATGAGTAAATTATCAATACACTTAGCAATAGATATTGGACTACCAGGACCTATAGGAAATGACATTTCCATTTTCCTTATTATCGCTACCCTATTCAATTTCAGAAAGGGAACGAACTTCACCTTGAACAGTCTCTGATTGAAGATATCCATACCCAAATGATTATTGAATTGCATCTCGATCACTCGGGATTCTTATTAGAGTAGGAGTTTCCACCATTGGAGCTAATTCCACTTATAATATTGTTGCTTCTAGCCATGTCTTTGACACGCAATCTAGTATTCCTTTCCCTGATTTAGAAATTCCTCCAAATCTATGTGATTCCAGTTTGAAGGTGTAATTCTCAATGGCATCAGAGTTTGGTTGAATCTATCTAAAAATATACTCTAGTCCAGTTGTTCTTATGCATGAGCCACCTCTGGTAAGATCTGTTTCAGTTGGCTTCTTAACTGAGCAATGTATTTCTTCATCTGAAGCTCAAGGTCTATCCGAGATATTTTCTCTATTACTATCTTTGTCAAGTGATTTTAGATTGATTGAAGTTCCTCTTGTGCTCTGCGAACCAGTAAATCCTCTACTCTTCATTGCATCACCGGAAGATTGATTTGGACGTATTAGCGATATTATTTAATACAAAAAGTGAAAAAGCAGGGGCACAACAACCACACCCAATATTTCGCTTAGTAATCTGTATGGAAAACTCTAATATAATTCCAAGATAATCAACTAGACAGTCAGACTCAACTAATGGAAATATATCCAAGAGTTGTATCTCTATTTCACAATGTAATCCGCAAATCGAACAGATAGAAATCCACTAGCCTAATTATTATGTGAAACAACTTGAACGGTACCAAAGACCAATGTTCAAGTGTTAATCAATTTAAATCAACAACCAAAGGTTTGATTATCTAATTGACTGAACTATGCACAACTTGTGATATTTTAATTATATAAACAAAATATAATGCGGAAAAGAAATAACACAGACACCAAAAAAATTATTAACGAGGAAACCACAAATGCAAAAAAAAAAACCCAGGACCTAGTCCAGATTTGAACACCATACTGTATTAAGCCGCTATACACACTATCCTACTCCAAGTTAACTTCAGACTGGAACGTGGTTGAGCCCTAACCAATCTCACACTGATCAAGGTAAAGTTGCACTCCTTACGTCTCTGAATCCCAACAAGACTCTACGCACTTGATTCCCTTAGATGATCCACAACTAAGACTTGCTACGACCCAAAGTTGAAGACCTGATAAACCAATCTGTCTCACACAGAAAAGTCTATTGAATAGATAAATCTATCTCCTACAGATAAACCTATGAGTTTTTTCCATCTTTTGATAAATCAAGGTGAACAGGAACCAATTGATATACCAGACTTATATTCCCGAAGAACAACCTAGAAATATCAATCACCTCACAATAATCTTAATCATACGGTAGCGGAACAAGATATTGTGGAATCACAAACAATGAGACGAAGATGTTTCTGAATACTTTTCATCTTGCCTGTCGGAGAATAAATATCGAGCAAATCTTAGAGAAGATAATACCCAATCACGATAGAAAACAACAAGATCAGAACACGCAACTACAGAGAAAATAATTGGGTCTGACTTCACAATCCCAATGAAGTCTTCAAGTCGTTAACCTACAGGGTTTCGTGAAAAACCTAAGGTTAAAAGAGAATCGACTCTAGTTGCAACTAGTATCACACATGAGGTGTGGGGATTAGGTTTCCCAGTTGCTAGAGTTATCCTTTATATAGTCTTCAAATTAGGGTTTGCAATCTAAGTTACCTTGGTAACAAACCATTCAATATTCACCTTTAGATGAAAACCTGATTAGACTCAAGCTAATATCTTTCAACCGTTAGATCGAACTTAGCTTGTTACACACACATGAAAAGTGACTTCATTGAGATATGAGTAACCATACCTAAACATGTGTACCTTTGTTGGCTCAACAATAGTTAACCGAAGTTAGCCATATGATCACTTTCATATCAACCTTATTCATCTTAACCATAACTAGCTCAAATGACTCAAATGAAACTAGTTCTAGAGTTGTTCAATTGTTTATATTCTCATAGAATTATACAAGACACAATTGAAGCAAATTCGATTTTGATTCACTCGAATCAAGTCATGAAAATTATAGCCACGATTTTCAAAAGATTGCATTCCTTATTATATAAATGTATTAGTTCATGAACAAACCAATTTTAGAACATTATCCACTCAGGTATGCAAACGGGTACGCATATCTAAATATCCGGACTAAGTTTGTGTTTGCTAGTACACAAACTGGTACACATACCTTCCAAACTTAGCAGAAATTCCCGGAACTGAACCTCACGCTAGTACGTGTACCGGTATGCATACAAGGTTCTAGGACTTTCACTAAACCAAACAGTACACATACGGGTATGCATACCATGGTTCTCGGACTTGGATTACATATATGCAAGTACGCATACTATGCTTATATCCAATTGTTCTAAACTCTTATTTCAATCATTGAAACATTCTCGAAAGACGAAAATTGTTGTCTCACACAAACCATTAGCTTCAAAGAAAATTTCAAGTGATCGAATGATCAATATGAAACATTCCGAGTCTACATCAAATGACTGTCTCAGACAAATCATGTAATATGTTACCAGGAAATTTTCACATGATCATCTTTTGACTTTCGTCAAGAATATAAGATGAACTTGGTTAAAGCGAAAGCTTGCCAACACATATTTCGAGAAATATGTAAGCGAGTTAAACTCAGCTCGAAATATCAAATGTGTATAATTGAAGTCTATATAGCTATAAGACTTTTATCTCAAATAGGAGATAGAGTAGATAGACTTTTGAGTGATAGATGAGTTCAACTTCAAGTCTTCACATACCTTTTGTTAATGAAGTTACACAAGCTCCCCTTAGTAGTTCTTCTTCTTCAATCGATGAACTCCGTGAAGTCTAAAGCTCAACTACACTTTCTATCATAATCCGAGACTTAGCTATAAGTAGACTACAAATCAAGATTTCTAGTTTTGATAACTAAACTTGAAAACAAGCTTGAGATAGCAACGCTTGCGAGTTCGACCAAGCAGTGCTTTAACAAAAAGTAATTGTTCTCCATCTGATTTACTGCTTCTTTCCCTTGAAACACTTTTTTCCCTTACTTATAGATACTCCATATCAGTTACAAAACTCTCCTTAATTCCTGTTATGATACCAGACTTAATGAGATCCTCACTCATTCTAACTAAATTTCTTTCATTAGTTACTTGCACTTCCACATTATTTGTGAAACCACTCTACATTCATTCTTTCAATTTTTAAGTGCCTATCCTTTCTGCCACCATTGCCTCCGTTAAATACATTAATTATCATGAGGTTTACTGTTACCAATTTGAGATTTAACCACTCTCTCAAAATCTCTCACACAGTCACACATGACCATTATGTTCCAGTGTACACTATTCAACTAGATTAGTAGCAAAACGATTTGCGGAATCCATCTTTCCCTTCCCTGGATTTTGGTTAGACCCATCACTGTTATTTCCTCTATACTTATTCTTCTTCCTGTCCACAAGCATCCATGGACCAACAATGTCCTCTTTATTACCAGAATCATCAACACCTGTACCAGATTACGGATTAGTCACAACAATTGGTTCATGAATAATCAAAAAACTGTTGTCTTTTTTATTTGTCATTTTATCGCAATGAAAATAGATCATATTTAGTCCCTCATACTCAAATTTTTGAAGAATTGGACCAATTCTTACTAGAGGGACTAAAAGCTTTTCTGTGGAAACCTCCGCACACTTTGGAAAATCTTATTCTTAACATATTTTTAGTGGTATTATCCACTTTGACTAATCTTCCAAGGTTTTGCCCCAACTTTTCAAGAACACACTTATCAAAATACTAAGGAAAGCTCAGGTAACCTAGACCACATAACTGTGGAATTCACTATACCATCAGAAGGTTTGAAATTTGAAGTTCATCTTCTCATCGAGAGATGGTGTCCACCAACAAACCATGGACCCACTAACAAAGCAAATTTTTAATCAGCAGTATTATCAAACTTAAAAAGGAAATAATCATTACCAAGATCAAGGATTAGCAATTTACATGTTAAATTCCACAATTCATTAACTTTAATTGATATATGTTTAAAAGCTACCGTTTTCCCTACCATTTTACCAATTAGGCAGTATTTCCATAGTTGGATGATTCTCTCCTTGGTCTCCAAATCCAAATTGATTGATGGAATTTCATCCTCTGGATCATCTGAACCATCAGTTGCAGTATTGAGTCCTTCAAACTCCAAATCCTGTAAACCCCACTCTTAAAACATTTGATCCAACTCATATCAGAGTTAATGAAAGCATCTCGGTATGAAACCGATTTAGTAGGAAAATTAATTTGCTGATTGATGGGTTTTGGTTCCGTCCTTGCTGTTTTCCCAATTGATCTACACTCATATCATCTGAATAATTATTAACCCTTATTCCTTTTTCGATTTGACTACCAACGTAACCAACCTTCCCCAATTCTAACTGAGTATCAACCATCTATTCATCTCCATCAATATATTTATCAAATACACTTCTGCCATGATTAAATCCCTCTTGGTTCAATTGAACCATCAACAATCTCTTGTTGTTTATTAATCATCCGGAAATCAAAGAAATTTTAACTGAGTTTGAACCGATTTATTGCATGTATTTTCGCCCGATTCACGCTCTCTCCCTCTCTATCTGTTACCTTATACACAAGTCTCTAACCCTGAACCCTAAACATTTCCATAATATTATCATTTAATTGGTATAATATACTTAGAATTTATGTAATAAATAAAATATATGTGGATTTCTAACTAATGTCTTTTTTTTTCCTTCCTTATTTATGAGATCGCCTCTTCTTTCTTTCCATAGGTAGAAAATATTATATTAATCCTCCAAATTTTATACACAAGGCTAATTAAATTTTTATAGGTAGAATTATTCCCATTATCTGATGTTGATACCAGCGGATCCCAAAGGATATCTTGTCATTTTGAGATTTAATTCCAATCCCACCCGCACACCCCAGGCATATGAGTTTACATCCGTCTTATGGGCAAAGTACCGTGGTTTAGTCTAGGAGAGCTTTATTTACTAAATTTTCCAAATTTAAATGAAATCATCAATATATACAAAATAATGAACCAAATGAATGTAAATTAAGATGTAAAAATGACGTGTTTACACACTCTTTAATGTATCCTCGAAGAATGGAGCTTACTCCTGCGCATGCATGGCTAGAATTAGTCAAGGACTTATTATTTGTGCTAGTACTAGAATTGAAAGAATTGATTCAATTGTATTTGCTGAAGATGATATTTTTCTTATGGAAGTTGAACAACCCAGTTGGATTGACTTACCGATTATCATTAAAGAGGAAGATTTTCAGGTGGTTATAAAGTGCCTGAATGGGGAATCAAGTTATGCACCATAGAAAAATTGAAAATTATGGATGACTTCAAGATACTAAGATCAGGTTTTTGCGACTCTGTTATTCAGTGTGTACTCAAACAAGCCAATTCTACTGCTCAGCTATTAACATCTTATACTTTTTCTAATAACATACTCAGTTATTGGCATCATATGCTTTATCCAACAACGTCCAAGACATGTGGACTGCATTGAGGATGCCTTCTAACTTTGCAACTCTCTGGAATGTATCATATTTAATGCTATGTTAGACTATGCATAGTTCTGTAGGTTAATGTTTGCCTTTATAAAAAGGGAGCAAAACGCCCGCCTAAGCTCCCAAGGAACAGAGTCGTAAAGGGGCGCCTCGCCAATAATGAACCCCAAATTGCAAAAGGTGTGAGACGTCATTTATAATTATTTTCTCTTTGGCCTCCTTTGGTGTGCCTAGGAATAAGGTGATGGGTTTGACGCCTGGCCTAGCGCCTCACAAAATATGGCCTTTAGGAAGATATACTTTTCCTAATCAATTTCTGAAATAGTAAACATCTTTTATCCAACTACCAAATTAGGAAATGTCGGTGGAGAGATACCTTCCTGTAACTAGCTGCATCATATGTATGGCAGTTGTTAAGGCTGCACAAGACCCGTTCTGGAACCAGCGAACCGGCTTGGAACCAGAAAAATCGGTCCGGAACCGATCTAGAAGGTACATGGAACGAGACTGAATATGAGGACCGATATAAGACTGGGTACAGGGAACGGTTCTTGGGGGAGTACTAGCTTGTACCGGACCAGAAGAACCGGTGATTAATAGCCTTTGATATAAATTAATCTTGGCATCTATCCTAAGCCATATTTTCTGTTTAGTTTCTTCATTCATTCTTCTTTTTCTTTTTTGTTTAAGTCTAACTGAAGTCTGGAGAACAGGCGGCTGAAGAGAAGTCATTTCACCACCACCTTCTTCTTCACCACCACCATCACCATCGAAGAGAAATTCTTCTTCTACTACTTCTTTTTCTTCTTCTTCTTCTTCTTCAACCATCAACAATTTGTTTGATGAACTCGGATTTTGGGTAGTTTGAATCAATCAAGGTAAATCACTCATCTGATTTTGGTTAATTTAATTTTTTGATGAACTTCGGATTCTTAATACTTAATTGCATGATTGAATCTGATTTGGGCTTTTATTTGAGATGGATTTGGGTTTAATTGCAGATTAATTTATTCATTAGATTAATTTGTGTAACTATAAATTGACTTAGGAATTTTATTAATTTCAAGTTAGATTAATTTTTTTACTCCCTCCATCCCCAATATATAGGCGGAAAAGAGAGTTTCACGTAAAATAAGAAAAAAAAATGTTTTTACAAACTTTCAATTTTTACCTAATTTACCCTTAACAAATTCCAATAAAATTAATTGAATTTATCGAGAAAGTATCAAATTAAAAGTTTTAAACCCATTAAAATATTATAGTAGTAGAACTATCGTTGGGACAACCATAGATTTGGTGATACTCTTACTCTTTAATAGGGGTATATAGGGAAAAAAGAACATTGGAATAAATTTTCTGCCTATCTAATGGGACTAGAAAATTTTGCTTCTCTTCCTTTATAATAGGGACGAAGGGAGTAAATGAGAATTTGGTTTTTAGTGGTTGCACATTTGATATATGGTTTTGTTTGAGATCGATTTGGAATATCATGAATTGAATCCATTGATTCTATTGAAATTAAACAACAACAGGTAATGGTTTTAGATTGTTTCTGATATGGCCATATGGGTTTTTGATTATACATGGAATGAGTTGAGGTTGTTGTTAATTCATGGATGCATACTGAGAATTAGAAGAACTTGTTGGTTGTTTGGATTGGTAATAGCGTCAGAAGACAGTGAAGAATGAGAGGAATCGTGTTGAGGTGATATCGTTGGTTTGTTCTAAAATTGCAGGTACATCCGTATAGAAGATTATTGAAGTTGGTTTGCTGAGATAGATGAGGCAGTGCACAGTTAATTGAGTTGAACAGAGAAGATTGTATAGTTATTGGAGTGTAGAGAATTGTTTTTGAATTCTGATACTCAATAGATGTATGCTAGGTCATTAATTTTGAACTTTTTTTAAATGTGTTCTTTTGTATGAAAATTTCAGGTAAAAACCAGGTTCCGGTCTTGTACCTGACCGGTCTTACAAATATAGGTATTGGTATAACTCCAGGTGCAGGTCCTCAAAATGAGGTACCGGTCAACTCCAGGTACATGTACCGGGTTCATAGAAATTAAGGACAAAATGGTCATTCAAAATTAAGAAATTAACATAAACATTTTCTTAACCATATTAAAAATGAGATTTATAAATGCGGTGAGGTGTCAAATGGAGAAGAGGGGCCTCGTACTCATAATATGTGTGCTGCATCCCCATCGTAACCGGTCCTGAGGGTGTTCAGTGTGTGCGACGCACATGGCCCAGCTCTGTGTATATGCCTCATTTTTTTGTTTGTTGATCCTTTTCCGTTAAGTCATTTTCTTTTTTCTCTTAGTCCTTTCGAGGAAAAAAGATGGTGAACAGACTCGAAACCTTGACCATTGATGCTTTGAACGGAAGAGTCTGCCACTATACTGCAAATTTTTAGACGTCATTTTGGAGAAATTTATTAAATATATCCTATTAGAAAAGGATTTACAGTATGCAATTCCCAATTTTCAAATTAATTTTTTATTTTCTTTTTATTGTTTAATTAATACGATAACCACTTATTTATTTTTTTGGATATATATGTATAATATATGTGCTACAATTGAATGTAAAGATTTTCTATTATCGTATGTTAAAAGTGTTTCGATTCGTGAAAATGAAAAACGACTTTTCCTTATATTTATGTTCTTTCTAGTTATTGATAACAATTTTTTTTTCATTTTTATACAACGGTCCCTAGCTCAGTTGGTTATCCCTGTTCCCCAATGTTTCATGCGTTCCAGGAGGTTCCAGGTTCAAGCCTCCAATGGCGTAATATTGCAGGAATTAACACTACACCATTTTAAGGATATAGCAACCCCAGTATAGTGCCGTTGCTAAATTTGTTGCTATTTTCCGTTGCTATATTTTAGAAACAACGATTTATGTTTCTAATTTAGCAACAATAATTTGTAGGTTGCGAATAGCACCCGTGTTTTTCATGCATGCAAAACACGCGTGTGGAAACACTTTGACATTTGTTTCCACCCAAAGTCAAAGATTGGTCACTCTATTCTTTATTTTTCCACCCTTTCAACCTTATCTACTACAAGTTCTTTCTTTATTCCTTAGAATTTTTTTAGCCATTTCATTTTCATCTCCTCATTTCTTTATCTTCTCCAATGAAAATTTTCATATCAAGCGAAGATTCAATTTTATCTCGATCTAAATTCTAAAATCGATCTTGATTCTTTGACCTTGTATTCGATCCCGATTCAGGTTAATAAATTCTAGGGTTTCATTTTGATTTATGTTAATATATTCTAGGGATTTTGATTTCAAATAAATTCTAGGGATTTTGATTTAGGACTTCAAGCATCTAGTTAAATACATGGACTTGGGATTTGTGAGTATGATGTCTCCGGTTTGATTTTTTCGATTTCTTCTTTGTCTTTCGATTTAAAGGTTTCATATGTCGATCTAACACGAATTTATTTTTTCCATTTTAGGGTTTGTCAAGGTTGAAGAAGTGAAATACTTTGAAGAAAGAAATCAAGAATCGAAGAACATAGGTATAAGTTTAAATTATTGTTTCATGTTGCTATTTTAGGGGTTTTCATATAATTTCGGTTTAGGTTTAATTTCTGTTATATGGTTTGTTGTAGCTTCATTTACTATTTCTAAGTGAAGTTGTTTTGATTGTACTTCAATGTTTTTTTTGTGAAGTTGTTTTGATTTTGGATGGCAATAGCGTTTAGATTTGGGTGTTTGTTGAACATGATAACAGAGCATGATAAATAGTCCTAGTGGTGATTACGAAAAGCTACTTGTAGCTCATTCTCTCTTCGTTGAGTGGATGTTTCCCATTTAACCTTAGGGCTTCGCAACCCTACCACTAGGACTAATTTGTTTAAATTATGAACTCGGGAACTTTGTAATTTTGTACGATGAACTGCTTAGGAAGTTTTTTAAGTATTTCGTATGATCTTGTTTTGATTGTACTTCAATATTATTTTTTGTGAAGTTGTTTTGATTTTGGATGATAATAGCATTCGAGATTTGGTTGTTTCTTGAACATGATGACGATGATAAATAGTCCTAGTGGTGATTCTAAAAGCTACTTGTAGCTCATTCTCTCTTCATTGAGTGGATGTTTTACATGTTATTCCACTAGGACTAATTTGTTTAAATGTTAGGAACTTTGTAATTTTGTACAATGAACCGAACTTAGGAAGTTTTTTAAGTATTTAGTATGATCTTGTTTTGATTGAATATTATTTTTGTGAAGTTGTTTTGATTTTGGATGATAATGGCATTCGATTTGGTTGTTTCTTTGAACATGATGACAAGACATGATAAATAGTCCTAGTGGTGATTCTAAAAAGCTACTTGTTAATTGAGTGGATGTTTCTGTCATTGGACTAGTTTGTAATTTTGTAAGTTTGTATGAATCAATAAATGTATGATCTTGTGTAGTCTTTGTTTTGATCTAGTGAAGTTTATTTTGAAGAGTAATATATCGATGAGAATATATAAGCAATGGATGAATGTCCTAGTGGTGATTCTAAAAGCTACTTGTAGCTCATTCTCTCTTCGTTGAGTGGATGTTACCACTTTGTAATTTTATACAATGATTTACTTCAATATTATTTTATGAAGTTGTTTTGATTTTGGATGATAATAGCATTACGAGATTTTTTTTTTGAACATGATGACAGAACATGATAAATAGTCTAGTGGTGATTCTAAAAAGCTACTTGTAACATTCTCTCTTCATTGATAATTTGTTTAAATTATGAACTTAGGAACTTTGTAATTTTGTACAATGAATTGACTTTTCCATTGTTAATTAATACGATAACCACTTATTTATTTTTTTGGATATATATGTATAATATATGTGCTACAATTGAATGTAAAGATTTTCTATTATCGTATGTTAAAAGTGTTTCTTTGTTGCATGCGGTGGATCAAACTTCAATTGAAGATTTATCATATTGAGTTCAAATGGATACTAATCGTGAAAATGAAAAACGACTTTTCCTTATATTTATGTTCTTTCTAGTTATTGATAACAATTTTTTTTTTACATTTTTATACAACGGTCCCTAGCTCATTTCAAATTGGTTATCCCCATGTTCCCCAAAGTTTCATGCGTTCATGATCAGGTCCCGTTCAAGCCTCCAATGGCGTAATATTGTTCACTTATAAGCGGGAGAATTAACATTGAAGGTAGTGTTAGTTTTCCCCCCTTGTGACACAATCTTAGCCCCCCCATCCGCTTCGGCTCCTTTCGCTAGGTTACCCATGAGGCTCGCTGGTAGGTTAGAATAACAACATGTTCAATTAATGTAGTAGTATGTTGTTGGAGCTTAACTTATTAGGCTTTAAACTAGTTAATGTAATACTCTTTATCAAGAATTAGATTTTTATACTATATTATATTATCAGGAAAAAGAATCTATATTATAAAAAGAAGTGGTGTCTGTCTATCCGGATAGTGGTAATTGAATATTTGTCCTTACTTTTGATGGGTTATACAAATATCCTTATCACACAATAAATATGTCTCTCTCTTTATACAAGCCCATCACGGATCCATTAACAAATTAGAGACTTCCAAATATACCCCTAGTATGTTTTCCAGTATTTGAAACTGAAAGAGAGAGAAAATTTTCATTCGCATAAAAATCAATGAAACTCTCCACGTCTTCTTCGCTGCACTACCAGAACCATCTTCGCCACCGCCACCTCTATTTTCATCACTGCCATTATCAGCTCCGTCAATACCTAATCCATCACCTACATCACCACACCCAACTATTAAACAATCGTTTTATATTAATTCTACTTGATTTAGGTATACAACTCAAATCTGCTGGAGAATCAACGAAAAAATAGCCTTCCAAACTTAGATCTAGGTGGTGGAGGATGTTAAATCGCCGCTCTTTATGTCAATCCGATGTTAAATTTGCTGAAATCGCATCGAAAAATGGTCATCATAAACTAGCGTCTCATCTTTCTAACATCACCGAGGAGTACTTAGACCGGAGCTAGGCAACCGCCATAGTTGCTTCATCTATTCAGGTTCAGTTGGATACAAAAATGGCAATCGATAAGGGTGGTATCTATGAATCGGGAAGAAGAGGTCCCGAGACGATTCTCGTGTGGAAGGTCATTAAAATTCAAGTAAGACCTCTTCCCTGGTAGTATCTTGTTTTATTCTGATCTGTTCTCTGTCCTCCTCCTGACAAGTAGTCACTTAGTGTAGTTATTATAAGAGTCGTATAAGGCAGCAATCCATTTTTAACCTTTCTAGTGTGGAACTCAGTGTATTGTACTGGCACTAGAAATACCCATTGCATTTTTGTGAGTTGCCTACTTTGATAAATAATCAGTATGATTCAGTCTCAATGGAAATTGATTTTTTTTTTTCTTATATGAATCACTGAGTAGTGGGTGCTAACACTACCATTAATACTTCTTATGCTTCCATTTCAGAAAATCTGAAACGGAAATTGAAATATTACGTGTTTTTTTAACGATCTCTTGTCAAGTGTTCAAATCTCTTCACTAGTTAGTGTAGTTAGAAACAACAAGCAGAGCCAAACATACGAAACATGTGAAATGTAAGTACAGAGGGCTTGTGCCTCATTTATATGATGATTGTAATGTCTTTCCTCTTTTCTTTCTGCAATTGTTTCTCTGGGAATAAATGGTTTGGACTGGCTACCCATAGCCGTTAAATTTAATATTGTGGCCTTGTGGAATATCTTCCAACACGCCTGATACAGAAGAAATGAACGCAGGAAAAGAAAACTAACTTACTTATATACCAACACTTAATTAGAGGTATTAATCATGTTTATCTCCTTTTGATTTTTCATTTTCTTATACTCCGTCGATAAAATTGGTGTTGGATTTTGTTTTTTGTTGTTTGGTGGTGGTGGTGGTGGTGGTGCTGGAGATGTGTGATTTTGTCGGTGGCAATGTTAGTATGAGTTGTTGTTACAGAGATTGAAGGGTGGTTATCTCAAGAAGCGAGCAGTGATATTGGATCAACTATGGTTGTTGACCCAATTTTTTATTGGATCAACTATGGTGGTTTTGGTTGGAATTATGAAGTTGGTGTTTGGATTTTGGTTTTGGTTGTTTTGGTGGTGGTGGTGGTGCTAGAGATGTGTGATTTGTTGGTGGCGGTGATGGTGGAGAGGTACAAATGAGAAATTAGTCATTGAAATAGTAGTAGAATGGTGGTTCCGGTTGTTGTAGTTGTCGAGATTGGTTTTGAAGCTGGTCTTGGAGCTGTTGGTGTTTATGAAGCTACAGGTAATGAAATATGGTGGTTATTTGGGTTGAAGCAGGCAGTGATATTGGATCAACTATGGCTGTTGATCCATCTATATGGGATCAACTATCATTGTTGATCCTTTGAACTCATGCTTTTGTAGTTTAAATCATGTAAATTTGTTCCAATGCTGAACTTGTGGTGCAATGGTAGCATGACTGACTCCATGTCAGATGATGCGTGTTCAACTCACGCCAAGTTCACTCCATTTTACATAGATCAACTATCATTATTGATCCAATTTTACATGGATCAACATCAATTGTTGATCCACTAAAATTGGATCAACTTCTACTGTTGATCCTTTTTTCTGGGATAAAATAGATAAACTTCTATTGGTGATGGTTGAGTTGGTGGATTTGAAACTGCAGCTGATGAAGTGGTAGCATTTTTCCATCAGCATGGATAAACATCCATTGTTGTTCCAACTGCAATGGATAAACTTTTATTGTTGATCCAACTGCAGTGGATAAACATCCACCGTTCGATCCAACTGAAAGGGATCAACTACTTTTTGTTGATACAAAAATATTTGAACCAGCGGCGGTGGCGGCGGTGGTGGTGGCGGCAATAAACTAGTGGCGGTGGACCGGTGGTGCTTAAGGAGTGGTGGTGAAATATTAGTGGTGGTGGCGGTTGGTAGGTGGTGGTTGTTGAACGGTGGTGGTGGAATGGTAGTTGAATGGTGGTGGTGGTGCTAGTGGTGGTGGTGAAGTGGTAGAGGACGAAATTTGTTCCATTTTGAAATAAAGAAAAATATTACATGGGTGAGGGTATTAAGGTAATCTAATATTAAATGATAAAATTATAAAAAAATAGGGACATATTTATTTTTGAATAAAGATATATTTATTAGGTGTCTAAATTAGGGACATATAATTAATATACCCATCCGGATATATCCGACCATCGATTTCGTCATCCTACGGCCCTGATGGAAAGTTGGGAGAGAGATATTTTTGAGCGTCGAATGCCCTGGGTTTCCAGATTTTGTTAGGTCCCTTCAATAACTTGGTTTCGCGTCGGATTCCCTTGGTTTCCTAATATTGTTAGGTCCCGTTAACATTTAGGTTTCCTAATTCTAAGAGCAATAAGATAAATAAAGACTTTGCTTGACGACGAAATCATCCATCTTAGGTTACAGAGTTTGGTTCTGTTCCTAACTTCAAAGTATGTTTATCTTATTACTCAGTTTGTTAACGTATTGTCGTATACCCATATCATAAGAGGTATTGGCTTAGGGTGCGTTTGGCACGGAGGTAGTTGAGGGTGGAGTTCAGTCAACGGGAGGAGACAATGATGGAATTCAAATCCTAGTGTGTTTGGCATGGATGGAATTAGAGTTCAAGGTAGTTGGAACTATTTCATTCAGTGGAAATTGAAATCACACCTCCCTTTATGGAAGTTGGAACTCCATCCTTCCAACTCCACCCGTTGACCATTTTGACATTTTACTTTCTTTTTTTTCTTTAAACAATAATTCATTTCCTATACTTATTAATTTACTAAGATAATTAAAAAGTAATTATATTTTATTTTATTTTAAAGTTTATAATATTTTTTAATTGGTAATATTTAATATTTTAATAATATTTTGTTTTTTCACATATTCAAAAATGGAAAAAAAATATTTTTTCTTATTATTTAAATATATTGGTACTGTTGACAAATTCTTAAATTTAAAATAATAGTTTTATTTAAAATACCAAAACTGACTATTATTTAATATTATTATTTATTTGAATTAATAATTTAAATAAATTTTCAATTAAATATAAAATTATTTACTAAAATTATATTTACATAAATAATTAATTATTATTGTTGATAAATTATTTTTTCATCGAAAAACTAGTAGTTTTATTTAACTATTATTAAAATTATATTTAAATAATTAATTAATTAAAATTATATTTAAATAATTAAAAACTAATATATCATCAAAAAATAATATATTTAAAATTATAGTTAAATAATTAAAATATGTTTAATTATTAATCAGAAAATAAAAAATAATTATTATTGTTGATAAATTATTTTTTCATCAAAAAAATAACAGTTTTATTTAACTATTTTTAATATTATATTTACTTAAATAATAATTTATATAACTTTTTCACTTCAAAAATAACATTTATATTATATATAAAATAATATTGTATTATATTACTAATATTATGTTAAAAATTAATATTATACTATATTATATTTAATTAATTAATATTAATATTATACTATATTTAATTAATATTAAAATTATCAATTATTAATATAATTAATTAATATTTTAATATATTAATATTTTACTTTATTATATTAATATGCTAATATATTTAATTAATATTATATTATATTTATGTCATATTTAATTAATATTCATGTAATAATATTTAAATAATATTATATTTATATGAATACTATAATATTTATTTAATTACTAATATTGCATTTATTAATTTACTAGTCTTTTATGTAATTATTTATTAAAATATACATTATTAATGATAATTAAATTAAAAATTATTAAAAATAAATTATTTTTTTCCTAATAAAAAAATAAAAAAATTATATATTAATTAAATTACACACTAGGGATTTTTGTTGGCAGCCGAGCGACAAGCTGAGCGCCAACTCCCTTCTGAATAGCAACACCCAATCTATGGAAAACAAACCTACCTACACTACTACCAACATCATTACTATCTAAACAATTTTTCAAACGTTTGAAAAAACACACAGTATCTTCACTAAGCTCCCCTAAGGTAGTAAAAGCCAAAACACCCAAACCATAACCATGCGATACACATTCTTCCAAGTATTTAGTACGCTTCCTTGAAACAGCTCTAGAAATGGCCTGACCTGGGACGAAAACACGAGCACCATCACCAGTGAAGGGCGAGACACCTGTGACATCCATACACACATCTTGTCCATTTTCCCAGATGGGAACTAGGATGTCCGCTGGACGTAAATCCTTGCCATCATCCGAAGAAAGACCCAAGGAAGCTTCTTTACGCGCATGAACACCAGCTTTGTAACAGAGATATCAACCGTAACATCTCGAACTAAGTCATGGCAAAACTTAATTCCAACATCTTTAGCACAATGAAGCGCATGATCCCCAAAAATATCCATAGGTCTACTGCAACAAGAGCACAACCCGTCTTCAACAAACATAGGAATACCAAGGCGATAACAAACTACTGCTCTGAACTGTCTCGGCCCAAGGAACTGGTTTAAACCACTGATAGGAACAACTAGGAGGTAATCTTGTGCGTATTTGATCTGGTTACATTGCCACAGGATGGAGTCTCTAGCAGAAAGATTAAACTGGGAAGGAATTTGCTTCTTAACTGCATCAAAATAAGTGACTGCCAAGGAGTGCATAGAAGGGGGGGCAGTATTATCGACACAATATGTAGAAGGCAAACCACATACCTGAATGAAATTCCGAAGAGCCAACTGGTACGCACCACCATTATCGGTAGAGAATGAGCTACCAAGTATCACCTGCCGTATCGAAGTAGTCTGACTCAAGGAGGCGAGATAACAGTAAGCACGAGTGTCCGCCATAGTATAAATTCCAAGGCCACCATATTTGATAGGCAAAGTAGACAACCTCTGTTGCAAAGGCCCAAAACCAGCTCCATCACCAGTAATCAACAACCTCAAATACTTTAGTAAATGATCATCAAAGAGGTCAATGGCTTGTTGTAGAGCTGCAGGATTGGTGGTACGCATAGCAAAATATAGTCTAGATACTCCAACACAGTTGCGAAGTAACAACAACTCACTTTGGGGATCTTTGAGCTTTTTGATAGCAGACATAAGATGAATAGTCTTGTTCACCCTACTCAACACCAAGTCACCCATGAAATCCAAATCCAAACTCACTGGACCGCCCAAAAGTTTAACCCCCTTGCTAGGCCTACCAATATCCTTGGGAAAAACACCTTCATCAAAACTACGTGGATCAAGTGAAGGCCAAAATACCTCAGTTTTCTTGATGTTTAGATGCAAACCCCTGCTTGGACCTTCGGATTCAATAATGCTCAAAGCTCTAGACACTTCCATCGTGTCACCGATAATAGTACCATCATCAAGATACCAGGCATGCAAATCAAGCTTACAACGAGAAACAATGGACTTCACTAGAGGGTGAAGAGTCAGAGCGAACAAAAGGGGACCGAGGGGATCACCTTGCTGAACACCGAGAGCAGAAGACAAAATATATTGGTCATAGTAAAGCCTAGCAGGCCTGGCATAACAGAATTCAACCCAACGAGAAATACCTGGACAATGAAGCTGGACCTCCTTAATAAGGTGAGATCTGCATACCATATTGAAAGCATTTGAGAAGTCAATAAGCAGCATTGACATCTTATCCGATTGGCCTTTCAATGCCAATAAACCATTCACCGCGTGAAGTATACTTTCTTCTCCTACAGGCACACCAACTCCAAACTGATAATCCCCTAAGTAAGATGACATGGCTTTACTAACGGAAACAACAACCACCTTAGATACCAAACGCCGCCAAATGGTACCGACAGCGATAGGCCTCAGTCCACCACCGGGTTTGAGTAAAGGTGTAAGAGGTGCACTAGCGACGAGCTCACCTAAAACCTTGGGGCACTTACCAGCCAACCAAAGGTTGACAACCCCAGTAATCGAAACCAATAGCTCGTCCGCGACTGCCGCCGCTGCTCCACTCAGTGCATCGATTAGATGTTGGGCACGCAAGCCATCACGTCCACAAGAAGTACCTCTTGGGAAACTCTTGATGGCACTAAGGACAGCTCTCGACTCAACCGTGATAGGGTCACAATTAAACTCACCTTCCGGAATGGATGGTGGAGGAGCTGCTGGATTTTTGGTTTGCAGTTCAGTCAACGTACTCTCGTTGCGAGGGGAAACACCGCTCGACGACAAGACACGTATAGCAGCAGCGTAATGCCCAGACTCGATCTTCCTCCGACAAGCAACTAAATTAGCAGTTTCTGACGGCTTTTTGCTGACCTTTTTGGCAGTATGTTGATTTCCTGGTTGTTGTAACAAATTGGAGACCAAAGTGTAGCATCCCATTGGTTCTTTCCAATCAAGGAGAGCCTGTTGAATGGAAGCAACTTGTAGCCGCTTCCTCTTGCGCGACTTCTCCTCAGCAGAGCATTTAGGCCTGTAACGAGACAAAATGCAAATGGGAAGTAACAATAACCTGATCCAAGCAGTAAGATCAGCAGGATTGCAAATCACCCTGTCCAAGCAACCCTTCAAAGTTCGAGAAAACCCCAACCTGCACTGGAAGGGGATGTTGGACACCGTAGAAAACTGCCGTAGAAAAACAGCATTTAGCAAATCGGAAGAAAGGGAAAAAGACTCATCAAAATTATCACAGCCATCATTCGTTGCAGGGAGAACTTCTTCTGTGTCATCAGCTGACCCAAACGAAACAGGAGAAGAAGTTGCAGGCATGTCAATCTCGTGTATAAGAAAATCTGCTGAGTTACCGTTTGCAGGTCCAGCAATGGACTCGTGAACACCCACCAAACCTTTGCAAGGGGTTCTCCATGCGTGTAATGTCATGCACTGACTGCAAAGCCACATGCGCATTTGGAGGAGAACATTTTCCCAAGCGTTGTAAACCTGCAAATCCTTAGAAATAATGGCTCTGCAACTGATCTTGTTCTCCTCTGAATTAAGATGTTTAGCCAGAAGATGTTGACAGAAAGAACCCTTTGTGTAGCCTCTGCCTTGCACGCCATCCATGCAGCCATTAAAATTCTTCAAAGGGCAGTGACAAATAGCATCATCAAGGAGAATGGCGTTCTGGGACAACTGCGAAGAAGATAGCTGTGGTGATAGAGGGGGCTTCTTGGAAGATCGTGTAGCTGAGGAGCGAGTAAAGGCAGCCATGAAAAACAAACAAAAAAAAAACTCAGAAAAACCCTAGAGGAAAGAGCAAAAACCCTAACGGAACAAAAGATTAAAAACAACCGCGTAAAGAAGATCGAGAGGAAAACGAAAAGGAAAAGACAAAGAATCAAAGCAATGAATCAACAGAGATGAGACAAATCCTTTGAAAAACCCTGGTTTTCAGTCGCCAAGGTATTTCGTCGGAGCTCATTTAGACATTTGGGAAAAGGTTTCTAATAATTAAACATAATTTTTAAAAGAAATTCAGAGATTCAAGAATAAATTTACCAGCAAATAATATATTATAAATAAATATTTTGAAGAAATAAATATTTGAAAAAGAAAAATGACGTAATTATCAATTTCATCAATAATCATGCCAAACACATAATTTAAAAGGAACGCGCAATTGGGGGATACTTTTATTAATTGGGGGATATAGCTACAGGACAAAATAGGTGTCCCAATAGTAATTCTGGGTTACCCCCTATGTAATTATTTTTTAATTCCTAATCTAGCCCTCACTAATTAGGATTAGTAATAATTATAATTAGTAAAATGTTAAGTATTTGGGGGATAGATTAGTGTGTGTTTTTATTTTAATTTGTGTGAGTGAGGAGTAGAAGGAGAGGAAAAAAATTGAGTGGATTTTTTTTTTTGAAAATGGAAGATGATTGTGATGAGAGAATTGCTGTTAAGAGTTGAAAATTTGATTTTTTTACTTTGAATCCACCATTATTGCAGCTGAAAAAGCTCGCTTCCGGCATGGATATTCAGTTTATACCGGCATGGATAGTTTAATTTTCGAGCATGCCGGAACTCAATACTGGCGTGGTCTTCATCCTAAATAACCATGCCGGAACATGAAGAAAAGTATACAGAAGATTGATTTTTTTTTTCACTTCACTACCGGCATGGATAATCTAATTTTCGAGCATGCCGGTATTCAGTACCGGCGTGGTATTCATCCTAAATAACCATGCCGGAACATGAGATTTCAGAGTAAAGGTCTCTCCTTATATTTGCTTGATGGAGGAAGGGGCAGCATCATTAGAATCACCAGACGCAGCACCTTGGCTTGTTTACCCATACGGTGAAGGTAAGAAAAATCATGTTCTTTATAATATTTGGGAACCTCATAATACAACTAGTAGAAAATCCATATCTGAATTGAGTGGAAAAACTTTTTGGCAGAAACCCTCTCATCAAGGTTGGTTAATTGTGTTATGTGATGTTAAAGATGACAATTCAATGCCAAATTGCAAATATGGGGATTGTTTTTTATGGAACCCTTTAACATTAGAGACAATTCAATTGCCAAGTCTACTCAAATGGATTATTTCTGAGCCTGATGGTGAGGAGTATTTGATTGATTGTGTGTTATCATCACCTCCTAGAACCACTGCTACTAGTGCAAATGTCAATTTGGGTGTTGATAGTAATGATAATGATCCATTAGTGTTAATTCTTTATCAATCCATGTCAGACTTTAGCGCATACACTTTCTTATTTTGTCACCCTGGAGAAAAACAGTGGAGAACCCAACTATTTTCCGAAGAAATTGATGGAGAAAATTGCGAGGTTTCAGACCTCCGTTGTCTTAGAAATAAGTTATATGCTATTGGTGTCAATGGGGATTTCCTAGAGATTGAAAAACAACATCAAGGACCTATTGATGATAATGTGTCTCTGTCTATTAAGTCGTTCCATGTAGATAACCACACTTTTCAATTGAGTGGAGCAAGTGGCACTTTTCGGGGTTGGATGTATTTTGCGGAAGGCCCTGATGACCTCTTCATGATTCATATAGGTTTTAATGATAGAGGATCTGAGAGGGTAATAGACTCAGTATGTATAACCATGTTGGATTTCATGTTAAAGGAGTGGAAGTTGGTGAATAGTCTAGGTGATGATGTTTTGTTTGTTGGCAGGAAAAACAGTGTATGATGCTCAGCTGCTAAGTTGGGACTTGCAAAGGGTTGTTTGTATTACACTCATCCTTCTCGAAAACTTGAGCACTTCTGCCTTCCAATGGGATCCCGAATCTCTCCTGCAGATGTGGGGTTGGGGTTGTACAAATTTGAAGTTGAATGTGATGGGGACTTGGACATTTCGCCGTGTTTAAGGTTGCCGGAACCATTGTTTGCACCTGATTGGATCATGATGCCTGACGGGCAGAGAAGGAAGGAAGGTAAGTTGAGTATTAGTGAAGAATACCAATATTACATTTCAAAGGTAGGGGACCAAAAAATAAGTATATCTACTTATAATGATTCAGAGAATGAGAGCGCCAAGCAGTTTGTAAGACTCAATGCACTAGAACTAGAAGAAGAAAGACCTTGGGGTGTTCTTAACCAAGACATGGTGGTGTTGATTGCAAGCTATCTCCACCCATTGGATTACGTGCATTTTCGTTCAGTTTGTAAAGTCAATAGACGGATAATGCCTGTAGTACGGTCTACATTTACTTCTAACCAGGTCTTAGAAACCACATATTTAACCATGCCGGAACATGAAGAAAAGTATCCAGAAGATTGATTTTTTTTTTACTTCACTACCGGCATGGATAGTCGAATTTTCGAGCATGCCGGTACTCAATACCGGCGTGGTCTTCATCCTAAATAACCATGCCGGAACATGAAGAAAAGTATCCAGAAGATTGATTTTTTTTTCACTTCACTACCGACATGGATAGTCTAATTTTCGAGCATGCCGGTACTCAATACCGGCGTGGTCTTCATCCTAAATAACCATGCCGGAACATGAAGAAAAGTATCCAGAAGATTGATTTTTTTTTTCACTTCACTACCTAAGATAGATAGTCTAATTTTTTCGAGCATGCCTAAGGTATTCGATCTCAGCGTGGTATTCATCATAAATAACCATGCCGAAACATGAAGAAAAGTATCCAGAAGATTGATTTTTTTTCACTTGACTACCGGCATGGATAGTCTAATTTTCGAGTATTCCGGAACTCAGTACCGGCGTGGTCTTCATCCTAAATAAGCATGCCGGAACTTAGTACCGGCGTGGTCTTCATCCTAAATTTCTATGCCGGCACATTCTTCATCACTTCCGGCGTGACCTTCATCATTTCCGACATGTTCTTCATCACTTAGGCATGGTCTTCATCCTAAATAACCATGCCTAAGATCGTGTAACTCATCAAGTTTCAGCTATGTTTGGCGATTCTAACCTAAACCCATTGCTATAAATCGATTAAAACAATCATAAATGAGTTCAAAATCACTAACCTTCTCAAAGAAGCCATGACTGCGAGTGGTTGATCATCCGAGTTCGCCGCGTCGTCCTCTTCTTCTTCAGCAATCACCAACCTTCTCAAAGAACAATGAAGAAGATGAAGATTTTTTTTTTTCAAAACCCTAATTGTGCCGGCACAAAATTGAAATGGGGGATAAAAGGTTTTGGTTTTGGTTTTTGATTTTATTGTTTTAGGGAAAAGGGCATAACAGTCTTTTCATAAAGGATTTTAATTATGGAAAGGGTATTTTGGTATTTTCATAATCAAAAGTTACCCTTTATCATCCACCCCTGGTTGGGGGAAGTAATTCATATCCCCCAATTAATAAAAGTATCCCCCAATTGCGCGTTCTTTAAAAGGATGGAATTCAAATTCTAGGTAGTTGACTTGGAACTCCCTAGAATTCAAACTCCTTCCATGCCAAACGCAGTCTTACTAAAGTTCAACTATCTCCGTCAGGGGATTATTGTATTAGCATGTTAACCCCACACAGTATATATGAACAAATGAATTGTCTTAATTGTATCTTAAATATATCAAACTCAATATATTGGGCTTTTATTAAATGGTATACAATGTTGGAGTGTGGGGATTCCAGTTGAGCACGACAGCCCCGCCAAAGCTCAAACTAATCAACCATTAAACCTCACGGCTAACATAAGCCAATGTTTATATCTTAGATTTTTCTATTGCACGGCTGGAATTATAAGCGCGGCTAATTTGACACGACCAACGAAATACTAGGGTCTGTTTATGAGGCTATGGCCGGGATGTAAGCCCTTGCTAATTTGACATGACCCACAAAACATTAGGGCATGCATAAGATGCCACGGTCAGGGCTGTAAGCCTCGGCTAATTTGACACGAGCAACAAAACATTGGGGCATGCTTAAGGGGCCACGGTCAATAAAACACTAGGGTTGCAAACCCCAACTAACTTATAGTCTCGATGTTTGACAGTTCTAATCTAATTAATTTTCTTAATGACTAAAACTTTTTGGGAGAATACTGACCAGCTGACCAAACAACAACAAAAAATTGAAAAAGGTTGATCCCCAGCCGTAGGCGAGGGATATTTTTGTGCGTCGGATGCCCTGGTTTCCTGATTTTGTTACAGTACCTTTAGTAAGGTGGTTTCCTAATGCGGACATCGTGTAACTTTGTTTGCTTAATATAGTTGTCCAGCGGTGGTTAAGCATTAAATATAGTTGTACAGTATGACTCATACTGATAAAATGCTGTCAAATTGTCGGCACTTTATCACTTGGATACTACTTCCGTATCCTTCTGGAGCATCATCCCTGATTGATATTCATGATAATTAATTAGATTACTAACATAAATCGTTCTATTAGTTGATTGAATATTGATGTTGTAGAAAAATATCAAAATTAGGAAATTAGAATACTTACTGCTGGAAGAAGAGGTTGGCATTGTGATCTAGACGAATAAGAAGAATCAGACAAACATACTAATCTTGACCATGGTTATCAACCCATAGAAATTTTTGTTTGATAATATATATATATGACCCTTACTTTTTATGTGATTATAGTTATTGATGATCAAGTACTAAAACTAACCTCTACTTATAGGCATCATTGATACGATTATTAAATTGATTATCTGTCAGCTAGATATCAGCTAAGCTAGCTACGGTGGTGATATTAAATTTTAAGTGCTCTTTGACACGACCAGTACACTAGGGCATGGTTAAGAGGCCACGGCCGGGGTTATGAACTTATAATCTGATGATGGAGTTGATTCCATGATTATAAGCCCCGACTAATTATTTGACACAACCAGCAAAACACCAGGGCATGGTTAAGAGGTCACAACCTCGGCTAATTTGACACGACCACCAAAACACTAGGGCATGGTTAATAGCCCCGGCTAATTTGACATGACCAACAAAACATTATGGAGTGCTTGAGATGCCACGGCCGGGGCTGTAAGCCCTGGCTAATTTAACCCATCCAATAAAACACTAGGACATGCTTAAGAGGCCAAGGTCAGAAACCCGACTAATTTGATCCGCCAACAAAACACTTGATCGCAAGCCCCAAGTCTAACTAACTTATAGGATCGATGTTTGACAGTTCTAATCTAATTAGTTTTGTTAATGACTAAAATTTGTGAGAGAATACTGACCAGCCGACCAAATAACAACAAAAAATCGATAAAAGGTTGAGCCCTGGCCGTAGGCCGGGGTGATACCTAGTTAATTATATAAAAAAGCCTTATGATTAATTTCCCACGAGGCACTTCGAAGCTCAGGATCGGCTCTGCCATAATGCACCCGAAATAGTACAAGAAAAATCTATGACATCTTTCGACCAACTACCAATTTGCCTCTCTCATCATTTAGGCGAGTGTGCATTTAGGAAATGCCGGTGGAGAGATACCTGCCTGCAACTAGCCGCATCATATTTCCCGACAGTGGGTTCACTAGCTCCTAAGTCCCCCACACGTACTTCGGATGTTTGTCCAAAATTTCCCGACAACCTCCTTCCAGAATTAATGGGCTTCCTTCCAGAATTAATGGACCATCTAGTATCGACCAAAATTAAAAATAAATCATTGGATCATCTATGTTCCAAAAGTTGGAATGAACAACGTTGGGCGAAACTCTATTTCATGAATACTAGTCATCAACTAGATTGTATTGTTCATCACTTATACAAACACAGGTACAAGAAAAATGATCAAACTTATTTAAGAAAAAATTAAAAAAAAAAAAAGATGAAAGAAAAACAAGTAATTACACAACATACAATGACAATGTGTACAAAGGAGTTAAACCACTAAGCTAGGACTTGGTAGATTTCTTGCTGCATTCAGGGGGGAACCCTTGTGGGAAACGTTTTGAATCAGTACAATAGTTGTATATCATAAATTTCTTCTGAACTCGCCTTAGTCTCTTTTTGCTCTTCAAGTCAAGCTCTTGATATAGCCAAGTTCTGTCGGGAGAAGAAGAAGAAGAAGTGGAAGAATTCAATGATGAGCAAGGTGAAGAGCTAGATGATGCAGAAGACTGAATACAAGCATCAGCTTTGAAATTCTGAAAGGATGCTATAAAGGGAGCTTGGGTCCAATCAGTTTTGATAAGTCCACCCCTTGTTGCCCAATCCTCAGCGTCCCATAAACTTGAATAGACCCTCATTGGTTGCTTATTAAGGTATGGAACACCAATTGCTTCTGAATTCATGAATTCTCTTATAGGAGTGTTATCAACATAGAACCTAAAAAGATAGAATCAAGAAACAGTGCAAAAGAGTATGAATTCAACTTTGAAACCGGAAAAATATTCCCATATCTTGTTCATGATATGCTAAAACAGAGATGCCCTGGGTGCACACACCATATGTGCATGGTTGTGAGGTTCTTAGTATGTTGGCTACTGAGACTCATTTTGACACTTTAGTTTAACTACCAGTAATGATGCTACTCTTGTTTTGCAATTTGTTAAGTTTGTAAAAGAAAACACCTACATAGACTTCTTGATAAGTTTGTAGCTATATCTGGATATTATGGTTAGCAAATTATTACTTACACAACATGTAGAGGATTCCATAGGATTGAGTAGGTGTGGAAATCTTTAGTTGGATCAAACCAAAGATAAAATTGTTGTTCCCTGTCTCCTTTTCCTTGGCTGTAAACATTTGTGTGTACTATATAAGGATCTCCGCTTAAATTCCCCAAGAACTCGAAATCAATCTCGTCATGGTTCAACCCTTGAGATGATAACTGCAAACGAAAATTTTCAACAACAACAAAAAACAATCAAAACCCTTCTCTAATATATGGTTTTGAGACGTCATAATATTATTTGTAACAAAATCATCTTACATAGTAAGTGCTGACAGTGCCAGCAGAGTTGCCCGGGACAAGTTTGAGTTGAATATCAAACTTCCCATACAAGTACTCATTCTTGGATTGGAAACCGGACCCGGAGTTTTTATCAAGCGATAAAGTTAAAGCTTCACCATTATTTAGTATTTTAGCTCTATCATCACCCCAAGTTATATCAAATTCTTCACTGAAGTTACTAGATACACCCCCTAAGAGACGTGCAAGAACTAACATAGGCAACATCACCATGGTACTAAAGAGGGGGTAAGCCATTTGCGGAAGAGAATAAACTTTGGATTAGTAACGCAAGATGTAGTGGAGTACTTGACCTTGCATGTATGTGAGGAGTACAATGGATGGACAATTGGACTATGAGGTTTAAATAGGGAATTTGTGTAGGCGTGGGGAATTTTTTGTTGGTAGAAAGGGAAGGGACCGACCAAGGTAGGAATGAAGTCTGATATCGTTGTGACAACTGGAGAAAGAGTATTGGTTGATGTTGAATTTCGGCACAAGATGGACTTGTTAATGAAGTGGAAGAAGTAGTTGGATGGACTTTTGAGGAAGTGTGGACTCAATTATATCTTTATAGAAATTACGAAGATTGGAGGTTTGCATCCTTTAATGTTTTTCATTTTGCCCTGAGATGGACTTGTTAATGAATAACACACCGAAGATGAGTAGAAAGTCTATACCTGTCTGCTGTAAAAAAATCGATTAACAACACTCCTATGGGTATGGGAGAGTATTTGATCTAGCATATCCGTCCATGGTGGCCAACAATTCGCACATAGGAGCAGTAATTTCTTATTCACGAACAGAGACTTATAGCCTGGTTGGATACACGTATTATAAGTTAGAAGAAGTCATTTTAAAATTACATATCTAAAAAAAAAACTTTTGACTTTTTTATTTCCCGAAGCCCAGAAAACGATTTCTGGAGTGACATCCAAAGAGGCACTAAACAGTGAATTTGAATTTGTTAGTCGAAACCAGCCGCCAACCAGGCTGGCTGTTCCTAGTTGGTTGAGTTTTATTAGTATGCGACATTTTTGTGGCAAGTGGAGGAAGAATAATGGCTGATTTCTTCATAAGTGGAAGCGTTAGTGGGATGGATTGGTTGAGAGGAAGTATGGGCAAACTTGTAGAATTGCTATGAAAATCATAGTACCTACTTAAGGATGTGACTGATAGATAATGCTGATGCATATATGCTTGACTTGGGGAGATGGTGGAGATGCAATGAAGTGAGTGATTGTTCTTAGAATGAGAGGCTTTTTGTTTTATTAAATCTTAGATGATTAGATGGGGACAAAACCTAAACTAAGGTTACCAGCTTACACCATTGAAAAATAGCAATAAAAGGTCCCTCCATCCACTAAAGATAAGGAGGCAGGCCAAGCTGTATAATGATTTCAATTCTTACCTTTTTCACAAGTATTTTTATTAATCTTTTGGGGGATAAGAATGAGGTTTGGTTGAATTTTGTTAATTACACTTTATTTTTTAAATTCTAGTGTTTTACGGTGAAGATGGCATCACCTTGATAAAATAATTGAAGGTTCATCAAATTTATTAAAAGAAATTGATGAACAAGAAAGTTGTTAGCAATGCAGCCGTCCAGTGGAGCCAACAAAATAGCTAACCTGGCTCTTTCATGCTGAGCCAGTATAGTAGTGAACCTGGCGTATGAAATTTGAAAATACCCATCTGATCCTGTAAAACTATATGATCACTGATGCCGAAACGAATGGAAATCTGAAGATATGAAGTCGAATGTTTATAAATGGGTTCAGTTTAGCTGCAGCTATTGTGATTGACACTGCAAATGTTGAGATGCACCAAGTAATTTTGGACTTTGGGAGAGTATCGAGTTTGGGCATTCGGCTCTTCACCATCTAGGAAAACACTAATCCTAGGTCTCTCATCTGTCTTTTACAAAATTTTGCCTACAGGAAATGGGACGCCCAGAATATCAGTCTTTTACAAAACATACTCGCTTTAACTTTCTGTGCTTTCTAAACCTGGTTTATTTGGGGGCCATTCAAACTAAACGGGGCAGGCACTAAAAGATAAAACAGGTCTCCCAATAGCAATTTGGGTCACCCTTTTTTTAAAAAACTTTCTAAATCACTAAAATAGCCTTGAGTGATTAGTATTAAGAGTTAATGAGGTAGATTAGTGTGTTAATTTAGTTTAGTTTAAAATCAGGTTTTGGGATTAAATTTTGGGGAAATTTAAGTTTTGGGTATTTTTGTTTTGAGAAGAAGAGGGGTTTTGGGAGGAAAAACTAGGGTTGTTTAGAAATGAGTGATTCAAGTAGAGGGAATGAGGTTGGTGAAGGTTCAAACAACAACCATGATTATGTTGATGGTAAGATTGTGTCAACTAATGATATGGATTGGATGTTTGATGAAGAGATGTTAATGGAGGAAGCCATGAATAATGGTGGAAATGAAGATCCTACTGCTCAAAATGAAGGAACCAATACTCAAAATGATGAACCCGCACCTCAAAACAATCAGGTAAACCTCATATACTCATGAAATTGTTTGAATGGTGCTCCAAGTGGTCGATTCATGGTCACTATGGAACTACTCAGAGTGATGGTCGTTATAGTCGGGTGTTGTACACGCCAACGACCCTAAAAAGTCGTCAGACTGTTAACACGCATGGCGACGACAACCTGCAACTTTTAATGGTGATGAAAAATCGTCAAGGTGGTGTGTTAAACCATGACGACTGTTTATAATGTTCACCTAGAGTCGTTAGTTGATTCGTTTAATACCCAGACGACTCTCGAATCCAAACTCTCTGTATAAAAAGGCAAGTTTTTGTGTGTTCGTCATAGGGATATTCTGATATACTGACGACCCTAACCAACCATTTATAATGTTCACCTAGAGTCGTTAACCAATAAGAAATGGTCGTCAAAACAGGGTCGTCATATTCAACCTAATACGATAACGACTCTATTCTAGGGAAAAAAAATGTTGAAGTAGCAGAATTAGGGTCGCCATCTTCATCCTAATACACTAACGATTTTTCATCGAATCCGCATGCAAATGAAAAGTCGTTAGGGATTTTCATTTCGATACTAACGACCCTAACACTGAAACCGCTCAGTTACCAAACTAAATTTCACAATCAAAACACAACAAAAAATCGAATACATGGTGGGTTTAAGTTCACATACCTTCTAATTGGAGCCATAGCCTTCGGTTGAAGAAAAAACATTTCTTCAAAACAGTCGTTAATGGTGGTGGTGGAGAAGAGAAAGGGGAGGAAAGGAAGATGAAGAAGAAGAGAAACTGATTTTAGAATTTAGGTTTTGTTTAGGGTATAAATTAGGGGCCTTGATTAGGGTAGTTAATTAGCCTTTAACTAATTTTTAAGACTAAGGGTAAAATAGTATTTTTATAGGAATATTAATATATCCCTAAAAATAATTGGGTGCAACCAAAATGTTATAGCCCCCAATTAATTTGAATTGAATGGCCCCAATTAAACCAGGTTTCTAAATCAAGCAGCAAAAATTGTGTCCTGAACTTGATATTGGTTCCTATTCCTATGCAACAAGCTCAAGCCACAAAAGGCCAAAGCTAACAGTTGTAGCCATATACATACATATAGTATGGTATTTTACTAAGATGCCTAAATGAATTACATGAGCAAAGGTCTAAGTTAACAGTGAGAGCCCAAATAGATATCGGCATACGCAGAAAAATAAACCACAAACTATAAGGGCCATAACAAAACCTCAAGAAAAATAAACCACAAACTATAAGGGCCATAACAAAACCTCAAGCAGTACTACGAGCTTGTACAAGTAAAACTGAGCAAAAACGGATACAAACCCCTCGAAGGAAACATGATGAAAGACACAACCATATAATCATTCACTGACCTTCACAAGACTTGGCAGATACTGTTCTAATTTATCTATAGTGAAGGAACACAAAAGCGACCAGCATTCAAGTATAACACAAAAATACTTGAATCTATTCAGGATTGCCTCATATCAACAACCTTAGTCAGTTGCTATACAAGTGACTGTAACTCGGAAACCAGTCTAGAGACAATTCAGACAAGTGAAGATTGAAAATCCAGAATAAATATCTAGGCTCATTCTAGCAGTCCATGACAGCTTAAAGCTTGTATTGACTGCACATGAACCACATGTCAGTTCACAAGGCAACAGATAGAAAGGTTACAATCCCTTGAACCACACACTACTGGAGAAGAAAAAAGTACAATCAATCCTCTCTTTAAGACAGTGAGTAACCTTATCGAGCCTAAGGTACCCAATACTACAATACCAGGAGATTATTAAAAAAATATTTTTCAAGGTTACAACAACAAAGCCTTGAAACACGCTCACCAAAACAAAACTCTCCCAAGGAAATGCTGGTTCCATCTAAACCCTAGTGAAACACTGCTGTATCAGAGTTCTTCCAGTAATACAATAGGCAGCAAAGTTCATACGCTACCATGTGCAAGACAGAATTACAACAACTAAAGAAAATATTTTAACTATAGTAGTTACACTAGTTATTAGTCATGACCATTCAAGATAAGCTCGTATCTCTGCTTAATAACCTGATTCTAATTCTACACTCATAAGCTGCACATGTTATTAGTCATGAGCTGCACATGGATAAGCTGCACTTTAGTAGTTAGTAGTTACACTAGTTATTAGTCATGACCATTCATAGACTATTCAAGATAAGCTCGCATCTCAGCTTAATAACCTGATTCTAATTTTACACTCATAAGCTGCACATGGATAATAGCATTTTATGTAATTTCAAGGACTTAATTTTGACTAATGAACTCTAAATTCTTATGAATGTCGGGTTCGTGCTTACCAGCTATCGAAGAACAACATTAAATCAACATTTGAAAAAGTCATTGATAAACTTTTAACTGAGAGATACCACCAATGCCACTATTTAATGAAAAAATATAGTTCCAGTAAGATATATTTATATGCAGAGAGATGGTGTCAAACAAAATGCACATGACAATCTGATATAAGAGGCACCACAAGAAAGATAGCAAGAAAAATCCTAGTCCTTTCGAAACAAAAAAAAAAAATATAGATATATGACCCACAACAATAGAACTTGGAATAAATTGACTAAGCTATCATGAATATGTGCTTTCTCAACCATGGAGCATGATAAGATTGCATAAATGACGTAACACAATGAATATCAAATGAAAAGGAACTAAACTAACTCCAAGAGTGTTACCTATTTCTGGTTTAATGAAAGAATCACTGCTGAGATAACATCCATCACACATAGTTTTGCCTCAGTAAAGATTACACAGGAACACAGAAACAGTGGCTGAAACAATAAAGCACGAATCAGAATCTCATCTTCCTCAATCGTTTCACAGTTGGAGTGGCACCTTTTGGAGACTTTCGCACCTTCTTCACAGCACTAGGCCTCTGATTCACCATTTTGGGGACAAGAGCACTCTCCCTAATTGGACCTGGAGATAACCCCTTCTTTAGAGCACTGCCTCTGGGAGTTGCAGATGGCGGTAATCTCAAACTTTGTGGAGGTAAAGGAGTCTGGGGTTTCCACACTATGTTACTCTTCATGGAAAACCTGACCTTCTTAGCGCTCTTCTCTCCACTCTTCTCAGTTAAACCACCCCCACTAACATCTTTACCCAGTGAGCTCATCCTGTCAGCACTCCTTGCTCTCTTTCTCTTCTTCGAAACAGTACCATTGATGGGCAAGGTAGGTAGAACTTCAGAGCTTGTATCAATCAAATCCATACCCACTTCAGCAGCAACCTTCTCAAACTGCATTTGCAAATTAGAGATTACAGTTTCATTAAAATCTATAATGCTACTAGAAGTGTCCCCTGTACCTTCATTCCCGTTTGCATCTTTACCAGATGACCCCTTCTTACTCTTCTTCGAATTTTTACCTCCGCTAGAATCTTTCTTACCCTCTCCACTGGAATCTTTCTTACCCTTTCCACTCGAATCTTTCTTACCCTCTCCACTGGAATCTTTCTTACCCTTTCCACTCGAATCTTTCTTACCCTTTCCACTTGAATCTTTCCTACCCTTCTTTCCCTTTTTCTTAGATGACTTATCCGCTGATCCATTTATATCAACTTCAGCCCGTTCCGCCATAACTTCATCAGAACCAACTTTAAGGCCAGTAATTGGAACCAAATCAGGAATTTCCTCATCATCATCCACACCTTTTTTAACCAGTAACGCACCAATTTTAACCTTTGAATTAGCCAACTCCTTCTCCAACTTTTCAAAATTCTCATGTAAACCGAACAAAACTTTCCTATTCCCTTGAAGACAATCTTCCGAAGAACCTAAAGCAAATAACTTGGCCGAAAGACTAAATGTCAATGCAATAGTACCAAAAAACTCCACTTCAGCCTCAACATTCTCTGATGAACCATTGGCCTTCTTATATTCCAAAAGTTTCTTTCCATTTTTAAGCAAAAACTCAAACATACCAGTTCTAATCTTACTCAACAAAATCTTATCAGTAGATTTCTTCAACACTAAAAGAAACGGTTTCACCAAAACATCAAATTTAAAAACATCCAGACTAAGAGGTATAAAAGCCTTCAATTCTTCAAAAAAGATCTCAGAAATATGATAATTCACACCATGTGCAGGATGTCCATCAGAACTAAACAAAGTTTTCACTTCCAAAACACCCATTAACCTCTCCATTACCTCTATATCCCACCCATTCTTTTTCAAAAGATTAAAAAACTGATGCAGAAACTTACGAATCAGCAGATAAAACTTATCTAATCTCAAATAATCAATCCCATTCCATTCACGGCGCATAGTAATTAAGAAAACCTCGAAATATTGAACAGAAAGATTAAGATCATCAAAAGTTACCAGTAATGATGAGAGGTTGTTAATAAGTTCTAATTGAACTTGTTGTTTATCTGAATGCCATACGCAGTAGAACAAGCCCTTCCAGATTTTTCTCATTTGCTCATCTGATACTTCTGGTTGTGATGGGAACCATGATTTTAGAAGCTTGATTGCTTTATCTCTTGTTGATTTGTTACAGGAAGCTAAGTGTTGGATTATTTTTGTTACTGGTTTTAGGGTTTCGGTACCCATGGCTAGAGAGGTGGTTGTGGTGGTGGTGCGGTGTTGAAGAAAAGAAACCTAAGAAATACTGGAGTCCGTCGAGATGAGAAAGAAAGAAGGAATAAATGATGTTTTGCTTTTAGGGTTTAAAGAGTGACCAAAGTTTGGACCTAATCTGTTAAATTCGGGACGGGAATGGGCTTTGTGGGGTTTCTACACTTTTCAGCGCGGGTTGACGAGTCAATAATGATGGACATTGTGGGGTGACGGTCCGCGGAAACCTAGTGACTCAAATATTGGTTATCGAGTGTCTCGATGTGATGGCAAAAAAAACCTGGCGAATTTAGGGGCCAGTCAAACGGATTTAGGGGCCAATACTAAAAGACAAAAAAGTCACTCAAACGTAAAAATGAGTCATCCCTTAACCGATTAAGCCGTATTGGCGAAACAAACCTTATACATTCGGAAGTTAATGACCAAAATTATCTTCCGAATATAGTGGTTCAATCCTCGACGTGCCAAGGCTCGATGATGGTTCGGTGGTGGTTCCATGGTGGTCAGTGCATATGGTTGGAGTTTTTGGCCACTTTACATTCGGAGGTTATATCCTTAACTTATCTTCCGAATGTCAATATTCCAAAAATACAAACTATGAGTTTTTTCGAAAATCGAATTTTGGGCCACTTTACATTCGTGGAGTAAGAGTTTTCACTTATCTTCCGATTGGCCCAAAATTCTAATTTCAAAAACACTAATCTTTGGAGATTTTGTAATTGTTACATTCGGAGGATAAGTAAAAGCTTATCCTCCCAATGATGGGTTAATAACCTTGTACAATGGCCCTTGGAACCGCCTAGAGCCATGGCGTGGTTGGTTTCGAACCAAGAATATTCGGTAGTTAAAAATCTATACTATCTACCGATTGGCCCGAAATTCTAATTTCAAAAACACTAATCTTTGGAGATTTTGTAATTGTTACATTAGGAGGATAAGTAAAAGCTTATCCTCCCGAATGTGGGTTGGCTAACCTTGTACAATGGCCCTTGGAACCGCCTAGAGCCATGGCGTGGTTGGTTTCGAACCAAGAATATTCGGTAGTTAAAAATCTATACTATCTACCGATTGGCCCAAATTCTAATTTGAAAAACACTAATCTTTGGAGATTTTGTAATTGTTACATTCGGAGGATAAGTAAAAGATTATCCTCCCGAATGTGTGTTGGATAACCTTTTACAATGGCCCTTGGAACCGCCTAGAGCCATGGCGTGGTTGGTTTCGAACCAAGAATATTCGGTAGTTAAAAATCTATACTATCTACTGATTGGGTCTAAATTCGAATTTCGAAAAACACTAATATTTGGAGATTTTGTAATTGTTACATTCGGAGGATAAGTAAAAGCTTATCCTCCCGAATGTGTGTTGGCTAACCTTGTACAATGGCCCTTGGAACCGCTTAGAGCCATGGCGTGGTTGGTTTCGAACCAAGAATATTCGGTAGTTAAAAATCTATACTATCTACCGATTGGCCCGAAATTCTGAATTTCGAAAAACACTAATCTTTGGAGATTTTGTAATTGTTACATTCGGAGGATAAGTAAAAGCTTATCCTCCCGAATGTGTGTTGGCTAACCTTGTACAATGGCCCTTGGAACCACCTAGTGCCATGGCGTGGTTGGTTTCGAACCAAGAATATTCGGAGGATAAGTCATATTCGGAGGATAACTCCGAATCGGTAGTTAAAAATCTATACTATCTACCGATTATGGATGATGTTCTTGGATTTACACTAGCAAAAACATAATCGGTAGATAACGACCTACTTTATCTACCGATTATGGATGATGTTCTTAAGAAACGATGATGTTTTCAACGTGCTCGAAAATTGAGTTACTCTGCCGGAAGTGGACTGATTAGAACACAAAAAATAGGTTCTTGAAACGAACCCCCGGACGATGGCAGAAATATGCTCCTGAACCACTATATTCTAAGATAATTTCGGTCATTAACTTTCGAATGTATAAGGGTAGTTTCACCAATTCGGCTTAATCGGTTAAGGGATGACTCATTTTTACGTTTGGGTGACTTTTTTGTCTTTTAGTGTTGGCCCCTAAATTTTGTCTGGCCCCTAAATTCGCCAGGAAAAAAAATGGTTATCGAGTGTCTTGACGTGATAGAAAACTTAATTCTAATTCAAAAATTTGTTCATCTAAAATAAAAACCTAACAACTAAAATTAAAACCTAATTCTAATTCAAAAATTTGCTCATCTTCTTCTTGTAAACTTCCACTTCTTCATCAACCGTGAATCATTTCCTTTTGTTTTTTCAGTTCATTGTCTATCAAAGATTCCAAAAACTTATAATCGTCGATTGAAATCTCTATTAAAGATGCGGAAGAAGAAAATTGATAAAAGTGATGGTAATCAACAAACCAATTACGTTTGAAATAGTTAGATTGATTGAAATCAAGATGAGAAAAATTAAGTTTCAAAACCATTTATGGTTGGGTTATCCAAAAAAAAAAAAAAAATTGTTTTACTGTTGGGTTTTCCCCAAAATAACCAATCCTAACTGTTTTCCAGTTGGGTGTTGTTAAAGCATTGCTCAGTCGAACTCACAAGTGATGCTATCTCAAGCTTGTTGTCAAATTTAGTTGATCAAAACTATATCTTGATTTCTAGTCTACATTTAGTCAAGTCTCGGATTATGATAAAAGTGTGTAGTTGAGTACCAGACATCACTGCGTTCTACCGTTTGAAGGAGAAGATCAATTGAAGACATTTGGAGAAATTCATCGACAAAAGGTAAGTGAAGACTGAACCAACCTATTAATCAAGTTTTCACATTTCTATCTATGAGACTAAGTCACATGACTAAGTGGACTTTTACATGCATAATAAAAAAATGAGTCCAGTTTACCTTGTTAATTATTCTCGAAATATGAATGACTAAGCTTAAGAACATTTGTTCAAAACTTGATAAATTTGGTTAAGAACAATTTATTGTTTATGACCTAAATCATGATTCAAGTTAATCATTTGAAGATAGTCTGGAACAATGATATGTGTCATTGATGTTATTTGAGAATGTTTCAAATCGATTATTAGAGAGATATAGAACTACTGTAAATTTGGATATAGGACAGTACACATACCAGTTCACGCACTGGCGTAACTGTTATAGGTCCAGAGCCGCAGTACATATACTTAGTACACATATCGGCGTAGCTATAGTTCGGAAACGACTTTGGTACACATATCATGTATGGTTATCAAAAATATTTGTCGACTCGTGAACTCAGAAAGGTACACATACGTAGTATGGATACCAAAATTTTTTATAGACTCTTAAACTGTTTTTGTCTTGAGGGTACACATACCAAGTATACGTACCATAACAAAAATAACTCATGAACTGGAAGTAAGTACACATACTTACCCAATAGAATATTTTCATATGCATTAGAATTATTTCTTATGAGATAATCAGCATTTGAACAACTCTCTAAAAACACATCTAGACATATTTGATCACATTATAACATATGATTGTGACTCAAGATTAAAGTTTAAAAGTATTATATGAAAATGACTAAGTGTAATATGACCCGTCCCTCCACCGATAACGTCTCTGCGGTAATCCGACAACAACAACTTCCCCAAGATCTCCCATCTTGTGACTTCTCCCGCCCGAGCACGCTTAACTGCAGAGTTTTGTACTAACTATTCAGCTAATCATGCTGAAAAGGACAAACCATTACCTATATTCTATTCCATAGGCAAACCACTGTTGAAATCGGGGTATTACAATACCACCCATCTTATATTGGAGTCGTCCTCAGATCTGGAATATATTTTCAAGCAACCCAGATCTTCGACGTTTTCTCTCCCATTACTGCACAACCCCTACAGCAGTACTCTCTCACCCTCGGTAGGTGACCCTTCTTCGGTTCTCGATATCATTTTCAATAACCCGACCCTCCACCGATATTTTCCCCATTTAGGCACTCGCGCTCATCGGTCAATGTGGGGTTTTCAACGGCGTCTCTGCGCTAATCCGACAAAGAACTCCCCGGGAGGTCACCCATCCTGTGACTACTCTAGCTCGAGCATGCTTAACTGCAAAGTTTTCTTCCAATCATGTTGAAAAGGCCTCGGTGTTAGGAAAGGACAAACCATTACCTACATTTTATTACATCGGCGAACCACTACCGGGTATTATACTAAATTTATAGTTTGTCTGGCTAGTTTCGGCTAACATTTCATGAACAAGTCATTATACACAGTTCGATTATGGTTCATCCTAACTAGAGTGTATATTTTGTTGTGTCTATCTCAAGCCAAAGATTCATCTAACGGTGGATATTGATTGCTTGATTTCAATTAGTATTTTTGAATAACTTAGCTTAAATCTAAAGTAACCTTTGATCTTGAAAGTCTCGAGCAACTAGGATTTTTGAATCCCTGACACTTTTCTTATGTATCATTGTTGTAAACTAGAGTCGTCCTCTCCTCTATACCGTTTTAGGTTTAGCCACTAAAAAGACTTCACTCAGGGATTCGTGAATCTAGGTCCGACTATCTTTATCTTGATAGTTCGAGTATCCTGATCTTGCTACTAATTGTTGAGTCTCACTACGATCAGGAAAAATAGATACAAATCGCAAAGTTCTTCATCTCAGACTTTGTGATTCCATATGTATATTCCTCTATAACGATTCTTTGTTGAAATTAGAGTAGGTTTTACTTGTGGGGTGAATAATAATCTAGGTTGCTCTCTGGGGGTCGTAAGAACCGGATTTTGAGTTTTTCTAGACCTAGTCTATCACAAACGATTTCCTATCTCACCTTGATCTAAAGATCAGAATGGAAATCACATATATGCTTTTTTGTATGAGAGATTGGTATAAAGTCTTCAATTGAGTTGAAGCAACTCTGTTTGTACCCAAAATTGCTTTTGGGCACAACCACGATGATTTGATGATGATGTTGAAGATTAGGGTAAATTTGGTTGAGAATGAATCGGAGAAACAAACAAAGGAAAAGGATTTTACGTGGTTCGGCATTGAGCCTACGTCCACGGATCAATCTCCCCAAGGAGAATTATTTTATTGATTTCATTACAATGGTTTCCATGAGGGTTTTTCTTGGTGTCTCCCCTCCCCTCTTTATACAGTTCCATATCTAAATGTAAACATAAATTACATTAACTGCCCATTTATGCTCCCATAATGAATTCTAAACGAAACTGCCCATTTATGCTCCCACCATGAATTCTGCATGAAACTGCTGATTTATGTCTTCATCATCAATTACGTAATAATCATGGGGATTAATGCTACATGTATGAAACTGCTACATTTAGTGATGCATGGCTGAAACTGCCGGAATTAATGTTGCATGCTTTCATGGTGATTTACATATGAAACATCACACTTATGCTTCATGATAAATTATGCATGCTAGCAAGCTGGATCAAGGGCGCTTGGATGGATCTTTGGTTAGCGATAATTGGTCATAAAGTGGATGGAGGTGGTGGCAAAGATGGTTGAATGGAAAACTGGATGGAGGACGGCTGGCAGCATGATTAGCAGCGTTGCTGGCTACAAGACTGAAAATTGGCTAGGGATGTGATTGTCTTTAATAGTTGACTCACAGTTGACTTTAACCATTGACTGGCCGTTGACTTTGACCTTTGACCTTTGACCTTAACCGGATGTTGACTTTGACCATTGACCTTGACTGGATGTTGACTTTGACGGTTGACCGATTTTGACTATTGACTAATTTTGACCATTGACCGTGCAGTGCAGGTGGTGGGGTCCTTGTTGATCGGTTAGCGGGCTTGATGAGGACCAAAAGATGATTCAAGTATCAATTTGGCCTATTAAGTGGTATTTTTACTTATGGTACAAACATCGCCCCCTCTTAACCTCCAACTTGTTGGGGTTAAGAAAATTCGATTTCCTTAGTCAATGATAAAATCGCCCCAAGTGTGGATTATTGATACCGAGGCGACTGGCGAACCTCCCTTGTGTTTTCGGAAATCATAATCAAGACACCCTGCGAGGCTATTGTGATTGGGAGATTGGCTGGAAACAGATTGAGCGGAGTGGTATCGTGAGTGAGCGATAACAAGTATTGAGTGAAGCGTGTGCATGCCGGTATTAGTGGACCGTGGGAACAACGAGCATATCTTGTATGCATCAGCTGCGATCAGCTGGAATGCGGCAACAATGAACAAAGTTCCACTGCAGCAGCTGCGTTCAGCTGGACTGTAGGAACTGCGAGCATGGCTGGACTGCATCAGCTGCGATCGGCCTAGAATGCGGCCAGTGACGAACAAAGTTCCAACAAAGTTATGCGTTCAATGGACTGCATGAACTGCGAGCAAGGCTAGACTGCGTCAGCTGGATCAGCAGAGATGCGAACTGCAGAAATGCGAGCAAGGCGATCACATCACCATGAATGGAATGCAGCGACAACGAACAAAGTTCCATGCGAGAGCTGCGTTCAGCTGGACTGCGTCAGCTGGAATGCAGACGAACAAAAGTTCCACAGAGATGGAGGAACTGCGATCAATGGATCGCATCGATTGGGATCAGCTGGAATGCATCGCCATCGAACAAAGTTCCACTGCAGCAGCTGCGTTAACCGGATCAGCAGAAATGAGAGCATAGATGATCGCATCAGCTGTGATCAACCGGATCGGATCGCAGACAACGAATAAAGCTATCTTGCAACAAACAACGATTAATTGGATCTGCAGCAGCTGCTTGAGGACTGGACTCAAATAGTTTGATAAACATAAGTGTAAAAGCTATAAATAAAACTAGACAACATCGAGTTAAATCCAACTGAGTGTCACTGCATCGCATCGATTGCGTCCAATCGAGTCATAATGCATCGGTTGTGTCCAACCGAGTGCATCAGCTTCTTTTGAACTGAGTACAATAATTCAATCAATATAACTATAGCAGTTTAACATTACGATTGTAATAATTGCGTAAAAATATTATGGTGTATATAAGCCCCCTCTTAATCCTCGCAATTAGTTGGAGGATTAAGAAGTTCGGTTACGAAGTTCCGATTTTCTAAGTCGAACTCCGCATTACATTTAGGTGCTATGTAACTTGCCCCTAATCGTATAGAGTGTTTACGCAGCCTTTGCCCAAAGGAGTCGTTTCAAACCATGAGGTGTCACATATCTCTCCCCTAAGTGATAGTCACTCACGTTGAAGTGATATGCGAATCTCCCCAAAGATAGTGATTGTCATGTCTTTGCTCAATGCTCGACAAGGGTGCAATTCCTTGCTTTGCATTTTTGCTCGTGCATGGAATTTTGAAGATGTCTCGCTATATGGAATTCGCCAAAGGCCAATCCCACTATTCCAGATGCGCGAGATTTGAAATGTGTGCATCCTCGTTGAGAAGAATGCTCTCCACATTAAAGCTGTCTTATTGAACAAAAATATTCATGAAAATAAAAAAATAAAAAAATATGTAAATTGTATACTTACCATGTTGAAAATGTTACTGCGACTTCGTTTACGAAGTGATTAGGATGCCCATTGTCCATGTCGATGTTTTCCAGTGACGATGATTAGTATAGTTTCCTTAGCGTCTCGTCTCGACTTAGTAATTGATTTGTCTGTGGACCGAATGCACCGATTAAGTCCAAACTAGAATGAAGACAGTTGCCTTATAACCTGTCTTTTAGCGCTTTGATTAGTTGTATTGTAATGATTATGCATAAAACTGGATGAAGTTATGGTGAGGAAAAGCATATTGAGAGCGCTTTGGAAAATTGGACTACAGCAGATTCGATCAACTGGATCAGAGGTAGAAATTTAAAGGATCAAGTGATTCGGTCAATCAACCAAAGAATCGTTGTTGTGAAACTAGATTACAATAGTTCGATCAACTGACTGTAATAGTTATGTGGAAAAGGACTGCAGTAGCTTGATCAATCGACTGCAGATATTTTCAATTGGTGATTGAATGTGACCGTGTAATTTTTCGTCATTTTTCAAATTTCTAAAAATTTAATTGTCTCCGAAAATCGAAATTTCACCTTCATGACGTTGGGAATTTACATACGATCTCATTGGGCCGAAAATCACTCCATATGGATGCACGAAGGAGTAGTTATCGGTGAAGCAAAATTGGTCGGTTAGCCCCTTGCTTCAAACATGTTGTTGGACCCGAAAAATATTATTCTCTAATTGTAAAATTTCACCTCATGTCGTAGGATATTGAAATGGGATCGCAACGAGCCAAAAATCACCCAATTCGGACGCGGGACGAAGAAGATATCAATGAAAGAAGCTTTTTTACCAAGCCCGAGTGGGGCGTATTGATCCGTCAGGAGCTAACATCGTGGGCTAAAAATCCGGCTACGTTATTAAGTTACATCGTGTCACACCAAATTGGAACTATGGATTAGAGTTGCACCGAGATACACTGAATTAGGGCTACTGAAATTAAGATGTGAACCAATACACTAAATCCTCCCATCGCATAATCGCCACCGATTAATCGTCCTAGATCATTACTCTCTAATTAATCGCCGATCGATCGGAGATTACCGCTCAACTAGGGCCGGGGTTTGGCCACGCCTCGTTTTTTCTGTTTTTTTTTTTTTGTAACACGTTTAGGAAGCGTGATCTATGCCTTCGACTTTTGGTGACAGGTTTGACTGACTTGTTGTCTTCTTCTTGGAAACCTCTCTAAACAGTATGGGCTTTTAGCAACTAAGTTATATGGACTCACATGCTTTTTCTCATGTAATTTTTCACCATGATTTTGCTGCACTTTTGTGGCACTTTCTAGATTTTTCTGAGATGGTTTTCTGGAGGTTTTACCTTGGGTATTCAAGCACCTTGATATGTAGAGAACTTTACAACCTCGCTATCATGACAATATTGATTTTTACATACAACAAACTCGATCAGGTAGGTAATGCGTTATTTGCGAAGCAAATTTTTCTGAACTTTGGTCTTGAACATGCTCGGATCGAACATCCTCGATTTACAATCTTGGCGATTTTTGCAGTGACTCATCTGTGGTGGCTCCAGATTGTGATGTTGGACTGCAGCAGTAGTTGCGATCAACTGGATCGCAGAATCGCATTAATCGACTGCAGAACACTTGCGATCAACTAGACTAGCGATTGGAAACAAAACAAGCCAAGTCATGTTGCAGATTGAACATCCAAAGAATAGTTTTGATGATGTTTTTATGACACCATGGATCGAACGTTCTTGTGGGGGTTTCACCATCTTAATAATGATTTTTTCGCCATGTAACGCGTAGTTAGATTCAACATACCGCCAACAGCTTTGGTGGTATTCCACTCCAACTTTTACAATGGATCGAACATCTTGGCACATTTTCATTCGGACTTCGTGGTGATGCAATTTCCGTGGTTTCGTATACAACTGTTTTTGTAGATCTCGATCCACAAATCTGGATTGTAGCAATTACGATCAATCGACTGAAATAATTGCGATTAATCGAGTATCAGATCTTTAATCACCGAATCATAACAGTTGAAATTAAAATCGACCACCACATGTTGCGGATCGAACATCCATCAACAACTTGGATGATGTTTCACTACATCTTTTGTCGTGGGCGGGCATCCCAAAGAACACTCACATCAGATTTTATAGTGATGCAATTTTCAGCGATATCCCTAAGTAATAGCTTCAACAATTATGAAGCAACAAATCTTGATTAAAAGATTCACGATCAACTGGACTCATATGATATGTGCGATTGTACGGTCAGCAGCAGCTGCGATCACTGGATGGCGACCATTTGATCAAACTGGACTACAGCTATTCAAATCAACGAATGCAAGAAGATGATTTTCCAAGATGCTCGGATTGCTTTCTCACGGACATGATTTGAAGCGTTTTCTACAACTTTTTCAATGGGAGAGTCACGATTCTTTTTCTCGTAGTCCCCTTAGTTTGCGCCAATGTTTGTACCCAAAATTTCTTTTGGGCACAACCACGATGATTTGATGATGATATTGAAGATTATGGTAAATTTGGTTGAGAATGAATCTGAGAAACAAACAAAGACAAAGGATTTCGTGGTTCGCATTGATCCTACGTCCACGGATCAATCTCCCCAAGGAGAATTATTTTATTGATTTCATTACAATGGTTTCCATGAGGGTTTTTCTTGGTGTCTCCCCTCCCCTCTTTATACAGTTCCACATCTAAATGTAAACATAAATTACATTAACTGCCCATTTATGCTCACATAATGAATTCTAAACGAAACTGCCCATTTATGCTCCCATAATGAATTCTAAACGAAACTGACCATTTATGCTCACCATGAATTCTGCATGAAACTGCTGATTTATGTCTTCATCACCAATTCTGTCCTTAGAATCGTTGGGATTAATCTTTGCATGTATTTATGAAATGGTACATTTAGTCTTGCGCATGGCTGAAACTGCCGGAATTAATGTTGCATGCTTTCATGGTGATTTACGTATGAAACATCACACTTATGCTTCATGATAAATTCTGCATGCTAGCAAGCTGGACTGGCGGCTGGCAGTTTGGATGGATGCTGGTTGGCAGTATAATTGGCTGGTAGGATGGATGGAGGCTGGATGGCAGCATGGTTGAATGGAAAACTGGATGGAGGACGGCTGGCAGCATGATTAGCAGCGTTGCTGGATACAAGACTGAAAATTTGCTAGGGATGTGACTGTCTTTAATAGTTGACTCACGGTTGACTTTGACCATTGACTGGCTGTTGACTTTGACCATTGACCTTGACCGGATGTTGACTTTGATGGTTGACCAATTTTGACTATTGACTGATTTTGACCATTGACCGTCCATGCAGATCGGTGAGCTACCTTGGTTGGATCAAGTTAGCGGGCTTGGATGAGGACCAAAAGATGATTCAAGTATCAATTTGGCCCATTAAGTGGTATTTTTACTTATGGTACAAACAAACTCTTAGCTACAAAGAACGTCAGCTAAGGGAATCAATTACGCAAAGTCTTGCGAGATTAAAGAGGCGTAAGGAGCGCGAATATAAGTGAATTACTGTTACGGTAGATTCTGTATACATTCCAGTCTAAAGTATTGATAGTAGGCTAGAGTCTGTAACGGCTTAATACAATTTGGTGTTCAAATATGGACTAGGTCCTAGGGTTTTTTTGCATTTGAGGTTTTCTCGTTAATAAAATTTTTGCCGTCTGTGTTATTTCTTTTTCTCATTATATTGTTTATCTATATAATTGAAATATCACATTTTATACGTAAAATTAATCAAAGTAGATAGTCCATCATAATTGTTGGATTCAACTTGATTGATCTTGGATATTGATCTTTGGAATCGTCCAAGTACTCTCACGGTATAATCAAATTCACGGGCTTGTTTACGTTTACATATTGATTGTGAGAGAATGAGATATAAACTCTATATATTATTCCTGATTGAGATTCATTAAGTTGTAACTTTCAGAACTGTATTTGAGTTTAGTCCATATAGGTTTCCTAATAAAAAGTTGGTGGTGTATTTTGGTACCCCCGCATTTTCAGGTGCTCTTAAAAAAACCAATCGTAACTGATGTATAGTTGGGTTCGTACCAAACATAACCGTAAAACCTAAAAACCTAATCCTAACTGGTTTACAATTGGATTTCCCAAATTTTACCTAGTTACTTAGAATTTCATCATCACCTAGCCGTTAATTTGTCTTACGGTTCGCTACTTAAGGAAAAACCTAACCATACACCACTTAAAAACTAAAAACTTCGATCTTTTTACGTACTTTCACCAATTTTGAAAAATAAAAAGGACATTGGTTGGGTGATTGGAAATTTAGGGTTTTAGTTGGAAAAAAATCTCTAAAGATCTCTTCTTTTTTTTCTACTTTTTCTTCCCACAAAAAACTATACTTAATCTGATTTTTTATCACTAACTATATAAAAAGAACTTATTAATCTAATCATTAGCTAATTAAATTATTAACACTAACTAGATGAGTTGTTTAGGAACGCGCAATTGGGGGATACATTTATTAATTGGGGATATGAATTACTTCCCCCAACCAAAGGTGGCTGCTAAGGGGTGACCTTTTGATATGAAAATACTAAAATACCCTTTGGTTAATTAAAAAACTTTATGAAAAGACTATACAACCCTTTCCCCTAAAACATAAAATCAAATAACCAAATCATTTATCCCCCATTTACACCATCAATTCCGGCACTAGGGTTAGTTTTTGAAAAAATCAATAAACTTAAAATCAAAAAAAAAAATCATATCCCCCATTTCTATCTCCACTTCTTATTAATCTCTTTTAGGGCTAAAGCTTTGAAACCCAAATGTTCCCCATTCTCTTTCAAATTCTAAATTTTCCCTTTCAAATTCTCTTCTCCTTCTCTACCGGCTCTCACTTTGAAAACGAAGTGATGAAGACCACGCCGGAAGTGATGAAGAACATGTCGGAAATGATGAAGACCACATGGGAAATGATGAAGACCACGCCGGAAGTGATGAAGACCATGCCGGTACTGAGTTCCGGCATGATTATTTATGATGAATACCATGCCGGTACTGGGTTCCGGCATGTTCGATATATATATATCCATGCCGGTAGTCAAGTGAAAAAAAAATCATGTTTCTGGATACTTTTCATCATGTGCCGGCACAGAAATATAGGATGAATACCACGTCTAAGTGAGTTCCTAGCATGGTTATTTAGATGAAGACCATGCCGGTACTTGAGTTCCGATAGTTATTTAGGATGAAGACCACGCCGCATCGAAGTTAGGATGTTGATATATATATATATCCATGTCGTAGTCAAGTGAAAAAAATCAAGTTTCGGATACTTTTCATCATGTTCCGGCATAGAAATTTAAGCAAAAACCATCTTTAAGTAGTTCTCGGCATGCTCAAAATCGATAAGCGTAGAAGTAGACTGATAAAACCAAAAAATAGGTTTTGAAGATCAAAACCTGAAAATTTTGTTCCGGCTACGCCCCCCTGGATAGTGGCAAACAAATTTTGAAAAATTTGCGGCAAATGCCGGCATGGGTTTTTGGTTGAATACCATGCCGGCACCGAGCTTTTTCAGCTGCAACAATGGTGGATTCAAATAAAAAAAAAATCAAATTTTCAACCTCAACCTCTTAGCAGCAATTCTCTCATCACAATCATCTTCCATTTTCAAAAAAAAAAATCTACTCAATTTTTTTTTATCCTCCTTCTACTCCTCACTCACACAAATTAAAATAAGAAATCAAACTAATCTATCCCCAAATACTTAAGAATTTACTAATTAAAATTAATCACTAATTAGGATTAATGAGGGCTAGATTAGGAATTAAAAAAAAAATAGTTACGTAGGGGGTCACCCAAATTGCTATTGGGACACCGTTTTTGTCTGTAGCTATATCCCCCAATTGTCGTTCTTGTTTAGCCATTATGCAAATATTTTAGATAAACGGTTTTTTAAGTTACTAACGAGTGACCGTTTTGTCCTATTAGTGAAGCCTTCTATTAGAATGTGAAGTCCCTATATTAGGTTTGTTAGAATAACGAAGCGCATTATTGGGAGTGGGGAAGTTTTGAGGCCTGACAATATGACAAAATAAGGCACATTATCCTATTATTTTTTATAATAGCTAGAATGTTTTTAGTTAATTTTTGTTAGTAAATTTAATTAGTTAAACTAATTAAGTGATAATGGTTTGATTTAAGTATTAGAATCAACGAAGGGGATCGGGAGATTGCGCCCTCTCCTTACTTTTTAATTTTAAAGACATCATACGGTTAGGAGCATTGTCTTTAGAAGTTTACAAGTCGAGATTTGACTCTTACGAATCGCTACAAATTTCCCCAAATGATTTGAATCGGTTTGTGAATTTTGCAATTTATATTTTGACTCATCGATTTATAGAGATTCATTAAATCATACAAGTTTAAATCCGAACTTTCCAAGTGGATTTCATTAAAAATAAAATTTTGGAGACATTTTGATTGCAAGGGTATAAGATTCGAACTCAAAAACCATGTCCACCTAATTAACCTCGTTTAATTGGGGGACCCCAAGAAACAATTAGGAGCCTCACATTACAGAACAAAAAGGTCATCAAAAACCTAATTTTAGTTACCCCTTCCAAATATTTTTTAATGTCTAAACTACCCCTAAATGATTAGTGTTAAAAAATATTTAAGTTAATTAGTGTGTTTAAGTTAAAATCAAATTTAAGAATTAAAATTTGGAAAAAAAATAAAAGTTGTGTTTTTGTGTGTTGAGAAGAAGAAGAGGAGTTTTTGGAGGAAAACTTAAGGTTTTTAGATATGAGTGATTCAAGTGGAGGAAATGATGTTGGTGAAGGTTCAAATAACAAACATGATTGTGTTGATGGTAAGATTATCTTACATTCCCATTAGGATTGGATAAAACATTGTATAATGGTTCAAATGAAGATCATATTGCTCAAAATGAAGGAACCAACCCTCAAAATGAAGAACCCAAGCTCAAAAGAATCGGTAAACATCTTATACTCTTGATTTGTCTGTTTGTTGCTCTAAGTGATCAATCATCCACACTACGGAACAACTCGGTGTAAGAGTAAATCCTTATTGTCGGGAGGTGTATACACAAACGACTCTTTAAAGTAGTCAATATTTTGCCGATCGAAAAAAAAAGTCGTCAATATTTTGACACTAAGAATGACGACTCAAACCTGCAACTTTTTCAGGTTATGAAAAATCGTCAAGGTAGTGTGATAAACAATGAGGACTCTAACTATCTAGGTCACTTTTTAGTTTGTTTTGTTTATACCAGACGACTCTAATACTAAAAAACTCTCAGAAATATAACTCTGTGGTCGTCATTTTTGTATTCATATTCAATGACGACCCTAACTAACCATTAAGAATTTTAGTTAAAGTCGTTAAAATATAGTTATATATATTAACGATCGTTGCCATGGATTGTCATAATTTTTGATTTCACATAATCATTTCATTGAATCGTAATAGGCATACATCTTGCATAGCGTTGCATTGAAGAAATGAAAAACAATAGATAATAACAATGTACTTAAACACTTAACCATAAAGGTTGTAATTATAGGTAGTGCCTTCCAAGATCTGGTAGCAATCGCCGAGCTCAAACTTTTTCCCACGGATAGTCTCATATCGGAGCATCGCCATCCCCAACCGAAAAACGCAAAACATAAATAAGTTAATCAGTTAGTATGATTCAAAACTTTGGATTGCGTAGATATGGATGTGTTTAAATACTTACTCTTCTAACACCAACATATCAAGTTAAGCTTCCTCAAGGCTTTCAATTCTTTTTTTGAAAGATTTGCATTCCTCAAATATCTCCTCCAACTTTTCTTTGACGAGTTTCAAAGTCCTTGTGTTACAATTTATTATCCTAACGCATACAAAAATATGAATACACGGTTCCACCAAGCATCGGATGTTTGTGATCGTGTCAGTATCAATCAAAAATAATTTCACTTTCTTACTCGACAAAATATGAATGAAGTATAAAGTAAGGAAGAGTTAGTATCCACAAAAGCGATTGTTGTTATCAAATTCTAGTTTCTTAGTAACCCAAAGGGGAATTTCGATTTTTGTAAAATTAAGTAAAATAAAAGCAAAGTAAATATTTGAAATTATCAAGGAGAGAAAGATATTGGTCAAGGAATTCATCTTAAATCTTAAACATGTGCTTGCATATATGATTAGAATTACGATTTAATCTCTTTTTATTATCAAAAGCCTAGAAAATCAAGAGAGCAAGATAATCGAAAATTTCTAAGTTCATCAACACACACATTAAAGTGCGTATGTGAATTCTACCTAAAGAATAACCTAGCCTTCGCGCTAATCAAGTTCAATTCCAGGAGCACTAAGTTTTGAAATAGGCTAATCAATGCAATTGTCATACATTAGCATAACAATTCGGACAATGGTCACACTCTCACATATGATTATAAGAGTGTATCACTACAAACTTTAATCATATCATGCTACTTGTATTTGGGGTTATCATTCGATGAAAAACCTAAAATAGCTATGGACAAGATGCAAGTTCAATTAATTGGCCACTTAACTAAACAAACATCAAAATCCTATCACAATACATCAATCATGTGACATAAAAACCGCAGAGAAAGAACGATAAATAAGGGAGAAAACTAATACATAAAGCAAGCACAAGTCATGGATAAAAGACTACATCCTTAACCAATAATAAGAGATTTAGCTACTCATATCTATGGAGTTCATCATAATCAATAATCAAATAAAAGAGATGAATATTAAATAATGAAAGCAAACCTAGTTGTAGTTTAGTGACTCTTCCTCTTCTCCAAGAATAATATCGTGATATCCCAAAAGTTGTAGAAGTCTTTCATTTGTAGTCTTTTTTTCTCGCTTCCAAAACTAGGTTTTTATCTTCAAAGTCCATTAGTTGGAAATTCACCTCGCCCACGAGTAAGAGAAACCCACGTGAAAATCTGTCCCAAAAGTGGTCGTAGGAAACTGGGGATTTGACCGGAAATTGTCCGGAATCCGGCACGGCAACGAAATGTATCCCGTCGAAAGAATATTCCGTTGAAAGATTCCGTTATCTTTGATTGTTGACTAACGGTCTTTAACGGTTGACCAGGTCAGTTCTGAATCACTGAGTTAGAGTCGAGTCAGCTAGCTAACTCGGCGACTTGGTTTGGCTGCCATCTTGCTCCTGCCAAGTGTTATGCGGCCAAGATGGTGGTGCCTTCTATGCCACCCGGCCATCATCGATGTACATCCTGCAACTCTTGAGAACACAAACCAACTTCATTCACCTGAGCCATTCTCAATTTCACATCACTGCCATTTCAGTTCAGCTCAGCTGCAGCTCTTCCTTACAATGCTTCTTGCAACTCCGGTTCCATAAAATCAGTTTTTAAGCCTTCAGTTCATACCCATACAGCACATACCTGCAATACAGTTCAACCTCCAACTTCTTGCTACTGCAACCATGACCTGTAACATCACATTCACAGAACCATCTTCAGATGTAGCTCAGTAACCCATTTCTTGCAGTTCATCACTTCGAACCAGACTCCAACCCATTAATCCTTGAACTTCATTGCAGCACCAGCTTCACTATCATTTCCATACTCCAATTGCGATCAAAGCAACAGTACCACCATTTCTCTCATTTTGAACTCCACCAGCACCCATTCATTCATCCACTCTGATTCAAACCAGTTGTTGTACTGTAGCTGCAATTCCATCACATTCAACTCCTGACTGCCACTTTACTTCTGTGTACAACAAACTCCTCAATTGCAGCTCAACACAGCTTCCCCTTGCTAACTTAGCTGCCACCAACAGTGCCAACCAGTTACATTGCCACAATCACCTGTAGCTCAAGCTCCACCTAACATTCCAGACCTCCTCAAGACAGCACCAGAACTACCAACATACCCTGCTCAAAGCCATATCTTACACTAAACCAGTTCAGCATAATCTACTTAGCCATCACCTGCAATATAAGACCATCACCCTACACATACATCTAATTCCAGTATTCCCAGTAACACATTCAATAGCCATTGCACAACAGCACCACCTGCAATGCAATATTATCCATCATTCTCACAATGCACACAACCCTCCTAGCCCACAGCATCAGTTCCAGCTGCATCTTGTCAACATCTCAGAAACCCCCATCATATCCATCTCCCTGTTCTTGGCTACATCAGAAGAAACCCCTAATTCATCTTCAATTATTCCAATTCGTTCTTCCAAACACCTATTGTGATCACCTCCAAACCCATCTTCATATTTATATGAATTTCAGAAGCTGATTCCGATATTACTTCACACCATCACAAATTCCTCAAACAAATCCCAGATTCACCAGCTATGAATCAAAACACTGTTTAACTTCCATTACTTCTTAGTTTCTCAAATTAACATCACTGATTCCAAACCTAACTCTCTGCATACTGAAACTCCTCTCAATCCACCCACGGATCTGTAACTCTGAATCTCAGAAGAAGATGGTCTCGAGACACCATTTTGCGCCTCCTTTTCTTGTTTTTCAGGTGAAAC